>CP137684.1:25972351-25988042 GCA_037976565.1 Mesocentrotus franciscanus | reverse complement strand
TGTGTGCGTGTGTTTGTAAAAGGGTTTAACCGAGGACGCACTGACAAAATATAACCTTCTAACCTCGGACCTACCTTCTATGGGGGACGGTCCTCGTTTCAAAATAAGAGTTAATTATGCTTTCTCTCATGCCAGAGAGGGCGCTCTATAATTATGAGAGCAAACGAGCGATCGTCCGCAGTTGTACGTGAATTTCATTTTCAGAGTGCGTTTGCAGTGTGCGAAACTGTACGAAATGGAAGAGTGTGTGCATCGAAGTGAATGTCGCCATCTAGTGTCAGCGTTCGAACAGCCCATTACACACTGCACGTAGTATATCTATGGCCTGTATATACGGTACGTGCGCGTGCGCGATTCATCATCAGCGCGCGCAGCATGTCCTGCATGCATGCATGCTAGCTAGCTGCCTATAGCCTGCATGCAACGTCCTCGATCAAGCCGACGATGGCTGAACGACCTCCTCGTCGACGTCGACGCGGTAACGCCGTCGCTTCATCAGAACCTGGTATGTAAAATAACTTCCATCGTATTTTGGTGTAGAATAGGCCTAAGTTAACTGTCAGAGCTACTCAATAGCCACTTACTAAGTTAGTTAGGCCTAACGTTACATGTTCTGCAGTAGACTAAGCCTGTAACTTTTTAGGGCGCTAGTTCATAAGTGTGCCCATACTTTGGCGCCGGCAGCCTACGCGGCTAGCTACCCGTGACTCGCGCGTGGAGAGTACCCTACATACGGCTAACTTCAGCCAGGCACGATCTATTTCCCCTTCTTTTCACGCTTTTTTTTCTCTTCCTATTTTTCGGTCCCTTTTAGCTCTCCTTTTTTCATTTTTCTACCTTCTCTCTTAGATAGATAGATAGATAAATGGTATTTATTGATTCATTTCCATGTATCGCAGTTACAAGTAACTGAATTGTGCATGAATAAAACATTGATGGTGAAGATAATTATACATTTAAAGTGATATCATAGTAAAAAGTAACTGAATTGCACATGAGTAAATTGCTGGAAAAAAGCAAGTATACATTTCAAGATGTCACACTACAATCTACATAATTATGAAGAGCGTGTATATACTATATACCATTAATCTTATACAATATTTCAATTTAAAAATTTGAGTTAAAAAGAAAGAGAGATGGGAAAGCAGAGAGAGAAAGAAAGAGAGAAAGAGAGAAAGAGAGAGAGAGGGGAGAAAGGGGACAGATGGACAGAGAGGGAAAACAATTATGTACATGTTGATAAAATACAAAGATACATTGCAAGACAAATATGAATATTATAAGGTGAACATTAAAGATATTAAAATATAAATATAGATATGCATCGCATTCTTCATGTCATAAAAAATACATTGACTAACTTGGTAAAAAATCAGACCTCAAATTTATGAATTAATTTTATACTAAGGAATATGAAATTGTAATTTGTTTCAGAGTATATTAAATACAATCATTAAAAACTTTTGTTATACCTGGGTTCAGGGATCTTGTTAGTTCTTCGCAAATTAAGTTCTATTGTGTGCTCTTTGGGGTATAAATTGTTTGAACTGGTCTGTGCATGAAAGAGTTTTTAAAGAAGGTAACACATAAGTCATTTCGACGACTTTTTTAGCGGGGCGGGAGGAGGCAAGGGCCTTTTGCCCCCCTCCCCCACGATCCACAACTTGTTGGCGGGAAAATTGCAACTAATACCCCCTTCTTTTCTTTTCTTCTTCCCCAATTTCCTTCCCTTTATCTCCTCTTTTCCTTTTTCTTTCCATTTCCTTCCTTCTCTCTTATTTTTTTGATTGGGGGAGGCAACAGCCTAGGAGGCGAGGCCCCCAATCTCCTTCTCCCTTTTCTTTTCCCTTTCTCTCCTCTTTCCCTTCTTTTTCTTCTCTCTCTCTCTCTCTTTTTTTCCTTTTTTTTTTCTTTTTTTTCCCTTCTTTTCCCCCCCTTTTCTTCTTCTTTCTTTTTCCTTTTTTTTCTTTCCTTCACCCCCTGGATCTGCCTCTGCTTTCGCCCCCAGTCCACAGGTTGTTAGCGGGATTAACCGCAACTGTTCTCCCCCTCTTATCACCCTTTTCTTTTCCTTCCCCCATTTTTGGTGGCGGGGGGCAAGAGCCCCCCCCCCCCTCCTTCCACCAAACTACAACTTGTTGGCGGGAAACTTGTAACTGATATCCCCTTATTTTTCTCTTCTTCCTCTTTTCCTTCCCTTTATCTCCTCTTTTCCTTTCTCTCCTCTTTTCCTTTCCTTTCTCTCTTTTTTCCTTTCCTTTCCCTTTCCCCCGATCCACAGGTTGTTGGCGGGATTAATCGCAACTGTTCCCCCCCTCTTTTCACCCTTTTCTTTTCCTTCCTCCATTTTTTTTGGGGTGGGGGCCAAGAGCCTCCCCACCGAACTTATTTTTCTCTTCTTCCTCTTTTTCCTTCCCTTTATCTCCTCTTTTCCTTTCTCTCCTCTTTTCCTTTCCTTTCTCTCTTTTTCCCCTTTCCTTTCCCTTCCTTCTCTCTGTTTCAGGTTTGCAAGGGAGGCAAGGCCCTTCGGCCCCCAGTCCACAGGTTGTTAGCGGGATAAATCGCAACTGTTCTCCCCTCTTTTCACCCTTTTCTTTTCCTTTCCCCATTTTTGGGGCGGGGCAAAGCCTCCCCACCGAACTACAACTTGTTGGCGGGAAACTTGTAACTGATATCCCCCTTATTTTTGTCTCTTCTTCCTCTTTTTTCCTTTTTCTTTCACTTTCCTCCATTCTCTCTTATTTTTTGATGTGGGGGTGGTAACAACTGGGAGGCAAGGCCCTCCCCGATCTCCTTCTTTTTTCCCCCTTTTCTTTCTCTTCTTCCATTTCCCTTTCTCTCCTCTTTCCCTTCTTTTCAATCTCTCTCTCTCTCTCTCTCTTTTTCTGTTTTCCTTTTTTTTTCCGGGGAGGGTCTGGATCCGCGCCTGGAGTAAACCACAGAGTTACACCATTGTTGTACGTTTATGGTTACACAACATATTCTGACCTGAAGCAGCTTTTTTACTATTAGTCTCTTCTCAATGACAATTTGCATTATTTTTGAAACGCCAGCGTCAATTTACGTGAGCTTTCGTAGATTGCATATAGCAAATTAACTATTTGTTGGGTCACGTAACCCAACACTTCGTAGATTTGGGTGACCTGTTTCACGAAAGGGCGCAATACGTGAGCGTGAGCGTGATACGTGAGTGTTCGTTGCAAGCCTAAGGAAGGGCTCTCAAATAGATCTAACAGTTAGATCTAATTCAGGTTAGCCACTGTAGGTGCAGATACTAATGGTTTTTTTTGGTAAAGCATTCCAGGATTCCACCACTCTATTACTAATAGTAATACTAGCATAGAAGTGGCCAGCTAGCTTAGTTCTGGAACGTCTATGGAATAATTTCTTAGAGTGACCTCTTAGTTGTATAGCGAAGAAGAAGAAGAAGACGATAAATATTTAAAAGTTACATGTAGCAAGGGAAAACGCCCACCGATACACCCAAAATAGTAGAAAATCATACGTTATAGGAAAATAATTAGTTAAAATTCCATTTTCAACTCTGAATCCCCAAATTTGTGGCATATTAAGACCACCTGGAATGCCAGTTTTGCATTTTTTTTTTATGTACATGGTCTAGACTACTTCCTGTCTCATTAATTTTGTCCATCGGCCCAGTGGAGTAAATTATAAAAATTTCCACCAACTGATAAGTTACTTTTGCACTGTATTTTTTTTTTTTTTGTCTCGCTGTGATATAATTGGAAAATGAATTAATCATATTGTATGTGTTCTCTTCTTTGCGATTTCCAGACATTAATTATGCAAAACACCTCGGTGGACCTGATCGGATGGATTTGAAACCTGTTTCATTAGTCAGGAGATTGGTGAGTTTTCATATATACATGTAGAAACATGTTCAGAACCTGATTCATCAATGATTCTGTCATCATATATTCATTATCGTGTTTACTTATTGATGTTTTGTCTTTAATGTTTATAACTATTTATCTCATTCATGTTGCTGTCATTCCATCTCATGAATAATACAGAATCACATACCATACAGTGAATAATGGACCGTCCTCTGTTGTATGTTTGTAATGTGTGTCAGATTGGTGTTGGAACTGCTTGTAACATTAACAATCCAACAGTGGACCGTCCTCTGTTGTATGTTTTTAAAGTGTGTCAGATTGGTGTTGGAACTGCTTGTAACATTAACAATCCAACAGTGGACCGTCCTCTATTGTATGTTTTTCAAAGTGTGTCAGATTGATATGGGAACTTGAATGTAACATTAACTATCAAACTGTGGACTGTCCTCTGTTGTATGTTTGTAATGTGTGTCAGATTGGTGTTGGAACTGTTTGTAACATTAACAATCCAACTGTGGACCGTCCTCTGTTGTATGTTTTTAAAGTGTGTCAGATTGGTGTTGGAGCTGCTTGTAACATTAACAATCCAACAGTGGACCGTCCTCTGTTGTATGTTTTTCAAAGTGTGTCAGATAGATATGGGAACTTGAATGTAACATTAACAATCAAACTGTGGACTGTCCTCTGTTGTATGTTTGTAATGTGTGTCAGATTGGTGTTGGAACTGTTTGTAACATTAACAATCCAACTGTGGACCGTCCTCTGTTGTATGTTTTTAAAGTGTGTCAGATTGGTGTTGGAACTGCTTGTAACATTAACAATCCAACAGTGGACCGTCCTCTGTTGTATGTTTTTTAAGTGTGTCAGATTGATATGGGAACTTGAATGTAACATTAACAATCAAACTGTGGACTGTCCTCTGTTGTATGTTTGTAATGTGTGTCAGATTGATATGGGAACTTGAATGTAACATTAACAATCAAACTGTGGACTGTCCTCTGTTGTATGTTTGTAATGTGTGTCAGATTGGTGTTGGAACTGCTTGTAACATTAACAATCCAACAGTGGACCGTCCTCTGTTGTATGTTTTTAAAGTGTGTCAGATTGATATTGGAACTGAATGTAACATTAACAATCAAACTGTGGACTGTCCTCTGTTGTATGTTTGTAATGTGTGTCAGATTGGTGTTGGAACTGCTTGTAACATTAACAATCCAACAGTGGACCGTCCTCTGTTGTATGTTTTTAAAGTGTGTCAGATTGGTGTTGGAACTGCTTGTAACATTAACAATCCAACAGTGGACCGTCCTCTGTTGTATGTTTTTAATGTGTGTCAGATTGGTGTTGGAACTGCTTGTAACATTAACAATCCAACAGTGGACCGTCCTCTGTTGTATGTTTTTAAGTGTGTCAGATTGATGTTGGAACTGTGTAACATTAACAATCAAACAGTGGACTGTCCTCTGTTGTATGTTTGTAATGTGTGTCAGATTGATGTTGGAACTGGATGTAACATTAACAATCCAACAGTGGACTGTCCTCTGTTGTATGTTTGTAATGTGTGTCAGATTGGTGTTTGGAACTGCTTGTAACATTAACAATCCAACAGTGGACCGTCCTCTGTTGTATGTTTTTAAAGTGTGTCAGATTGGTGTTGGAACTGTTTGTAACATTAACAATCCAACAGTGGACCGTCCTCTGTTGTATGTTTGTAATGTGTGTCAGATTGGTGTTGGAACTGCTTGTAACATTAACAATCCAACAGTGGACCGTCCTCTGTTGTATGTTTGTAATGTGTGTCAGATTGGTGTTTGGAACTGCTTGTAACATTAACAATCCAACAGTGGACCGTCCTCTGTTGTATGTTTTTTAAGTGTGTCAGATTGATATGGGAACTTGAATGTAACATTAACAATCAAACTGTGGACTGTCCTCTGTTGTATGTTTGTAATGTGTGTCAGATTGATGTTGGAACTTGGATGTGACATTAACTATCTAACTATGGACTGTCCTCTGTTGTATGTTTGTAATGTGTGTCAGATTGGTGTTTGGAACTGCTTGTAACATTAACAATCCAACAGTGGACCGTCCTCTGTTGTATGTTTTTTAAGTGTGTCAGATTGATATGGGAACTTGAATGTAACATTAACAATCAAACTGTGGACTGTCCTCTGTTGTATGTTTGTAATGTGTGTCAGATTGATGTTGGAACTTGGATGTAACATTAACTATCTAACTATGGACTGTCCTCTGTTGTATGTTTGTAATGTGTGTCAGATTGGTGTTGGAACTGCTTGTAACATTAACAATCCAACAGTGGACCGTCCTCTGTTGTATGTTTTTAAAGTGTGTCAGATTGATATGGGAACTGAATGTAACATTAACTACCAAACTGTGGACTGTCCTATGTTGTATGTTTGTAATGTGTGTCAGATTGGTGTTGGAACTGCTTGTAACATTAACAATCCAACAGTGGACCGTCCTCTATTGTATGTTTTTCAAAGTGTGTCAGATTGATATGGGAACTTGAATGTAACATTAACTATCAAACTGTAGACTGTCCTCTGTTGTATGTTTGTATTGTGTGTGTATCACAGTGACATTTGAACTGGATATAACATTGATTATCTAACTCTGGACAGTCCTCTGTTTTATGTTGGTAATGAGTGTTAGATTGATGCTGGAACTTGGTCATATAGCATTGGGTATCTAACCTCAGGCTTTCCTCTGTTGTATGTTTGTATTATGTGCGTGTATATATCAGATTGATGTTTAAACTTGCATGTAACTTATAATGCTACCATACTGATGTGCCTCATTTGTCTCAAACAATCTTCTCTTCGGTGTTCAGGAAAAAGATGTGTCCAAACTCCAAAGAATTCAGAACTGAGAACTCTGCCCCCATCTTGTATCTACATGTATATCCAGTACAGTACAATCACCCCCATCTTAGGAGAGATCCATTGGTTTCCTATTCACTCACTACAAATTATCCTGCTCACATTTAAGGCTGTCCATCGTCTTGCTCCTATTTACTTGTCTGAGTTAGTAGTCCGATATCTACCACCCAGAGCGCTTAGATCTGTCTTGCAAGACTTGTTAGTAGTGAATATTAGTAGAAACAAGTCTTACGATGATAGGTCCATTGTGCTGCACCAACTCTTTGGAACTCTCTTCCTGGTACTCTCCTTGCTCAGTCAAACATAGATGTATTTCAGAAGGAGCTAAAAACATGTTTGTTCAACATTTCATTTTTATTGTCTCATGACTGACTCTATGTGTATCTGCCAGGAAGATTTTCCAAAGAGTCTTCCAACAAGTGAGATATTTTTAAATTTTATTTATATCATTGTTTTACCTGAACACTATGTTAATTATTATTATTTCCCAGTAAAGATGTGCGTTGATGGCTAAATGTAAGCTTTTCTCTCTCTATTTCTCATTTTCCCTCTTTATAGGGGATGGGCTGTTTTCAACAAAGGAGTTTATGAAGGGAGAGTTTCTCCTTGAGTACAAGGGTGAACTTTTGACAGAAGAAGAGGCCTTAGAAAGGGATTATAGTAGTTGGCGGCACCATTACCAGTACTTCTTTCAGTGGAAAGGAAGAACAATGTGGTAAGAAAACTCTCCTGATTATCAGAATGGGGAACAGGTAATAATTTCCAGCAAAATTACTGCCTGCAGTATGTCGTACTTTTCAGACTAGCGTAAACTAGACATACCTGTAAATAATTATGAAGGAGCTATATTTGAGAAGCTTGATTTATATTCACAAAGTTTGCTGGAGGCATAATGTTTGTTTATCTTTCCTCTTTTTTATCAGTCCTCCTGTTTTTCACAGTCGTTCATGGAATTAACCATTTTTCATTAGAGTTTGGTACAATAGTGACATGCTTTAATAACAATTTGATAACATTCTGAGGGAAATGAATGAATCCTGCAAATTTTACTGTTGAAATGAATTTAAGACATGGAGCATGTTACACTTAATCTGTTATAAAGTGTAAAAAAGAATACCTTTGTCATATTAACTGTAAAGGAGTTTTCTCTATGTGAAGACTGGAAGTGGAATGTGTGACCATATAAAACACAGATGTATGTTTTCACTTGCTAATTTTACTTTGTAAAAAGGGAACACAGTGTTATTGTTTATTGACTTTTATAAATCTATTCTTTTGCCCCCCCCCCTGCTTTTTTTCTTTCAGCATAGATGCCGCCAACTACACACAGTCTTTTGCAAGATATGCAAATGATTCTCGGCCATCAAGGAGGAGCTGCAACTGTAGAATCAGAAAAATAGAAATGAATGATTCAGTACATCTAGGGATCTTTGCTCTGAGAGACATTCAAAAAGGGGAAGAACTGCGTTATGACTATAATGCTCCAGGTTTGCCATGGAGGACCAAAAAAAAGACATATGATAAACACACACTGAATGCTGGAGGTGATCGAAATGCATCAGATACTGGAGGTGTTCAACAGGCATCAGAAGTTAGAGGTGTTCAGTTGGCGCCAGATTTTGGAGGTGTCCAACAGGCGTCAGATGCTGGAATTGTTCAACAGGTGTCTGATGCTGGAGGTGCCCAACAGGCGTCAAATGCTGGAAGTGTTGAACTGGCATCATATGCTACAGGTGTCCAACAGGCATCAGATGCTGGTGGTGTCCAGCAGGCGTCAGATCCCGGAATTGTTCAACAGGCACCAGATGCTGGAAGCGTCCAACTTGCATCAGATGCTGGAGGTGTTAATCAGGCGTCAGATAGTGGAGATGTTCAACAGGCGTCAGATGCTGGAGGTGTTTATCAGGCGTCAGATGTTAGAGGTGTCCAACAGGCATCAGATGCTGGAGGTGTTCAACTTGCGTCAGATGTTGGAGATGTCCAACAAGCGTCAGATGCTGAAGGTGTTCAACAGGTCTTAGATGCTGGAATTGTTCAACAGGCATCAGATGCTGGAGTTGTTCAGCAGGTCTTAGATGCTGGATGTATTTATCAGGCATCAGATGCTGAAATTGTTCAACAGGTGTCTGAAGCTGGAGGTGTCCAACAGGCATCAAATGCTGGAGGTGTTGAACTGGCATCATATGCTACAGGTGTCCAACAGGCTTCAGATGCTGGTGGTGTCCAGAAGGCCTCAGATCCCGGAATTGTTCAACAGGCACCAGATGCTGGAAGCGTCCAACTTGCATCAGATGCTGGAGGTGTTAATCAGGCGTCAGATGGTGGAGATATTCAACAGGCGTCAGATGCTGCAGGTGTTCAACAGGCATCAGAAGCTGGAGTTATCCAACAGGCATCAGATGCTGGAGTTGTTCAGCAGGTCTTAGATGCTGGAGGTATTTATCAGGCATCAGATGCTGGGGGTGTTCAACAGGTCTCAGAAGTTGAAAGTGATCCATGTGCTTCAGATTCTGAAATCTCTGAATATGCATCTGATTTGGAAGATTCTGGGCATGAATCAGACTGTGATGATTCAAATCATGCATTAGATCCTGACTTTGTAGTTGACGAATCTGACTCCTCTGATGGTAATTCTTCTGAAAGGTCTTATGTCATTCCATTGAAAAGACCAAAAGTTACTGTGTTGTATCCCAAGCATCCCAGGTCAGCTCTGAATCGCCATTACATACTGCAGAAAGCAATGTATTGCAGAGAAATCCTGATACATCTCATGTCCGCTCTGAAGCACACTTACCTCATAGTTCTCCTGGAAAGATCAAAGTATTACGTACTAACAACCAGCAAAGGAGACACTGGGACAAAGGGGCATACTGCCCATTTTGTCGATCGTATCAGAAGAAGCTACCAAGACACCTAAGAGAATTCAAGGCTCACCAGAACGAACCAGATATCATACAGTGGCTCACAACAACGGACAAAGATCTTAAAGCAAAAAGGCTGAAGAGAATGAGGAACCTGGGAAACCACTTGCACAATGCCAACGTTATCAAAGAAGGAGAAGGAACGATCATTCCAGTGTATAGACCAGACTACGATGCAGATTACACAAAGTATCTGCCGTGTGTTGACTGTTACGGCTATATTGTAAAGACTGACCTCTGGAAACATAATTGTGCTTTCAGAGAAAGCAATGGAGAGCAAAAACAGAAGGAAAGGAGACAGTTTGTAAAGGATAGCAGATTGCTATTGCCGATACCAGGTACATCGAAGAAAGCTCAGGAAATTCTTGCAGGACTTCGCAATGATGATGACGGGGTTGCTCGATTCATTAAAGAGACAAGTTGATGAAGCAATTAGCTGATGGATTTGCCCTTTCACACGGTCATGATGCTGATAATTTTGCTCACATACGCAACAAACTACGAGAACTTGGGCGCTTATGCATCACATACAGAGAAATAACTGAACAACCGAATGCTGCTTTGACTGACCTCATCAACCCATCGAGGTTTAATGATGTAGTAAAAGCCACTAGAAAGACAGCGGGCTTTGATGAAGAAACAAATCTCTACGCGACTCCATCCTTAGCCCTCAAACTGGGCCACTCACTAAAAGCAGCTGCAGAAGTGTTATTGAGTCAAGCCCTCAGTGATGGTCCTGTGGTAGATGATGCTTCAGAAAATAAGTGTCAGCGATTTCTCAAATTGTACAACATGCAGTGGTCAAGAGCAGTGTCATCAAATGCATTGCGCACACTTACTGAGCATAAGCGCAATCATCCTCAGTACATTCCTGTCACAAGTGATATTGCCAAACTGTCAAAGTGTTTGAAGCATGACATGAAGACTGGTGTACAGGCCCTAAGCCAAGGTGATCCAAAACCTGAGGTGTGGAGAAGTCTAAGTGAGGCTACACTTACTTCGATCTTATTGTTTAATCGCAAGAGGTCAGGAGAGGTCTCTAAACTCAAAGTCAAAGATTTTGAGAACCGCCAGAATGGACAGTCTTCTGTTATTGATGGACTCTCTGAGTGGGAAAAAGCACTTTGCAAAAGTATGACAAGAATGGAAATCGTAGGAAAAAGAAGACGCACCGTACCAGTTATCCTCACAAGAGACATGGTAGAGAGCATGGAGTTATTGATGAAGAACAGAATGGAGGTGGGGGTTCCTGAGGACAACAAGTTCTTTTTTGCCCTACCTCACTCACAGAACCACATAAGAGGGTCTGACACGCTGCGAGAATATGCAAACAGATGCGGAGCAACAAAACCACAACTTCTGAGGTCTACTAGGCTTAGAAAGCACATTGGAACAGTATCTCAGATCATCAATCTTCGTGACAATGAGCTCGATATCCTGGCCAACTTCCTGGGACACGATGTCCGCGTCCACAGGCAATTTTATAGACTTCCCGAAGAAACAGTGCAGTTAGCCAAGGTGTCCAAAATACTGCTCAACATGGATAAGGGTACCACATCACACCTTGCTGGACGGACCCTGGATCAACTTAGCGTAGAACACGAAGGTGAGATTGTGAACTCCTGCTTAGAATCAGAAGGGAAAAAAAGTATTTTTGTCTCGGTTATCCCATCAAAGGGAAATATGAATTCTATTGCTGAGGCTTTTAATCGGGTATGTTTGCATTCAGGTATATAATTGTTTACATTTCAAATATACTTTCTGAATGAAAGCTCATACAGGAGAAAGGAACAACACAACATTTTTCATCACAAATTAGATCAGGTGACAACAGTGATGTAGAAAAAAGAAGAAATGGTGTGATTTGTTCATGTGTTCACTTACAACCACTGTATAGTCTTTGTACATATGTATATGTCACTGGACACGTGTACCTCATTTATCCATTCACTGTGTACACTTTTAAGGATTTGCTACTTTTCTTCTCAGATGTTCCATTGGACGATCCTCTGGAGGCTGGGTCAGATTGTGAACGGAACCAGCTGTACTGAAGAAGGATTCCCTATCCTCTGTCAATGAAACAGGTATGGTATTGTTGATAAAAACAGGGTTCTTTTAACCTTAAACTTACATGCTTACATGTAGTCAACTTGTTTTGTGTTGCATGTTTTTGATTTATTTCTAATCTTTTGTCAGGGTAGCCCATTCACAAATAAATAGTGGCCTTCCATGGGGCCCTGAATGAACATATTTACACCAAAATGCATAACGTATATACGGAATAGTTAGAAATAAAATTCCATAATATTCTTGTATTTAATCACTGGGAAATCTTTACATAATTTACTTATATTGCAATATATTAAGTTTCAATGTTGTTGAATTATCAAAAAATGATAACGATTCCCCAGAAAAGGAATTAAGTGTGTAATATCTCTGTTAACTAGTTTTAATCATTTACGAATGAAGGTAAGTTGTCTGTCAGGATGATTTTGGTACCAATAAATTGCCTATAATTAACTAGTTCTGAAAAACGTTGAAATGAATAAAACATGACAATGATGAAACTAATTATATGAAAGTTATTGAAATTTGAAATGGGAGAAATAAAATTATTTACTGCTTTCAATAGTTAAGTAGTTTTTTCTTCATTTCTCTCAGAATGCAAGTAGCAAAAAAACCCAAAAAGCCACATAAGGAAGTATTACTTTTTGCATAATGCTAACTTAAAGATTTGCTTGCATTTAGATGTTCCACAGGACGATTCTGTCAATGTTGGGGCAGAAGCAGCCGCAATGGAAATAGATCCTTCCTTTTCTTCAACCTCTGCAGATGAAACAGGTATTTATGATCTCAAGATTGGCACAGTATCAGCTGAATAGAAGCCCTTAAGAAATCTGAAATTCTGTATACATGTAAATACCTCCATGACCAGGTAAAAAAATATCTCAACAAACCTATCCTGAGATAAGTGGTCCTAAGAAAAAGTGATCTCTATAACTTCCCGAAATACTTGTTGTGACCAACAACAGTCACAACATCCAACATCAGTTTTATTATATATGTGTATATATGTATGTGACCTCATGGAGATATGTGCCAAATTTCATGAAAAAACTCGCAGTAGATTGAACAATAATCATCGATGAGAATAGGCCATATTTCATTTTTATTTCCCCTCCCATTGACACTATGTACAGTTAGGGAGCAGAATTTTAACAAAAGTGAAAGTTGGCTTATTTTCATCGATGATTATTGTTCATTCTACTGGGAGTTATTTCATGAAAATTAGCACATATCTTCAGGAGGTCATTAACTAAAAGGATCTCATGCCAAATTAACTATCCGATGCGGCACGGAGCAGGGACAACGCCCTAAACTTTCACCTCATTTGCATAATTTTCTTGTATCTTTTGCTCACTGAAGCGTAAGAGATCGGGATTTCGATAAAAATCAATCGGAGGAACTCCCCAGAAGACTTATGATTATAACCACATTACGCAATTGAATTTTGGTCGATAGGTGAAAGAAGAGCTTTTCCAGTCCCACATGGTCATTGAAGCGTGAACTTTCAAATAAAATGCCAAGAGATCATTGATACATGTACACCGGTCATATAAACATGCTAAAAATGTTATCAATAAGATATTTAGTGCACAAAAGTAAGGCAATAATTACTGGATAATTTCAACATGGTGATATTTTGTTTTTATTATGTGTTCATTCAACCGTGAATTGATAGGTATCAGTTGCAAAAGTTGCAAACGCCCATCAAAACATAAATTCCTCTGCATTAGATCACCGCGCAAAGAAGTCAAAACTGCAGTTTTGCCATTTTCACCTCTTGCTCACTCAAGCATGAAATTTGGTGCACAACTCATTTGGCATGTTTGGTAACGAATAAAATTTATGTTGCATGCCTTTAAACGCCGAAAACTTAAAGTATGTCCCGATATCACTACATCAAAGTCATGGCACGAGGCTTTTGAACTTCAAAAAATGACAATTTTGCATATTTGTCGTGTTCAATGAAGCGTGACTGAAGGGTTTGCCCTGAATTTTCCAGGAAATGTAGCTGAGAAGTGTAGCTACATGATTCTGTATTCAGATTTCATCAAAGGTTCCTGATCGAAAAAATACAGGGATATGTTTTAGGGGGAACTTATTTTTTGTTTTGGGTTTATGTGTACTAATCTAAAACATGTAAACAAAGCAAATTTCCAGGAGTGGACAATAAATACTTATTGAATAAATTGAATGAATTGAATTGTATCATATCAAACCATGTTTCAAAGTCGGTATTGTCCATTGGATGATAAACTCATCCCAGCTACTTCCTACTTCATTATACTTTGTTTTACTTTATCTAGATTTACCTAGGCCTGGCTTGCATTTCATATCTTCCTGACTAGCAAACTAAATAATTTCAATCTTGCAACATTTACCAGAATATAGCAATAGCTTCAAAATAGGGCCAACAGCACCTTTCCAAGTAATTACCTGTAACATGAATTTTTATGCCTCCGTCCGTGGGTACCGGAGGCATTATATTCGGGTCATCCGTCCGTACGTCCTTCCATCCCATTTTCATTCTCATAACTTAAGAACCATTTCACGGATCAACTTTGAACTTGGTGTATGTGTGCATATTAGAGGGATAATGATCTGACTAGATTTCGGGGTCACCAGGTCAAAGGTGATGGCGGTCATGGTATATGTGAAAATAGCTCGTTCTTGCGATAAGTTAAATAATTAATGAATTAACTCAAACTTGTCTCATGAATACATGAATACCTATAAGAGATCTGTAAAGATTATAATTTTTCTGAAAATTTACATGAATATACAATATTTCTGATTTGGCAATGGCAAAGGCATTAATTTCGATTGCGTGCAGTTGAGAATTTATCTCAAATTTGTTTCCACAGCTCCATTCACTGCTACCTTCTGTATCAGCACCCCTCCCACCTCCCATTCCTTCTTCAGTTCTTCTTCCACTTCTTCTCTTTCTTTTCCTATCAACTTTTCTTTCAATACTCCTCCTCCTACTCCTACTTCTGGAATTTCTTCTTCTTCCACTTCCACCTCTTCTCTTTCTCATTCCCTACCTTCTCTCCCAGTTTCTTCCTCAGCTTCAGCCACTCCTCCCTTTTCTTCTCCTTCTCCTTCACTTCTTTCCTTCCAGTATTCTTCTACTCCGCCTTGCACTCCTTCCATCTCTTCTACTTCTCTTCCTTCCTCTCCTTTGCCTGCTTCTCATTCCTATCCTCTTTCTACCAATGCTTTTCCTTATAGACCTCATCCCTCATCCCCTCCCAGTTCTCTACCTGCTTTGTATTTTTTGTTGCTTTTCACTCCTTCTTCTTTTTCTTTTCATTCTATTGATTATTCTTTATTATGTCTTTGAGTAATGTTTTATTTTCAGTACAGTTTTATTTATTTCCCACTTTTTATCTAATTTCTCGTGGGGGTGGGGGAGAATGACTGAGGGACTGACCCCTAAATCGGTAAGTAATTAACTCACTATCTTGATTTCACTGTAATGATTTAAAACTCCATGCTTGCTTCTTTGGGTTGATCACCTTACCAACACTGCGTACAGACCTAAGATAAATCTTGGAAGTTTAAAGACAATTTCTGAAGTTGCAACCTACACAATGTAAAGTTAGATTCATGCCAGAGAGGTGGAAGAGAGACAACCCTCTTCATGCTACAGTGGGTGATTTCACGTTCGGTGTTAGTGTTTATTTTGATGCTAAATCCTGATCTAACACCGAACATGAAATGAAACAAAATCAGTTGGTGTTCAGTGTTGACCTCTGAATTTTGACGTATTTCCGGTTGCTGGTGTTGTATTTGGTGTCGAATGTCGTCTGCTGAACCGAGCTCGACAGTCAGTGTTTAATTTCATGTACAAATTTACATTCACTAACACTATACCTAGGGATTAAGAAATGTTCATTTCACGTTTGGTGTTGGTGTTGCTAGCTTTGGATATATTATCATGTGT
>CP137684.1:25950213-25971851 GCA_037976565.1 Mesocentrotus franciscanus | reverse complement strand
ATCAGACTGTGATGATTCAAATCATGCATTAGATCCTGACTTTGTAGTTGACGAATCTGACTCCTCTGATGGTAATTCTTCTGAAAGGTCTTATGTCATTCCATTGAAAAGACCAAAAGTTACTGTGTTGTATCCCAAAGCATCCCAGGTCAGCTCTGAATCGCCATTACATACTGCAGAAAGCAATGTATTGCAGAAATCCTGATACATCTCATGTCCGCTCTGAAGCACACTTACCTCATAGTTCTCCTGGAAAGATCAAAGTATTACGTACTAACAACCAGCAAAGGAGACACTGGGACAAAGGGGCATACTGCCCATTTTGTCGATCGTATCAGAAGAAGCTACCAAGACACCTAAGAGAATTCAAGGCTCACCAGAACGAACCAGATATCATACAGTGGCTCACAACAACGGACAAAGATCTTAAAGCAAAAAGGCTGAAGAGAATGAGGAACCTGGGAAACCACTTGCACAATGCCAACGTTATCAAAGAAGGAGAAGGAACGATCATTCCAGTGTATAGACCAGACTACGATGCAGATTACACAAAGTATCTGCCGTGTGTTGACTGTTACGGCTATATTGTAAAGACTGACCTCTGGAAACATAATTGTGCTTTCAGAGAAAGCAATGGAGAGCAAAAACAGAAGGAAAGGAGACAGTTTGTAAAGGATAGCAGATTGCTATTGCCGATACCAGGTACATCGAAGAAAGCTCAGGAAATTCTTGCAGGACTTCGCAATGATGATGACGGGGTTGCTCGATTCATTAAAGGAGACAAGTTGATGAAGCAATTAGCTGATGGATTTGCCCTTTCACACGGTCATGATGCTGATAATTTTGCTCACATACGCAACAAACTACGAGAACTTGGGCGCTTATGCATCACATACAGAGAAATAACTGAACAACCGAATGCTGCTTTGACTGACCTCATCAACCCATCGAGGTTTAATGATGTAGTAAAAGCCACTAGAAAGACAGCGGGCTTTGATGAAGAAACAAATCTCTACGCGACTCCATCCTTAGCCCTCAAACTGGGCCACTCACTAAAAGCAGCTGCAGAAGTGTTATTGAGTCAAGCCCTCAGTGATGGTCCTGTGGTAGATGATGCTTCAGAAAATAAGTGTCAGCGATTTCTCAAATTGTACAACATGCAGTGGTCAAGAGCAGTGTCATCAAATGCATTGCGCACACTTACTGAGCATAAGCGCAATCATCCTCAGTACATTCCTGTCACAAGTGATATTGCCAAACTGTCAAAGTGTTTGAAGCATGACATGAAGACTGGTGTACAGGCCCTAAGCCAAGGTGATCCAAAACCTGAGGTGTGGAGAAGTCTAAGTGAGGCTACACTTACTTCGATCTTATTGTTTAATCGCAAGAGGTCAGGAGAGGTCTCTAAACTCAAAGTCAAAGATTTTGAGAACCGCCAGAATGGACAGTCTTCTGTTATTGATGGACTCTCTGAGTGGGAAAAAGCACTTTGCAAAAGTATGACAAGAATGGAAATCGTAGGAAAAAGAAGACGCACCGTACCAGTTATCCTCACAAGAGACATGGTAGAGAGCATGGAGTTATTGATGAAGAACAGAATGGAGGTGGGGGTTCCTGAGGACAACAAGTTCTTTTTTGCCCTACCTCACTCACAGAACCACATAAGAGGGTCTGACACGCTGCGAGAATATGCAAACAGATGCGGAGCAACAAAACCACAACTTCTGAGGTCTACTAGGCTTAGAAAGCACATTGGAACAGTATCTCAGATCATCAATCTTCGTGACAATGAGCTCGATATCCTGGCCAACTTCCTGGGACACGATGTCCGCGTCCACAGGCAATTTTATAGACTTCCCGAAGAAACAGTGCAGTTAGCCAAGGTGTCCAAAATACTGCTCAACATGGATAAGGGTACCACATCACACCTTGCTGGACGGACCCTGGATCAACTTAGCGTAGAACACGAAGGTGAGATTGTGAACTCCTGCTTAGAATCAGAAGGGGGAAAAAAAAGTATTTTTGTCTCGGTTATCCCATCAAAGGGGAAATATGAATTCTATTGCTGAGGCTTTTAATCGGGTATGTTTGCATTCAGGTATATAATTGTTTACATTTCAAATATACTTTCTGAATGAAAGCTCATACAGGAGAAAGGAACAACACAACATTTTTCATCACAAATTAGATCAGGTGACAACAGTGATGTAGAAAAAAGAAGAAATGGTGTGATTTGTTCATGTGTTCACTTACAACCACTGTATAGTCTTTGTACATATGTATATGTCACTGGACACGTGTACCTCATTTATCCATTCACTGTGTACACTTTTAAGGATTTGCTACTTTTCTTCTCAGATGTTCCATTGGACGATCCTCTGGAGGCTGGGTCAGATTGTGAACCGGAACCAGCTGTACTGAAGAAGGATTCCCTATCCTCTGTCAATGAAACAGGTATGGTATTGTTGATAAAAACAGGGTTCTTTTAACCTTAAACTTACATGCTTACATGTAGTCAACTTGTTTTGTGTTGCATGTTTTTGATTTATTTCTAATCTTTTGTCAGGGTAGCCCATTCACAAATAAATAGTGGCCTTCCATGGGGCCCTGAATGAACATATTTACACCAAAATGCATAACGTATATACGGAATAGTTAGAAATAAAATTCCATAATATTCTTGTATTTAATCACTGGGAAATCTTTACATAATTTACTTATATTGCAATATATTAAGTTTCAATGTTGTTGAATTATCAAAAATGATAACGATTCCCCAGAAAAGGAATTAAGTGTGTAATATCTCTGTTAACTAGTTTTAATCATTTACGAATGAAGGTAAGTTGTCTGTCAGGATGATTTTGGTACCAATAAATTGCCTATAATTAACTAGTTCTGAAAAACGTTGAAATGAATAAAACATGACAATGATGAAACTAATTATATGAAAGTTATTGAAATTTGAAATGGGAGAAATAAAATTATTTACTGCTTTCAATAGTTAAGTATTTTTTTCTTCATTTCTCTCAGAATGCAAGTAGCAAAAAAACCCCAAAAAGCCACATAAGGAAGTATTACTTTTTGCATAATGCTAACTTAAAGATTTGCTTGCATTTAGATGTTCCACAGGACGATTCTGTCAATGTTGGGGCAGAAGCAGCCGCAATGGAAATAGATCCTTCCTTTTCTTCAACCTCTGCAGATGAAACAGGTATTTATGATCTCAAGATTGGCACAGTATCAGCTGAATAGAAGCCCTTAAGAAATCTGAAATTCTGTATACATGTAAATACCTCCATGACCAGGTAAAAAAATATCTCAACAAACCTATCCTGAGATAAGTGGTCCTAAGAAAAAGTGATCTCTATAACTTCCCGAAATACTTGTTGTGACCAACAACAGTCACAACATCCAACATCAGTTTTATTATATATGTGTATATATGTATGTGACTCATGGAGATATGTGCCAAATTTCATGAAACTCGCAGTAGATTGAACAATAATCATCGATGAGAATAGGCCATATTTCATTTTTTATTTCCCCTCCCATTGACACTATGTACAGTTAGGGAGCAGAATTTTAACAAAAGTGAAAGTTGGCTTATTTTCATCGATGATTATTGTTCATTCTACTGGGAGTTATTTCATGAAAATTAGCACATATCTTCAGGAGGTCATTAACTAAAAGGATCTCATGCCAAATTAACTATCCGATGCGGCACGGAGCAGGGACAACGCCCTAAACTTTCACCTCATTTGCATAATTTTCTTGTATCTTTTGCTCACTGAAGCGTAAGAGATCGGGATTTCGATAAAAATCAATCGGAGGAACTCCCAAGAAGACTTATGATTATAACCACATTACGCAATTGAATTTTGGTCGATAGGTGAAAGAAGAGCTTTTCCAGTCCCACATGGTCATTGAAGCGTGAACTTTCAAATAAAATGCCAAGAGATCATTGATACATGTACACCGGTCATATAAACATGCTAAAAATGTTATCAATAAGATATTTAGTGCACAAAAGTAAGGCAATAATTACTGGATAATTTCAACATGGTGATATTTTGTTTTTATTATGTGTTCATTCAACCGTGAATTGATAGGTATCAGTTGCAAAAGTTGCAAACGCCCATCCAAAACATAAATTCCTCTGCATTAGATCACCGCGCAAAAGAAGTCAAAACTGCAGTTTTTGCCATTTTCACCTCTTGCTCACTCAAGCATGAAATTTGGTGCACAACTCATTTGGCATGTTTGGTAACGAATAAAATTTATGTTGCATGCCTTTAAACGCCGAAAACTTAAAGTATGTCCCGATATCACTACATCAAAGTCATGGCACGAGGCTTTTGAACTTCAAAAAATGACAATTTTGCATATTTGTCGTGTTCAATGAAGCGTGACTGAAGGGTTTGCCCTGAATTTTCCAGGAAATGTAGCTGAGAAGTGTAGCTACATGATTCTGTATTCAGATTTCATCAAAGGTTCCTGATCGAAAAATACAGGGATATGTTTTAGGGGAACTTATTTTTGTTTTGGGTTTATGTGTACTAATCTAAAACATGTAAACAAAGCAAATTTCCAGGAGTGGACAATAAATACTTATTGAATAAATTGAATGAATTGAATTGTATCATATCAAACCATGTTTCAAAGTCGGTATTGTCCATTGGATGATAAACTCATCCCAGCTACTTCCTACTTCATTATACTTTGTTTTACTTTATCTAGATTTACCTAGGCCTGGCTTGCATTTCATATCTTCCTGACTAGCAAACTAAATAATTTCAATCTTGCAACATTTACCAGAATATAGCAATAGCTTCAAAATAGGGCCAACAGCACCTTTCCAAGTAATTACCTGTAACATGAATTTTATGCCTCCGTCCACCATAGGTGGGTACCGGAGGCATTATATTTTCGGGTCATCCGTCCGTACGTCCTTCCATCCCATTTTCATTCTCATAACTTAAGAACCATTTCACGGATCAACTTTGAACTTGGTGTATGTGTGCATATTAGAGGGATAATGATCTGACTAGATTTCGGGGTCACCAGGTCAAAGGTGATGGCGGTCATGGTATATGTGAAAATAGCTCGTTCTTGCGATAAGTTAAATAATTAATGAATTAACTCAAACTTGTCTCATGAATACATGAATACCTATAAGAGATCTGTAAAGATTATAATTTTTCTGAAAATTTACATGAATATACAATATTTCTGATTTGGCAATGGCAAAGGCATTAATTTCGATTGCGTGCAGTTGAGAATTTATCTCAAATTTGTTTCCACAGCTCCATTCACTGCTACCTTCTGTATCAGCACCCCTCCCACCTCCCATTCCTTCTTCAGTTCTTCTTCCACTTCTTCTCTTTCTTTTCCTATCAACTTTTCTTTCAATACTCCTCCTCCTACTCCTACTTCTGGAATTTCTTCTTCTTCCACTTCCACCTCTTCTCTTTCTCATTCCCTACCTTCTCTCCCAGTTTCTTCCTCAGCTTCAGCCACTCCTCCCTTTTCTTCTCCTTCTCCTTCACTTCTTTCCTTCCAGTATTCTTCTACTCCGCCTTGCACTCCTTCCATCTCTTCTACTTCTCTTCCTTCCTCTCCTTTGCCTGCTTCTCATTCCTATCCTCTTTCTACCAATGCTTTTCCTTATAGACCTCATCCCTCATCCCCTCCCAGTTCTCTACCTGCTTTGTATTTTTTTGTTGCTTTCTCACTCCTTCTTCTTTTTCTTTTCATTCTATTGATTATTCTTTATTATGTCTTTGAGTAATGTTTTATTTTCAGTACAGTTTTATTTATTTCCCACTTTTTATCTAATTTCTCGTGGGGGTGGGGGGAGGGAATGACTGAGGGACTGACCCCTAAATCGGTAAGTAATTAACTCACTATCTTGATTTCACTGTAATGATTTAAAACTCCATGCTTGCTTCTTTGGGTTGATCACCTTACCAACACTGCGTACAGACCTAAGATAAATCTTGGAAGTTTAAAGACAATTTCTGAAGTTGCAACCTACACAATGTAAAGTTAGATTCATGCCAGAGAGGTGGAAGAGAGACAACCCTCTTCATGCTACAGTGGGTGATTTCACGTTCGGTGTTAGTGTTTATTTTGATGCTAAATCCTGATCTAACACCGAACATGAAATGAGAACAAAATCAGTTGGTGTTCAGTGTTGACCTCTGAATTTTGACGTATTTCCGGTTGCTGGTGTTGTATTTGGTGTCGAATGTCGTCTGCTGAACCGAGCTCGACAGTCAGTGTTTAATTTCATGTACAAATTTACATTCACTAACACTATACCCTAGGGATTAAGAAATGTTCATTTCACGTTTGGTGTTGGTGTTGCTAGCTTTTGGATATATTATCATGTGTTGTGGAATACAAAGTTAGTAAGAAGCTAGAGTAGATGAGTAATTTTACAGAACGGTTAATGAAATGATGTATTATATACGTAAATGGTATGGGTCTGCTAGACTAGTCCTAATTTGGTCCAGATCTTTACGAGACGGATCGATTATTAGTCTTGGTTCGTCTAGTTGGACTTAGCTACCGTAACATTTTCTGCTGCCAGTAACAAACTCATGACAAGTGGATTCTAAACTTACTGTTTCATTCAAAATTGTCCATTTTCATGAAGGTGTATACCACAAAGTAGATCTAAGAAGGGCTGCATTATTATTTACTGGAACGTTTTTAGGAGACACTAGACAAATAATTGAGTAGTGTACAACAAAATGCTGTTTCTTCGCGGAGATGGTAACAACGCCATTTTCTCCAGCTGCGCAGTGTTTAGCTATCGATCCGCGGTGTTGGGATATCGGTATCGGCTCCTTAAATCTGAGAGGCGGTATTAGGGTTCAATTTTAGCAGATTATTCGTCTGTTAACACTAACACCAGCATAAACACCGAACGTGAAATCACCCAGTATGAACTTAATAGAAACCATACATTGTAAATGCCAGTGCCCATTCGTCTGTCCCATTTTCCTGTCTCTCAATTAAGAACCTTTTGATGGATCAACGTCAAACTTGGCTCATGTATGCAAATGGAAGGGACAATGATCTGAGTGTATTTTGGGGTCATAAAGTCAAAAGTGAAAGGTTGTAGAGGTCATTGAATATGTAAAGATGATTCCTTCTCACAGTAACTTTAAAAAAAATGACAGATCAACATCAAACCTTGGTCATGTAAGCTGGGAATGACAGTGATCTGATTAGATGTTTAAGTCATAAGTTCCAAGGTGAAAGGTCTTAGAGGGCATTGTATGTAATGTGAAAATGGCTTGTTTTCACGATAACTTAAAAGCAAATGACATATCAACTTCATACTTAGCTCATAATGTATATGGTACTGGTAGTGATAATGATCTGATTAGATTTGGGGATAAAAGGTCAGAGGTCATGAAGGTGAAAACAATAATTTAACAACCAGTTGACTGATTAACTTGAAACTTACTTGTAGCTTATGTGTGCATATGAGAGGGATGATGATTTGATTAGATTTTGCACATGTAAGCATATAATTATGAAAGTGACAGTGATGTGAAATCTTAGATTATCAAGGTTTTTGAGATCTGGCAGTGGTGAACGCATGAATTTTGACTGTGTGCATTCGAGAATTCATCTAGTTCTTTTTTCTTTCTTTCTTTTTGTGATTTAGATGTCTGCAAGATGAACAAGAAGAAGACCAAGAAGAGCAGGATGCAGAAGAAGAAAAGAATATGCATAAAAAAAGCTTGGAGCAGGGAAGAAAAACAAGCTGTAGTTTCGAAATTCCGTGAACATTTCCTCAAGCTTACCCTTCCTAAAAAACAAGAGATTGAAGCAGTGCTTGAATCCTGCTACGCTCTACGAGAGAGGCCCTGGACCAAAATTAAGGATTTCATTCGTAATTGTCAAAAGAAACAAGATCCACTGGATTTTCTTTAAATCTGAGATTTAATTAGATGCAATGTAGGAGCAATAGCAACACCCAAGTTTAGATGAGTTAGATAGCGTAACATATATATTCCTTTATATGATTTATCAATTTCTTGAGTATTTGCATAATCTACAGAAAGTGTTATAATTTGGAATTTTCATACAGGGCAGATGAAAGGTCAAAGAAGACCTTTCATGGACATCTTGATAGATAGCTTCAGGTCAAAAGTATGGTTTCATGCATTCATAATTAATTTGATTGTGTTATATTCAGACATAAAAAAGGATGGTTGCATTTAAAGGATTTGAATGTGTTCCTGCCACTTCAGAAGAAGTGTTAATGATTCTGCTGCAAACAAAAGGTCAGAGAGGACATCTACAAATAGACCTATCTCTGTTTATGAGTTTGTTTCTTGCTAAACATTGCTAAACAGGTTCAGGCCAAAAGTATGGCTACATGCATTCAGAATTGATTTGACTGCATCATTACAGGGATAGTGATTTAACATTTTAAGTTTTCCATTTATTTATGATTCTGCATTTTCTTACTAAGGAAAGGAAAGGTCAAAGGAGACCCTTTATGGAAATACCTATTGTTTTGGAGTTTGGTTTATTGCTAAATGTTGTTAAATACATGGAGATTCAGGCCAAAAGTATGGGTACATGCATTCATGATTAATTTCATTGTGTTATATTCAGACATAAAGGTATGGCTACATTCAAAGAATTTGTTTATGTTCCTCAAAATTCAGAAGAATTGTAAGTGATTCTGCATATTTTCTTAGAAAACAAACAAAAAGTCATAGAAGATCCGTCATAGATATATATCTCTGTTTATAAGTTTGATTTATTGCTAAATATTGCTCAGTACAATGTACATGTAGGTTCAGGCCAAAAGTATGGCTTCATGGATAGTGATTTAACATTTTAAGTTTTCCATTTATTTATGATTCAGCATTTTCTTACTAAGATGAGGAAAGGTCAAAGGAGACCCTTTATGGAAATACCTATTGTTTTGGAGTTTGGTTTATTGCTAAATGTTGTTAAATACATGGAGATTCAGGCCAAAAGTATGGGTACATGCATTCATGATTAATTTCATTGTGTTATATTCAGACATAAAGGTATGGCTACATTCAAAGAATTTGATTGTGCTCCTCACATTTCAGAAGAATTGTTAGAGATTCTGCATATTTTCTTAGCAAACAAAATGTCATAGACATATCTTTGTTTATGAGTTTGGTTTATTGCTAAATATTGCTAAATATATGTAGGTTCAGGCCAGAAGTATGGCTACATGCATTCATAATTGATTTGATTAAGTTATTACAGGTACATTGATTTAAAAGTTTTATGTGTTCCATCTAATCATTTTTGTATGATTCTACATTTTCTTACAAAGTAGATGAAGGTAAGCGTAGGTTGCTGTAAATGATTGATCATGGAAAGCTTAAAATGTATACAGAATGTAGGGTAATTACTGTAAGTCAGAGTCTTTTCAAAAGCAATTTTTCTTTCTTTCACATCTTAGAAATATTTCATTTTGAAATATTGGTGTAAAAAGACATTTTACATTTTAAACAATACAATCCTCTTGAGGAAGGCTTTAATCAGCAGATGACAGTTTATATTTAAGATGCTATTCGATCAATAACGAGTATTATAAGTTCACTTCTAATATTTCGAAGTGACGTTAGGTAACATATCTCATTGCAAACTTGGTGTGCACACGACTTATAATGGTTCTTTGATGATACCTTTGGGTAATGATAATAGGTCACGACATGGTGTGAAATATTCATTGTCTTGTCATATTTTCTTCGTTTTTCAGTATAATAAACACAACATGTTGAGGATGTATCTTTGTTCCATGTTTTTTTTTCAAGTACGGACCCTAAATCATGTAAATATTAAATTAGGAAGCATACATTGTACTTTTGGTTATAACGAACTCTGCGGGACCAGCAAAGTTACTTTGTTGCAACAATTTCAGAATACCACCAAAACAACAAAATAGTAAAATATTTTGAATTTTGAACCAGAAAATTAAGTGATTTTGAATGAAAAAAAATATTGTCATTTCGCTGGATATTAGAGAGTGCACTGTACTGTAACTTTATTGATTAAATTCTATTGCTTTAATAAACATGGTAAAGGCAGTGCATTGTGTTGGTCCGGTCAAAAACTGATTCTCTTTAAAAAAAATTATTATACTCCTTTTGGGTGCAAAATCAACCTCTTAACTGTTTGTTCTTATTTATTTTTGCTTTTTAGAGACGTTCATTATTGTTTAAATGATATTGTCAATTTCAAGGAAAAGAAGTCCCTCTTACTTTGAACTGTGGGTGATTTGACCGGACCAACGGCTATTGTCTTCTAAAAGTCCACTGACTTTCAGTAAACATAATGCCCCATTTCTCTTCTAATGTTGCCCTTGCACTTCCAAAAGGCGTGATTTCTCTGCAAGAGTAGCCTGTTCTTTTTCAGTTATAGGGCTCTTTCTATTCCAACACTTTCAACTTAGCCCCTTATCACCTTTCAAAATCTCCCCATTTATCTTCCAGTAGTGGCCCTTTCCTTTCTAAAAGCGCCCATTTTCTCTTCAAAGAGTGTCCCTCTTTCAAAAATGATGCCCTTTCTCTTTCATAAATAAACTCCTCTTACAAATTCCAAAATCATCCACTTTTCTAATTTTCTTCTAAAATAAAGTCAGTTTCTCTTTAAAAGTGACCACTTCGGAATCCACTTAAAAAGGCGTAACTTTTCTATCAGTAGGAACTCTTTTTCCAAATATAGTGCCCCTTTCTCTTCTGATACCACTTTTTCTTCCAGTAGATAAATAAATGAATCTAATTGCATTGCTTTTATATTCTTTTTAACGGTCCCACATTACACATTCTAATATCAAACTATTCGTCTTTTTTTCTCTCAAGCGCTCACTCGCAAATCAAATCTTAATGGTTGTGGAAGTAGTAGTAGTAGTAGGCCTATAGTAGTGGTGGTAGTCGTAGTAGTAGTAGCAGTAGTAATAGTAGAAGTAGAAGTAGTAGTAGTAGTAGTAGTAGTTGTAGTGCTGGTAGTAGCAAAAGTAGTAGTAGGCCTAGTAGCAGCAGTAGTGGTGGTGGTAGTAGTGGCAGTAGTAATGGAAGAAGTAATAGATGTTTGACATGATATAGCACAATGTAAGGCAGCAACCTTTGTTCTTTAAGAGTTCGAATTTTGCTTAATGATGAATTGTTAATAGTAATGCAATATAATGTTAAATATATGTCGAAGCCTCGGGCATCAGTGTTTAAAACATGCGGAAGCCTCGGTGTCAAAATGCACATTTTGACCTTGCATAACATTGCGTGCATTTAAGTAGCTGATAAAGAGTGATTTGGGAAGGCGTTGAGCCCCCCTTTCAAACTCGCTCTACCGCCTCTGATTATTTTGAGCGCCAGGGAATTCGTTCATTTATTTATCTATTTATTCATTTATTCATTTGATCATTTCGTTGCTGTTGCATAATTCTAAATAGTCAAGTGATCTAACGAAAGAGAATGCAAAAGGTCGACTCTCCTGGCTCCAGTGCAGGGTTAAGTATGATCACGTGATTCAACATGAAGAAAAAACGCCAAACGTGGACGGTCCCCCATGGTAATGATTATCACGTGACTAACGTCCACAGTTTAACGCTTAAAATAAAAAATAAAATTGAATTAGTTACGGGGTATTCAAAGTGATATTTTTCATTTTCATCATTAATAATTTTAAAATCCCTAAAATATATCCATATTTAAAAAGGTTTTAGGGGCGTCCACGGTTAGATGGTTTAAGTTTATAGTCCTCGAATGAAGGCGATTACACGTATGTGTGTGTGTGTGCGTGTGAGGAGGGAAATGATTGCCAACGAAGTAAACCAATAGGGGCAGTGCAATTTCAAGGCATAGATTAAAGTTTCTATCGCTCAAGACGGCTACCTTGCCCGTTCTGAATTGCTAAAACTCGAGAGCGTCCGGGGGCTCCTTCCCTGCGCCCAGGGACGACGGAAGTGGGGAGGGGGTGCAATCGCCCCTATCGAAAAAGTGGGGCAAACGCATTTTCGCCCCGAAAAAAATCAGCAGTAATGGAGTAAAAATGGTTTGTATATTTTAACCAAAAAAAAAAAAGAAAAAAGAGTTGATCACAATCACAATTATATTCCATTCAAAGAAAAGAAGAGTAAACAGGAATTAAACTTCCTAAACATGCATTCCGCATGTCCCTATATTTATCAAGTAATGGAGGATTTTATAATAGCGATACGCGCATATCGTGGAAATATTTTGAGAGGATGGGAAAGCGTGTGTGTTTTTTATGATAGGGGTGAGAAGACATGAGCCCCTGAACACTGGCGTACTGATGGGGGGCAGTTGCCCCCAAATAAAATTCAAACGTGGTTTATTTCTTATTCGATACAAGTGATTTACAAATGTTGCTGAAATGATATGATTTTCCCGGATGTTTTTGTAAATCATACTTTTTTATGCGTTTGTCGGAAAATTACAAATTCTCAAATTTACAATCAGGCAAAAATATGCTTATCTAAAAGCCTTCATGTCAGGATCTGCAGAACGGCGGGAGCCCGGGGCTCGAGCCCCTCACTTATTTGAAAAAATATGTTAAAGAGAAAAAAAAAGAAAGAGAGAAAGAAAGAATGAGTGACCTGCGAGTGTCACAAATGAGGTATCAAAATGTGCTCATCTGATCGTGATTAAATGCCTAAAACCCCCGAGTTTCCGGGGGTCCGCCCCTGGACCCCACAGGCCCTTCGATGGGCCCCTGAATACTCATCCGACCATAATTAAAAGCCTAATACCCTTGAGCTTCATGGGCCTCAGCCCCCTGGACCCCACCAAGGGCCCTAAGGCGGGCCCGTGGATGCTCATTTGACTATTATTAAATACCTAAAAACCCCTGAGCTTCATGGGGCTCACCCCCCTGGACCCCACGCCAATTAGTGACCTGCCAGTGTCACAAATAAGATATCTAAATATGCTTATCTGACCGTAATTTAATGCCTAAAACCCCTGAGCTTCCGGGGGCTCCGCCCCTTGTCATTTTTACTCATTACGCCACTGCCCCTGAAAGGTGAGCCCCCTGGAATGTTTGCCCCCCCCCCCAATCCCAAACTGCTTCCGGCGCGCCTGCCTGGGCCCCCGGTAGGGCTTTTTTTCTCCCTTTGACCCGACAGGGGCTCCAAGGCAAGCCCCTGGACCCCATGCGTAAAGATAAAAGCGGTTCTCAAGACAACCCTTGTTAAACCCTTTATAACATTTTACATAGGAGAGAGAGTTTGTGTTTCTATCTTTCAAGACGGCTATCTTGGGTTTCTGAGTTGCTAAAACTCTAATTGAGAACTAAAGAGCCTTTTAAAGTTGCCAACTATGCTTAGTAAGGTTTTATAAAACAGCCAATGGCCTATGAAGCAATTAAGAATACCAAGCTACATACTCCAGCACAAAGCTTGGTTTTATTTAAAAAAAATATGTCAAACGATTGTCAGTGGAGAACTGCCTATCTTTCTTTTGACATTATTGCTGGCATTTCACAAGCATATCGCTAGCTGGGACAAAAGATAAAAGACAGAAGGGCAGTATTTTGAAATAGAATATGATTTTATTCAAATTACAATGGATTATTATTGAGTTTATTTCGTAATATTCATTGTTGAAATAACTAATAAAAACAATGTTAAAGATAATTATATAAAGACAATAAAATATGCCTAAGGAATCAATGACACGTGCACTGTGTTAGTCGTAGACCAATATTGCATAAGTATTTTGCTGTTTTTTTTTATTCCTTCTAAGGAAGAAATTTATTATGTGAAACTTCATTAAAAATAAAACTTTCATATCACAGGAGACTAAAAATTTATAGATTTTTAACCATGCATAGAGCTACTGAGAACACGGAACCAAGCAACCCTTCCCACGATTAAAATGGTGAAAAGGGGGAGGGAGAAAGAGGTTATATGAAGAGAAGATAATAAGAAGACCCCTTACATATCGTCCTCTTCGCATGGCATGCACCTTGTAAGCATCCCCTCCCCCCATGAAAGGTCCTCTCAGTTACTAGAAACACACTATATGTATGCCACTGTAATATCTAACACAAGAGAAACTCATACATCCCATCAGAGCATTTTATACTCAAATGATTGAAAATGGTCAACATCAATAATTTTAGAAAAGTTTGTATATGATATCTATAAAACCAACATCAGCCTGACATTCTAGCCAAATACAAATAGAAGTTGAAATAATTCTTAAAGGAATTCCATGTGCCTTTTCATTATGCCCATTTGCGAAACTCCTTTCAAGCAATGTTAATCTAGGCGGCTAGGCCTTATGAGTTTACATCAGTCGGGCCATCTCTAACCACAAGGGATATGTTATACCACATATCATATTCTGCAGCACCGCTTTGGATGTTCATAATTCAGTTGAACTGGCTTGCTCATCGGATTAAGAAGAAGTTTGACCATTGTCACTCCTATTCTGACTGAATCAAATTGACTTTTGGTCAAAATAGTCAAGTACAGAACTCAACTGGAAATCTTCCTGCTGACGTACAGGATCTTCTTTGGTTGTCCAAGTCCAGGATACATGACATCCTATGTTGTCTTCGCCCTGGCTTGCGATGATCCTCTATGCATTCCTCATATCCCCCTTTTTACAGTGTTCGTCTTTTTCATAGGCCTACTTTTTCTATGTTTTCCTAACTTTATATTTTGATGTATTTCACTAATTACTTTTTTGTTGTCATGGTCGGTGTCCGGGTAGGACAATCTCGTCGTCTTCAATGACTAGAGATGTAGCTGATGAGTTCGAGATCCCGTCTTCACTTTTCATTGATCTCGCCTGCGATCCATCTGAAATAGAGGGCTCAGCATCTCCTGAATTATTTTCTCTTCCTGTTTCGTGATCTCAGTCTTGTCCTCCTTCAAAGGAGATGGCGATGGTGTCATTTGAAGACTTTCTGGGATGCTGACTGTCGACCGCGTCTTCACAGTCGATCCCGAACACGATGTCGAATCAGGATGTGACGCTCCCGAGGGGCACTATTCTTTTAAACTTCATAATGTCTCTCTCACCCCCACCCTTCCTTTCCCCATTCCCACCTCCTCTCTCTCTCGTTCTCTCTCACTCACTCACTCACTCTCCCCCTCTCTTTCTCCACCCCTCTCTCTTCCTCACTCTTCCTCCCCATCCCTCCCTCCCTCCCTCTCTCGTCCCTCTCTCTATCTCTCTCTCTCTCTCTCTCACACACACACACACACACACACGCACACACGCACACACACGCGCATACCCTCTCTCTTCATATTTGACTCTGGCTTTTTGCCATTTAAACACAGAAACAAGTTGGAGGTGACCAAACATTACATGACATGCATTACAAACATTGCAATGAAATGATGCATCTAAATAACTCATGTAGCGTGTATGATTTTCATTATTTTCATCGTGCCAACGTCGTCTCATTTTCTCCTCCCCCTCTCTCTCTCTCTATCTCATTCCCCTTTCTGTCTCCTTCTCTCTCTCTCTCTCTCTCTCTCTCTCTTGTTTCTCTCTATCTGTCCCTCTTGTCCCCTCTCTCTAACCTCCCTCCCACACTATCTTATTTGACATTTTGATTTGGGCGGTTTGCCCCAGGGATATATTATGTGGAGCTGACCCATGTGAGTCATGCAGGATATAAACATTGCATTGAAATGTTGCAGCTAATAAGAGACTCGTGTGATATGAATCAACACATTTAACGAACACGTAACATAAATCAATACGAAGACACAATGATGAGGAATTAATTATAAACATGATAACAAAACATCACTACTACAAAATGTAAGACTTGCACATACTGTGGTAAACAGGGTGATTTTTATGTGGTTTTAGTGCAAAACAATTTTGTGTTGTTTGGCAATACAATAACACAATGAAAATGTCATAATGGGATGATTTTGATGGAACACATACTATTCATTATGAAACATAATTATTTATAGTTAAATATAAGTTAGTTTCTAATACTATACACAGAAATATAGACAGAATAAAATCTGTTGTTTGATCACGTACCATCAATATTTCTGTTATATCCAGACGACGGATTGGTCAGACCAATATTCTGTTCTAGCATTCAGAAACAACATTGTTTAAGTGTTCTGTATTGAAGGAAAGTTTCTTCCTGACATTGTGCTTAAAATTTATTCAACATCAAGTAATCGGGAAATAAACTATTTTGTCATGTATGTGATACATCTTTCCATCAGCCCCTCCTCTGCCCTATACCAAATTTACTAACCGACGTCCTTATTTCACCATATAATTATTACGATGAAAATGAAACTCAAAACACCTCAATCAGCAGCTAATAGTTTTTTCTCCCAGAATTTAATTGAAAATTAATCGAAAGATCTGAAATGAATTACATTGACTGAAATACGTTTGGTCCCGCTTTAATATCGGTTTTCGGGGCAGAAGAGTGATGTCGCATGTAAATATATATATATATATATATATATATATATACCCCTGGTAACAGTCGTTCATCATCTCTACTATAAGTACTATTCATATCTTGCAACTTGAAATTTGACGAGTTTACGCAAGCGGCTTCTACGACAAAGCCACCGTAATCAAACCCACTCGTTCTCACCTCTTCACCAACTTCGTCATTGCTGGTGACGTCATCTTTGATGAACGTTTTGACGGCATCTTTCAGTATTTTTTCATCCTTCTTTTCCTATTCTTCCTCGACTTGTCTCTTCACTTTATCCCTCTTAGCGTTGCATGAGTATAGCATCAAATCGTTCGACAAGCAGACGATTGTTTCGTACTAGGGTGTAAATGAGGTACCAACGGTTTCGCGCTCTTACGTTCACTGTCTTTGGAATCGGAATATCAACTGAAAGAACAAGAAACATTATTGAACACAATGATTTTGACTTTGACCCAATGGTTTATACGACTGCCTTTTCTGATTATGGAACTGATAAAATAGAATTCCTCAAAAGATATAATGATTCCTGCATCAATTCAAGTCTCATAAATGAAAATGAAAACCAGTTAAAGTGACGAGCTATATAGGCCTATCCACAATTGGCTTTCTCAAACCACTGATACGCAAATGAATTATTTAGCTTACAGACAACTCAAACCATTTCAATAAAGCCATCACAATAATACAATAAATTATCAGACCAGTGTTGCTTACAAATCCAGATTAAGATGCCAAAGGATGAGAAGAACTAAGATCAAATTTAAACACATTGTTGTTAGCGGAAGGGGCAGTATATAGAAGAGAGGATTCCGCTCCTCTTCTTTCAGTTTTATCGAAATCTCATTCCCTCCAGGTCCAGGATTGCCTAACTTCATCAGGACTAAGTTTGGGAGGGAGGTACTGAAATTATAACGTTTATGGTTAACACGCCACGATGTTATTTTACTTTGCTCCTTAAAATAACCGTTACTATATGGTAACATCAAGAATGTCTTCTTATCTTCCTCATATTCGCAGAATTCAAAGACTTTATCTTTCTTATCCCTCTGAGTTTTGAGAAGATAATGACAGAATGTAATCACTACAGGATGCGTATGGATCACTTCTAGTTGTAGAAAACCCAAATAGGCTACGCCTTGTAACCCGATGGTAATCCCCCACTAAGTGTTATTTAGGGTACGCGTATATATGCTTGTTCCCTCCCTTTGAAAGCACCCCCTAAGTCCGGTGTGTAAAGTCAATACAGGCCGATTTTTGTGTGTATTACGAGCCGGACTTTGTTGCGTGAAAAGTACCCCTTTACCGGAGATTTTGGGAACATGAATGCGGTCCCTCCGTTCCCGGAGTGGGGGGGTAAACATTAATGGAAATATCATCATAATCAGAGATTAGAAATTTGCTTCTTTTCCACTCTGAAACTGGTAGATTTAATCATGAAACATTCTATCACATCAAAATGGCAACTTCATGTTAATAATTAGCAACGACTGTATTATATCAAAGTACCTCAGGAAAGTAACCGTGTTTTATACCATCGATATCTCGATGTGTTTTACCAAATGATATGGTACAGTGAGAGAAAAAGAAATTACAAAAAAGAAAATGAAAATATGTTTCGAAATCATATCAACGGAGAGGTTTGATATACATGCAATTATTTTGGTTAAATTTAGAATATTACAAAATCTACTGGAAAAGCGACAACTTATTAAATCGTTTCGTTTATCGTACTGCAGACAATTTTGGCTAATATTGCAAATTTTAAGATGTCATAGGTTTTAATTCTATTTTGAATTGTAGATTCAGTCAACAAAGAAGTAAGTCAAACAAAACGTTGGTGAACAGATTACTTATTTATCAAAGTAAACAACAATTGAAGTGACCTACCTGAATCATATAACGCGAAGCCCCTCATCAGTAAACACCGGTCTATCCGACCAACCAGCGATAAACCGAAGAGTACCGATTTGAATATCCGAAGAATGCAGGATGCCAAACCGAGAATGACGTTGACAAAGAAGAAGAAATACACCTGAACATGAAAGAGTCGTCTGCAAAACCACAACAGTATTATTCGTTTATCCTTTTAATTTTGAATAAATTGGTATTCAGAAATCATGTATGATATTAAAATTGTGTAATGGGAAAACATGTAGGCTACAATAATAACCAAGACATACATGTATGCATTTTGCTTGAATTCACACTAGATTTTAAAATAAATACAAGCGACTAAAATAAATTCTCACAGAATCCAACAAAACTCACACTGAATGTTCAAGATTACAAATAAATAACATGTGCCAAACGATTTTGGTAGAAAATGTATAGGGGCTGAGTAATGAGCATAGAAAAATAAGGAAATCAAGGTAATTGAGTAGGCCCGACACCATGTGCTTAACACAGGTCACTATAATTATGTGCAAAGGTAGTTGTGGATTTGATTAAGGATGATTTCCAGCACGTTGTGCGTTTGTTTTTATTTTACTGGTTCAAACAATCAATCTACTGCAGGATAAACAATCCAGAATGGATTATAGCCATCTTTTCTCGACATACGATTCCCATACCAGAGCTCAAGATTAGCTTTAAGGTACGTTCTTCTTCTTCTTCTTCTTCTTCATTTTCTTCTTCTTCTTTTTCTTCTTCTTCTTCTTCTTCTTCTTCTTCTTCTTCTTCTTCTTCTTCTTCTTTTCTTCTTCTTCTTACTTCTTATATTATTTTTGTAATCTTAAAAGGACTATACAGCTTAGCACGAATGCTCATATAATCATGTATCTACAGACTACTTCCTCCTGTTGCCGAAGTCTATTTTGTGAAAACAAGTTTGTGATAAAAACAAATAATCGAAGCTGACAGATTACCTGTTGTCTATACTGAGCTCTTTCCCTCGCTGCTGAAGAAATAAGAATTTCGCTAAAATCACCTGACTATAATACACAACCAAGTAGACAACTACGGATAACCTGAAAAGGGAGCAGCGAATATGAGATGATTTGACATTTCTTAGCAGTATAAAACCCAACAGCCATGGGCGTAAAGGTACATTTTCGCCTAGTGGGTGGATGCTTCTTGCCCGAATATCAACTTTTCAGTTTCCAAATTTGGCAAGCGAGCGAAGCGAGAGAGACTTTAATATGATAAAGATGTTATGTCATTATTAAAGTACACAAGGCGATCTTTAAACAAAAATGTCATTCGGGCACCTCGCTGCCCGAATAAGAGAATAATGATAATAATTTGTTGGGGCGCTTCGTAAGGCTATGCTAAGAACGATGAATTAAACAATCACAAGGTTACAGCTAGAACATAAAGTGTAGGCATAAACTGCTTTAATGACCAAATTTAACCTAAACCAAATAGCTTTTTATTGAACTTTTAGTTAGTTTGAGATAATTCTTTGTAGATCTAGAGCGCTATATGAGCGTCAGTACCTGGCGAATAACGGCGCTAAATAGATATTCATGTCATCATTAATTTATATCTGTATACCGTATGTTTAAGTAAGATCTATGTTTTCTTACCATTGATTCTTGATAAGTCTCCAAACGCAATTTTCTTCTCTGTTGATGATGGGGAGAATGAGCAAGTATAGATGACGAGGAAAGTCAAAAGCCATAATGTCAACTGAAGTAAAATAAAACCTGGAAGATTAAAAGTGTATTGTAAGAGTCAATGATCCTCGACAGATTTTACAAAAAACGTGATCACGCAAAGAGAAAGATGCATTTATATTTTGGCATAAAACTTTTAAAAATGTCCACTTATTGTGGCTCAGAAAACAATCTTTTACAATGAATATAATTATTGTTCACTTGAATGCAACTTCTTGAATACTACATGGTAAATTGCACTATTCTGAAATGTTCTGATGATTATGTCCAAAATCAATGATTATAATGCTTACCCCAAAGAGCGAAAGCAATGTGGTATCCTGAATACTTGAGACTTGAAACCTAATCAAGATATAGAATGGAAATAAAGAAGAGTAAAATAGCATGCATTTCTTCCTTTATAGTCTAAAAAATATACAATGTCACATTTGACAAAAATAAAATCGAAAAATTCGGATGTTGACGCCTAGAACCCTTAACGTACTCGCGATCTCAAACCCCTCCCTCTGCCTCTCTTTCTTTCTCTCTGTGGCGATTCTGTGGTGTATTTTCTCATCATTTATCCATTCATTCAGCTTTGTAAATTGGCATATTTACTCATGATGGCAAGTTTTACTGAATAGATTTGTTTTAATACTCACCACTAAAGTTGTGTTAGAAAATCTCTTTTTTCGGGCAAAACGATTTATCCCTCTCCATAACCTGAGAGTGTTTCTCTTGTATGAAGATGAATAATATGACATTAACTATGTCCCATTTGCAGGCCAAAAAAATGAAAAGATTAAATAATTCCAGCGGCATTTGAAAGATGATACTAATTAAGAACTTCCTCAACACAAAAGGCTTGAAAATGTGTGTTTGTGGGAGAATAACGACCGTTAGTTGTCGAATCGAATTTAGCGATCGCGGTTGTACCGAATGGTCGTACGTTTTGTGCTGCGCAAAGATTCAATCAGTTTAATTTTGGCCATTACAAGAAGTGGGTTATTGATGTAGACAAATGCTCATATACCCAGTCTTGGTAAAGTTACAAGCACTGTACACAGAAAGATGTATATTGGGCTACACGAACATGTGGCATAAAAATCCGTCCCGATATTTATGTTGTTACATGCCATATTTAGAATATGAAAGCATTTGAAGAGCCATATGCTTTTCAGGGAACATTTTTTATTTGATGTTCTTCCACACTTGCATAATAACAATGATAACGGTCACAAATTATTTTTCACCTCTTCCCAGAACTCAACTTTTTCTTTAAATTTCACAGATAGGACACGTGACATATTCATAATTCCTGCAAAGTTCTACAGAATTTGATGTTGGCCGCTGCAAAAGGGATAGGGCCTGATAGTTGAGTTTTGGTATAGAGGGCGTTACACAAAATATTTTGTGTTTGAGATAATGAAAAACTGAGTGTCAAATTTGAAAGAGCATACAATTTAAATGACAAAATCATCTTTGTTTGATCAAAATCAGTTCAGAGACGGCTGAAATATCCATAAATATACCATTTCTAATATTTGTGGGCTCCACTAATATTTGATAATT
>CP137684.1:25917746-25949713 GCA_037976565.1 Mesocentrotus franciscanus | reverse complement strand
TTCGTCGATCATAGTTCTATGTAGCTTGATGTCTCATGGTAGTTTTAGTGAAAAAGCAATCTAAGCAACAATTTCTGAATTTTATCGACAATCGTTCACTATTGCTGCTCTTTAATACCACTATGACGTGCACTAACAAATTGAAATTTCAGGACTCATGATAAATTCGTTTAACAGTTGATTCCACTTGGTTGATTCTATTGTTCGGATTATTTAGCAGAGCGAGATAGAAATTGACATTCTCATGGCTGACGACTTTGCATTAGTGTTCATCGTCTCTGCAATGCTATTTGAACAATATTTGGTGACAAGACGCCATTTCTATCTAGCGTCAAAAGCGTTAAAAATATGTCCGATAAAAAGATCACCAGTACTGGGTCTAATAATTCAAATTCAAATTGTCTCAATATATCTTCCATACATCCATAATGATCAAGGCTAAACAGTAGAAACTTGACATATTGATAGATCATAGGAGAAGCATTTTATATAACTATATGAAATCGTGAAAATGCATTCTTCATTATGTAAATTATTAGCATACGTATCACCTAATTCGTCAAAGTGACGAATTCAAGTCTAGTATTTATTTTGTGTCTGTATAGATGAAATTATTATTCTTCCTCGAATTTGTTCGCAGGATATCTCAAGAATGGCTGAAGCCATTGTCATGAAACTTTCCCTGAAGGTAGATCTTAGTCCAACTTAGAACTGCGTGACTTTTCAGCGACGCCAGGGCACCGTGGCGTCATCATGACGTCAATATGTGAAATGTCATTAATGGTCGTATCTCAGCCATGCAATATCAATTTCAATTCAAATTTTGGTTGATTCTATTGTTCGGATTATTTTGCAGAACGACATAGAAATTGACATTCTCATGGCTTACGACTTTGCATTAGTGTTCATCGTCTCTACAATGCTATTTGAACAATATTTGGTGACAAAAGACGGCATTTCTATGTAGCGTCAAAAGAAGTCAAATAACAAAAAAATTGGCAGATAAAAAGATCCTCAGTACTGGGTCTAATTATTTAAAGAAAACTTAATTTGAACCCGGCCATATTCTGTCGCTCTCTCTCGTTTGTCATTGCCTTCATTTTCCCTCGCTTACTTCATTAAGTTCATTGTTACCACGGAATATGCAATGCCTGTATACCTCATGTCAATTAGAGTCAAAGGTGTAACTGGTTGTTGTCCAGGGTCAATAGTCAAATTCAATCTATCTTCCATACATCCATGATGATCAAGGCTAAACAGTAGAAACTTGACATATGGATAGATCATAATGGTAGAAGCATTTATATAACAATATGAAATCGTGAAAATGCATTCTTCATTATGTAAATCATTAGCATACGTATAACCTAATTCGTCAAAGTGACGAATTCAAGTCTAGTTCATAGTTGGATAGAGTATGAGTGGGAGATATGATTTTTATAAAAACAAAAATCTAGAAAATGCATATTCAATTCAATTCAATTCAATTTATTTCTGTTTCCAACGAAACAATACAAAATCAGTTTTAAACATTTACAACAATTTAAGAATACATATTGGAAACAGAGGTCCACTAAAAGCAAAGCTTGTACAAGTGTGGACACCTAAATGATACTTAAGAATAATGATTAATTAAATTAACAAGTTCTTAACTACAAAAGGAACTACAAAATAGAGAAAAATGGGGGATGCCAACAGAGACGAGAACGGACAGGACAGTACCTTACATGACAAACATGGGAGGATACGTTTACAATACAAAGAGTAGATAATGCCCCCAAAAGGAGAGAGATCAGGGGTACAGAAATAATTTTAAAAATGATGAGGTGCATGTGGGGTTGAGAGGAAAATGAGGAAAGAGAGATGCGCGTTAGAAAGGAGATAAGCTTGAGAAGGCACAATATAATATATCAAATTACATTTTGAGTCAGCGAGTAGAGAATGATCTTGTATTAAAAAACAAAAAAACAACAACAACATATAAATTTAATGAGGTTGATATGATTGTAATAAAAACAATTTCAATTTTTTCTTAAAAGTATTAATCGATGGAGCATTTTTATTTCATCACTTAAAGAATTCCAAAACTTTGGACCTTCATATATGTACGTTTTTGGGCTAAGAGGGTCCGCAAGAGAGGTAAATGAAAATCGTCCGAATGTCTTGTTGGGTAATTATGGACTGAGCTATTTTTAAAAAACATTTCATGAAAAACAGAAGGCAACATATTATTTTTATAATTATACATAAATTGACCTAGTTGGAAAAGATATAAGTCTTTTACCTTTAATATCTTATTTTCAAAAAATAAAGAGTCTGTATGGAAGCGAAAGGGGGAATTACAAATTATACGAATAATCTTCTTTTGTAATAAAAACACTTTGTCTAATGACGTTTGATGTGTGTTACCCCAAACTAAGAGACCATAATTTAAGTATGGGAGTATCAATGAACTATAAAGCATAATTAATGAATTAAGAGGAGACATGTCTTTAATTTATAAATAATACCGATATTTCGGGAAATAATTTTACAAATATTGTCGATGTGATTTTTCCATGAAAGCTTTTTGTCAACCGTTACACCTAAAAATGTATTAAATGAAACGCACTCCAGTGGGGTATTATCCAAAACTAAATTAGCTGGCAATGAATTTATAGATTTACTAAACAACATATACTTCGTTTTCTGGAGATTCAATGATAATTTGTTAGCTCTAATCCACAATAAAATATTACACATTTCAATATTAATTATTTCAACTAATCTATGGGAGTCTTTGTGAGAAAAAAATAAATTTGTGTCATCAGCAAAAAGTACGAAAGACAGAATATCAGAAGATCGACAAAAGTCATTTATATATAAAATAAATAAGAGTGGGCCTAGTATGCTACCTTGTGGAACGCCACAATTTATATTACTAAGATCTGAGGAGTTGTCATTTAAAAATACATACTGCTTTCTATCCGAAAGGTAGCTCTGAACCACTCCAAGGCCATCCCACGTACACCATAATGTGAAAGTTTATAAAGTAAAATATCATGATTAATCGTGTCGAAAGCCTTGGAGAAGTCCAGGAAAATGCCAACCATATGAGAAGATTTGTCGATGGCATGAGCTACCTTATCAATAAAAGACAATAGTGCGTGTACAGTGTTATGTTTTTCCCTAAAACCAAATTGGAGATTAGAAAAAGTATTATGATTTTTAAGAAAAGATACTGTCCGAATATAAATTATCTTTTCAAGAATTTTCGAAAAGGAGGATAATAAAGAAATGGGTCGATAATTATTAACATCTAATTTATCACCCTTTTTAAACAAAGGAATGACCTTTGCAACTTTCATGGAGGTGGGTACCTGGCCATGTAATAAAGACAAATTAAAAATATGAACAAGAGGATCCACAACGGAAGATATGATGCCCTTTAAGATAAAATTATTTATTTCATCATGGCCCGAACTTTTCTTAGTCTTTAGTTTCGAAACAATATCTAAAATTTCACATCTATGAGTAGGAACAAAGAATATAGACTTTTGATTGGGCTGGCCCAAAAATCAACAAAATGCTTATTTGATGGGGGAATGTTAGCAGCAAGATTTTCACCGATCGATGAAAAATAATTATTAAAAATATTTACTAAGTCCTGAGGATCCTCAACAATCTCATCATTAAACTTAATTTTGTTTATGTTAGATTTATTTTTAGTAACATTCATTGCCTGTTTAATTATTTTCCAGGTATTTTTCATATCATGTTTATATAATTCTAGCATATTTTCAAAATATCTTTTCTTTTCCAAACGAATAATCTTAGTCAAAATATTCTTGTAAGTTGTATATTTAACTTTCGATCGTTCAGTGCTTTTTAATTTATATCTATAAAAAAGATTATTCTTCCTATTTATCGAACGTAATATTGATTTAGTGATCCAAGGAGCCTAGGTGTTTTTATAATTATTAGTTTTATCTCTTTGCTTAGGTATGCAAGTATCTAATTGGTTATTCAAAATATCACAAAATTGTCGTACGAGAAATTCGCTTCATCTACAACATAAACAGGAGACCAATCTACATGTTCAAGACTAGAAACAAGGCTAGCTAATTTTGCTTGAGTGACCTTACGTCTGAATAAACGTGGGTCATGATTATTAATTGAATGAGATAGAGTATAACGTGTTACGATGGGATAATGGTCAGTTAAGTCTGAAAGAACAATATAAGAGTCCGGGTGGGAGATTACATTTGAAAAAATATTATCTATTAAGGAGGCAGAGGAGTTTGTTACGCGAGTGGGCTTGGAAATAAGTGGTAAAAAAGAGGCAGAAAGGAGAGTCTCAAGAAATTCTTGTGACACAGTATTATGTTCATGATTTAATAAATTTATATTAAAGTCCCCCATTAAAAAAAATCTTTATTAATAAACACTGGACTTCGCAATAAGTCAGATAACTGCATCAAAAATTCTCTTGGGTTTGAATTAGGGGGTCGATAAATTACTCCAACCATTATATTTTTACCTCCAGGATTCATAATTTCAATAAAAGAGTTTCGAAGACATCATTAATTATTGAAATATTTTCATGCACAACAAAATTAAAGGTTTTAAGTATATATAAAGCAATACCACCGACTCTACCTTGCCTATTTTTAAAGACAAAATCATAATTGTCGATTAAAAGGGTAAATTAGAATCATGAGATAACCAAGTCTCTGTCAGTCCAATTAAAGAAAGTTGTATATTGGAAGGGTTATCTAAAAATGTTTGCAATTCATCAAAATGTTTATTCAAACTTCGTATATTTAAATGCAATAAAGAGAATGTTTCACTATTAAAATCTTTAATAATATTATAAAATTGTGCATTTGTTATATACTTCGTAAAAGAATGTTGTGCTGGATCCTCATGATCAAAATTCAAATTCAACTCTTGGGATGATGAATTTAAATTTTCAACAACAATTTCGTCAAAGGTTCCTGGAAGATTAACAAAGGGTTGATTATAAGCTTGATTGGGTCTTAATAAATCAAAAAGGTCATCGTCGCTCACAGACTCAAAAGGTAAGTGGTGATCTAAATTAGCCATCATGAATACGCAAAATCAAAATATGAGTAAACCAAACCCGAAAGCATAGCAACATCAACGTAAGATTCGGAGCGCTAACATATAATGGTAAAGAAAATGTCTTAAACAGGAATAAACGGTGCAGGCACAAGGATCTAAAGAAAGGACAATGAAAAACCACCACTTGCAGTAGGTAGGAAAGGAAACATAAAACAAGAACACAGAACAGACATACGCATACATTGAGACACTGTTGGCATGACAAACAAGAGGAAACATTATAATGAAGTTCCAGTATGCTAATAATAAAGCACCCATTGGAAAATAAATTATTGTTAAAAGAAAATCTTAGCTAGAAGACAGAGTATTACGCAAGAAATTACAATACAAAAATTGTAAATAAATTTTAATAGTACGATAAATAGAAACACTAGTATTTAAACATAAGATTAAAGAAATATAGCCTTAGAATTAAGGGTATGAAATAAAAAACAAACAAAAATTAGTTAAATAATTACGAACTGAAGGACAACCGATCGCAAGAACTGACTTAGTTTGAACGAAAGTAAATGAATTGAGACTATATAATCGTTTCATTAATGGGATTACCTTTGGAACATAAATTATTGTTGAAGAAAAATCTCAATTTATAAGGAGAATAGAATATTACTTAGGGAAATACAAAAACAAGTTGAAAAATAATCATATATTAAAATAAGTAGAACAAGTATAACATCAAAAGTCATAAGTCAAAAGTCATAATAACAAAAGTATTAAGTTTGCATTGAAATAAAATTTGCTATGAAAAATGAATATGATATATTTGTCCATTACAATAACATGAATGACAAAGAAATATGAAATACATTGTTCTGTCGTGTATACTAAAAACTGACTTGTTCTTGTTTGAGAACAATGATGATTAGATTCAAACTGATATTATAGTCACCTCATGCGCTAGCATTCTCTGTCTCAGTGAAAATATACGGAGCTCCACCTGCTGCTCGCTACTTCCCGGCGTAGAAACGGAGCCTTACGCCTTCGTCGTAAAGACATTTGACGTCACGCGATCGCTTCTGTTTCTCCTTTAGGTCGTCAGGTGTCAAGTCGTCCACCATGAAAAACTTCTCGCTTGCTAACTTAGCGCGTTGGATCTTCATGATGCTGACTTTGTCTCTGTAGGATAGAAGCTTGAAGAGAAGGTGTCGTGGGTGGGTCTCGCTGGGCTTGCCGTCGCGATGGGCGCGTTCCACCTTTACGGAGATACCAAACTTGTCGTTGATGATGCCTTCCACCAACGCTACGCAGTCCTCGTCCCGGTTAGTCGCAGGTTCGCGGATACCAACTAGGCGAATGTTGTTTCGTCGCGAAAAACGCTCCGCTTTGTTGAGCTGCTCGTTGTGCTTGGCAACATCCATCCGAAGTGAGGTCAATGCTCCTTCCATCTTCTCCATCCTTTTCTCCAGGTGTTTATTTTTGGCTTCCAATTCCGTAACTCTCCGGCTCTCAAATTCTATAGCTTGTCCCAGCTGTGCCTCGACGCGTTTCAGATTAACAACGAGAGATTCAGTGACTCGTTCAATCATCCTTTCAAATATTTCATTTTGATATTTAGATTTGAGGGTCCAAGGTCATTATAATGTACATGGTTTCTTTAAAACCATGCATTGTATAGACTAGAAATTTGGCACACTAATAGACCTGAATAAGAGGATTATTTCAAAAAATAAGGTCAAATCATGCCAATGTTATCTTAACTACTTAGTATGTCACTAAACATGTGTGGCATGCACTTGGAACAGCCCACCTATACTTGTTATTAACAAGTATTACATGTCTAGTTGTTTCTTCAAAGTGTATCATGCCAAGTGTTAAAGGGGAAGTCCAACCTGAAAATAAGTTTGTTTGAATAGAAGCAGAAAAATAAGAAGAACAGATCAGTGAAGGCTTGAGAAAAATCGGGAAATAAATAAAACAGTTATGGATTTTTAACAAATCCATAACTTCTCGTGGAATACTTCAAATCTGTGAGTCAAATTGGCAATGCGGTCTCTATGATGTCGCCCCCTCACATTTTATCCTTTGCTGAATGCCAGAAAAATAAATTCCATTTTGTACAAAAGATATATTTTCTTCTTGCTTATCTCGATCATATATTATGGATAACATGTTCTTTCATGCACCCCATATAATATATTGTCATTCAGATCAGTGGTGAATTGTGAGGGTATGACACCACAATTTCTGACCGCATTGCTATTTCGCCCCAAACTTTACATGATGATTTTCATGATTTTGAAAGATTCATAACTTTCTTATTTATTGTCCGATATTTCTCAAACTTTCACTGATTTTTTCCTCTAATTTTTCTGCGTCTTTTCAAACCAACTTATTTTCAGGGTGGACTTTCCCTTTAAAGGGTGCTCTTTTCACACGTTTGAATTGAAGACCAGTGGTTTTTAATGATTTGGCCATTGTGATCATGACTTTGTCAGGTCATAAAACTAGCCTTATATTCAGTGAATTCTTTGAAGAGTTTAGAGTCTGGTAACAGAAGTACAATTTTAGGTTTCTTCTAGTAAAACTAGAACCATGACAAGTGTTGAAGGCTATAATGCACATGTTTGGAATAAGAAGAATTAATTTATAATAATTTGGTCATTGTGATAATGAACTGACTCTGAATTTTGGAGTCAAAATTAGGATTGTAGGTGTTGAGATGGGAAGAGAAGTAAATTCTATTGAAAGAACAAATGTTAGACACAGTTTGTTCAAACAAAGTATCAGATTTTATTGAGCAAATTACAATCAATGTCAGGAAACATATTTACAAACACGAATGGTGAGAATATTTGACAAAACTAGCAATACATAGGGATCATAGTTGTAACATCATTACACCACTCAATATTTGCCTGCAACATTATATAGGCAAAGAACTGATGCAAAACAGAGTATACATGATGGGAATTATTAGAATTAGTCACACTCTGTCCCATGCGCAAGAGGATTCTATCATCGAAAAGGAACTACACAGTTTAAGGGGAAGTCCACCCTGAAATAAAGTTGGTTTTAATAGAAGCAGTAAAATGAGAGAAAATGGTCAGTGAAAGTTTGAGCAAATTCCGATTAAAAATAAGGAAGCTATGAATTTTTGAAGTTGTGATCAATCAGACACAAATTGGCAACTCTGTGACGTATCATGCGAGCTCACCTTCCATTAGCCTAGTACTAAAAAAAAAATCAGAAATTGTCATTTTCCCTCGAGAAAAGTTTAAATCATACATGCACCCTAAATATAATAATTGCAAATTTGTTTCTATACTACCCCTGCAATTAAGGAACACTAAATATATTCCGTCATCAATAACGAAGAAAACGTGGTTTTATAGAATATTTTGCAGAAAGCAAATGAAAAGAGAGCTCGCATGATACGTCACAGAGTTGCCCATTTGGATTTGATTGATCCCAATTTCAAAAATTCATAACTTGCTTATTTTTAATCAGAATTTGCTCAAACTTTCACTGACCATTTTTTAAGGATGGACTACGTAACCCCTTTATGCACTTAATACAATGCACAGTGGTGGAACGATACCGGCTTCACAGAGATACGGGATATGTAATCTCTTGTGCAAAAGTTTTGATATGCATTTATTGATCAAGAACGGGAATAGGCCTACAATAAGTCCAATCTACCTGTTCTTATCAAACAGAATAGAGTGTTTTTTCAGTTAAAATGTCAATATTATTAAAATGCTGAGCATATTAAAATTTATTATAAAATTTATGAAAAATACAAAGTCATTGTAAAACGTTTCAGCTTTATAGTGTATGCTAGATTTCTACTGGGAACCCCGAGCTGTCCCCATGATGTTTCATGGAGAACACAACCTAGGTTTTGAGTCGATGTTTGTACTTCTCCAAAGTCAAATTCGCGTTGTATTGCTCTCACTACTATAATTGTACAATCTACTTCCCTCTGTACAGTGTATATAAAGCATATACATTAAATTTGACTGAAAAATAAAAAAGTCTTTCGAAAAAATTTTCAGGCCTTTTGCTGGATTTCCACAGGAGCCTCTCGAGAGGTGCCCAGGAGTTTGGGGGAGAATGCAACCCAGGTTTTGGGTCGATTAACAATTTTTTTTCTTCTAAAGTCAAATTCCCGTAATAGTGCTCACACTACTTTTGTACAGTCTATTCTATCTCTACAATGTATATAAAGCTTATACATTACATTTAACTGAAAAATTAAAAAAAGTCATTCTAAAATGTTTCAGGCCTTGTGTAGGCCCTATGCTGGATTTTGACAAGAACTTCCAGAGTGGTTCCCAGAGTTTGGGGGAGAATGCAACCCAAGTTCTGGGTCGATTTTTATACTTTTCAAAAGTCAAATTCGCTTTTTATTACTCTCAATAATATTGTACAGTCTATTTCTATCTGCAACATACTAATAAAGCATATAAAAGAAATTTAGAAGAAAAAATCACTAGTCATTCTAAACGTTTTAGGCCTTGTGTAGGCCCTATGCTGGAATTCTACGGGAACCTCTGAGCGCCCCCCCCCCGAGTTTGAGAGAGAATGCAACGCAGGTTTGGTGTCGATCCTGCTGCTCCATTTATTATCCCATTCATTACTATGGTAACTCCAGCGTGACAGAATGGACATTAAATCCTCACATGTTTATGCATTTACTCTTTAATTGTATAAGATGCCTATATTGGTGCATAGTTTATTCTGTGGTAAGTTTTCCCTTAATACAAAGGAAAACATTATTAGGTGGTCTGTCGGTATCGACAGATCACCTATTGATTTCGTCAGAATTTTCTTTCTTATTATTATTTCTTTATTAGGTGGTCTGTCGGTATCGACAGATCACCTATTGTTTTCGTCAGAATTTTCTTTCTTTATTAGGTGGTCTGTCGGTATCGACAGATCACCTATTGTTTTCGTCAGAATTTTCTTTCTTTATTTATTTATTTATTTATTAGGTGGTCTGTCGGTATCGACAGATCACCTGTTTTCGTCAGAATTTTCTTTCTTCTTTATTCTTTATTTCTTTTTATTTATTTCTGTACACTTTTTTGTGTAGACGATAACTCAAGATCGGTACAGTCAATTTCTTTCAATTTTGGCACAGTCATGGGTCATTGTCATAAGACGTGACATAACATTTTCAAGGTCATCAGGTCTTCATGACGTCATCCAGGCGCCATTTTGTGTTTTTTTACTTTCAACTCATGATCATATCTTCATAACGGAAAGTCATTTCTCATTCATATTTATCATGATCAAGGTCAATATCCGTCCGGTCAATTTCAGGTCAAAAAACGCGCGCATGCGTACGTCCGCGCGTTAGCGCGCGCAAAATTTCAAAATGCTCCAAATCGTCTCAAATTCATTTTGGATACGTTTCAGGCCATTTTAAGCATTTCGCAAAAAACGCGCACACACGAATGCGCGCGCGTTTTCGTTCGTGACGGCCGAACGCAACATAAATCGCCATATTTTTTTTCATGATATTCCTCATTTTTTCTGAACAATTTGATACCATGTTTATCCTTTTATGACCATTAATAACGGAATGAGCGTCCGTTCAAGAAACATGTCCGTGCGCGCGATCTCTTGTAATACATAGCATATATGGGCAAAAACATGCCTATACAAAATTCATTGTAACTCTTCAGAATGGATGGGAACTCCCAATTTTTTTCATATTTGGATAGATTATGAGTCGGAGATATGATTTCATGTCTCATTTGACCCTCAATTAACTCATGACGTCATCATAATGGCCTCCGAACTCAAAATTTCAATTTGCATATTATGACGTCAGCATATTTTTGGAAAATTGATTGTATCTCTGTAAATATTGATCGATTTTCTTCCAAATTTTGATATGTTCTAGCTGAGACAATTCTCTACAAATGCAGTCTCCACGATTTTCATTTTGACAAAGGCATCATGGCGTATTTTTGCGATTAAAGGAGGCATGTCAATTTTTCACATTTTGCGTGTATTCTCTATGGGACATGACTTTTTCTCAAAACTGGATTCTACATTCCGTCTTTCGCGAGCAATATCTCCGTCGTTTTAGTTTTGTTTTTGCTGAGCTTTGAGTATGTTGTAGCTGAGACAATAAGCTATCACAAGTGTGCCCTTTATTTTTCGATCAGATGCCGGGATCATGCTCATATTTCACTTGCAAAGTGGGATTTGAGAATTCCATTTTCCGTTCACGTGTAATGTCTATGTGGATTATTTTGGTATAGTGGTCATAGCACTTGCCTCCCATTCCGGCGACCCAAGTTCGATTCCTGGTGGGTCATTTTTTTTTTTTTTTTTGCCGTCGTTTTAAATTTGATTTTATGATCTTCTTCGACTATTATAACATATTATCATATACAATCACAAACAATGTAATAAAATGCCTAATTTTGCGTGTTATATCTATGGGAGAAGAATGTCAATCGTTTGAGTACAACCCTATGGGAAATCTGGTATTAAACCTAATATAGGGTGTATCTCCCAACTCTGCTACAATATCAAATCACCTTGCTAGTCTCCTTCCCAGACGTTTTTACTTTTTCCAGTTATTCAGCCCAAGGTATATGCATGTTTACGTCTCTCCCGTGGACATAGAATTGTTTACTTGTCTATACTTCTCTCTTTCTCTATATTAAATTCTATTTATGCTGGATATATTGAATGCATCGTTCTCCATTGCATCTCTCTCTTTCTCCTCTCTCTTGCTCTGTTTCCCTTCTCCTCTCTTATTTTGCCCCTCTCCTTCTCTTGCTCTGTCTCTGCATATATATCTCTCTCTACTCTTTTACCCTCTCCCTCTCTCTCTGCCTCCCTCTACCTCGACCTCTTGCCTTGCCTCCCTCTTATTCTCTTGCTCTGTCTCCCTCTGCCTCTGCCCTTCTCTTTTTCTTCTCTCTCACCCTCTACCTCTCCCGCCTGCTCTGGTTCTCGTTCTCCTTCTATTATGTCTTGTAATGTTCCTTAATTTTCTATAGCTCTGCCCTTTGCCCTTTGGCCTTGGAACTCAAAATACGAATTTGCATATTATGACGTCAGCATATTTATGGAAAATTGATTGTATCTCTGTAAATATGGATCGATTTTCTTCCAAATTTTGATATGTTGTAGCTAAGACAATTTTCTACAAGATCAGTTATTCAGATTACATAACAGACCACCTAATTCGTCCTCATGACGAATTACATTTCTAGTTATTATTATTATTATTTATTTATTTTTATTTATTTCTAACCCCTTTTTTGTGTATAGGATAACTCAAGATTGGTTTTGTCATTTTCTTTCAAATTTGCCACAGTCATAGGTCATTGTCATAAGACGTGACAGGAACATTTTCAAGGTCATCAAGTCTTCATGACGTCATCCAGGCGCCATTTTGTGAATTTTTCTGAAAATCAACTCATGATCATATCTTCATAACGAAAAGTCATTTCTTTCATATTTATCATGATTAAGGTCAATATCCGTCCGGTCAATTTCAGGTCAAAAAACGCGCGCGTATGCGTACGTCCGCGCGTTAGCGCGCGCAAAATTTCAAAATGCTCCAAATCGTCTCAAATTCATTTTTGGTACGTTTCAGGCCATTTTAAGCATTTCGCAAAAAACGCGCACACGCGCATGCGCGCGCGTTTTCGCGCGTACTGGCATTTTGCAACATAGAATCGCCAAATTTTCTCTGTCATCATATTTGGCACATTTTCCCAGCATTTGATACCTTGTTCACCTTTTTCTGACCAGTAATAACGCAATGAGCGTCCGTCAAAGTTGACAGCACGCGCGGACCTTATCCACAATACATGGGCAAAAACATGCCTATACAAAATTCATTGTAACTCTTCAGAATGGATGGAACTCCAATTTTTTTTCATATTTGGATAGATTATGAGTCGGAGATATGATTTCATGTCTCATTTGACCCTCAATTAACTCATGACGTCATCATAATGGCCTCCGAACTCAAAATTTCAATTTGCATATTATGACGTCAGCATATTTTGGAAAATTGATTGTATCTCTGTAAATATTGATCGATTTTCTTCCAAATTTTGATATGTTCTAGCTGAGACAATTCTCTACAAATGCAGTCATCACGATTTTCATTTTGACAAAGGCATCATGGCGTATTTTTGCGATTAAAGGAGGCATGTCAATTTTTCACATTTTGCGTGTATTCTCTATGGGACATGACTTTTCTCAAAACTGGATTCTACATTCCCGTCTTTCGCGAGCAATATCTCCGTCGTTTTAGTTTGTTTTCGCTGAGCTTTGAGTATGTTGTAGCTGAGACAATAAGCTATCACAAGTGTGCCCTTTATTTTTCGATCAGATGCTCATATTTCATTGCATATTTGGGATTTGAGAATTCCATTTTCCGTTCACGTGTAATCGCTATGGGAAATGTTTTGGTATATCGGTAACGCACTTGTTTATTTTTATATTTCCACCACTTTCTTGTGAGCGTGATTGCTCAAATTCGGCTCAATCAATTTTCATCAATTTTTTGTCAGTCATCAGGCTTATCAGGTCAAGTGCCAGCATAATTGTCAAGATCATCAGGTCATCGTGACGTCATCCAGGCGCCATTTTGTGAAATCACATTATCAATCATATCTTCATGATGCGTCATCAAAGGTCATTCATATTCATATCTCATATACTTCAGGTCAAGGGTCAACAGGTCATGTCATCAAAGGTCACATAAACGTCATGACGCGCGCGTACGCGCGCGTCAAAATTTAAAAATGATCAAAATCACTTAACTATTAAACGAGAGTACGAATCAGGTCATTTAAGCATTTCAAAAATTTCCGTCCGTGCGCGTCCGCGCGCGCGTTATGCGCGCGCAGCGTACGACTATAACAACGCCGTTTTTCGCATGGTTTGTATTCCTGACACTATTTTTGACAATTTCCAACTATTTCCAGTCATTCTCGACCTTCTATAATGCCACACGCGTGCGTCAAACTTTAAAATTCGTGCGCGCGTCAATGGGCAATATAATGTAAAAAGTGGTAAAAACATGTCTATATAAATCCGCCATAGCTCGTCAGAATGCATGAATACCCCCTCAATTTTTTTCATATTTGGATAGAGTATGAGTTGGAGATATGATTTCATGTCTCATTTTGCCATTACAAATATCGTGACGTCATCATAAAGGCCTTGGAACTCAAAATACGAATTTGCATATTATGACGTCAGCATATTTATGGAAAATTGATTGTATCTCTGTAAATATGGATCGTTTTTCTTCCAAATTTTGATATGTTGTAGCTAAGACAATTTTCTACAAGATCAGTTATTCAGATTACATAACAGACCACCTAATTCGTCCTCATGACGAATTACATTTCTAGTTTTTATTTATTTCTCCGCACTTTTTTGTGTATTAGATAACTCCAGATTGGTTTTGTCAATTTCTTTCAATTTTGGCACAGTCATAGGTCATTGTCATGAGACGTGACAGGAACATTTTCAAGGTCATCAAGTCTTCATGACGTCATCCAGGCGCCATTTTGTGTTTTTTTTTGTACTTTCAACTCATGATCATATCTTCATAACGGAAAGTCATTTCTCATTCATATTTATCATGATCAAGGTCAATATCCGTCCGGTCAATTTCAGGTCAAAAACGCGCGCATGTGTACGTCCGCGCGTCAGCGTGCGCGCAAAATTTCAAAATGCTCCAAATCGTCTCAAATTCATTTTGGATACGTTTCAGGCCATTTTAAGCATTTCGCAAAAAAACGCGCACACGCACATGCGCGTGCGTTTTCGCGCGTAACACCATTACACAACATAAAATCGCCATTTTTTTCTTTCATGATATTTCCCATATTTTTTCAAACAATTTGATACCATATTTATCTCTTATTGACCATTAATAACAAGATGAGCGTCCGTTCAATATAAATGTCCGTGCGCGCGAGCTCTTGTAATACATAGCATATATGGGCAAAAACATGCCTATACAAAATTCATTGCAACTCTTCAGAATGGATGGGAACTCCCAATTTTTTTCATATTTGGATAGATTATGAGTCGGAGATATGATTTCATGTCTCATTTGACCCTCAATTAACTCATGACGTCATCATAATGGCCTCCGAACTCAAAATTTCAATTTGCATATTATGACGTCAGCATATTTTTGGAAAATTGATTGTATCTCTGTAAATATTGATTGATTTTCTTCCAAATTTTGATATGTTCTAGCTGAGACAATTCTCTACAAATGCAGTCGCCACGATTTTCATTTTGACAAAGGCATCATGGCGTATTTTTGCGATTAAAGGAGGCATGTCAATTTTTCACATTTTGCGTGTATTCTCTATGGGACATGACTTTTTCTCAAAACTGGATTCTACATTCCCGTCTTTCGCGAGCAATATCTCCGTTGTTTTAGTTTCGTTTTCGCTGAGCTTTGAGTATGTTGTAGCTGAGACAATAAGCTATCACAAATGTGACATTTATTTTTCGATCAGATGCCGGGATCATGCTCATATTTGGGATTTGAGAATTCCATTTTCCGTTCACGTGTAATCGCTATGGGAAATGTTTTGGTATATCAGTAACGCACTTGTTTATTTGAATATTTCCACCACTTTCTTGTGAGCGTGATTGCTCAAATTCGGCTCAATCAATTTTCATCAATTTTTTGTCAGTTATCAGGCTTATCAGGGTCAAGTGCCAGCATAATTGTCAAGATCATCAAGTCATCATGACGTCATCCAGGCGCCATTTTGTGAAATTACATTATCAATCATATCTTCATGATGCGTCATCAAAGGTCATTCATATTTATATCTCATATACTTCAAGTCAAGGGTCAACAGGTCATGTCATTAAGGTCACATAAACGTCATGACGCGCACGTACGCGCGCGTCAAAATTTAAAAATGCTCAAAATCACTTAACTATTAAACGAGAGTACGAATCAGATCATTTTAAGCATTTCAAAAATTTCCGTCCGTGCGCGTCCGTGCGCGCATTATGCGCGCGCACAGCGCGTACGAAACGTAACAACGCCGTTTTTTCGCATGGTTTGTATTCCTGACACTATTTTTGATAATTTCCAATTATTTCCAGTCATTCTCGACCTTCTATAATGCCACACACGTGCGTCAAACTTTAAAATTCGTGCGCGCGTCAATGGGCAATATAATGTAAAAAGTGGTAAAAACATGTCTATATAAAATCCGCCGTAGCTCGTCAGAATGCCTGAATACCCCTCAATTTTTTCATATTTGGATAGAGTATGAGTTGGAGATATAATTTCATGTCTCATTTTGCCATTACAAATATCGTGACGTCATCATAAAGGCCTTGGAACTGAAAATACGAATTTGCATATTATGACGTCAGCATATTTATGGAAAATTGATTGTATCTCTGTAAATATGGATCGTTTTCTTCCAAATTTTGATATGTTGTAGCTAAGACAATTTTCTACAAGATCAGTTATTCAGATTACATAACAGACCACCTAATTCGTCCTCATGACGAATTACATTTCTAGTTTTATTTATTTCTCCGCACTTTTTTGTGTATTAGATAACTCAAGATCGGTTTGTCAATTTCTTTCAATTTTGGCACAGTCATAGGTCATTGTCATGAGACGTGACAGGAACATTTTCAAGGTCATCAAGTCTTCATGACGTCATCCAGGCGCCATTTTGTGTTTTTTGTACTTTCAACTCATGATCATATCTTCATAACGGAAAGTCATTTCTCATTCATATTTATCATGATCAAGGTCAATATCCGTCCGGTCAATTTCAGGTCAAAAAACGCGCGCATGCGTACGTCCGCGCGTCAGCGCGCGCAAAATTTCAAAATGCTCCAAATCGTCTCAAATTCATTTTGGATACGTTTCAGGCCATTTTAAGCATTTCGCAAAAAAACGCGCGCACATGCGCGCGCGTTTTCGCGCGTAACACCATTACACAACATAAAATCGCCATTTTTTTCTTTCATGATATTTCCCATATTTTTTCAAACAATTTGATACCATGTTTATCTCTTATTGACCATTAATAACAAGATGAGCGTCCATTCAATATAAATGTCCGTGCGCGCGAGCTCTTGTAATACATAGCATATATGGGCAAAAACATGCCTATACAAAATTCATTGTAACTCTTCAGAATGGATGGAAACTCCCAATTTTTTTCATATTTGGATAGATTATGAGTCGGAGATATGATTTCATGTCTCATTTGACCCTCAATTAACTCATGACGTCATCATAATGGCCTCCGAACTCAAAATTTCAATTTGCATATTATGACGTCACCATATTTTGGAAAATTGATTGTATCTCTGTAAATATTGATTGATTTTCTTCCAAATTTTGATATGTTCTAGCTGAGACAATTCTCTACAAATGCAGTCACCACGATTTTTCATTTTGACAAAGGCATCATGGCGTATTTTTGCGATTAAAGGAGGCATGTCAATTTTTCACATTTTGCGTGTATTCTCTATGGGACATGACTTTTTCTCAAAACTGGATTCTACATTACCGTCTTTCGCGAGCAATATCTCCGTCGTTTTAGTTTTGTTTTTGCTGAGCTTTGAGTATGTTGTAGCTGAGACAATAAGCTATCACAAGTGTGCCCTTTATTTTTCGATCAGATGCCGGGATCATGCTCATATTTCACTTGCAAAGTGAGATTTGAGAATTCCATTTTCCGTTCACGTGTAATGTCTATGTGGATTATTTTGGTATAGTGGTCATAGCACTTGCCTCCCATTCCGGCGACCCAAGTTCGATTCCTGGTGGGTCATTTTTTTTTTTTTTTTTGCCGTCGTTTTAAATTTGATTTTATGATCTTCTTCGACTATTATAACATATTATCATATACAATCACAAACAATGTAATAAAATGCCTAATTTTGCGTGTTATATCTATGGGAGAAGAATGTCAATCGTTTGAGTACAACCCTATGGGAAATCTGGTATTAAACCTAATATAGGGTGTATCTCCCAACTCTGCTACAATATCAAATCACCTTGCTAGTCTCCTTCCCAGACGTTTTTACTTTTTCCAGTTATTCAGCCCAAGGTATATGCATGTTTACGTCTCTCCCGTGGACATAGAATTGTTTACTTGTCTATACTTCTCTCTTTCTCTATATTAAATTCTATTTATGCTGGATATATTGAATGCATCGTTCTCCATTGCATCTCTCTCTTTCTCCTCTCTCTTGCTCTGTTTCCCTTCTCCTCTCTTATTTTGCCCCTCTCCTTCTCTTGCTCTGTCTCTGCATATATATCTCTCTACTCTTTTACCCTCTCCCTCTCTCTCTGCCTCCCTCTACCTCGACCTCTTGCCTTGCCTCCCTCTTATTCTCTTGCTCTGTCTCCCTCTGCCTCTGCCCTTCTCTTTTTCTTCTCTCTCACCCTCTACCTCTCCTGCTCTGGTTCTCGTTCTCCTTCTATTATGTCTTGTAATGTTCCTTAATTTTCTACAGCTCTGCCCTTTGCCCTTTGGCCTTGGAACTCAAAATACGAATTTGCATATTATGACGTCAGCATATTTATGGAAAATTGATTGTATCTGTAAATATGGATCGATTTTCTTCCAAATTTTGATATGTTGTAGCTAAGACAATTTTCTAAAAGATCAGTTATTCAGATTACATAACAGACCACCTAATTCGTCCTCATGACGAATTACATTTCTAGTTATTAGGTGGTCTGTCGGTATCGACAGATCACCTATTGTTTTCGTCAGAATTTTCTTTCTTCTTTATTTATTTATTTATTTATTTATTTATTTTTATTTATTTCCGCCCCTTTTTGTGAGATAACTCAAGATCGGTTCTGTCAATTTCTTTCAATTTTGGCACAGTCATAGGTCATAGTCATGAGACGTGACAGTAACATTTTCAAGGTCATCAAGTCTTCATGACGTCATCCAGGCGCCATTTTGTGTTTTTTTGGTACTTTCAACTCATGATCATATCTTCATAACGGAAAGTCATTTCTCATTCATATTTATCATGATCAAGGTCAATATCCGTCCGGTCAATTTCAGGTCAAAAACGCGCGCGCATGCGTACGTCCGCGCGTCAGCGCGCGCAAAATTTCAAAATGCTCAAATCGTCTCAAATTCATTTTGATACGTTTCAGGCCATTTTAAGCATTTCGCAAAAAACGCGCACACACGAATGCGCGCGCGTTTTCGTTCGTGACGGCCGAACGCAACATAAATCGCCTATCTTTTTTTGGCATGATATTCCTCATTTTTTTCTGAACAATTTGATACCATGTTTATTCTTTTATGACCATTAATAACGGAATGAGCGTCCGTTCAAGAAACATGTCCGTGCGCGCGATCTCTTGTAATACATAGCATATATGGGCAAAAACATGCCTATACAAAATTCATTGTAACTCTTCAGAATGGATGGGAACTCCCATTTTTTTTCATATTTGGATAGATTATGAGTCGGAGATATGATTTCATGTCTCATTTGACCCTCAATTAACTCATGACGTCATCATAATGGCCTCCGAACTCAAAATTTCAATTTGCATATTATGACGTCAGCATATTTTTGAAAATTGATTGTCTCTGTAAATATTGATCGATTTTCTTCCAAATTTTGATATGTTCTAGCTGAGACAATTCTCTACAAATGCAGTCATCACGATTTTTCATTTTGACAAAGGCATCATGGCGTATTTTTACGATTAAAGGAGGCATGTCAATTTTTCACATTTTGCGTGTATTCTCTATGGGACATGACTTTTCTCAAAACTGGATTCTACATTCCCGTCTTTCGCGAGCAATATCTCCGTCGTTTTAGTTTTGTTTTTGCTGAGCTTTGAGTATGTTGTAGCTGAGACAATAAGCTATCACAAGTGTGCCCTTTATTTTTCGATCAGATGCCGGGATCATGCTCATATTTCACTTGCAAAGTGAGATTTGAGAATTCCATTTTCCGTTCACGTGTAATGTCTATGTGGATTATTTTGGTATAGTGGTCATAGCACTTGCCTCCCATTCCGGCGACCCAAGTTCGATTCCTGGTGGGTCATTTTTTTTTTTTTTTTTGCCGTCGTTTTAGATTTGATTTTATGATCTTCTTCGACTATTATAACATATTATCATATACAATCACAAACAATGTAATAAAATGCCTAATTTTGCGTGTTATATCTATGGGAGAAGAATGTCAATCGTTTGAGTACAACCCTATGGGAAATCTGGTATTAAACCTAATATAGGGTTTATCTCCCAACTCTGCTACAATATCAAATCACCTTGCTAGTCTCCTTCCCAGACGTTTTTACTTTTTCCAGTTATTCAGCCCAAGGTATATGCATGTTTACGTCTCTCCCGTGGACATAGAATTGTTTACTTGTCTATACTTCTCTCTTTCTCTATATTAAATTCTATTTATGCTGGATATATTGAATGCATCGTTCTCCATTGCATCTCTCTCTTTCTCCTCTCTCTTGCTCTGTTTCCCTTCTCCTCTCTTATTTTGCCCCTCTCCTTCTCTTGCTCTGTCTCTGCATATATATCTCTCTCTACTCTTTTACCCTCTCCCTCTCTCTCTGCCTCCCTCTACCTCGACCTCTTGCCTTGCCTCCCTCTTATTCTCTTGCTCTGTCTCCCTCTGCCTCTGCCCTTCTCTTTTTCTTCTCTCTCACCCTCTACCTCTCCCGCCTCTGGTTCTCGTTCTCCTTCTATTATGTCTTGTAATGTTCCTTAATTTTCTATAGCTCTGCCCTTTGCCCTTTGGCCTTGGAACTCAAAATACGAATTTGCATATTATGACGTCAGCATATTTATGGAAAATTGATTGTATCTCTGTAAATATGGATCGATTTTCTTCCAAATTTTGATATGTTGTAGCTAAGACAATTTTCTACAAGATCAGTTATTCAGATTACATAACAGACCACCTAATTCGTCTTCATGACGAATTACATTTCTAGTTATTATTATTAGGTGATCTGTCATTGACAGATCACCTATTGATTTTGTCAGAATTTTCTTTCTTTATTATTATTATTTATTTATTAGGTGGTCTGTCAACGACAGACTACCTATTGATTTCGTCAGAATTTTCTTTCTTTATTATTTCTTCCGTACACTTTTTTGTGTAAACGTTTACTCGAAATCGACATGGTCAATTTCCTTCAATTTCTGTCAGTCATCAGGCCCTATAATATCAAGTTCAAGTAACCTTCTCAAGGTCATGGAGTCATCGTGACGTCATCCAGGCGCCATTTTGTGATATTTTCTGAAAATCACAAACGATCATATCTTCATAACAGAAAGTCATTTCTCATTCATATTTATCATGATCAAGGTCAATATCCGTCCGGTCAATTTCAGGTCAATAAACGCGCGCGCGCGTACGTCCGCGCGTCAGTGCGCGCGCAAATTTAAAAATGCTCAAAATCGTCTCAAATTCATTTTGCATACGTTTCAGGCCATTTTAAGCATTTCGCAAAAACGCGAAAACGCGAATTTTCGCGCGTTTTCGTTCGTGACGGCCGAACGAAAAATAATTCCTCCTAGTTTATTTTGACATGATATTCCTCATTTTTTTCCGAACAATTTGATACCATGTTTATCTTTTTATGACCATTAATAACGGAATGAGCGTCCGTTCAAGAAACATGTCCGTGCGCGCGAGCTCTTGTAATACATAGCATATATGGGCAAAAACATGCCTATACAAAATCATTGTAACTCTTCAGAATGGATGGATACCCCAATTTTTTTCATATTTGGATAGATTATGAGTCGGAGATATGATTTCATGTCTCATTTGGCCATTATATATATCGTGACGTCATCATAATGGCCTCCAAACTCAAAATTTCAATTTGCATATTATGACGTCCGCATATTTATGGAAACATGATTGTATTTCTGTATATATTGATCTATTTTCTTCCAAATTTTGATATGTTGTAGCTGAGACAATTCTCTACAAGATAAGTGCCCATCATTTTTCATTTTGATGACGTCATCATGGTGAAAATTTCATTTGAAGGCGACATGTCAGAATTTTCTTAATTTGCGTGTTATGTCTATGGGTGGTGAATTTCGTTCACATCATGAATCTACATGACATTAATCTTTGAGCACTATCTAGCTTATTTGTGCTCTATTTTCTCCCAAATTTGGGTATGTTATAGCTGAGACTATGGGCTATAAAAACCGTGCTTTTGGTTTTTGATCAGATGTTGGGATCATGTCAAAACTTTCAATTGAAAGTTGAAATTGCGAATTCGGTAGAACTTTGCAGGAACCATGCATTAGGTGATACGTACGTATTATTAGGTGGTCTGTCAACGACAGACTACCTATTGATTTCGTCAGAATTTTCTTTCTTTATTATTTCTTCCGTACACTTTTTGTGTAAACGTTTACTCGAAATCGACATGGTCAATTTCCTTCAATTTCTGTCAGTCATCAGGCCCTATAATATCAAGTTCAAGTAACCTTCTCAAGGTCATGGAGTCATCGTGACGTCATCCAGGCGCCATTTTGTGATATTTTCTGAAAATCACAAACGATCATAACTTCATAACAGAAAGTCATTTCTCATTCATATTTACCATGATCAAGGTCAATATCCGTCCGGTCAATTTCAGGTCAATAAACGCGCGCGCGTACGTCCGCGCGTCAGTGCGCGCGCAAATTTAAAAATGCTCAAAATCGTCTCAAATTCATTTTGCATACGTTTCAGGTCATTTTAAGCATTTCGCAAAAACGCGAAAACGCGAATTTTCGCGCGTTTTCGTTCGTGACGGCCGAACGAAAATAATTCCTCCTAGTTTATTTTTGACATGATATTCCTCATTTTTTTCCGAACAATTTGATACCATGTTTATCTTTTTATGACCATTAATAACGGAATGAGCGTCCGTTCAAGAAACATGTCCGTGCGCGCGAGCTCTTGTAATACATAGCATATATGGGCAAAAACATGCCTATACAAAATCATTGTAACTCTTCAGAATGGCTGGATACCCCAATTTTTTTCATATTTGGATAGATTATGAGTCGGAGATATGATTTCTGTCTCATTTGGCCATTATATATATCGTGACATCATCATAATGGCCTCCAAACTCAAAATTTCAATTTGCATATTATGACGTCAGCATATTTATGGAAAATTGATTGTATCTCTGTAAATATTGATCAATTTTCTTCCAAATTTGGATATGTTGTAGCTGAGACAATTCTCTACAAGATAAGTGCCCATCATTTTTCATTTTGATGACGTCATCATGGTGAAAATTTCATTTGAAGGCGACATGTCAGAATTTTCTTAATTTGCGTGTTATGTCTATGGGTGGTGAATTTCGTTCACATCATGAATCTACATGACATTAATCTTTGAGCACTATCTAGCTTATTTGTGCTCTATTTTCTCCCAAATTTGGGTATGTTATAGCTGAGACTATGGGCTATAAAAACCGTGCTTTTGGTTTTTGATCAGATGTTGGGATCATGTCAAAACTTTCAATTGAAAGTTGAAATTGCGAATTCGGTAGAACTTTGCAGGAACCATGCATTAGGTGATACGTACGTATTATTAGGTGGTCTGTCAACGACAGACTACCTATTGATTTCGTCAGAATTTTCTTTCTTTATTATTTCTTCCGTACACTTTTTGTGTAAACGTTTACTCGAAATCGACATGGTCAATTTCCTTCGAATTTCTGTCAGTCATCAGGCCCTATAATATCAAGTTCAAGTAACCTTCTCAAGGTCATGGAGTCATCGTGACGTCATCCAGGCGCCATTTTGTGATATTTTCTGAAAATCACAAACGATCATAACTTCATAACAGAAAGTCATTTCTCATTCATATTTACCATGATCAAGGTCAATATCCGTCCGGTCAATTTCAGGTCAATAAACGCGCGCGCGCGTACGTCCGCGCGTCAGTGCGCGCGCAAATTTAAAAATGCTCAAAATCGTCTCAAATTCATTTTGCATACGTTTCAGGTCATTTTAAGCATTTCGCAAAAACGCGAAAACGCGAATTTTCGCGCGTTTTCGTTCGTGACGGCCGAACGAAAAATAATTCCTCCTAGTTTATTTTTGACATGATATTCCTCATTTTTTCCGAACAATTTGATACCATGTTTATCTTTTATGACCATTAATAACGGAATGAGCGTCCGTTCAAGAAACATGTCCGTGCGCGCGAGCTCTTGTAATACATAGCATACATGGGCAAAAACATGCCTATACAAAACTCATTGTAACTCTTCAGAACGGCTGGATACCCCAATTTTTTTCATATATGGATAGATTATGAGTCGGAGATATGATTTCTGGTCTCATTTGGCCATTATATATATCGTGACATCATCATAATGGCCTCCAAACTCAAAATTTCAATTTGCATATTATGACGTCACCATATTTATGGAAAATTGATTGTATCTCTGTAAATATTGATTAATTTACTTCCAAACTTGGATATGTTGTAGCTGAGACAATTCTCTACAAGATAAGTGCCCATCATTTTTCATTTTGATGACGTCATCATGGTGAAAATTTCATTTGAAGGCGACATGTCAGAATTTTCTTAATTTGCGTGTTATGTCTATGGGTGGTGAATTTCGTTCACATCATGAATCTACATGACATTAATCTTTGAGCACTATCTAGCTTATTTGTGCTCTATTTTCTCCCAAATTTGGGTATGTTATAGCTGAGACTATGGGCTATAAAAACCGTGCTTTTGGTTTTTGATCAGATGTTGGGATCATGTCAAAACTTTCAATTGAAAGTCGAAATTGCGAATTCGGTAGAACTTTGCAGGAACCATGCATTAGGTGATACGTACGTATTATTAGGTGGTCTGTCAACGACAGACTACCTATTGATTTCGTCAGAATTTTCTTTCTTTATTATTTCTTCCGTACACTTTTTGTGTAAACGTTTACTCGAAATCGACATGGTCAATTTCCTTCGAATTTCTGTCAGTCATCAGGCCCTATAATATCAAGTTCAAGTAACCTTCTCAAGGTCATGGAGTCATCGTGACGTCATCCAGGCGCCATTTTGTGATATTTTCTGAAAATCACAAACGATCATAACTTCATAACAGAAAGTCATTTCTCATTCATATTTACCATGATCAAGGTCAATATCCGTCCGGTCAATTTCAGGTCAATAAACGCGCGCGCGCGTACGTCCGCGCGTCAGTGCGCGCGCAAATTTAAAAATGCTCAAAATCGTCTCAAATTCATTTTGCATACGTTTCAGGTCATTTTAAGCATTTCGCAAAAAACGCGAAAACGCGAATTTTCGCGCGTTTTCGTTCGTGACGGCCGAACGAAAAATAATTCCTCCTAGTTTATTTTTGACATGATATTCCTCATTTTTTTCCGAACAATTTGATACCATGTTTATCTTTTTATGACCATTAATAACGGAATGAGCGTCCGTTCAAGAAACATGTCCGTGCGCGCGAGCTCTTGTAATACATAGCATATATGGGCAAAAACATGCCTATACAAAACTCATTGTAACTCTTCAGAACGGCTGGATACCCTTTTTTTCATATATGGATAGATTATGAGTCGGAGATATGATTTCTGGTCTCATTTGGCCATTATATATATCGTGACATCATCATAATGGCCTCCAAACTCAAAATTTCAATTTGCATATTATGACGTCACCATATGTATGGAAAATTGATTGTATCTCTGTAAATATTGATTAATTTTCTTCCAAACTTGGATATGTTGTAGCTGAGACAATTCTCTACAAGATAAGTGCCCATCATTTTTCATTTTGATGACGTCATCATGGTGAAAATTTCATTTGAAGGCGACATGTCAGAATTTTCTTAATTTGCGTGTTATGTCTATGGGTGGTGAATTTCGTTCACATCATGAATCTACATGACATTAATCTTTGAGCACTATCTAGCTTATTTGTGCTCTATTTTCTCCCAAATTTGGGTATGTTATAGCTGAGACTATGGGCTATAAAAACCGTGCTTTTGGTTTTTGATCAGATGTTGGGATCATGTCAAAACTTTCAATTGAAAGTCGAAATTGCGAATTCGGTAGAACTTTGCAGGAACCATGCATTAGGTGATACGTACGTATTATTAGGTGGTCTGTCAACGACAGACTACCTATTGATTTCGTCAGAATTTTCTTTCTTTATTATTTCTTCCGTACACTTTTTGTGTAAACGTTTACTCGAAATCGACATGGTCAATTTCCTTCAATTTCTGTCAGTCATCAGGCCCTATAATATCAAGTTCAAGTAACCTTCTCAAGGTCATGGAGTCATCGTGACGTCATCCAGGCGCCATTTTGTGATATTTTCTGAAAATCACAAACGATCATAACTTCATAACAGAAAGTCATTTCTCATTCATATTTACCATGATCAAGGTCAATATCCGTCCGGTCAATTTCAGGTCAATAAACGCGCGCGCGCGTACGTCCGTCAGTGCGCGCAAATTTAAAAATGCTCAAAATCGTCTCAAATTCATTTTGCATACGTTTCAGGTCATTTTAAGCATTTCGCAAAAAAACGCGAAAACGCGAATTTTCGCGCGTTTTCGTTCGTGACGGCCGAACGAAAAATAATTCCTCCTAGTTTATTTTTGACATGATATTCCTCATTTTTTTCCGAACAATTTGATACCATGTTTATCTTTTTTGACCATTAATAACGGAATGAGCGTCCGTTCAAGAAACATGTCCGTGCGCGCGAGCTCTTGTAATACATAGCATATATGGGCAAAAACATGCCTATACAAAATTCATTGTAACTCTTTAGAATGGATGGATACCCCCAATTTTTTTCATATTTGGATAGATTATGAGTTGGAGATATGATTTCATGTCTCATTTGGCCATTATATATATCGTGACATCATCATAATGGCCTCCAAACTCAAAATTTCAATTTGCATATTATGACGTCAGCATATTTATGGAAAATTGATTGTATCTCTGTAAATATTGATCAATTTTCTTCCAAATTTGGATATGTTGTAGCTGAGACAATTCTCTACAAGATAAGTGCCCATCATTTTTCATTTTGATGACGTCATCATGGTGAAAATTTCATTTGAAGGCGACATGTCAGAATTTTCTTAATTTGCGTGTTATGTCTATGGGTGGTGAATTTCGTTCACATCATGAATCTACATGACATTAATCTTTGAGCACTATCTAGCTTATTTGTGCTCTATTTTCTCCCAAATTTGGGTATGTTATAGCTGAGACTATGGGCTATAAAAACCGTGCTTTTGGTTTTTGATCAGATGTTGGGATCATGTCAAAACTTTCAATTGAAAGTTGAAATTGCGAATTCGGTAGAACTTTGCAGGAACCATGCATTAGGTGATACGTACGTATTATTAGGTGGTCTGTCAACGACAGACTACCTATTGATTTCGTCAGAATTTTCTTTCTTTATTATTTCTTCCGTACACTTTTTGTGTAAACGTTTACTCGAAATCGACATGGTCAATTTCCTTCGAATTTCTGTCAGTCATCAGGCCCTATAATATCAAGTTCAAGTAACCTTCTCAAGGTCATGGAGTCATCGTGACGTCATCCAGGCGCCATTTTGTGATATTTTCTGAAAATCACAAACGATCATAACTTCATAACAGAAAGTCATTTCTCATTCATATTTACCATGATCAAGGTCAATATCCGTCCGGTCAATTTCAGGTCAATAAACGCGCGCGCGTACGTCCGCGCGTCAGTGCGCGCGCAAATTTAAAAATGCTCAAAATCGTCTCAAATTCATTTTGCATACGTTTCAGGTCATTTTAAGCATTTCGCAAAAACGCGAAAACGCGAATTTTCGCGCGTTTTCGTTCGTGACGGCCGAACGAAAAATAATTCCTCCTAGTTTATTTTTGACATGATATTCCTCATTTTTTCCGAACAATTTGATACCATGTTTATCTTTTATGACCATTAATAACGGAATGAGCGTCCGTTCAAGAAACATGTCCGTGCGCGCGAGCTCTTGTAATACATAGCATATATGGGCAAAAACATGCCTATACAAAATCATTGTAACTCTTCAGAATGGATGGATACCCCAATTTTTTTCATATTTGGATAGATTATGAGTCGGAGATATGATTTCATGTCTCATTTGGCCATTATATATATCGTGACATCATCATAATGGCCTCCAAACTCAAAATTTCAATTTGCATATTATGACGTCAGCATATTTATGGAAAATTGATTGTATTTCTGTATATATTGATCTATTTTCTTCCAAATTTTGATATGTTGTAGCTGAGACAATTCTCTACAAGATAAGTGCCCATCATTTTTCATTTTGATGACGTCATCATGGTGAAAATTTCATTTGAAGGCGACATGTCAGAATTTTCTTAATTTGCGTGTTATGTCTATGGGTGGTGAATTTCGTTCACATCATGAATCTACATGACATTAATCTTTGAGCACTATCTAGCTTATTTGTGCTCTATTTTCTCCCAAATTTGGGTATGTTATAGCTGAGACTATGGGCTATAAAAACCGTGCTTTTGGTTTTTGATCAGATGTTGGGATCATGTCAAAACTTTCAATTGAAAGTCGAAATTGCGAATTCGGTAGAACTTTGCAGGAACCATGCATTAGGTGATACGTACGTATTATTAGGTGGTCTGTCAACGACAGACTACCTATTGATTTCGTCAGAATTTTCTTTCTTTATTATTTCTTCCGTACACTTTTTGTGTAAACGTTTACTCGAAATCGACATGGTCAATTTCCTTCGAATTTCTGTCAGTCATCAGGCCCTATAATATCAAGTTCAAGTAACCTTCTCAAGGTCATGGAGTCATCGTGACGTCATCCAGGCGCCATTTTGTGATATTTTCTGAAAATCACAAACGATCATAACTTCATAACAGAAAGTCATTTCTCATTCATATTTACCATGATCAAGGTCAATATCCGTCCGGTCAATTTCAGGTCAATAAACGCGCGCGCGCGTCCGCGCGTCAGTGCGCGCGCAAATTTAAAAATGCTCAAAATCGTCTCAAATTCATTTTGCATACGTTTCAGGTCATTTTAAGCATTTCGCAAAAACGCGAAAACGCGAATTTTCGCGCGTTTTCGTTCGTGACGGCCGAACGAAAAATAATTCCTCCTAGTTTATTTTTGACATGATATTCCTCATTTTTTCCGAACAATTTGATACCATGTTTATCTTTTTATGACCATTAATAACGGAATGAGCGTCCGTTCAAGAAACATGTCCGTGCGCGCGAGCTCTTGTAATACATAGCATACATGGGCAAAAACATGCCTATACAAAACTCATTGTAACTCTTCAGAATGGCTGGATTTTTTTTTCATATTTGGATAGATTATGAGTCGGAGATATGATTTCTGTCTCATTTGGCCATTATATATATCGTGACATCATCATAATGGCCTCCAAACTCAAAATTTCAATTTGCATATTATGACGTCAGCATATTTATGGAAAATTGATTGTATCTCTGTAAATATTGATTAATTTTCTTCCAAATTTGGATATGTTGTAGCTGAGACAATTCTCTACAAGATAAGTGCCCATCATTTTTCATTTTGATGACGTCATCATGGTGAAAATTTCATTTGAAGGCGACATGTCAGAATTTTCTTAATTTGCGTGTTATGTCTATGGGTGGTGAATTTCGTTCACATCATGAATCTACATGACATTAATCTTTGAGCACTATCTAGCTTATTTGTGCTCTATTTTCTCCCAAATTTGGGTATGTTATAGCTGAGACTATGGGCTATAAAAACCGTGCTTTTGGTTTTGATCAGATGTTGGGATCATGTCAAAACTTTCAATTGAAAGTCGAAATTGCGAATTCGGTAGAACTTTGCAGGAACCATGCATTAGGTGATACGTACGTATTATTAGGTGGTCTGTCAACGACAGACTACCTATTGATTTCGTCAGAATTTTCTTTCTTTATTATTTCTTCCGTACACTTTTTGTGTAAACGTTTACTCGAAATCGACATGGTCAATTTCCTTCGAATTTCTGTCAGTCATCAGGCCCTATAATATCAAGTTCAAGTAACCTTCTCAAGGTCATGGAGTCATCGTGACGTCATCCAGGCGCCATTTTGTAAACATCAGGTCATTATCGATATCTCATAACAGAGTCATTTCTCATTCATATTTGGTATACATCAATTTTAGTCCGGTCAACAAAAGGTCAACAAACGCGCGCGCGCGTACGCGCGTCAGTGCGCGCGCAAATTTCAAAATGCTCAAAATCGTCTCAAATTCATTTTGCATACGTTTCAGGCCATTTTAAGCATTTTCAAAATTTGCGCGCGCGCACTTATCGCGCGTTTTCGCGCGTATTGGCATTTTGAAACATAAATCACCAAGTTTTTTTTGACATCATATTTGGCACATTTTTCCAAGCATTTTGATACCTTGTTTATCTTTTTCTGACCAGTAATAACGCAATGAGCGTCCGTCAAAGTATAACAGCACCCGCGCGCGCGCTATTCTATACACAATACATAGGCAAAAACATGCCTATACAAAACTCATTGTAACTCTTCAGAATGGATGGATACCCCTAAATTTTTTTCATATTTGGATAGATTATGAGTCGGAGATATGATTTCATGTCTCATTTGACCCTCAATTATCATGACGTCATCATAATGGCCTCCAAACTCGAAATTTTCAATTTGCATATTATGACGTCAGCATATTTTGGAAAATTGATTGTATCTCTGTAAATATTGATCGATTTTCTTCCAAATTTTGATATGTTCTAGCTGAGACAATTCTCTACAAATGCAGTCACCACGATTTTTCATTTTGACAAAGGCATCATGGCGTATTTTTGCGATTAAAGGAGGCATGTCAATTTTTCACAATTTGCGTGTTATGTCTATGGGTGGTGAATTTCGTTCACATCATGAATCTACATGACATTAATCTTTGAGCACTATCTAGCTTATTTGTGCTATTTTCTCCCAAATTTGGGTATGTTATAGCTGAGACTATGGGCTATAAAAACCGTGCTTTTGGTTTTTGATCAGATGTTGGGATCATGTCAAAACTTTCAATTGAAAGTTGAAATTGCGAATTCGGTAGAACTTTGCAGGAACCATGCATTAGGTGATACGTACGTATTATTAGGTGGTCTGTCAACGACAGACTACCTATTGATTTCGTCAGAATTTTCTTTCTTTATTATTTCTTCCGTACACTTTTTGTGTAAACGTTTACTCGAAATCGACATGGTCAATTTCCTTCAATTTCTGTCAGTCATCAGGCCCTATAATATCAAGTTCAAGTAACCTTCTCAAGGTCATGGAGTCATCGTGACGTCATCCAGGCGCCATTTTGTGATATTTTCTGAAAATCACAAACGATCATAACTTCATAACAGAAAGTCATTTCTCATTCATATTTACCATGATCAAGGTCAATATCCGTCCGGTCAATTTCAGGTCAATAAACGCGCGCGCGCGTACGTCCGCGCGTCAGTGCGCGCAAATTTAAAAATGCTCAAAATCGTCTCAAATTCATTTTGCATACGTTTCAGGTCATTTTAAGCATTTCGCAAAAACGCGAAAACGCGATTTTCGCGCGTTTTCGTTCGTGACGGCCGAACGAAAATAATTCCTCCTAGTTTATTTTTGACATGATATTCCTCATTTTTTTCCGAACAATTTGATACCATGTTTATCTTTTTATGACCATTAATAACGGAATGAGCGTCCGTTCAAGAAACATGTCCGTGCGCGAGCTCTTGTAATACATAGCATATGGGCAAAAACATGCCTATACAAAATCCATTATAACTCTTCAGAATGGC
>CP137684.1:25881659-25917246 GCA_037976565.1 Mesocentrotus franciscanus | reverse complement strand
GAAAATGGGATGATTTGATATATTCCAACAGACTTGGGAGATTAACCCTATAGGTTTAATACACGACAAGGAATCAGATTTCCCATAGGGTTGTACTCAAACGATTGACATTCTTCTCCCATAGATATAACACAAAATTAGGCATTTTATTACATTGTTTGTGATTGTATATGATAATATGTTATAATAGTCGAAGAAGATCATAAAATCAAATTTTAAACGACGGCAAAAAAAAAAAAAATGACCCACCAGGAATCGAACTTGGGTCGCCGGAATGGGAGGCAAGTGCTATGACCACTATACCAAAATAATCCACATAGACATTACACGTGAACGGAAAATGGAATTCTCAAATCCCACTTTGCAAGTGAAATATGAGCATGATCCCGGCATCTGATCGAAAAATAAAGGGCACACTTGTGATAGCTTATTGTCTCAGCTACAACATACTCGAAGCTCAGCGAAAACAAAGCTAAAACGACGGAGATATTGCTCGCGAAAGACGGAATGTAGAATCCAGTTTAGGAAAAAGTCATGTCCCATAGAGAATACACGCAAAATGTGAAAATTGACATGCCTCCTTTAATCGCAAAATACGCCATGATGCCTTTGTCAAAATGAAAATCGTGGTGACTGCATTTGTAGAGAATTGTCTCAGCTAGAACATATCAAAATTTGGAAGAAAATCGATCAATATTTACAGAGATACAATCAATTTTCCAAAAATATGCTGACGTCATAATATGCAAATTGAAATTTTGAGTTTGAGGCCATTATGATGACGTCAGGGGTTAATTGAGGGTCAAATGAGACATGAAATCAGATCTCCGACTCATAATCTATCTAAATATGAAAAAAATTGGGGTATCCATCCATTCTGAAGAGTTACAATGAATTTTGTATAGGCATGTTTTTGCCTATGTATTGTGGATAGAGATATGCGCGCCGCGGGTGCTGTTATACTTTGATGGACGCTCATTGCGTTATTACTGGTCAGAAAAAGTGAACAAGGTATCAAAATGCTTGGAAAATGTGCCAAATATGATGACATAAAAAATTTGGTGATTCGATGTTGCAAAATGCCAGTACGCGAAAACGCGCGCGCATAAGTGCGCGCGCAAATTTTGAAAATGCTTAAAATGGCCTGAAACGTGCAACAAAATTTGGGACGAATGGAGCATTTTGAAATTTTGATGCGCGTACGCGCGCGTTGAGATGCGCGCTCGAATTTGTTGACATTTTTAGTTGACCTTGACCTGAAGTTGATGTATACCAAATATGGTTGATTTTTGATGACTCGTTATCGAGATATGATAATGACCTGATTTTTACAAAATGGCGCCTGGATGACGTCACGATGACCCCATGACCTTGAGAAGGTTACTTCAACTTGATATTATAGGGCCTGATGACTGACAGAAATTTAAGAAAATTAACCATGTTGATTTCGAGTAAACTGCTATACAAAAAGTGTATGGATGAAATAAAAATAAATAAATAATAATAAATAATAAAATAAAGAAAGAAAATTCTGACAAATAATAGGTGATCTGTCAATGACAGATCACCTAATAAAGAAAGAAAATTTGACGAAATAATAGGTGATCTGTCAATGACAGATCACCTAATAAATAAATAAATAACTAGAAAAGTAATCGTCGAGGACGATTAGGTGGTCTGTCTAAGACAGGAAGACAGAGCAAGAGCAGTTGAGATGATGATGATGATGATGAACATGATGGTGATGTGGTAATGATAATGTTAGATGATAATAATGATGATGATGTTGATGATCATCAGACCATCATGATGATGATGATCATGAGCGTGATCCTGACATCTGATTGAAAAAATGAGGGACATTTAGATAGCATATAGTCTCAGCTACAACATACTCAAAAATCAACAAAAACCAAGCAGAAATAACGGCGATATTGCTCGCAAAAGACAGGAATGTAAAATCCAGATTTGAGAAAAAGTCATCTCCCGTAGGGATTACACGCAAACAGTAATGGATCAAGTGATAATAGGGTAATAATAAAGTAAATATTGTTGTTTATTACATTATTTGCGATTCTACGTGTTTTAATATTCAAATGAGACGGTACAGTGAAAGGTCAAAAAGACAAAAAAAGTGAAGAAAAAAATTGTTGAGACGCCCGGACTCGAACCAGGGGTCTCGAGGTTGGAAGTGAAGTGCGTTACCGATATACCAAAACATTTCCCATAGCGATTACACGTGAACGGAAAGGAATTCTCAAATCCCACTTTGCAAGTGAAATATGAGCATGATCCCGGCATCTGATCGAAAGATAAAGGGCACACTTGTGATAGCTTATTGTCTCAGCTACAACATACTCGAAGCTCAGCGAAAAAAAAGCTAAAACGACGGAGATATTGCTCGCGAAAGACGGGAATGTAGAATCCAGTTTTGACAAAAAGTCATGTCCCATAGAGAATACACGCAAAATGTGAAAAATTGACATGCCTCCTTTAATCGCAAAAATAAGCCATGATGCCTTTGTCAAAATGAAAAATCGTGGTGACTGTATTTGTAGAGATTTGTCTCAGCTAGAACATATCAAAATTTGGAAGAAAATCGATCAATATTTACAGAGATACAATCAATTTTCCAAAAATATGCTGACGTCATAATATGCAAATTGAAATTTTGAGTTCGGAGGCCATTATGATGACGTCATGAGTTAATTAAGGGTCAAATGAGACATGAAATCATATCTCCGCTCATATCTATCCAAATATGAAAAAAATTGGGAGTTCCTATCCATTCTGAAGAGTTACAATGAATTTTGTATAGGCATGTTTTTGCCCATGTATTGTGGATAGAGATAGCGCGGTCCGCGGGTGCTGTTATACTTTGACGGACGCTCATTGCGTTATTACTGGTCAGAAAAAGTTAAACAAGGTATCAAAATGCTTGGAAAAATGTGCCAAATATGATGACAGAAAAAATTTGGTGATTCGATGTTGCAAAATGCCAGTACGCGCGAAAACGCACACGCATAAGTGCGCGCGCAAATTTTAAAAATGCTTAAAATGGCCTGAAACGTGTGCAAACAAAATTTGGGACGAATTGGAGCATTTTGAAATTTTGATGCGCACGTACGCGCGCGTCGAGGTGCGCACGCGGATTTTGTCGACATTTTTTGTTGACCTTTGACCTAAAATTGATGTATACCAAATATGGTTGATTTTTGATGACTCGTTATCGAGATAAGATAATGACCTGATGTTTACAAAATGGCGCCTGGATGACGTCACGATGACCCCATGACCTTGAGAAAGTTACTAGAACTTGATATTATAGGGCCTGATGACTGACAGAAATTTGAAGGAAATTGACCATGTCGATTTCGAGTAAACGTTTACACAAAAAAGTGTACGGATGAAATAAAAATAAACTAGAAAAGTAATTCGTCATCAGGACGAATTAGGTGATCTGTCTTCAATTCTTATGATCATGCTAATCTTCAATTCAATGATCCAATTTAATGATGTTAATGTAAAATGATGTATTAAGATATGAACTGATGAATGAAGTACTGATGAACTGATATATTGAACTGATGTGAAATGAACTGAATTGATGAGCTAAACTGATGAACTGATGAATGAACTGATAGATTGAACTGTGACCTGAACTGAAGTGATAACTTAACTGATGAACAAAATATTGAGAAATGATTATGATCAAAATCATGATCATAATGAAATTTAATGAAAATATAGATATAGAGAAGGAGAGAGGGAGACGAGTTATTGACATGTAAAAATACATGAGCTGGACCGAGGAAAGAAAGAGGAATCAGAATGCATACACTTTGAAGTAGAGAGGATAGTATAAGGAAACATGGTAGGGGTGAAATAAGAATACAAAGGGCAAAATGAAGAGCTAGTGGAAATTAAAGAAAATTACAATAGATATCGGAGGGAGAACGAGAACCAGAGGCAGGGAAAGGGAGAGGGTGAGAGAGTATACAATGAGAGGCAGAGACAGAGGGAGCTAGGCAGAGCAAGAGAGGGAGACTGAGATAGGGAGAGAGTGAAAGAGTAGAGAGAGATGCAATGAGAGAGCAAGAGAAGGATAGAGGGCAGATCAAGAGAGGGGAAGGGAAACAGAGCAAGAGAGAGAGGAGAGAGAGCAAGAGAAAGAGATGCAATGGAGAACGATGCTTTAATATTTCCAGCATAAATAGAATTGAATATTTACTATATTATAGAGAAAGAGAGAAGTTATAGACATGTAAACAATTCTATGTCCGCGGGAGAGACGTAAAGATTGCATATACCTAGGCTGAATTACTGGAAAGTATAAACGTCTGGGAAGGAGACTAAACATCATGAAAATGGGATGATTTGATATATTCCAACAGACTTGGGAGATTAACCCTATAGGTTTAATACACGACAAGGAATCAGATTTCCCATAGGGTTGTACTCAAACGATTGACATTCTTCCCCATAGATATAACACGCAAAATTAGGCATTTTATTACATTGTTTGTGATTGTATATGATAATATGTTATAATAGTCGAAGAAGATCATAAAATCAAATTTAAAACGACGGCAAAAAAAAAAAAAAAATGACCCACCAGGAATCGAACTTGGGTCGCCGGAATGGGAGGCAAGTGCTATGACCACTATACCAAAATAATCCACATAGACATTACACGTGAACGGAAAATGGAATTCTCAAATCCCACTTTGCAAGTGAAATATGAGCATGATCCCGGCATCTGATCGAAAAATAAAGGGCACACTTGTGATAGCTTATTGTCTCAGCTACAACATACTCAAAGCTCAGCAAAACAAAACTAAAACGACGGAGATATTGCTCGCGAAAGACGGAATGTAGAATCCAGTTTAGGAAAAAGTCATGTCCCATAGAGAATACACGCAAAATGTGAAAAATTGACATGCCTCCTTTAATCGCAAAAATACGCCATGATGCCTTTGTCAAAATGAAAATCGTGGTGACTGCATTTGTAGAGAATTGTCTCAGCTAGAACATATCAAAATTTGGAAGAAAATCGATCAATATTTACAGAGATACAATCAATTTTCCAAAATATGCTGACGTCATAATATGCAAATTGAAATTTTGAGTTCGGAGGCCGATATGATGACGTCATGAGTTGATTGAGGGTCAAATGAGACATGAAATCATATCTCCGACTCATAATCTATCCAAATATGAAAAAAATTGGGGGTATCCATCCATTCTGAAGAGTTACAATGAGTTTTGTATAGGCATGTTTTTGCCTATGTATTGTGGATAGAGATAGCGCGGTCCGCGGGTGCTGTTATACTTTGACGGACGCTCATTGCGTTATTACTGGTCAGAAAAAGAGAACAAGGTATCAAAATGCTTGGAAAATGTGCCAAATATGATGCAGAAAAAATTGGTGATTTGATGTTGCAAAATGCCAAACGCGCAAAAACGCGCGCGCATATGCGCGCGCAAATTTTGAAAATGCTTAAAATGGCCTGAAACGTGTGCAAACAAAATTTGGGACGAATTGGAGCATTTTGAAATTTTGATGCGCGCGTACGCGCGTCGAGGTGCGCACGCGGATTTTGTCGACATTTTTGTTGACCTTGACCTAAAATTGATGTATACCAAATATGGTTGATTTTTGATGACTCGTTATCGAGATAAGATAATGACCTGATGTTTACAAAATGGCGCCTGGATGACGTCACGATGACCCATGACCTTGAAAAAGTTACTTGAACTTGATATTATAGGGCCTGATGACTGACAGAAATTGAAGGAAATTGACCATGTCGATTTCGAGTAAACGCTACACAAAAAAGTGTACGGATGAAATAAAAATAAATAAATAACTAGAAAAGTAATTCGTCATCAGGACGAATTAGGTGATCTGTCTTCAATTCTTATGATCATGCTAATCTTCAATTCAATGATCCAATTTAATGATGTTAATGTAAAATGATGTATTAAGATATGAACTGATGAATGAAGTACTGATGAACTGATAGATTGAACTGATGTGAAATGAACTGAATTGATGAGCTAAACTGATGAACTGATGAATGAACTGATAGATTGAACTGTGACCTGAACTGAAGTGAAAACTTAACTGATGAACAAAATATTGAGAAATGATTATGATCAAAATCATGATCATAATGAAATTTAATGAAAATATAGATATAGAGAAGGAGAGAGGGAGACGAGTTATTGACATGTAAAAATACATGAGCTGGACCGAGGAAGAAAGAGGAATCAGAATGCATACACTTTGAAGGAGAGAGGACATGGTAGGGGTGAAATAAGAATACAAAGGGCAAAATGAAGAGCTAGAGGAAATTAAAGAAAATTACAATAGATATCGGAGGGAGAACGAGAACCAGAGGCCGGGAAAGGGAGAGGGTGAGAGAGTATACAATGAGAGGCAGAGACAGAGGGAGCTAGGCAGAGCAAGAGAGGGAGACAGAGATAGGGAGAGAGTGAAAGAGTAAAGAGAGAGATGCAATGAGAGAGCAAGAGAAGGATAGAGGGCAGATCAAGAGAGGGGAAGGGAAACAGAGCAACAGAGAGCAAGAGAAAGAGATGCAATGGAGAACGATGCTTTTAATATTTCCAGCATAAATAGAATTGAATATTTACTATATTATAGAGAAAGAGAGAAGTTATAGACATGTAAACAATTCTATGTCCGCGGGAGAGACGTAAAGATTGCATATACCTAGGCTGAATTACTGGAAAGTATAAACGTCTGGGAAGGAGACTAAACATCATGAAAATGGGATGATTTGATATATTCCAACAGACTTGGGAGATTAACCCTATAGGTTTAATACACGACAAGGAATCAGATTTCCCATAGGGTTGTACTCAAACGATTGACATTCTTCTCCATAGATATAACACGCAAAATTAGGCATTTTATTACAATGTTTGTGATTGTATATGATAATATGTTATAATAGTCGAAGAAGATCATAAAATCAAATTTAAAACGACGGCAAAAAAAAAAAAAAAAATGACCCACCAGGAATCGAACTTGGGTCGCCGGAATGGGAGGCAAGTGCTATGACCACTATACCAAAATAATCCACATAGACATTACACGTGAACGGAAAATGGAATTCTCAAATCCCACTTTGCAAGTGAAATATGAGCTTGATCCCGGCATCTGATCGAAAAATAAAGGGCACACTTGTGATAGCTTATTGTCTCAGCTACAACATACTCGAAGCTCAGCGAAAACAGAGCTAAAACGACGGAGATATTGCTCGCGAAAGACGGGAATGTAGAATCCAGTTTAGGAAAAAGTCATGTCCCATAGAGAATACACGCAAAATGTGAAAAATTGACATGCCTCCTTTAATCCCAAAAATACGTCATGATGCCTTTGTCAAAATGAAAAATCGTGGTGACTGCATTTGTAGAGAATTGTCTCAGCTAGAACATATCAAAATTTGGAAGAAAATCGATCAATATTTACAGAGATACAATCAATTTTCCAAAATATGCTGACGTCATAATATGCAAATTGAAATTTTGAGTTCGGAGGCCGATATGATGACGTCATGAGTTGATTGAGGGTCAAATGAGACATGAAATCATATCTCCGACTCATAATCTATCCAAATATGAAAAAAATTGGGGGTATCCATCCATTCTGAAGAGTTACAATGAGTTTTGTATAGGCATGTTTTTGCCTATGTATTGTGGATAGAGATATGCGGTCCGCGGGTGCTGTTATACTTTGACGGACGCTCATTGCGTTATTACTGGTCAGAAAAAGTGAACAAGGTATCAAAATGCTTGGAAAAATGTGCCAAATATGATGCAGAAAAATTGGTGATTTGATGTTGCAAAATGCCAATACGCGCGAAAACGCGCGCGTATCAGTGCGCGCGCGCAATTTTGAAAATGCTTAAAATGGCCTGAACGTGTGCAAACAAAATTTGGGACGAATTGGAGCATTTTGAAATTTTGATGCGCGCGTACGCGCGTCGAGGTGCGCACGCGGATTTTGTCGACATTTTTGTTGACCTTTGACCTAAAATTGATGTATACCAAATATGGTTGATTTTTGATGACTCGTTATCGAGATAAGATAATGACCTGATGTTTACAAAATGGCGCCTGGATGACGTCACGATGACCCCATGACCTTGAGAAAGTTACTAGAACTTGATATTATAGGGCCTGATGACTGACAGAAATTTGAAGGAAATTGACCATGTCGATTTCGAGTAAACGTTTACACAAAAAAGTGTACGGATGAAATAAAAATAAATAAAGAATAAAGAATAAAGAATAAAGAATAAAGAAAGAAAATTCTGACGAATAATAGGTGATCTGTCAATGACAGATCACCTAATAAAGAATAAAGAATAAAGAATAAAGAATAAAGAAAGAAAATTTGACGAATAATAGGTGATCTGTCAATGACAGATCACCTAATAAATAATAAATAATAAATAATAAATAATAAAGAAAGAAAATTTGACAAATAATAGGTGATCTGTCAATGACAGATCACCTAATAATACGTACGTATCACCTAATGCATGGTTCCTGCAAAGTTCTACCGAATTCGCAATTTCAACTTTCAATTGAAAGTTTTGACATGATCCCAACATCTGATCAAAAACCAAAAGCACGGTTTTTATAGCCCATAGTCTCAGCTATAACATACCCAAATTTGGGAGAAAATAGAGCACAAATAAGCTAGATAGTGCTCAAAGATTAATGTCATGTAGATTCATGATGTGAACGAAATTCACCGTCCATAGACATAACACGCAAATTAAGAAAATTCTGACATGTCATCTTCAAATGAAATTTTCACCATGATAACGTCATCAAAATGAAAAATGATGTGCACTAATCTTGTAGAGAATTGTCTTAACTACATCATATCGAAATTTAAAAGAAAATTGATCAATATTGAGAGAGATACGATCAATTTTCCATAAATATGCTGACGTCATAATATGCAAATTCGTTTTTTGAGTTCCAAGGCCATTATGATGATGTCACGATATATATAATGGCCAAATGAGACCAGAAATCATATCTCCGACTCATGATCTAATCAAATATGAAAAAAATTGAAGGTCCCCGTGCATCCCAAAGAGCTATAATGGATTTTGTATAGGCATGTTTTTGCCCATATATGCTATGTATTACAAGAGCTCGCGCACGGACATGTTTCTTGAACGGACGCTCATTCCGTTATTAATGGTCATAAAAGGATAAACATGGTATCAAATTGTTCAGAAAAAAATGAGGAACATCATGTCAAAAATAAACTAGGAGGAATTATTTTCGTTCGCCGTCACGAACGAAAACGCGCGAAAATTGCTGCTTTTTTGCGAAATGCTTAAAATGACCTGAAACGTATGCAAAATGAATTTGAGACGATTTTGAGCATTTTTAAATTTGCGCGCGCACTGACGCGCGGACGCGCGCGCGCGCGTTTATTGACCTGAAATTGACCGGACGGATATTGACCTTGATCATGGTAAATATGAATGAGAAATGACTTTCTGTTATGAAGTTATGATCGTTTGTGATTTTCAGAAAATATCACAAAATGGCGCCTGGATGACGTCACGATGACTCCATGACCTTGAGAAGGTTACTGGAACTTGATATTATAGGGCCTGATGACTGACAGAAATTCGAAGGAAATTGACCATGTCGATTTCGAGTAAACGTTTACACAAAAAAGTGTACGGAAGAAATAATAAAGAAAGAAAATTCTGACGAAATCAATAGGTAGTCTGTCGTTGACAGACCACCTAATAATACGTACGTATCACCTAATGCATGGTTCCTGCAAAGTTCTACCGAATTCGCAATTTCAACTTTCAATTGAAAGTTTTGACATGATCCCAACATCTGATCAAAAACCAAAAGCACGGTTTTTATAGCCCATAGTCTCAGCTATAACATACCCAAATTTGGGAGAAAATAGAGCACAAATAAGCTAGATAGTGCTCAAAGATTAATGTCATGTAGATTCATGATGTGAACGAAATTCACCGTCCATAGACATAACACGCAAATTAAGAAAATTCTGACATGTCATCTTCAAATGAAATTTTCACCATGATAACGTCATCAAAATGAAAAATGATGTGCACTAATCTTGTAGAGAATTGTCTTAACTACATCATATCGAAATTTAAAAGAAAATTGATCAATATTGAGAGATACGATCAATTTTCCATAAATATGCTGACGTCATAATATGCAAATTCGTTTTTGAGTTCCAAGGCCATTATGATGATGTCACGATATATATAATGGCCAAATGAGACCAGAAATCATATCTCCGACTCATGATCTAATCAAATATGAAAAAAATTGAAGGTCCCCGTGCATCCCAAAGAGCTATAATGGATTTTGTATAGGCATGTTTTTGCCCATATATGCTATGTATTACAAGAGCTCGCGCGCACGGACATGTTTCTTGAACGGACGCTCATTCCGTTATTAATGGTCATAAAAGGATAAACATGGTATCAAATTGTTCAGAAAAAATGAGGAACATCATGTCAAAAATAAACTAGGAGGAATTATTTTCGTTCGGCCGTCACGAACGAAAACGCGCGAAATTCGCGTTTTCGCGTTTTTTTGCGAAATGCTTAAATGACCTGAAACGTATGCAAAATGAATTTGAGACGATTTTGAGCATTTTTAAATTTGCGCGCGCACTGACGCGCGGACGTACGCGCGCGCGCGTTTATTGACCTGAAATTGACCGGACGGATATTGACCTTGATCATGGTAAATATGAATGAGAAATGACTTTCTGTTATGAAGTTATGATCGTTTGTGATTTTCAGAAAATATCACAAAATGGCGCCTGGATGACGTCACGATGACTCCATGACCTTGAGAAGGTTACTGGAACTTGATATTATAGGGCCTGATGACTGACAGAAATTGAAGGAAATTGACCATGTCGATTTCGAGTAAACGTTTACACAAAAAAGTGTACGGAAGAAATAATAAAGAAAGAAAATTCTGACGAAATCAATAGGTAGTCTGTCGTTGACAGACCACCTAATAATACGTACGTATCACCTAATGCATGGTTCCTGCAAAGTTCTACCGAATTCGCAATTTCAACTTTCAATTGAAAGTTTTGACATGATCCCAACATCTGATCAAAAACCAAAAGCACGGTTTTTATAGCCCATAGTCTCAGCTATAACATACCCAAATTTGGGAGAAAATAGAGCACAAATAAGCTAGATAGTGCTCAAAGATTAATGTCATGTAGATTCATGATGTGAACGAAATTCACCGTCCATAGACATAACACGCAAATTAAGAAAATTCTGACATGTCATCTTCAAATGAAATTTTCACCATGATAACGTCATCAAAATGAAAAATGATGTGCACTAATCTTGTAGAGAATTGTCTTAACTACATCATATCGAAATTTAAAAGAAAATTGATCAATATTGAGAGAGATACGATCAATTTTCCATAAATATGCTGACGTCATAATATGCAAATTCGTTTTTTGAGTTCCAAGGCCATTATGATGATGTCACGATATATATAATGGCCAAATGAGACCAGAAATCATATCTCCGACTCATGATCTAATCAAATATGAAAAAAAATTGAAGGTCCCGTGCATCCCAAAGAGCTATAATGGATTTTGTATAGGCATGTTTTTGCCCATATATGCTATGTATTACAAGAGCTCGCGCGCACGGACATGTTTCTTGAACGGACGCTCATTCCGTTATTAATGGTCATAAAAGGATAAACATGGTATCAAATTGTTGAAAAAATGAGGAACATCATGTCAAAAATAAACTAGGAGGAATTATTTTTCGTTCGGCCGTCACGAACGAAAACGCGCGAAAATTCGCGTTTTCGCGTTTTTTGCGAAATGCTTAAATGACCTGAAACGTATGCAAAATGAATTTGAGACGATTTTGAGCATTTTTAATTTGCGCGCGCACTGACGCGCGGACGTACGCGCGCGCGTTTATTGACCTGAAATTGACCGGACGGATATTGACCTTGATCATGGTAAATATGAATGAGAAATGACTTTCTGTTATGAAGTTATGATCGTTTGTGATTTTCAGAAAATATCACAAAATGGCGCCTGGATGACGTCACGATGACTCCATGACCTTGAGAAGGTTACTGGAACTTGATATTATAGGGCCTGATGACTGACAGAAATTGAAGGAAATTGACCATGTCGATTTCGAGTAAACGTTTACACAAAAAGTGTACGGAAGAAATAATAAAGAAAGAAAATTCTGACGAAATCAATAGGTAGTCTGTCGTTGACAGACCACCTAATAATACGTACGTATCACCTAATGCATGGTTCCTGCAAAGTTCTACCGAATTCGCAATTTCAACTTTCAATTGAAAGTTTTGACATGATCCCAACATCTGATCAAAAACCAAAAGCACGGTTTTTATAGCCCATAGTCTCAGCTATAACATACCCAAATTTGGGAGAAAATAGAGCACAAATAAGCTAGATAGTGCTCAAAGATTAATGTCATGTAGATTCATGATGTGAACGAAATTCACCGTCCATAGACATAACACGCAAATTAAGAAAATTCTGACATGTCATCTTCAAATGAAATTTTCACCATGATAACGTCATCAAAATGAAAAATGATGTGCACTAATCTTGTAGAGAATTGTCTTAACTACATCATATCGAAATTTAAAAGAAAATTGATCAATATTGAGAGAGATACGATCAATTTTCCATAAATATGCTGACGTCATAATATGCAAATTCGTTTTTTGAGTTCCAAGGCCATTATGATGATGTCACGATATATATAATGGCCAAATGAGACCAGAAATCATATCTCCGACTCATGATCTAATCAAATATGAAAAAAATTGAAGGTCCCGTGCATCCCAAAGAGCTATAATGGATTTTGTATAGGCATGTTTTTGCCCATATATGCTATGTATTACAAGAGCTCGCGCGCACGGACATGTTTCTTGAACGGACGCTCATTCCGTTATTAATGGTCATAAAAGGATAAACATGGTATCAAATTGTTGGGAAAAAAATGAGGAACATCATGTCAAAAATAAACTAGGAGGAATTATTTTTCGTTCGGCCGTCACGAACGAAAACGCGCGAAAATTCGCGTTTTCGCGTTTTTTTCGAAATGCTTAAAATGACCTGAAACGTATGCAAAATGAATTTGAGACGATTTTGAGCATTTTTAATTTGCGCGCGCACTGACGCGCGGACGTACGCGCGCGCGTTTATTGACCTGAAATTGACCGGACGGATATTGACCTTGATCATGGTAAATATGAATGAGAAATGACTTTCTGTTATGAAGTTATGATCGTTTGTGATTTTCAGAAAATATCACAAAATGGCGCCTGGATGACGTCACGATGACTCCATGACCTTGAGAAGGTTACTGGAACTTGATATTATAGGGCCTGATGACTGACAGAAATTGAAGGAAATTGACCATGTCGATTTCGAGTAAACGTTTACACAAAAAAGTGTACGGAAGAAATAATAAAGAAAGAAAATTCGACAATAGGTAGTCTGTCGTTGACAGACCACCTAATAAATAAATAATAAATAAAGAAAGAAAATTCTGACAAAATCAATAGGTGATCTGTCAATGACAGATCACCTAATAAAGAATAAAGAATAAAGAATAAAGAATAAAGAAAGAAAATTCTGACGAAATCAATAGGTGATCTGTCAATGACAGACCACCTAATAAATAATAATAAAGAAAGAAAATTCTGACGAAATCAATAGGTGATCTGTCAATGACAGATCACCTAATAAATAAATAATAAATAAAGGCAATTTTAACAAAATTATAAGGTGGTCTGTATGATATACAGCCCACCTAATAAATAAACTAGACATGTAATACTTGTTAATAACAAGTATAGGTGGGCTGTTCCAAGTGCATGCCACACATGTTTAGTGACATACTAAGTAGTTAAGATAACATTGGCATGATTTGACCTTATTTTTGAAATAATCCTCTTATTCAGGTCTATTAGTGTGCCAAATTTCTAGTCTATACAATGCATGGTTTTAGAGAAACCATGTACAGTATATTTGACCTTGGACCCTCAAATCTAAATATCAAAATGAAATATGCATTTTCTAGATTTTTGTTTTTTATAAGAAATCATATCTCCCACTCATACTCTATCCAACTATGAACTAGACTTGAATTCGTCACTTTGACGAATTAGGTGATACGTATGCTAATGATTTACATAATGAAGAATGCATTTTCACGATTTCATATTGTTATATAAAATGCTTCTACCATTATGATCTATCCATATGTCAAGTTTCTACTGTTTAGCCTTGATCATTATGGATGTATGGAAGATTGATTGAGACAATTTGACCATTGACCCTGGACAACAACCAGTTATACCTTTGACTCTAATTGACATGAGGTATACAGGCATTGCATATTCCGTGGTAACAATGAACTTAATGAAGTAAGCGAGGGAAAATGAAGGCAATGACAAACGAGAGAGAGAGAGCGACAGAATATGGCCGGGTTCAAATTAAGTTTTCTTTAAATAATTAGACCCAGTACTGAGGATCTTTTTATCTGCCATGTTTTTGTTATTTGACTTCTTTGACGCTACATAGAAATGCCGTCTTTTGTCACCAAATATTGTTCAAATAGCATTGTAGAGACGATGAACACTAATGCAAAGTCGTAAGCCATGACAATGTCAATTTCTATCTCGCTCTGCTAAAAATCCGAACAATAGAACCAACCAAGTTGAATCAACTGTTAAACGAATTTATCATGAGTCCTGAAATTTCAATTTGTAATTACTGCACGTCACAGTAGTAATAAAGAGCAGCAATGGCGAACGATTGTCGCTAAAATTCAGAAATTGTTGCTTAGATTGCTTTTCCACTAAAAATTAACATGAGACATCAAGCTACATAGAACTATGATCGACAAACATGATATTGTTTTGAAAACTGTCAGAAAACATTGCAGGTAGAATAAATAAGAGATAATGTGGTCATGTAAACAAGTGCATTATGTCCATGTTAGTCCCCTAGTACCGAAATCATGATTGTATTCTCCACTTATTTCTCCTATATAATTTATTTTAATTTAAAATAGATATTCTAATGTTTCTTCTTTTGGCTTGATTATATTTCAGCAACGAATTGACAGTTTTGGTAGACATCTTGGATGTATCATAGCAATAAATTCTTGGCACATGACGTATTGTGTATACAATAATTATGATAAGAAGAAGCATACAAATAACTATAAGAATAATAACAATAACAAATAATCACTATAATAATGATTATAATTACGATATTTACTATAATAATAAATATAAAAATTATAATCATAATGATTATTATGATACTGCTGCTATTACTACTACTACTACTTCTACTACTACTTCCACTACTACTATGAAGAAGTAAATGAAGAAGAAGGGGTAGGAAAAGAATCATTTCAGCGATATTAGTGATTATATTGTCAATGATTGAGGCATACACATACACATTACATATTCCGTGGTAAGAATGAAGAAAGAGGGAACTTGAAGGCAATGACAAACGAGAGAGAGAGAAAGAGAGAGAATATGGCCGGGTTCAAATTAAGTTTTCTTTAAATAATTAGACCCAGTACTGAGGATCTTTTTATCTGCCATGTTTTTGTTATTTGACGGCTTTTGACGCTACATAGAAATGCCGTCTTTTGTCACCAAATATTGTTCAAATAGCATTGTAGAAACGATAAACTCTAATGCAAAGTCGTAAGCCATGACAATGTCAATTTCTATCTCGCTCTGCTAAAAATATCCGAACAATAGAACCAACCAAGTTGAATCAACTAATAAACGAATTTATCATGAGTCCTGAAATTTCAATTTGTTACTGCACGTCACAGTAGTAATAAAGAGCAGCAATGGCGAACGATTGTCGCTAAAATTCAGAAATTGTTGCTTAAATTGCTTAAATTACCATGAGACATCACGCTACGTAGAACTATGATCGACAAACATGATATTGTCTTGAAAACAGTCAGAAAACATTGGAGGTAGAATGAATAAGAGATAATGTGGTCATGTAAACAAGTGCATTATGTCCATGTTAATCCCTAGTACCAAAATCATGATTGTATTCTCTACTTATTTCTCCTATATAATTTATTTCAATTTAAAATAGAAATTTAATGTTTCTTCTTTGGCTTGCTAATATTTCAGCAACGAATTGACAGTTTTGGTAGACATCTTGGATGTATCATAGCAATAAATTCTTGGCACATGACGTACTGTGTATACGATAATTATGTTAAGAAGAAGAAGCATACAAATAACTATAAGAATAATAACAATATCAAATAATCACTATAATAATGATTATAATTACGATATTTACTATAATAATAAATATAAAAATTATAATCATAATGATTATTATGATACTGCTGCTATTACTACTACTACTACTTCTACTACTACTTCCACTACTACTATGAAGAAGTAAATGAAGAAGAAGGGGTAGGAAAAGAATCATTTCAGCGATATTAGTGATTATATTGTCAATGATTGAGGCATACACATACACATTACATATTCCTATGAATTATTGATTTAAAAAAAATTCACCCACCAGGGTCATTGACCCACCAGGAATCGAACGTGGGTCGCCGAAATGGGAGGCAAGTGCTATGACCACTATACCAAAATAATCCACATAGACATTACACGTGAACGGAAAATGGAATTCTCAAATCCCACTTTGCAAGTGAAATATGAGCATGATCCCGGCATCTGATCGAAAAATAAAGGGCACAATCGTGATAGCTTATTGTCTCAGCTACAACATACTCGAAGCTCAGCAAAAACAAAACTAAAACAACGGAGATATTGCTCGCGAAAGACGGGAATGTAGAATCCAGTTTTGAAAAAAGTCATGTCCCATAGAGAATACACGCAAAATGTGAAAATTGACATGCCTCCTTTAATCGCAAAAATACGCCATGATGCCTTTGTCAAAATGAAAATTGTGCAGACTGCATTTGTAGAAAATTGTCTCAGCTAGAACATATCAAAAATTGGGAGAAAATGAACAATATTTACAGAGATACAATCGTTTTTCAAAAATATGCTGACGTCATAATATGCAAATGGAATTTTGAGTTCGGAGGCCATTATGATGACGTCATGAGTTAATTGAGGGTCAAATGAGACATGAAATCATATCTCCGACTCATAATCTATCCAAATATGAAAAAAAATTGGGAGTTCCCATCCATTCTGAAGAGTTACAATGAATTTTGTATAGGCATGTTTTTGCCCATATATGCTATGTATTACAAGAGCTCGCGCGCACGGACATTTATCTTGAATGGACGCTCATCTTGTTATTAATGGTCATAAAGAGATAAACATGGTATCAAATTGTTCGAAAAATATGGGAAATATCATGATAGAAAAAAAAATGGCGATTCTATGTTGTGTAATGTTGTTACGCGCGAAAACGCGCGCGCATGCGCGTGTGCGCGATTTTTTATAAAATGCTTAAAATGGCCTGAAACGTATGCAAAATGAATTTGAGACGATTTGGAGCATTTTGAAATTTTGCGCGCGCATTGACGCGCGGACGTACGCGTACGCGCGCGTTTTTGACCTGAAATTGACCGGACGGATATTGACCTTGATCATGATAAATATGAATGAGAAATGATTTTCCGTTATGAAGATATGATCATGAGTTGATTTTCAGAAAATTTCACAAAATGGCGCCTAGATGACGTCATCAGTCAAGGTCAAGGTTGAAAACCTTATTGTGTTTTAACCATATGCCTATACATATGTGTGCCAAATTTCAAGGTATTTGATTTACCATTTTCAAGTTATCTTGCTAACAAAAAAGTGGGTCGAAATAAGAAAAATAAATAAATAATAAATAATAAAGGCAATTTTAACAAAATTATAAGGTGGTCTGTATGATATACAGCCCACCTAATAATAAAGGCAATTCTAACGAAAACATAAGGTGGTCTGTATTATATACAGCCCACCTAATAATAAAGGCAATTCTAACGAAAACAAGGTGGTCTGTATTATATACAGCCCACCTGATAAATAATAAAGAAAAATCTTGACGAAATCAAAAGGTGATACGTATAACTACGTACGTATCACCTAAAAACACACAAATAGACTCAAAATCCACGGGCAGATAACCTTTTCTCTGTTAGAGCATAAACGACGCACGATACATAAATTGAAGTAGCGCGTGTGTAGGAGCGAGCGGAAATAGGGCAGGGGCATCACAGGGCGACATGGCCGAGTTAAAGCCTCGATAATTTTTTTATAAATGATAATTTCCGCAAGAAATGTGCTCAGGTAAAACATCAGGAATTCTAGCTTTTATATCTCTATAAACAAAAGTAAATTTTCCACCACATTTTTTCCTTATCGTTCTGAGTAGGAACTTGATGTTTTTTTAAAAGGTTGATTCACACCTAAATAAGCTCAATGCTTACTGTACGTTGCACCGTCATTCGCGTATCTCCGTTCATTGCGCGATCAACAGTGTACCATATTTCGTGCACACGTTCCTTGCAATGTGTATGCTGCCATAGGCTCGTTAGTTGCACGCTTTCAGTGCGCATCGGAGAAACTCGGGCGATGGAAGACGGCCGTTGTGTCTAATAAGCCACTTAATTGTATCAGGGGAGCGGTAACCGGGCAGCTAGGCTACGGTAGTTCCATAAAGTTTAAATTAAAAGATGATCATCGATCCGGTAAGTTAATCCATTCTTCTGCAGTTAAAAAGTCAATACATTGTATTCCAACAATATAACAGTAGGCCCATTAACAGTAAAATTTCAAGTAGGATTCAACAAACAGTTTCATAACTCCAACTACCACCCCTACTTCTTCACAAGATCACACATACAAGCGCGCGCTCGCACACTACTTGCGTATAACATGTCTGCGCGTAGGATCAAATCACGCGGCCGACATTGCCCAGCCGTAAATAGTCTTTTTAGTTTAGGTACTATTTACGGCTTGGAAAAATAGTGCGTTTTTTATTATCATGTGACACACTTTTTAACCAATCACTGAACAAGAATATATGAATGACGTATATGATATACAATGATACTCGAGAATCTATCTCAAACTATTCGCATCGAAGGAACATCAAATAGTACTCTTGATGTTCCTGAGTGCGAATAGTTTTAGCTTGTTCCGAGAATGAGTCATAATTATTTGTTGTATATCCCTTCCACCTGTATCATTCCTTGGACACTGCTGTTATACCTTGTACCGTACTCACATTCACATCACATTAAAAAAATAAAAAAAATTGCACGGCTCAAATGAAAACATTGAAGGATGTCAATATGTTTAGCTGCATGGCGCTATAACATTACAGGTACTACAGTATAGTAGTGTATAGTGCAGTTACTGCGGCTCAGCGTATATTGCACGGCGTGAGCGCCGTGACACCGCGGGAGTTGGCCTCTGGAGGGATTGGAAATCCAGTACGCTCGCTGAATGTTGCCAGTTTAGGGATGGGGGGAGGGGGCGGGAAAACGAACAGTTTACTTTTTCCCTAGGGAAAAGGTGAACTATTCGTGACGTCAGCAATAAAATAAAATAAAAATGAACTATTCGGCAGGAAACGTCCTTTCTAGTAAAACTGTTCTTGTTCTTGTTGTGTACACTCCTAATGCAACAATCTTACGCGGTAAGGGATATAATATGTCATATGATATTGATATCACTATAGCCTTAGTTGGCACCCATGCATAACCCTGCGTGGAGAGTGAATATGTAAACAAAACCTACAATGCGTTCGTAATCACCCAACGGTGCCTAAATAACTGATTGGTTAATTAGCAAACGTTTGCTAAGGCAGATCAGGGAGGTGATAGAGAAGGAGTGGAGACTCTTGTAATTTATTCAAACGCATGCGTGAGTTCTAAAGCGTAACAATGGGATGCGTAACATTCCACCTGGCTTTGAAGTGCCATGCTCCGCACCGCTCTTCCACTGCGGGGAATCTCAGAGGCCGGGCACCAGTTTCACATTTATTAAATTACCGGCAAAATTTCAGTGTAAATTATAAACTTTATATGGGGATTGTAGAAATTGGGAATAGTGCATCAAACAATTTTTCAAATTTAGTACTCAGCCCTTCCTATTATTTGTGTGCCAGAGTTAGTACAAGAAAAATTAGATCCTGACAAAAACTCAATATTTTAGGATAATCCATGATTTACAATCTTCAATAACTTTAAGTTTGCAACTGCGTGCTTCGCGTGCTTTTTGTATTTTGCACTTGGAAAAAAAGAATGAAATTACAAAAGTTTGTGTTCGCTTGTTCAACTCATTACACATTCAACATGTGATGAGAAATCATTGAGAGGGACAGCAAACATTTGCTGAGATACCATTTTCTGATGTAGGAATTCTAAATCCAGATATTTCATGCGCTATTTTATCTCACCACCTGGTCAACAGTTGCAGATTAGCGCATAACTTTTCGGCGGCTTGGAGCATGGGGTCAAAGGAGAGCGGCTTGATTCCACTCCTTCTCTATCACCTCTCTGGGCAGATGCATGTCTACGTATGCCATATTAGGGACTTTTAGATTTGCACATCGACATAGTGGACTGCTACGTGTGACGTCCTTTTCAGGCAATGTGATGTCCTTTTAAGACACTGCCAGTGCCTATAAAGAACGTCACACGTAGCAGTCCACTATGTCGACGTGCAAATGTAAAAGTCCCTAATCCCGCACCCGCGCCGACGAAGCTTGCAAAGCACAATGTATCTTCGAAATTCGCTAGCGGACTCTTCTTTCTTCTAATAACAAAATTACAAAGCACTTTGAAATCGGTCAAGAATTGAACCAAAAATGTGAAAATTTGATTTGGTAAGCACATCGCTATCACTACGGTATCAAATTTTCAAATTTTTGGTTTAATTTTCGACCGATTTTAAAGTGCTTTGTTATTAGAAGAAAGAAGAGTCCGCTAAGTAGCCCGGGGTAATAAGATTTGGTTTGTACGGGGGTGTGCCGCTGAAGCCTCGAAACCCCTACCAATTTTTAAGGGTCATTTGGGGGGATTTTTCTCGTAAAGCACAGTTTACACAATTTTGAAAAAACGGACCCATGTTTAGGGAATTTTGGGTGAAAAAGTGACCCATTAGAGCGGCACACCAACGTATGTCTTAACATGTGAGGGGTGGGTGGGGCTCTAGCGAACTCCGCCAGTGTGCAAGGTTCGTCGGGTGCGGGAAGGGGTAATTACGAACGCATTTTAGGTTTGGTTTACATTACTCTTCACGCAGGGGTGTGGCTAGAACGTCATATATGTTTGCCTATTTACACCTAACATGATATCATTTTCATATTTAACAGAATGTTATACACCGGAGATGGCTTCTCGATTAGTTCCACTCTGGACTCGCCGAACCCTCATCTTGATGGTATTACTTCTGGTGATCTCATCAGCATTGTTTACCTATTATATCCAACACCGATCAGGTAAAATATTTGACCAATTTTACAGGAAAGTTTTCAAAGCTTACATCATTCACGATTCGTGATTTTACAGCATCATGATCATGGGTGTCGATCACGGGGAGGGGATTGGGGTGGGGGGTATTTAGGTGGGGGGATGGCCTGTACAATCATCCCCCAATAATTCACCATCAAAAAAAAAAGAAAGGAATAGAAAAATTAATGAGAGCCCGATGAGAGTAGTTAATGGTTATTACTCGCAAGATGACCATCAATATACACATTTTGCTATCTCATTTTCATAATACATACATATATAAATAGAAAACGAAGTAAATGAGACAACCGTATATGAGACAAGAATAAATTGAATTCTCGCTCATACGGCTTCATCAGGAATTGATTCAATCAACAGCATCATAGAAATGCAGTGCGCAAAATGCAAAGCCGCAGCGTTAAAAAGCAACGAGCTAAATGTTTAGCGCGAAGCGCAAGAGTGCAAAAAAAAGTAGAGAGTGGGAGAGAGAGGATAATAACCCAGGTAGCAAGCTCATGTGGGACCCACATGGGTCCCATACTCTGAAACATGGGCCCCATATGGAAAACCATCTGGGGCACTAAGGCATCTGCACCCAAGAAGCATATGGGACCCCTATGGTAAACCCATATACGACAGATGGGACCCAGATGGAACCCATACCAAACTGGGCCCAAATGGGTATGCCCAGCTTAATCCCATCTGGTACCCATATTGGTTAACCCAGATATATCCCATGTGGGTTAACCCAGATATTCCCCATATGTTACCCATATGGGCATATTCATATTCTACCCATATTTGTACGCCCAGCTCATTCCCATCTGGGACCCATAAGGGCTGGCCCAGATAGATCCCATATGGGTTACTAAATATTGGCCCCATATGGGATACATATATGGGTTCCATTTAATAGTCCAGATGGCACAAGTGACCCAGATCATCCCCATATGGCCCCATATGGGCTTGCTACCTGGGAAAAGGGGAAGAAAAGGGCAGAAGAAAAAAGGAAGGGGGAAGAGAAAAGGAAGAAAGACAAGAGAAAGAGGGACATATATATTCCAGCATTTCTTCAGGGAACTGATGTGAATGGGGATGAAAAAGAGGTTGACTTTAAAGTAACCTACAATGAAATATTGCTCATGTTTATTTCTTACAATGTCAAAATTACTTTACGGGATCCCCTCCCTAAAAAGCTTAGGCATGGGTGATGGTAGGTATGAGGTTAATGCATGATCAGGAATTAGTTGAGTGGATGGAAAAGAAGTGAGAAATAAGCTGAAAGAAACATGGAAAATTGCCATGGAATGATGGAAGGCAATGTGAGACAGGCCCAACATGTTCTAAAACAAGTAATAATATTCAAGAATAGTTGTGATTTCTTTCACCTAGGAGTTCTTCAAAAACTAATTAAAAACGAATAAATAATCAATGCCATATTATTGACAGGGCTTTAAGGAATGTGAAAAGAAAAACAAGAAACAAAAAGATTGAATGAAATTTGGGACTGATTGTGAATTTCAATACGCGAAATTTACAAGCTCAGGCATTCGCGCAGAATGTGCCTCTTGAAAATAAGCTCTTTGTATGTACATAAACAAGCAATACAACAGAATACTCCAGTTCGATATTTTGGAGAAAGATTATGTCACAACTTATTTTTGTTTTATTGAAAAGCTGATGTAGGCCTATGTATTGTATTCAAACGTAACAGGCATAAGATAGTTAAGGTGTTTTTGAAAGTTAGAATGTTATTAAGTTTGAAGTTTTGTTTATAACACCCTTCCAATAATAATGCACATTCTATAGACTGGTTATAGTTTTTGAGAAAAAAATAGTGCTCTGGTCAGGGCCTTAGGGAATATTATGCTAATATTTTAGAGCGTATCTGGTATGATAAGTATATCTGGGTGAAGAAGGAGATAATGGAAGTTTGTTGTTTGGTAGTTGGAACGTAAGTTTTATATTATGTTTTTAAGAAACAGACAGTTTGTATGAGATCAGGAGTGGAAATTTTCTGTCATTTTGAGAACCAAATTTTGCATCAGTGATATTCTGTTTCATTGAATTGAGTTTCCCGCAGAGAGGATTCAGTTGGTTTAATTAAAGAAGGAAGAGAGTCAAATGAAGAACCAAAAGCAATATGTTTTTCATTTACTAATGAGAACTATTTTTTGAGATCTCCTTACACAGAATATTGGAATGGGTTATTCACGATGAATGTTGTTTGGAGACATCAATATTCATAAAATGTATGTTTCTATCACCAGGAAATAAAGAATTTTCTGTCTACATGAACCTTTCCTGGTTGCTTATTAATGCATTTGCCCACTGGTAACATAATACTTTCACAAGTTGATATCCCTCACCATTGGATTTTTTTGGTAATGTCTAAATTTTGTTTAAAAATAGATGATATCAGTCTGGTAGGCCTACACTGCAGGCAAGAGTCAGGACTAACATTTAGCATGTTATTAATTTTATTACCATCTTATATTCTCTGAAATGTTATCTTTATTGAGGGTGACTTGAAAAAGTTAATAACTTGGAAGGGAGGGTGCAACCTGCCACACGCTTTTACCTCTTGGTTGCTTGATCCATTGCCGAAAATATTTTGGCACCTATCATCCCCCAACCACGGATACAAATCGACACCCCTGATCATGATGGTCAATTGCAAATAGCAATCGATTGCTAACTCATTGGCGGATCGAACATGTCTTTAATATGGTTGCTTGCTAGTCTGTAAATTTCTGTTGACACCGCTATAACATACTCCCGTTAACGATCAGTATGAACGCGTTTTAGATTTTGTCTTACCGCTGGAGACTTGGAGATGTCTTTTCTCTAACTGCTTTTGATTCTTTTTTACGCTTCAAATTTGTCAGATCAAAACTAGATATAATGACCCTTCGAAGGTCTGATCTTAAATTTATCGAACTTTGATACAAAAGATTTAGATGACATATTTGATGATCCCACGGGGGTGGAAACTATCTCGCACTTTTGGTCATCTAAACGTGTATTCTTCGCTCAAGGCCCAAATTCAATTCCAAATTTCCAACGTTATTTAAATTACACGAGGGTTCGTATCTTTCTACAAAATACACGATAAACAATTGGCCGAAAATAACATCGTGTCAAGTTTAGCTGAATGAATGCGGGTATTATTCGATGCTCAAAATGTTGTAAAACGACTTTGAATTAAAGGGAGACAAAAATCTTTTCTCAAAGGGTGTGTGTTGATGCAGGGAAGCAGGGTGCGATCCAGCCGGGGGCGATTTTCAACAACATGAAGCAAATAGTAAGCATCTAAAAACTTCAGATGCCTGTTTGATTATGATTTAAATTTCAGTGTATGCCTCAATCATAAAGAATATAATCACTAATTTCGAAGAAACGACTCTCCTCCTTCCCTTCTTCTTCATCTTCTACTTTCTAGTAGTAGTAGTTGGAGTAGTGATAGCAGCAGTATCATAATAATCATTATTATCATTGTTATATTTATACTATCGTAATTATTATCATTATTATTGTTATCATTTGTTATTTTTATTATTCTTATAGTTGTTTGTATGCTTCTTCTTCTTATCATAATTATCGTTTGCAATACGTCATGTGCCAAGAATTTATTGCCATAATACATCCAAGATGTCTACCAAAACTGTTAATTTGTTGCTGAAATATAATCTAGCCCAAAGAAGAAACATTAGAATTTCTATTTTCAATTGAAATTAATTATATAGGAGAAATAAGTAGAGAATACAATCATGATTTTGGTACTAGGGGATTAACATGGACATAATGCACTTGTTTACATGAGAATAAAATCTGATGGATCGTGACAAAGACGAAATCTTTTTAGCCGATAGTATCGAAATCCTGAATTTGTCGCTGATCATGGATTTGTGAAACGGGTTGTCCGGTTCCTGACATCTCTGTAGGTCGCGGACAAAGATATGACTGTCATGGAGTTGGTTTCATGAAACGACCCCAGCTATTATCCTATGTACTACAATTGACAAAACGCATATTGCATAAATAAGTCGTTGCTCTTCTATAATAATAATGTTCCCCTGTTATATATTTTTCACCAAATATAATTGTTTATCTTCTCAGCTATGATTTTCCTCATTGACAAGTAAAGGTTTTGTTATTGATTTAAAACGTGAAACATGTACAACTTCACCTGGTACGTCACATTTTCAAAAAATGGCTGTGCCCAGGTCATGCTAAAAGGCATCACATCATGCCAAGAATATCTTCAACATTTATATACCCGTATCCCTTGTACATTTTCGTAAGGAATATTGTACATCAAAGAGTAGGAATACATGTCATTTTCAGAATATCTACACTTATTCTTTGGGGTAGGGTTTCCTTTAATACGGTTCTAAAATGGTTTCCAACGAATAATTGACTACCTCTGTATTTTCACAGGCTATGCAGGGTTGATCAGTCAATTTATCCACTTCTCAGGAGAGGATTCACTTCCGAAGCAACCGCTCAAGTAAGGATCAATATGGTGTGGTGTTTATGGTGAAAAGGGGGAATCCAATCTTTGAAAAGAGTTCATTAAATAAATGAAAGCAGAAAGGAAGTAGCATCAATAGTAATAATAATAACAATAATAATGATAATAATAATAGTGATAATAAAAATGATGATAATAATAATAATGATGGTAATAATTATAATAATGATAGTAATAATTATAATAATGATAATAATGATAATAATAATTGAAATGAAAAAGATAATAGAAAAACAAATTATGAAAATAATGATAAGTAGGAGAATAGTTGCAATTTCTATAGCGCCATTTTTACTGGATACAAAAAAGAGAGTTATGAATGTTTGAAATATGAGATTACTAAATGTATCCGAATCTCAAATCTGCAATTAATTTGTCAGTGAATTGCCACGTAGTCACGGATAACTTTCCCGTTTGTCGTGTACAAAAAACATATTTACTTTATCTTTTTTTCTCCTAGGCGCTTTCTTATATATATATTATTTATATATTTTATATATATATATATATATATATGAAAAAACGGAGGAAACATGTGTATGTTTTTGTACACTTCGAACGGAAGCATATCATTAAACTTCGTCGATAAATGAAAGCCCCACATTAACAAATATATGATATTGTAGTACTTTTGTGTGTTGGAGCAAGTGAGAAAGATGTCCTGTAATACATTACAGTTAATTTTACCGATTCAGCCTTTGTAAAATTCCCATACTTACGACTTTCAAAAATTCACAACCTTCTCATTATTTTCCGATTTCGTGCAAAATTTCATCAGTCTGCTTCTCTGACTTTTTCCTGCTTTCTTTTAAAAGAAGTTCGATGTTTAGATTGGATATAGATTTCTATATGTTGCATCTTCAGTTTTATCTTACATACCTAAAGTAACTGATGTAATTCTGTATGTTTTTTTTCTTCTTATTACTTGTCCTTATCCAATTTTGAAGAGGTACACAATGTATGTTACATAATTACATATTTTCATGTACCCTAGTTTGTTTGTTTTTTGTTGTTGTTGATAATAGGTTTGGTTCACTATGGTGCATGATAATGACATGAAGTGATCAGACTGGAAGTGATGTTTGCTCAGTCGGTAAAACGTCTGCCTGTCGAACTAAAGACCGTGGGTTCGAATCCAACCCAGGCGGATCCCTGAAGTGTGTGTTGTGTGTTAACGTGCCCCTCCCCTGTTTCTTAGACACAGGCTATGTTACAGTGGAAAAAACTCCGTCCCTCGGATAGGACGTTAAATTGATTCCCCGTGTAGAGGAGAGTCTCCGCCTTTGTACGTTTAGAACCCACTGCACTATTTGTATAAGTGTAGGGGAACCCTGGTGTAGTGGTTCACCTGTACATCCCAAATAGTTATATCGAGAGATGAGACCTGAGGAGTGCCGCGATTGAGTTGGCTTTTCGCCTCCCATGCACAGCTGGTGCCACATACTTCATAATAAAATATGAAATATACAAAACTGAGAGTTATATTGAAACTTAGTAATGATTTTTATCAGTGGTTAATTGTTGTGTTCTATTTGTTCTCTATTCCAGTGACGGTGTAGGAAACCAAACAGGAAAAACCTATCACCCAAATACCAAAAATAATGTTCATTCCGACATTGCTACGACTGGGGTTGTTGGTGATGCTGGTGATGAACCAATCCTCAAGATGAAAGGAACTCCTGTGGCAATAACCCATGATAGTAATGTATCCCGTGTGCTAACTGCATTCACATTGCGAAACCAGCTACCTAATTACTTTATACATGGAGATGCAGCTGGCCTTGCTGAGAAATACCGTGAAGGAAATATGGCGTACGTACATTTCGTTAAATCCGGTGGAACAACGATGAAAGATTGCATTAAAAGAATAGGTAGAGATCACAAAATTCCAACGTTTCTTATATACCATGGGAACAGGGTGAAAACGTTTAAAAAATACGAGATCGAAGCTGGAACACCCACCCAAACTATTTTTATGGGAGCGGGGACATACGGTATCTGTGAATATCTGACAGACAGGCCCTGTTCTTATTTCACGATGGTCCGGGAGCCCGTTTCTAGGTTAGTATCAAGTTACTTCTTTTGTCAGCAGTCTGGGGCAGGCTGCTCCAAACCGTCAGTCAACGTTTCGCTCGACGCCTGGGCTGTCCACGTCGGAAATCAGGTTTTTAACTCAATATTTTGTCATTTTAAAAAACATTTCCCGCTCAAAGGGGCACCTAATCGTTTCCAGCACCAGTCGGCAGAGTTTAGGGTCTTTGCCGGAGAGCTTCAGCAGAAATACCCCGACATAGTTACTGGAAATGAATTAGGATACCGAATGACCTATGGAGAGAGACATGCTTTTCTTTCCCATTGCCTTGAAAACCTGGAAAACTGGTTCGCAGTCATAGGTTTAACTGAAGAGTTTAACACATCTGTTGATCTTTACCAGGAAGTGTATAGGTTGCCTTTTCGAGATTACTACCATGGGGCCAAGAACATAGGACGTGTCGAACGAAAAATGGACCCATCTAAAATTGACAAGATGAAAGAGGATATACGCGCCAATCCGCTCATAATGGAGGCGTTATATGAAGATATCAAGATCTACGAAAAAGCTCAAGAAATCATGGAAATTCAAAAACAAGCATTTGGGTTGGTTTAAACGTCATAATTATGAAAAGATTTTACAACTAAGGCCATGTAACAAAAGTAATAAGTTTCTCGTTCGGACTTTTTTTTTAAAGGAGGAGGCAGCGCTTTACTATTTACTATTTTTAAATTCGTTGCTATTTTTTCTAAGATGGCTGTCATGCTAAATTTGGCTGGCCAAGGTATATATATTCACAGATATAGTGCTATTCGAATATACTGATGCAATGCATATATGACAAAACAAATGATTTGTATCATTTTAGTCCACTTGCTTAGCAAGTTGCAAAATTCATAAACAGTGAAAATGTTCATGTGCTCAGCTTGAATTATCTATAGAAGCTATTTAAAATACAAAATGTACATTACAGCCTTTTTTTGGCGTGCTTTTTATTTTTGGTGTGCTTTTTTGTGCTTTTTTTCTGAATAGTAAATAGTAAACAAAAGGAGGCAGCGGTCAAAATGGAGGCGGGCGGGGACGAGAAACTCGTAAGTTTTGTTATTTGGCATAATGTTGAATTGAGATGTCGTATAAATTCGAAGAATTAAGAATCAAAAGTGTACAATAAAATGCATGGGTTACAAAATGGTTCAATATGAGAAAGAATGTTGAGTACTTATTAATGTGAAGTATAATTTGTGATCTTTCTCATTTTCTTTATGCAACTTTGAAGGAATGTCATAGAACTGTTCCCTGAAAAGGATTGCTCTTTGTTAATTGGAAATCCAATCTTGATAGCAAACTTGTCTGGAATATAGCAGAAAAATCAAAGAAGCCTACTGATGAAAATTTGAATGAAATCGGAATTTTTTTATAAAAAAGTTACTAATTTTTGAAAGTTGCAATCACTATAGGTATGGGCCCTTCAAATTGGCTGACTTGATAATGTCTATGTGATGTAGTGGCGGACAACTTTCCCATTTGCTCTAATACACAAAAGGACTAAAATTTCAACCTTTCATAAATGTATGACTCGGGATGGATATTTTTCTACGACAAACGGGACAGAAATCCGTCACTACGTCACAATCCACTGACAAAATTGCCGATTTGAGATTCGCATAGCTATAGTGATCTCAAACACTCATAACTTTCTTATAAGGGTTCCGATTCATTTCAAACTTTCGCCATTCTGTTTCTCTGATTTTTCTACTTTCTTTCAAATGAACTTATTAGAAGGGTTGGATTGCCCTTTAACCTCGTATTTGAATAGAACTAGCTCAAAAGTTTGAAACAAACATTTTGTGTGTCAAGGAGTTTTAATAGAGAGCCCATTTCTGCGTGCGGTGTATGTGATCTTCAGCAAGACCGAGTCATTATCTTGTAGTTTTTATCATTCCAAAACGTCACAGTATACATCAAAGCTTATGTGCAACAGATCAACCTGTCAAAATTGCTTCCAAATAATTCCATTTATATTGTAATCGCATGACCAGAACTCGACTTCGTCTTCAACAATATTTTGTAATTTTTTGTATATATTTCTTCTCGAGTAATGTGGAACTGATGCTCAGAAAATTGTCGTATAAATTCTATTATGTCTATATACAGACATAATAATTTTGAAGCTCTGGAAACGTTAATTACAAAAGGCATTTGAAAGAGGAATTAAAGGATAGTTATAAAGAAACTGTACGAACAACTACAGTTGTGTTTATACAACACTTAAAGTTGGCATAAAGCCAACTTGAAATGTATTAGTATGTGATTTTATTGAATTTATACAACCCCTTACTGAAGAAAAATGTAAATAAGAAGGTTCAGTGTAAAAAATGTCAGGGGTAAAAATGTCAGAGGTACAAAATAAATGAAAATGAAACCATTTTATGCTTACTTTTGATTGATTTGTTGATTGATTGGTTGATTGGTTAATTGATTATTTGGTTGGTTATTCGGTTGATCGTTTCGGCGACTGATTTGTTAATTTGTTCATTGATTGGTTGATTGGTTGATTAATTGATTGATTGGTTGGATGGTTGGTTGGTTGATAGGTTGTTTGATTGAATGGTTGATTTTGGGTAAATTTTTGTGTTGGAACAACTAGGAAAGCTACATCACAGAGACATTACCAATTCAGTCAATTTGATGAGCCCATACCTATAGTGATTTCAGCTTTCAGAAATTCATAACTTTCCATTTTTATTTGTCCGATTTCACTACAACTTTCACGAGTATGCTTCTCTATTTTTTGTTGTTACTTTCTTCTAGAGTAGTTTGCTATCGAGGTTGGATTTCCTTTTGAAAGATTACAAAACTTGGTAAGGGTATGAATAATTTAGTTGTTAAGTGTGCATGATTGTGATCAAACAGTAATATTAAAATAAAATACGAAAGGAAAGAAGAACAACACAGCAACAACGCCAACAATATGTTAGAAAACTATAACAAATAAATGAACTTATAGGAAAGAACGTATCTCACATGACATGGATTAATCTAAGCTACATGTACATACGGTATTTACAGATTCATTCAGGAAATCATTTCTAGATATTCATTGTTTTCATTTTTAATTTGTAGTGTGAATTTTTAAAACAATATTTTCATATTTTGAAAAAGAGTTCAATAATTGTGTGCCAGGAAAATAAAAAAGAGTTTCCGAATTTTCCCAGTCTTTTTGGTACAACAAAGTAAAACTGACTATTTCTTGTATTATACTCACTGCATGTAGCCAAGACTGCTAGAATTATACAAATGTCATGTTCAAAGAAACATATTTCATTTCAAAGAGAACGATTCCATTGCCACGGTATATGCTTGTCTTGATTTACTGGGACTATTATAGTTATTAGAGGTTGCGGTTAAAAAACTCTAATCAGTCAGTGTGCATACTAGTGTGTCTAACCTAAGAGACTATGCCGACTGCACGGTGTACTGCACGCCATAGACTTTGTACTTTAGCTCCTCCTGACAAATCCGGTGTGTTGGCTCAGTCAGTAGAGCGTCCGCCTCATAACCGGGAGGTCGTGGGTTCGAACCCCGGCCGCGTCACACCAGAAGACGTTAAAAGATGGGAGTCGCTGCTACCTTGTTTGGCGTTCAACAATAAGGGATAGAGCAATGTCGATCTGGCGCTGCTCAGTGGCTGCCGGGCTCATGATCAATTGGGCACAAAGAATTTCCATTTTCGGTTTAATAAAATTTGGAGTGGACTATAAAAGATTATTATTATTATTATTATTAAATCTGATGGACACAGCCAGAGACTGGCAGAGCTAGGCTCTGCTCAATGCTATAGAAATCGTGGTAAAGTGTTAAATTATAGTCTGAGCTCCGAGAGGATTTAAATATTTTCGAGTGAAATCATAAATGTAGTTGAATGCCGGGTTGAATGGGGACAAAATGAGGTAAATAGGAACAATCAAAAGTCGGTTTATCCCGATGCATTCTGAACATTCGAAAAGTAATCAAGGAAACACCCTATTTTTTTAAAATCGCAATGAAATATATCTAATCGTAGAAATACCTTACCTTATGGTTAGGATTTGCGACTTTAAAGTTCTCGATCTGAGGAGATGAGAATGATATCCGACTTGGGCTTTTTGGGAATTCTTAAAAAAAAAAAAGAGGATATGGAGGGTCAGGTGCATGGTGTTGCCCATATCAAGATAAGTCTTTTCTGAATGGACCAGTAAATTATCTAAACATTTCTTTGACAGCATCATTTTAATTCCTTTTCAAGAGAACCTAGGACGCTGGTATGCAGGGTTAAAAGATGTTGCACAATTTTGAGGATAGCTTCATATTTTCTTAGAGAACTAATTCTTTACGAGATGAGCATGTCATCGCTGGTCATGCTATGCCAACAACTCATCAGTGATGCAACAACATGGGAAATGGGGGGCATTGTGCCCCCAATCGAATGGTAACAAGGGAGAGATGCCACACCCCTTATATTGGAACGGCTGGACTGAAGCTACTCCGTTCATTCATCATAATTATGCGAAGAAAATATTTGACATGAAATGGTATGCCATACAACGGTACGGACAGCAGAATCTTAAAGGCATTGTTTAACAATGCCAAATCTGAATGCATGGCCCTACGTGTTATCAGCGTCTGTGATATGGTGTAATATTGAAGCCCTAAAAAAAATTGCGCTTCAAAATGATCATGAAGTGCCACAAAAAAAGTAAAAATCTTTGAGTGAACGGTTTTACAATACTCATTTTCCCCAATAGACTGTAGTGTTATAAAAACCGTTGGGAAAACGGTTTTTGAAATTTAGAATTCCAATCATAAATATCTTGATAATCAGACGGGCGATTGTCTTGTAAACGTCATGGGATTCCTGACAGACCTAAAAGTTTATAATTATGCTCGCGGCATGAGCTAAATCCAGGATTTTGTTTAGAATCTGAGACAAAGATACAATCCTTTTAAGATGATTTTCCTTTCTATTTTTAATTTGATGAGTTAATTGTTTATATATTTATTGATGCATTTAATTGTTAATATATTGAACTATTTATATGTAGGCTCATTTGATTCTCTATTTATTTAATCAAACAAATGATAAGATTCGGGAAATTCGGGTTATAACCGTTTTGAAAGTAAAAAAATGTTTTGACTCTCTCCAATTTCCCCGCTACGTTATACGTTATACCATGTTTACAAGTTCATATCATGAACACTCAAATCACAGCTCGAATGAAAACGTTTTACAAGAATAAGATAAATTGTCGTCTTCACCACACATTTCCATTAAAAACATTGGGAAGGAACATACTTGTATGTTCAGTTTGGTTCTTTGAAGCTTCAATCAAATGACATTACACATTCACAATTCATTCATGCTACATGTGCAATAACAGATCTATAATCTCGATTCATTTTTGTTGTATAGGTGTAGTCTAGTGATTTGATCTCTTGACTGTAGATGAGAAGGTCATTGGTTCAAGCACCGGAATACCACAAAAGCTCTACGACAAGACCTAATATTTATCCACTTCGTATGAATGAGAGAGAGAGAGAGAGAGAGGCGGAGCGTAATGGTATTTATTTAAACTGTTGCCCATAAAGTTTAAATATATTTCTTGTAGCTCTTTCCATGAAATTGTTGTGACAATACAATTTATTTTTGATACATAACATGACGTCAAATTATTTTCGAAAAATCAACTCAAGGCCAATTTCATTTTCAGATTACGCAATACGTCAATATCATGTTCGCACCTGTCAATAAGTGACGTACAAGCGTCTGGTATTGGGTTAAGTGACCAGACCACTCTTCTAATACAATAAACTTTTTTAAGTACCCCAAAGTGCCCTTTTTTACATAGGAAAAGTGCCCCTATAACTTCGTACGAAGTGTTCCTTGTTACATAAGTAAAGCGCCCATTTTACTTTGAAAAGTGCCCCTATTACTTTTCACCTATGATAAGTGCCCCTTTTATTTTGACACATGCACCTTTTCCTTTGACAAATTCCCATTTTCCTTTGCAATAAGTGTCCATTTTCCATTCTCATAAGTGCCCTGTTTAATCTCTAGTAAGTAGCCCTTTTCAGGTACGAGAAGTGCCCCTTTTCACTTTTGATAAGTGCCCCCTTCACCTCTGATAATGTCCCCATTCAAATTTGAGAGGTGCCCCTTTTCTTTGACAAATGCCCCTTTTCCTTTGTAAGTGCCCCTTCCCTTTTAATAAGTACCCCTTTTTAATGCCGATAAGCGCACCTTTCAATTGCACATGTGCCCCTTTTCCTTTCTAATAAGTGCCCTTTTCCTTATGATAAGTGCCCCACTGAAAAAGAGCTCCTTCCCCTTCTCATAAATCCCCATTTCCACCTATGAAAAGTGTCACTTTTCATTCTCATAAAATACCCTTTTCGTATCTGGTCAGTGCCCCTTTGCAGGTGCGATAAGATCCCCTTTTCACCTCTGATAGTTTCCCTTTTAGCAATGATACGTGCCCTTTTCCGTTCAAATAAGGGACCTATCCCCTTTTCATAAATGCCCCTTTTCACCTTTTGTAAATGCCCCTTTCAAAATCTGATGGGTGCCCATTCCGGTCGGCACACTACCCATTTACGGCATTCTCATAAGTGCCTTTTTAAATCCCTGGTGAGTGCCTCTTTTACGTATAAGAAGTGCTCCATTTTACCTCTGATAAATACCCTTTGTACTTTGACACGTGCTCCTTTTCTTTTCTAAAGGTGCCTTATCCCTTTCGATAAGTGTCCCTTTTCCTGTCATCATTAAACATGCCCCTAATTTAAAGCGACTAAGAGCAATTTCACCCAAAGCTCGCTCGCTACACTCACTCGCATTTATAGATGATATAATTATGTTACTTATCAAAGGTCTTTTCAGTCTTCCGTTATGAGAATGTGCTTATGATCCCATCAGGATTGATTTTTTCCCTCTTTATAAGATGTAACTTTTCGCACTGCGACCTCACAAATCTTAAAAATTGTCCTCGCTCGCTCGCAAATAGATATTCAGACCATCACACTCAACTGCAAAGTATGATGCTTGAGCAAAATATTGTATGATGTATAAAGAGAAACAAATATTGAAAGCATCGCAGATAATGTAATCACAATGTAGGGGTATATACCAATGTCTAAAAAGTTGTATATTTTCGCTTTGAGATTTCCTTTTGTAGGTGCCCTTTTTTCTCCAGAAAGTGCCCTTTTTTGGTATCCCCCCATTTGGAAGTCGCTCTGCCGCCCCTGCACTGACACCAGTCTTTCCAAAACATAACAGAGAAGAGAATGCAATAATAAAAAAGAAGAAAGAAATATGTCGATATTGTCTCACTTTCCTTTACAGTGTATCCCTTCCCTCTCCTCCCTATCTCTCCTCTATCTCTC
>CP137684.1:25858959-25881159 GCA_037976565.1 Mesocentrotus franciscanus | reverse complement strand
ATACACATTACATATTCCCGGGTAAGAAAGAAGTAATCGAGGGAAAATGAAGGTACCGACAAACGAGAGAGAGAGAGAGACAGACAGACAGAATATGCCGGGTTCAAATTAAGTTTTCTTTAAATTATTAGACCCAGTACTGAGGATCTTTTATCTGCCATGTTTTTGTTATTTGACGGCTTTTGACGCTACATAGAAATGCCGTCTTTTGTCACCAAATATTGTTCAAATAGCATTGTAGAAACGATAAACTCTAATGCAAAGTCGTGCCATGACAATGTCAATTTCTATCTCGCTCTGCTAAAAAATCCGAACAATAGAACCAACCAAGTTGAATCAACTGTTAAACGAATTTATCATGAGTCCTGAAATTTCAATTTGTTACTGCACGTCACAGTAGTAATAAAGAGCAGCAATGGCGAACGATTGTCGCTAAAATTCAGAAATTGTTGCTTAAATTGCTTAAATTACCATGAGACATCACGCTACGTAGAACTATGATCGACAAACATGATATTGTTTTGAAAACAGTCAGAAAACATTGAGGTAGAATGAATAAGAGATAATGTGGTCATGTAAACAAGTGCATTATGTCCATGTTAATCCTCAGTACCAAAATCATGATTGTATTCTCTACTTATTTCTCCTATATAATTTATTTCAATTTAAAATAGAAATTCTAATGTTTCTTCTTTTGGCTTGCTAATATTTCAGCAACGAATTGACAGTTTTGGTAGACATCTTGGATGTATCATAGCAATAAATTCTTGGCACATGACGTACTGTGTATACGATAATTATGTTAAGAAGAAGAAGCATACAAATAACTATAAGAATAATAACAATATCAAATAATCACTATAATAATGATTATAATTACGATATTTACTATAATAATAAATATAAAAATTATAATCATAATGATTATTATGATACTGCTGCTATTACTACTACTACTACTTACTACTACTTCCACTACTACTATGAAGAAGTAAATGAAGAAGAAGGGGTAGGAAAAGAATCATTTCAGCGATATTAGTGATTATATTGTCAATGATTGAGGCATACACATACACATTACATATTCCTATGAATTATTGATTTAAAAAAAAATCACCCACCAGGGTCATTGACCCACCAGGAATCGAACGTGGGTCGCCGAAATGGGAGGCAAGTGCTATGACCACTATACCAAAATAATCCACATAGACATTACACGTGAACGGAAAATGGAATTCTCAAATCCCACTTTGCAAGTGAAATATGAGCATGATCCCGGCATCTGATCGAAAAATAAAGGGCACAATCGTGAAAGCTTATTGTCTCAGCTACAACATACTCGAAGCTCAGCAAAAACAAAACTAAAACAACGGAGATATTGCTCGCGAAAGACGGAAATGTAGAATCCAGTTTTGAAAAAAGTCATGTCCCATAGAGAATACACGCAAAATGTGAAAAATTGACATGCCTCCTTTAATCGCAAAATACGCCATGATGCCTTTGTCAAAATGAAAATTGTTCAGACTGCATTTGTAGAAAATTGTCTCAGCTAGAACATATCAAAAATTGGGAGAAAAATGAACAACATTTACAGAGATACACTCGTTTTTCAATAAATATGCTGACGTCATAATATGCAAATTGGAATTTTGAGTTTGGAGGCCATTATGATGACGTCATGAGTTAATTGAGGGTCAAATGAGACATGAAATCATATCTCCGACTCATAATCTATCCAAATATGAAAAAAATTGGGAGTTCCCATCCATTCTGAAGAGTTACAATGAATTTTGTATAGGCATGTTTTTGCCCATATATGCTATGTATTACAAGAGCTCGCGCGCACGGACATTTATATTGAATGGACGCTCATCTTGTTATTAATGGTCAATAAGAGATAAATATGGTATCAAATTGTTTGAAAAATATGGGAAATATCATGAAAGAAAAAATGGCGATTTTATGTTGTATAATCGTGTTACGCGCGAACGCGCGCGCATGTGCTTTTGCGCGATTTTTATAAAATGCTTAAAATGGCCTGAAACGTATCTAAAATGAATTTGAGACGATTTGGAACATTTTGAAATTTTGCGCGCGCGCTGACGCACGGACGTACGCATGCGCGCGCGTTTTTACCTGAAATTGACCGGACGGATATTGACCTTGATCATGATAAATATGAATGAAAAACGACTTTTCGTTATGAAGATAGGATCATGAGTATATTTTCAGAAAATTTACAAAATGGCGCCTAGATGACGTCATCAGTCAAGGTCAATGTTGAAAACCTTATTGTGCTTTCTTTATATGCCAATACATATGTGCGCCAAATTTCAAGGTATTTGATTTAACCATTTTCAAGTTATCTTGCTAACAAAAAAGTGGGTCGAAATAAGAAAAATAAATAATAAAGAATAATAAAGGCAATTTTAACAAAATTATAAGGTGGTCTGTATGATATACAGCCCACCTAATAAATAAAGGCGATTTTAACAAATATAAGGTGGTCTGTATGATATACAGCCCACCTAATAAATAAATAAATAAATAATAAAGGCAATTCTAACGAAAACATAAGGTGGTCTGTATTATATACAGCCCACCTAATAATAAAGGCAATTCTAACGAAAACAAGGTGGTCTGTATTATATACAGCCCACCTGATAAATAATAAAGAAAAATCTTGACGAAATCAAAAGGTGATACGTATAACTACGTACGTATCACCTAAAAACACACAAATAGACTCAAAATCCACGGGCAGATAACCTTTTCTCTGTTAGAGCATAAACGACGCACGATACATAAATTGAAGTAGCGCGTGTAGGAGCGAGCGGAAATAGGGCAGGGGCATCACAGGGCGACATGGCCGAGTTAAAGCCTCGATAATTTTTTTATAAATGATAATTTCCGCAAGAAATGTGCTCAGGTAAAACATCAGAATTCTAGCTTTTATATCTCTATAAACAAAAGTAAATTTTCCACCACATTCTTTCCTTATCGTTCTGAGTAGGAACTTGATGTTTTTTTAAAAGGTTGATTCACACCTAAATAAGCTCAATGCTTACTGTTGCACCGTCATTCGCGTATCTCCGTTCATTGCGCGATCAACAGTGTACCATATTTCGTGCACACGTTCCTTGCAATGTGTATGCTGCCATAGGCTCGTTAGTTGCACGCTTTCAGTGCGCATCGGAGAAACTCGGGCGATGGAAGACGGCCGTTGTGTCTAATAAGCCACTTAATTGTATCAGGGGAGCGGTAACCGGGCAGCTAGGCTACGGTAGTTCCATAAAGTTTAAATTAAAAGATGATCATCGATCCGGTAAGTTAATCCATTCTTCTGCAGTTAAAAAGTCAATACATTGTATTCCAACAATATAACAGTAGGCCCATTAACAGTAAAATTTCAAGTAGGATTCAACAAACAGTTTCATAACTCCAACTACCACCCCTACTTCTTCACAAGATCACACATACAAGCGCGCGCTCGCACACTACTTGCGTATAACATGTCTGCGCGTAGGATCAAATCACGCGGCCGACATTGCCCAGCCGTAAATAGTCTTTTTAGTTTAGGTACTATTTACGGCTTGGAAAAATAGTGCGTTTTTTATTATCATGTGACACACTTTTTAACCAATCACTGAACAAGAATATATGAATGACGTATATGATATACAATGATACTCGAGAATCTATCTCAAACTATTCGCATCGAAGGAACATCAAATAGTACTCTTGATGTTCCTGAGTGCGAATAGTTTTAGCTTGTTCCGAGAATGAGTCATAATTATTTGTTGTATATCCCTTCCACCTGTATCATTCCTTGGACACTGCTGTTATACCTTGTACCGTACTCACATTCACATCACATTAAAAAAATAAAAAAAATTGCACGGCTCAAATGAAAACATTGAAGGATGTCAATATGTTTAGCTGCATGGCGCTATAACATTACAGGTACTACAGTATAGTAGTGTATAGTGCAGTTACTGCGGCTCAGCGTATATTGCACGGCGTGAGCGCCGTGACACCGCGGAGTTGGCCTCTGGAGGGATTGGAAATCCAGTACGCTCGCTGAATGTTGCCAGTTTAGGGTGGGGAGGGGGGAAAACGAACAGTTTACTTTTTCCCTAGGGAAAAGGTGAACTATTCGTGACGTCAGCAATAAAATAAAATAAAAATGAACTATTCGGCAGGAAACGTCTTTTCTAGTAAAACTGTTCTTGTTCTTGTTGTGTACACTCCTAATGCAACAATCTTACGCGGTAAGGGATATAATATGTCATATGATATTGATATCACTATAGCCTTAGTTGGCACCCATGCATAACCCTGCGTGGAGAGTGAATATGTAAACAAAACCTACAATGCGTTCGTAATCACCCAACGGTGCCTAAATAACTGATTGGTTAATTAGCAAACGTTTGCTAAGGCAGATCAGGGAGGTGATAGAGAAGGAGTGGAGACTCTTGTAATTTATTCAAACGCATGCGTGAGTTCTAAAGCGTAACAATGGGATGCGTAACATTCCACCTGGCTTTGAAGTGCCATGCTCCGCACCGCTCTTCCACTGCGGGGAATCTCAGAGGCCGGGCACCAGTTTCACATTTATTAAATTACCGGCAAAATTTCAGTGTAAATTATAAACTTTATATGGGGATTGTAGAAATTGGGAATAGTGCATCAAACAATTTTTCAAATTTAGTACTCAGCCCTTCCTATTATTTGTGTGCCAGAGTTAGTACAAGAAAAATTAGATCCTGACAAAAACTCAATATTTTAGGATAATCCATGATTTACAATCTTCAATAACTTTAAGTTTGCAACTGCGTGCTTCGCGTGCTTTTTGTATTTTTGCACTTGGAAAAAAAGAATGAAATTACAAAAGTTTGTGTTCGCTTGTTCAACTCATTACACATTCAACATGTGATGAGAAATCATTGAGAGGGACAGCAAACATTTGCTGAGATACCATTTTCTGATGTAGGAATTCTAAATCCAGATATTTCATGCGCTATTTTATCTCACCACCTGGTCAACAGTTGCAGATTAGCGCATAACTTTTCGGCGGCTTGGAGCATGGGGTCAAAGGAGAGCGGCTTGATTCCACTCCTTCTCTATCACCTCTCTGGGCAGATGCATGTCTACGTATGCCATATTAGGGACTTTTAGATTTGCACATCGACATAGTGGACTGCTACGTGTGACGTCCTTTTCAGGCAATGTGATGTCCTTTTAAGACACTGCCAGTGCCTATAAAGAACGTCACACGTAGCAGTCCACTATGTCGACGTGCAAATGTAAAAGTCCCTAATCCCGCACCCGCGCCGACGAAGCTTGCAAAGCACAATGTATCTTCGAAATTCGCTAGCGGACTCTTCTTTCTTCTAATAACAAAATTACAAAGCACTTTGAAATCGGTCAAGAATTGAACCAAAATGTGAAAATTTGATTTGGTAAGCACATCGCTATCACTACGGTATCAAATTTTCAAATTTTTGGTTTAATTTTCGACCGATTTTAAAGTGCTTTGTTATTAGAAGAAAGAAGAGTCCGCTAAGTAGCCCGGGGTAATAAGATTTGGTTTGTACGGGGGTGTGCCGCTGAAGCCTCGAAACCCCTACCAATTTTTAAGGGTCATTTGGGGGGATTTTTCTCGTAAAGCACAGTTTACACAATTTTGAAAAAACGGACCCATGTTTAGGGAATTTTGGGTGAAAAAGTGACCCATTAGAGCGGCACACCAACGTATGTCTTAACATGTGAGGGGGGGGGGGGTGGGTGGGGCTCTAGCGAACTCCGAAGCCAGTGTGCAAGGTTCGTCGGGTGCGGGAAGGGGTAATTACGAACGCATTTTAGGTTTGGTTTACATTACTCTTCACGCAGGGGTGTGGCTAGAACGTCATATATGTTTGCCTATTTACACCTAACATGATATCATTTTCATATTTAACAGAATGTTATACACCGGAGATGGCTTCTCGATTAGTTCCACTCTGGACTCGCCGAACCCTCATCTTGATGGTATTACTTCTGGTGATCTCATCAGCATTGTTTACCTATTATATCCAACACCGATCAGGTAAAATATTTGACCAATTTTACAGGAAAGTTTTCAAAGCTTACATCATTCACGATTCGTGATTTTACAGCATCATGATCATGGGTGTCGATCACGGGGAGGGGATTGGGGTGGGGGTATTTAGGTGGGGATGGCCTGTACAATCATCCCCAATAATTCACCATCAAAAAAAAAAAGGAATAGAAAAATTAATGAGAGCCCGATGAGAGTAGTTAATGGTTATTACTCGCAAGATGACCATCAATATACACATTTTGCTATCTCATTTTCATAATACATACATATATAAATAGAAAACGAAGTAAATGAGACAACCGTATATGAGACAAGAATAAATTGAATTCTCGCTCATACGGCTTCATCAGGAATTGATTCAATCAACAGCATCATAGAAATGCAGTGCGCAAAATGCAAAGCCGCAGCGTTAAAAAGCAACGAGCTAAATGTTTAGCGCGAAGCGCAAGAGTGCAAAAAAAAGTAGAGAGTGGGAGAGAGAGGATAATAACCCAGGTAGCAAGCTCATGTGGGACCCACATGGGTCCCATACTCTCTGAAACATGGGCCCCATATGGAAAACCATCTGGGGCACTAAGGCATCTGCACCCAAGAAGCATATGGGTAAACCCATATACGACAGATGGGACCCAGATGGAACCCATACCAAACTGGGCCCAAATGGGTATGCCCAGCTTAATCCCATCTGGTACCCATATTGGTTAACCCAGATATATCCCATGTGGGTTAACCCAGATATTCCCCATATGTTACCCATATGGGCATATTCATATTCTACCCATATTTGTACGCCCAGCTCATTCCCATCTGGGACCCATAAGGGCTGGCCCAGATAGATCCCATATGGGTTACTAAATATTGGCCCCATATGGGATACATATATGGGTTCCATTTAATAGCCCAGATGGCACAAGTGACCCAGATCATCCCCATATGGCCCCATATGGGCTTGCTACCTGGGAAAAGGGAAGAAATGGGCAGAAGAAAAAAGGAAGGGGGGAAGAGAAAAGGAAGAAAGACAAGAGAAAGAGGGACATATATATTCCAGCATTTCTTCAGGGAACTGATGTGAATAGGCGATGAAAAAGAGGTTGACTTTAAAGTAACCTACAATGAAATATTGCTCATGTTTATTTCTTACAATGTCAAAATTACTTTACGGGATCCCCTCCTAAAAAGCTTAGGCATGGGTGATGGTAGGTATGAGGTTAATGCATGATCAGGAATTAGTTGAGTGGATGGAAAAGAAGTGAGAAATAAGCTGAAAGAAACATGGAAAATTGCCATGGAATGATGGAAGGCAATGTGAGACAGGCCCAACATGTTCTAAAACAAGTAATAATATTCAAGAATAGTTGTGATTTCTTTCACCTAGGAGTTCTTCAAAAACTAATTAAAAACGAATAAATAATCAATGCCATATTATTGACAGGGCTTTAAGGAATGTGAAAAGAAAAACAAGAAACAAAAAGATTGAATGAAATTTGGGACTGATTGTGAATTTCAATACGCGAAATTTACAAGCTCAGGCATTCGCGCAGAATGTGCCTCTTGAAAATAAGCTCTTTGTATGTACATAAACAAGCAATACAACAGAATACTCCAGTTCGATATTTTGGAGAAAGATTATGTCACAACTTATTTTTGTTTTATTGAAAAGCTGATGTAGGCCTATGTATTGTATTCAAACGTAACAGGCATAAGATAGTTAAGGTGTTTTTGAAAGTTAGAATGTTATTAAGTTTGAAGTTTTGTTTATAACACCCTTCCAATAATAATGCACCTTCTAAGACTGGTTATAGTTTTTGAGAAAAAAATAGTGCTCTGGTCAGGGCCTTAAGGGAATATTATGCTTATATTTTAGAGCGTATCTGGTATGATAAGTATATCTGGGTGAAGAAGGAGATAATGGAAGTTTGTTGTTTGGTAGTTGGAACGTAAGTTTTATATTATGTTTTTAAGAAACAGACAGTTTGTATGAGATCAGGAGTGGAAATTTTCTGTCATTTTGAGAACCAAATTTTGCATCAGTGATATTCTGTTTCATTGAATTGAGTTTCCCGCAGAGAGGATTCAGTTGGTTTAATTAAAGAAGGAAGAGAGTCAAATGAAGAACCAAAAGCAATATGTTTTTCATTTACTAATGAGAACTATTTTTTTGAGATCTCCTTACACAGAATATTGGAATGGGTTTTCACGATGAATGTTGTTTGGAGACATCAATATTCATAAAATGTATGTTTCTATCACCAGGAAATAAAGAATTTTCTGTCTACATGAACCTTTCTGGTTGCTTATTAATGCATTTGCCCACTGGTAACATAATACTTTCACAAGTTGATATCCCTCACCATTGGATTTTTTTGGTAATGTCTAAATTTTGTTTAAAAATAGATGATATCAGTCTGGTAGGCCTACACTGCAGGCAAGAGTCAGGACTAACATTTAGCATGTTATTAATTTTATTACCATCTTATATTCTCTGAAATGTTATCTTTATTGAGGGTGACTTGAAAAAGTTAATAACTTGGAAGGGAGGGTGCAACCTGCCACACGCTTTTACCTCTTGGTTCCTTGATCCATTGCCGAAAATATTTTGGCACCTATCATCCCCCAACCACGGATACAAATCGACACCCCTGATCATGATGGTCAATTGCAAATAGCAATCGATTGCTAACTCATTGGCGGATCGAACATGTCTTTAATATGGTTGCTTGCTAGTCTGTAAATTTCTGTTGACACCGCTATAACATACTCCCGTTAACGATCACTATGAACGCGTTTTAGATTTTGTCTTACCGCTGGAGACTTGGAGATGTCTTTTCTCTAACTGCTTTTGATTATTTTTTACGCTTCAAATTTGTCAGATCAAAATTAGATAAAATGACCCTTCGAAGGTCTGATCTTAAATTTATCGAACTTTGATACAAAAGATTTAGATGACATATTTGATGATCCCACGGGGGTGGAAACTATCTCGCACTTTTGGTCATCTAAACGTGTATTCTTCGCTCAAGGCCCCAATTCAATTCCAAATTTCCAACGTTATTTAAATTACACGAGGGTTCGTATCTTTCTACAAAATACACGATAAACAATTGGCCGAAAATAACATCGTGTCAAGTTTAGCTGAATGAATGCGGGTATTATTCGATGCTCAAAATGTTGTAAAACGACTTTGAATTAAAGGGAGACAAAAATCTTTTCTCAAAGGGTGTGTGTTGATGCAGGGAAGCAGGGTGCGATCCAGCCGGGGCGATCTTCAACAACATGAAGCAAATAGTAAGCATCTAAAAACTTCAGATGCCTGTTTGATTATGATTTAAATTTCAGTGTATGCCTCAATCATAAAGAATATAATCACTAATTTCGAAGAAACGACTCTCCTCCTTCCCCTTCTTCTTCATCTTCTACTTTCTAGTAGTAGTAGTTGGAGTAGTGATAGCAGCAGTATCATAATAATCATTATTATCATTGTTATATTTATACTATCGTAATTATTATCATTATTATTGTTATCATTTGTTATTTTTATTATTCTTATAGTTGTTTGTATGCTTCTTCTTCTTATCATAATTATCGTTTGCAATACGTCATGTGCCAAGAATTTATTGCCATAATACATCCAAGATGTCTACCAAAACTGTTAATTCATTGCTGAAATATAATCTAGCCCAAAGAAGAAACATTAGAATTTCTATTTTCAATTGAAATTAATTATATAGGAGAAATAAGTAGAGAATACAATCATGATTTTGGTACTAGGGATTAACATGGACATAATGCACTTGTTTACATGACCACGTTATCTCTTATTCATTCTACCTCCAATGTTTTCAGACTGTTTTCAAAACAACATCATGTTTGTCGATCATAGTTCTATGTAGCTTGATGTCTCATGGTAATTTAAGCAATCGAATGTTAGCGACAATCGTTCGCCATTGCTGCTCTTTAATACTATTATGACGTGCAGTAACAAATTGAAATTTCAGAAGTCATGATAAATTCGTTTAACAGTTGATTCCACTTGGTTGATTCTATTGTTCGATTATTTAGCAGAACGAGATAGAAATTGACATTATCATGGCTAACGACTTTGCGTTAGTATTTGTTCATCGTCTCTACAATGCTATTTGAACAATATTTGGTGACACAAGTTGACATTTCTATGTAGCGTCAAAAGCCATCAAATAACAAAACATGGCACATAAAAAATCCTCAGTACTGGGTCTAATAATTTAAAGAAAACTTAATTTGAACCCGGCCATATTCTGTCTCTCTTTCCCTCTCTCTCTCTCTCGTTTGTCATTGCCTTCATTTTCCCACGCTTACTTCATTCTTACCACGCAATATGTTATGTGTATGTGTATGCCTCAATCATTGAGAATATACTCACTAATATCGCTGAAATTATTTTCCTCCTACCCCTTCATCTTCATTTACTTCTTCATAGTAGTTGTAGTAGCAGTAGTAGTAATAGCAGCAGTATCATAATAATCATTATTATTATTATCATTGTTATATTTATTATTATAGTAAATATCTTAATTATAATCATTATTATAGTAATTATTTGTTATTGTTATTATTCTTATAGTTATTTGTATGCTTCTTCTTCTTATCATAATTATCGTATACACAATACGTCATGTGCCAAGAATTTATTGCTATGATACATCCAAGATGTCTACCAGAACTGTCAATTCGTTGCTGAAATATTATCAAGCCAAAAGAAGAAACATTAGAATTTCTATTTTAAATTGAAACAAATTATGTAGGAGAAATAAGTAGAGAATAAAATCATGATTTTGGTACTAGGGGATTAACATGGACATAATGCACTTGTTTACATGACCACATTATCTCTTATTCATTCTACCTCCAATGTTTTCAGACTGTTTTCAAAACAATATCATGTTTGTCGATCATAGTTCTATGTAGCTTGATGTCTCATGGTAGTTTTTAGTGAAAAGCAATCTAAGCAACAATTTCTGAATTTTATCGACAATCGTTCGCTATTGCTGCTCTTTAATACCACTATGACGTGCACTAACAAATTGAAATTTCAGGACTCATGATAAATTCGTTTAACAGTTGATTCCACTTGGTTGATTCTATTGTTCGGATTATTTAGCAGAGCGAGATAGAAATTGACATTGTCATGGCTGACGACTTTGCATTAGTGTTCATCGTCTCTGCAATGCTATTTGAACAACATTTCTATCTAGCGTCAAAAGCGTTAAAAATATGTCCGATAAAAAGATCACCAGTACTGGGTCTAATAATTCAAATTCAAATTGTCTCAATATATCTTCCATACATCCATAATGATCAATATGCTACACAGTTGTAACTTGACATATTGATAGACCATAATGGGAGTATTTCATAACGGAAGATGAAATCGTGAAAATGCGTTCTTCATTATGTAACAAATGAGTATACGTATCACCTAATTCGTCTAAGTGACGAATTAAAGTCTAGTTATCATTGTTATATTTATTAGTATAGTTAATATCGTAATTAATATCATTATTTTATTGATTATTTTTTGGTTATTATTCTTATAATTATTTGTATGCTTCTCCATCTTATCATAATTATCGTATAAAATACGTCATGTGCCAAGAATTTATTGCTATGATACATCCAAGATGTCTACCAAAACTGTCAATTCGTTGCTGAAATATTATCAAGACAAAAGAAGAAACATTAGAATTTATACTTTCAATTGAAATAAACTATATAGAAGAAATGAGTAAAGAACACAATCATGATTTTGGTACTGGAGGATTAACATAGACAAAATGCACTTGTTTACATGACCACATTATTTCTTATTAACTCTAGGTGCAATGTTTTCTGACTGTTTTCAAGACAATATTATGTTTGTCGATCATAGTTCTACGTAGCTTGATGTATCATGGTAATTTTTAGTGGAAAAGCAATCTAAGCAACAATTTCTGAATTTTAGCGACAATAGTTCGCAATTGCTGCTCTTTATTACTACTATGACGTGCAGTAACAAATTGAAATATCAGGACTCATAATAAATTCGTTTTAAAGTTGATTCCCCTTGGTTGATTATATTGTTCGGATTATTTAGCATAGCGAGATAGAAATTGACATTCTCATGGCTAACGACTTTGCGTTAGTTTTTGTTCATCGTCTCTACAATGCTATTTGAACAATATTTGGTGACAAAAGACGGCACGCTGGCGGGTGCCATTTCTATGTAGCATCAAAAGCCGTCAAATGGCAAACACATGGCAGACAAAATGCTCCTCAGTACTGGGTCTAATAATTTAAAGAAAACTTCATATGAACCCGACCATATTCTCTCTCTCTCTCTCTCTTGTTATTGTCTTCGTTTTCCTTTGAGCTTCTTTATTTTTTCCGTTTTGTAAATAATAATGAGAAGCAGAAAATCAGACAAACCAATCACAAAAAGTTTGAGCAAAATCGGATAACTAATAAGAAAGTTTTGAATTTTTGAACAAGAACTATGGAACAATGGAAATCCCTACACAAATTGCCAATTTGGCTATCAGTTTGTGACGTCATGTCCTCATTACTTATCAATTGCTTTATATAGTTTATCCCATTAATTTCCTTTTTATCCCCAAAACCTGATTTCCCAATGCCTTTGCCCAGGTTATATGATTTGTATCATATTGCGTGCATGACATTTCCTAAAATCTTTTATGAATTTTGAAGTATTGATACTATTTTCTATTCATATTGTATTGTATTGTATATTCATACTTATTGATATTTATATAAATAGTTTATCAAAATTCAAATTTTTCATGATTTAACTGGAAAAATAAAAACTCTATATTAGTGCATCCACACAAAAATATATTACTATCAATCTAACTTGGATGCTGGGGTGAAGGAATAAGATGGATATTCCCTGTGAGTGGGGGCATGGCTTAAAATAACGACTCCAATTTCGACCAATCAGATGGCTAGATTTCTAAAGTGAGGTATATAATCATTGTTATTATCCCCTCGCCGATGAAGTCGGAGGGGATATAGTAACGCTGCCGTCCGTCCGTCCTTCCGTCCTTCCGTAACAAATTTGGTTTCCGATGGATAACTTCAGTAATGTTTGACGGATTTTAATGAAATTTGAAATGAAGGTACATGGTATCAAAACACAGCCTAAGTTCGATTTCTGAGTAAGTAGGTCAAAGGTCATAGCTCATTAAATATGCGAATCTGGTTTCCGATCGATAACTTTAGTAATGTTTGACGGCTTTTAATGCAATTTGATATGAAGGTTCATGGTTTCAAAACACAGCGTAAGTTCGATTTCGGAGTTTGTAGGTCAAAGTTCATAGCTCATTAAATATGCAAATCTGGTTTCCATTCGATAACTTTATTAATGTTTGTCAAATTTTAATGAAATTTAATATGAAGGTACATGGTATCAAAATACAGCCTAAGTTCGATTTTGGAGTATGTAAGTCAAAGGTCATAGCTCATTAAATATGCGAGTCTGGTTTCCATTCGATAACTTTAGTAATATTTGTCGAATTTTAATGAAATCTAATATGAAGGTACATCGAATCAAAATACAGCCTATAAGTTCGATTTTGGAGAATGTAGGTTAAAGGTGAAAGGTCATAGCTCTTTATTATGCAAAAACACCTAATTATATATGTGAAAATGTGGTTAAATTCTTTGCCTAGTAATATAATAGTATAGTCTAATGGAGATAACTTGTTCTGACTTATATAGGCATTTTGTACCCTGCGAGGGGATGCTACGCTTTGCGTTGACTTGTTAATATAATTACATAATCATCATTTTCATCATTATTAATAACAATGACTAATAACAATGAATAGACCCGTTTACTTATGTATTTCAATTCATGTTTCTCTCCATGGTAAACATGGTAGGGGTGAAATAAGAATACAAAGGGCAAAGGGAAGAGCTAGCGAAAATTAAGAAACACATTAAAGAGGGAGAACGAGAACCAGACGAGGGAAGGGGAGAGAGTGAGAGATCAGAAAAAGATCAGTGGAGAGGCAGAGGGAGACATAGCAAGAGAAGAAGAGGGAGGCAAGGCAAGAGAGGGAGAGTAGAGAAATGATTCAAATGATTTTATTTCTCATGCAAAACATAATACAATGAATAAGTTTTTTAAACAAAATATACAATGAAACGACAAATATAATAGAAATAGCACGAGAAAAATAAGAACTAACTAGAAGCAGAGCTTAATGAAGTGTTAGTTCCTCAGATGCTGTTTTACAATATATCTTGAACAAAGTATACTTAGAAAATCAATAAATAAACAAAATATGTAGCAAAAAAAATATTAATTTGGGGGGAAAAATTGAAAAAAGGAGAGGAAAAAATGGAGGAAAATAGTAGAAGGCAAAAGAAAGAAAAAAACGGAAAATGAATGATTGCAAAAGCTCTAGAAAAGGAGGTTAGATCAGTAGAATGAGGGAGAAAGGGATTGAGTCGAGAGTCAAACCGAGATTCATGTATAGCGACGTATAGTATCAGCAATATCAACAATGCAGCTGACCAGCGACGGCACATACATTCATGCATATGTGTTTAAAAATTTAATTTTCAGCTTTTTAAAAATGTGTATAGACTGGTACTTTGTTTAAGAGATGGATCTATGTTATTGCATGCAAAATACTGGACCGGTGTAAATTTGTTTTTGGTGCGAAAGCTGTTCTCATTCGAGGAGTGTAGCAGTTGTGAGACTGTCTAGTGGGGTATGAATGTATCTCGTTATTTTTTTTGAAAAATGGAGGAAATCGGGAGAGATAACTCGTTTTTAATTAGTTGGAACATAAAGATACCGAGGAACCATGAATACGAATCATCAAGTTTAAGAATGTTGTCTTGTAAAAATAAGTAGTTAGTGTGGAACGAAATTAGACATTATGGATTATTCTTAATGGACGCTTCTGCAAAATTAATATTCGATCTATTAAAGTCTTACAAGGATTTCCCCATGCTAAAAGAGGGCCAAGAAGAGAACCTTGGGGCACCCCACAGGTAATATTTTTAATTGATGACTGGAAGTTATTTACATAGGTGTATTGAGCTCTGTCTGAAAGGTATAGCTTCTAAACCACTCAAGGACCTTCCCTCTGACACGGTAGTGGGACAGTTAATTAAGAAGAATTGTATGGTCAATAGTATCGAACGCCTTTGAGAAGTCTAGAAATAAACCGATTGTGTGACAAGAGTTATCAATTGCACAAACAATTTTTATTAATGAGTGTTAACCTAGCATGACATAGCATAAATATATATATATATAGAGAGAGAGATGCAGAGACAGAGCAAGAGAAGGAGAGGGGCAGTTTTGTGATTGTATATGATATGTTATCATTGTCGAAGATATGGTGATAAAATCAAATGTAAAACGACAGAAAAAAAGGAAACAAAAAATTGGCCCACCGGGAATCGAACGTGGGTCTTGTTGAAATTCTTGAAGCCGCCGTATTTTAAACTGTAACTGCGCACCCAGGTCGAAATTCCAGTTGATACCAGTTGAAACCAGTAAGGATTTCCAACTGGTATCTACTGGTTTGAACTGGTCTCAACTGGTCTCAACTGGTACCAGTTAATACCAGTTGATACAATTTGGAAACCAGTAGAAATACCAGTTGACATCTGAGACCAGTTGATATTACCAGTTGATTTACCAGTTGATTTACCAGTTGAAAACCAGTAGATGATTACCAGTTGAAAACCAGTAGAAATACCAGTTGACATCTGAGACCAGTTGATATTACCAGTTGATTTACCAGTTGAAAACCAGTAGATGATTACCAGTTGATTTACCAGTTGAAAACCAGTAGAAATACCAGTTGATATTACCAGTTGATTTACCATTTGCTTTACCAGTTGAAAACCAGTAGAAATACCAGTTGACATCTGAGACCAGTTGATATTACCAGTTGATTTACCAGTTGAAAACCAGTAGATAATTACCAGTTGAAAACCAGTAGAAATACCAGTTGACATCTGAGACCAGTTGATATTACCAGTTGATTTACCAGTTGAAAACCAGTAGATAATTACCAGTTGAAAACCAGTAGAAATACCAGTTGACATCTGAGACCAGTTGATATTACCAGTTGATTTACCAGTTGATTTACCAGCTGAAAACCAGTAGATGATCACCAGTTGATTTACCAGTTGAAAACCAGTAGAAATACCAGTTGACATCTGAGACCAGTTGATATTACCAGTTGATTTACCAGTTGATTTACCAGTTGAAAACCAGTAGATGATTACCAGTTGAAAACCATTAGAGGATTATACCAGTTGATTTATCAATTGAAAACCATTAGATGATTACCAGTTGTTTTACCAGTTGAAAACTGTTAGATGATTATACCAGGTGATTTACCAGTTGAAAACCAGTAGATGACCAGTTGATTTACCAGTTGACCAGTAGAATACCAGTTGCTTTACCAGTTCAAAAACCAGTTCATTGTATCTTGTGCATATTCATGATTTATTTGCATATTTTCACAAAAAATATAATTATCATGATCTGTCAAGCAAATGTGACAATGCACATCAATTTTGTGATTTATATTTTCTTAGTCAATCATTGACAAATATATTATATATGTTTGATCATGTTTTTCATCTAATTTAAGACGTAAAAATAGATATATTGATACATGTAATTACTAACCAGAAAACAAAATGTATAATTTTGTATATATCTATGTACGAGCTCCAAATTTCTAAATGAGAATGATACTTATCTGTAATCCACCTCAAATGATCTCTGTGATGGGGTAATTGCAAGAGTTTATATACATGTACTATGGTCCTGTTGGTATAGCCAGAAGCCAATATTGATTATTGATTATCACAATATCAGTTGATTACTGGTCTCAACTGGTAAATCAACTGGAAATATCAACTGGTAAATCTACTGGTTTTCAACTGGTAAATCAACTGGAAATATCAACTGGTATATGAACTGGTAAATCTACTGGTTTTTCAACTGGTTTGTCAACTGGTCCCAGATAGCGTTGTCTCAATTTCCATATTAAAAACCAGTTGAATATACTGGTTTGAACTGGTACCAGTTGACTACTGGTTTGAACTGGTACCAGTTGACCAGTTGCCTACTGGTTTCAACTGGTTTTTCGACCTGGGCATGAAGGAAGTTGACGTCATCCATTTGACAGTAACAGTTTAAAATAAGCAGCAAGAATTTCAACACAGAGTTCAATTTCGAAGAAGAAAATCCGGAAAAAGACCCTTAAACGCATTATATACAGTCATTCTGTTAAGTAGAACCGATGTTTATTAGCCTATACTAATTTTCGAGAAGAAATGCATCGGATATGAATCCGCTGAAATTGAGTATTTGGGCAAAGTTTGGTGGCTCGATCGAGCCACCAAAGTTTGCAGAGCAGACCCTATGGTCGGCTTCTGTCTCTAAAGAGAGGAGCTGACCCTACCCAAATAAGAGGCTAACGAACGAAAGAGACGGAAATTTTCGGTCTACTGTTTACTGTGCAAAGCTGCAGAAAATGCCCTAATGAATATTCACGCTATAAAGCTAGTCCGGGGCTAACGAATTGCAGTGAGAACAGCGTGAATTTTTTTTATCCCGGGATAGGCGCTTAATTAGTACGGGACTAAAACAGAGTGTGTGAAAAGCCAAAAAAGTTAGTCCGGAGCTAAGGATAGTACGGGGCTAAGCAAAGTACGGGGCTAAGCAAAACAAGTGTGAAAAGAGTATGACTAGTTGACTATGAGTGTTTTATAAAACCGTCTTTGCCAAGACGAGCGAAGTCTTTCCCGACAAGAGAGTTCTCGCGACTCGAACCTGTCATATCCTTTAGAACGCCATCTCAAGGCAACTTTAAGTTAGTGTATATGGGCAGCGAAAAAAATGAAATGAAATGAAAAAAAAAAAATTGTTGTACACAATGCCGTCGCCGCCTAGAGAGCCATGGCATTCGAACGGTTTTCAGATCAGATACCACCCTAGCTACGTCAACAACTTACACGCCCCAAGGATCCAATTCCTCCACATAGACGAGACGGCATTGTGTACAACATCCCTTGCAAAGGATGTGATAGATCCTATATCGGTGAAACTGCCCGTCCGATAAAAGAAAGAATCACTGAGCACAAGAGGGACGTCAGGCTCCGCCGAACTGACAACTCAGCCTTAGCCGAACATGCTTGGGATAACCAGCATCAACCAGACTGGGACGGGGTTCAGTGCCTTTCCCAGGAACGGCATTGGTACACACGGAGGGTAAAAGAAGCTATCAATATCCGTCTCAATCCCAATAATTTCAACAGAGACAACGGGATCGATATCCCCGAATTTTGGATGCGTACGATACGCCGCCATGACACTCCCCGTCCAGCCGGCCGGCCAGCACCGGTCGATTCCTTTCAGCAGAGGGGCCGAGCCAGCGGCCCGTTGATTGGTTGAGCTCGCTATTGCTTCCGCCCAGCAGGCGAGCCGAACCAGCGGCCTGCTGATTGGTCGAGCACCGTGTGCGTCGACCATTAGGCTATTTGCATAATTAGCCGAACCAGCGGCCTACTGATTGGTTGAGCACCGTGTGCGTCGACCATTAGGCTATTTGCATAATCAGCCGATAGGCCAATAGGCCTTGTGCATTATTGTTTCCGATTATCGATCGAATTATAGACCGTCGCGCCGGTCCTCCCGTAGAGTATAAAGCACCCTTGCTTACATTAGTTTTTATCACCTGACGAAGTGTTGCAGCGGCGCACGAAACGTCGAGATCTTTTAGATTCCTTTTTGACCACATTGCGAGACAAACGAATATCACTAGCGATATTATTTTCGATACATCAGTCTACCATAGAAAAGTCGCCGAAGATCGAACAGTCTGAAATTACAGACCCATGAGAATAACGACAGTTTTCGTGTAGGTATTTTTCTAGATGTTTTCCATTTTCAAGCATAACTTCGAACAACATCCTGTTAGATAATTATTTGATAAATCTTAAAATTATGAGTAATAATTATTTTTACGTTCATTATTTTCTCAACTAGAAATAGAATCAGGGTCTTCTTTCGATTGGATATGAGTTATGGTATCCTCTTACTTGCAAATTTCCAATCCCTTGTCCCCAAAGCAACCTCGAGTTTCATCACTGTTTATACATTCTTAGATGTCATTAATAACACATGTTTTGTGCAAATTGTATGTTTTTGTATCATTTGTGCCACCACTCTGTTAGATTTTGACTTTTTAAAGGAGTTTGAATAAAATTAAGCCTCATAATCTCTTTTGATAATTCAGAATAAAATCTGATGGATCGTGACAAAGACGAAATCTTTTTAGCCGATAGTATCGAAATCCTGAATTTGTCGCTGATCATGGATTTGTGAAACGGGTTGTCCGGTTCCTGACATCTCTGTAGGTCGCGGACAAAGATATGACTGTCATGGAGTTGGTTTCATGAAACGACCCCAGCTATTATCCTATGTACTACAATTGACAAAACGCATATTGCATAAATAAGTCGTTGCTCTTCTATAATAATAATGTTCCCCTGTTATATATTTTTCACCAAATATAATTGTTTATCTTCTCAGCTATGATTTTCCTCATTGACAAGTAAAGGTTTTGTTATTGATTTAAAACGTGAAACATGTACAACTTCACCTGGTACGTCACATTTTCAAAAAATGGCTGTGCCCAGGTCATGCTAAAAGGCATCACATCATGCCAAGAATATCTTCAACATTTATATACCCGTATCCCTTGTACATTTTCGTAAGGAATATTGTACATCAAAGAGTAGGAATACATGTCATTTTCAGAATATCTACACTTATTCTTTGGGGGTAGGGTTTCCTTTAATACGGTTCTAAAATGGTTTCCAACGAATAATTGACTACCTCTGTATTTTCACAGGCTATGCAGGGTTGATCAGTCAATTTATCCACTTCTCAGGAGAGGATTCACTTCCGAAGCAACCGCTCAAGTAAGGATCAATATGGTGTGGTGTTTATGGTGAAAAGGGGGAATCCAATCTTTGAAAAGAGTTCATTAAATAAATGAAAGCAGAAAGGAAGTAGCATCAATAGTAATAATAATAACAATAATAATGATAATAATAATAGTGATAATAAAAATGATGATAATAATAATAATGATGGTAATAATTATAATAATGATAGTAATAATTATAATAATGATAATAATGATAATAATAATTGAAATGAAAAAGATAATAGAAAAACAAATTATGAAAATAATGATAAGTAGGAGAATAGTTGCAATTTCCATAGCGCCATTTTTACTGGATACAAAAAAGAGAGTTATGAATGTTTGAAATATGAGATTACTAAATGTATCCGAATCTCAAATCTGCAATTAATTTGTCAGTGAATTGCCACGTAGTCACGGATAACTTTCCCGTTTGTCGTGTACAAAAAACATATTTACTTTATCTTTTTTTCTCCTAGGCGCTTTCTTATATATATATTATTTATATATTTTATATATATATATATATATATATGAAAAACGGAGGAAACATGTGTATGTTTTTGTACACTTCGAACGGAAGCATATCATTAAACTTCGTCGATAAATGAAAGCCCCACATTAACAAATATATGATATTGTAGTACTTTTGTGTGTTGGAGCAAGTGAGAAAGATGTCCTGTAATACATTACAGTTAATTTTACCGATTCAGCCTTTGTAAAATTCCCATACTTACGACTTTCAAAAATTCACAACCTTCTCATTATTTTCCGATTTCGTGCAAAATTTCATCAGTCTGCTTCTCTGACTTTTTCCTGCTTTCTTTTAAAAGTTCGATGTTTAGATTGGATATAGATTTCTATATGTTGCATCTTCAGTTTTATCTTACATACCTAAAGTAACTGATGTAATTCTGTATGTTTTTTTTCTTCTTATTACTTGTCCTTATCCAATTTTGAAGAGGTACACAATGTATGTTACATAATTACATATTTTCATGTACCCTAGTTTGTTTGTTTTTTGTTGTTGTTGATAATAGGTTTGGTTCACTATGGTGCATGATAATGACATGAAGTGATCAGACTGGAAGTGATGTTTGCTCAGTCGGTAAAACGTCTGCCTGTCGAACTAAAGACCGTGGGTTCGAATCCAACCCAGGCGGATCCCTGAAGTGTGTGTTGTGTGTTAACGTGCCCCTCCTGTTTCTTAGACACAGGCTATGTTACAGTGGAAAAAACTCCGTCCCTCGGATAGGACGTTAAATTGATTCCCCGTGTAGAGGAGAGTCTCCGCCTTTGTACGTTTAGAACCCACTGCACTATTTGTATAAGTGTAGGGGAACCCTGGTGTAGTGGTTCACCTGTACATCCCAAATAGTTATATCGAGAGATGAGACCTGAGGAGTGCCGCGATTGAGTTGGCTTTTCGCCTCCCATGCACAGCTGGTGCCACATACTTCATAATAAAATATGAAATATACAAAACTGAGAGTTATATTGAAACTTAGTAATGATTTTTATCAGTGGTTAATTGTTGTGTTCTATTTGTTCTCTATTCCAGTGACGGTGTAGGAAACCAAACAGGAAAAACCTATCACCCAAATACCAAAAATAATGTTCATTCCGACATTGCTACGACTGGGGTTGTTGGTGATGCTGGTGATGAACCAATCCTCAAGATGAAAGGAACTCCTGTGGCAATAACCCATGATAGTAATGTATCCCGTGTGCTAACTGCATTCACATTGCGAAACCAGCTACCTAATTACTTTATACATGGAGATGCAGCTGGCCTTGCTGAGAAATACCGTGAAGGAAATATGGCGTACGTACATTTCGTTAAATCCGGTGGAACAACGATGAAAGATTGCATTAAAAGAATAGGTAGAGATCACAAAATTCCAACGTTTCTTATATACCATGGGAACAGGGTGAAAACGTTTAAAAAATACGAGATCGAAGCTGGAACACCCACCCAAACTATTTTTATGGGAGCGGGGACATACGGTATCTGTGAATATCTGACAGACAGGCCCTGTTCTTATTTCACGATGGTCCGGGAGCCCGTTTCTAGGTTAGTATCAAGTTACT
>CP137684.1:25783156-25858459 GCA_037976565.1 Mesocentrotus franciscanus | reverse complement strand
GCCTAAAATCAACAACAATATTTACATTCATCGTTCTCAACCGAATCTTTCCAAAAGCTTGGAAATTAAGAATGGTGTATTTAAGATTGTTAAATTATAGTGGGTATTCTCTTTGACCTTTTATTGAAACTCCAGGGGATAGTTACAATGACGACTTGAAATGTATTTAAAAGGTTAAAGTCACGATATGACAGAGCATGGCCTTAACAATTTGTAGTAATAAGTAAACATGAATTTTCTTTAAAGCAAAATCTTATTGGACTCGTACGAAAAAATAGATAGAACCTAACGTACGTTACAATAGATTGTCATACCTGTACTACACAAGCTCCATCAAATCCTGCAGCACAGGTACATGCATTGATATCACAGGTTCCACTGTTCATACATGGGTTAACACCAGAACAGTCAACTAAAGAGAGGACAGAAAATGGCCTAAAATCAACAACCATTTACATTCATCGTTCTCAACCGAATCTTTCCAAAAGCTGGGAAATCAAGAATGCTGTATTTAAGATTGTTAAATTACCGAGTGGGTTTTCTTGACCTTTTTTAATTGAAACTCCAGGGGAATAGTTACAATGACGAACTTGAAAATGTATTTAAAAGGTTAAAGTCACGATATGAGCATAGCATGGCCTTAACAATTTTAGTAAAAGTAAACATGAATTTTCTTTAAAGCAAAATCTTGGACTCGTAAAAATATAGATGGCACCTAACGTACGTTATAATAGATTGTCATACCTGTACTACACAAAGCTCCATCAAATCCTGCAGCACAGGTACATGCATTGATATCACAGGTTCCACTGTTCATACATGGGTTAACACCAGAACAGTCAACTAAAGAGAGGACAGAACATGGCCTAATATCAACAACAATATTTACATTCATCGTTCTCAACCGAATCTTTCCAAAGGTTTGGAAATTAAGAATGCTGTATTTAAGATTGTTAAATTATAAAGTGGGTATTCTCTTTGACCTTTTTAATTGAAACTCCAGGGGGATAGTTACAATGACGAACTTGAAATGTATTTAAAAGGTTAAAGTCACGATATGAGCATAGCATGGCCTTAACAATTTGTAGTATTAAGTAAACATGATTTTCCTTTAAAGCAAAATCTTATTGGACTCGTACGAAAAATATAGATGGCACCTAACGTACGTTACAATAGATTGTCATACCTGTACTACACAAAGCTCCATCAAATCCTGCAGCACAGGTACATGCATTGATATCACAGGTTCCACTGTTCATACATGGGTTAACACCAGAACAGTCAACTAAAGAGAGGACAGAAAATGGCCTAAAATCAACAACAATATTTACATTCATCGTTCTCAACCGAATCTTTCCAAAGGTTTGGAAATTAAGAATGCTGTATTTAAGATTGTTAAATTACCGAGAAGGTTTTCTCTTTGACCTTTTTTAATTGAAACTCCAGGGGGAATAGTTACAATGACGAACTTTAAATGTATTTAAAAGGTTAAAGTCACGATATGAGCATAGCATGGCCTTAACAATTTGTAGTATTAAGTAAACATGATTTTCCTTTAAAGCAAAATCTTATTGGACTGTACGAAAAATATAGATGGCACCTAACGTACGTTACAATAGATTGTCATACCTGTACTACACAAAGCTCCATCAAATCCTGCAGCACAGGTACATGCATTGATATCACAGGTTCCACTGTTCATACATGGGTTAACACCAGAACAGTCAACTAAAGAGAGGACAGAAAATGGCCTAATATCAACAACAATATTTACATTCATCGTTCTCAACCGAATCTTTCCAAAGGTTTGGAAATTAAGAATGCTGTATTTAAGATTGTTAAATTATAAAGTGGGTATTCTCTTTGACCTTTTTTATTGAAACTCCAGGGGGATAGTTACAATGACGAACTTGAAATGTATTTAAAAGGTTAAAGTCACGATATGAGCATAGCATGGCCTTAACAATTTGTAGTATTAGTAAACATGATTTCCTTTAAAGCAAAATCTTATTGGACTCGTACGAAAAATAAAGATGGCACCTAACGTACGTTACAATAGATTGTCATACCTGTACTACACAAAGCTCCATCAAATCCTGCAGCACAGGTACATGCATTGATATCACAGGTTCCACTGTTCATACATGGGTTAACACCAGAACAGTCAACTAAAGAGAGGAAAATGGCCTAAAATCAACAACAATATTTACATTCATCGTTCTCAACCGAATCTTTCCAAAGGTTTGGAAATTAAGAATGCTGTATTTAAGATTGTTAAATTATAAGTGGGTATTCTCTTTGACCTTTTTTAATTGAAACTCCAGGGGATAGTTACAATGACGAACTTGAAATGTATTTAAAAGGTTAAAGTCACGATATGAGCATAGCATGGCCTTAACAATTTGTAGTATTAAGTAAACATGATTTTCTTTAAAGCAAAATCTTATTGGACCTGTACAAAAAATAAGATGGCACCTAACGTACGTTACAATAGATTGTCATACCTGTACTACACAAAGCTCCATCAAATCCTGCAGCACAGGTACATGCATTGATATCACAGGTTCCACTGTTCATACATGGGTTAACACCAGAACAGTCAACTAAAGAGAGGACAGAAAATGGCCTAAAATCAACAACAATATTTACATTCATCGTTCTCAACCGAATCTTTCCAAAAGCTTGGAAATTAAGAATGCTGTATTTAAGATTGTTAAATTATAAAGTGGGTATTCTCTTTGACCTTTTTTAATTGAAACTCCAGGGGATAGTTACAATGACGAACTTGAAATGTATTTAAAAGGTTAAAGTTACGATATGAGCAGAGCATGGCCTTAACAATTTTAGTTAAAACTAAACATGAATTTTCTTTAAAGCAAAATCTTATTGGACTCGTACAAAAACATAAATGGCGCCTAACGTACGTTACAATAGATTGTCATACCTGTACTACACAACGCTCCATCAAATCCTGCAGCACAGGTACATGCATTGATATCACAGGTTCCACTGTTCATACATGGGTTAACACCAGAACAGTCAACTAAAGAGAGGACAGAAAATGGCCTAAAATCAACAACAATATTTACATTCATCGTTCTCAACCGAATCTTTCCAAAGGTCTGGAAATTAAGAATGCTGTATTTAAGATTGTTAAATTATAAAGTGGGTATTCTCTTTGACCTTTTTAATTGAAACTCCAGGGGGATAATTACAATGACGAACTTGAAATGTATTTAAAAGGTTAAAGTCACGATATGAGCATAGCATGGCCTTAACAATTTGTAGTAATAAGTAAACATGATTTTCTTTAAAGCAAAATCTTATTGGACTCGTACGAAAAAAGATGGCACCTAACGTACGTTACAATAGATTGTCATACCTGTACTACACAAAGCTCCATCAAATCCTGCAGCACAGGTACATGCATTGATATCACAGGTTCCACTGTTCATACATGGGTTAACACCAGAACAGTCAACTAAAGAGAGGACAGAAAATGGCCTAAAATCAACAACAATATTTACATTCATCGTTCTCAACCGAATCTTTCCAAAGGTCTGGAAATTAAGAATGGTGTATTTAAGATTGTTAAATTATAAAGTGGGTATTCTCTTTGACTTTTTAATTGAAACTCCAGGGGGATAATTACAATGACGAACTTGAAATGTATTTAAAAGGTTAAAGTCACGATATGAGCATAGCATGGCCTTAACAATTTGTAGTAATAAGTAAACATGAATTTCCTTTAAAGCAAAATCTTATTGGACTCGTACGAAAAATAAAGATGGCACCTAACGTACGTTACAATAGATTGTCATACCTGTACTACACAAAGCTCCATCAAATCCTGCAGCACAGGTACATGCATTGATATCACAGGTTCCACTGTTCATACATGGGTTAACACCAGAACAGTCAACTAAAGAGAGGACAGAAAATGGCCTAAAATCAACAACAATATTTACATTCATCGTTCTCAACCGAATCTTTCCAAAGGTCTGGAAATTAAGAATGCTGTATTTAAGATTGTTAAATTATAAGTGGGTATTCTCTTTGACCTTTTTTATTGAAACTCCAGGGGGATAGTTACAATGACGAACTTGAAATGTATTTAAAAGGTTAAAGTTACGATATGAGCATAGCATGGCCTTAACAATTTGTAGTATAAAGTAAACATGATTTTCCTTTAAAGCAAAATCTTATTGGACTCGTACGAAAAATAAAGATGGCACCTAACGAACGTTACAATAGATTGTCATACCTGTACTACACAAAGCTCCATCAAATCCTGCAGCACAGGTACATGCATTGATATCACAGGTTCCACTGTTCATACATGGGTTAACACCAGAACAGTCAACTAAAGAGAGGACAGAAAATGGCCTAAAATCAACAACAATATTTACATTCATCGTTCTCAACCGAATCTTTCCAAAGGTTTGGAAATTAAGAATGCTGTATTTAAGATTGTTAAATTACCGAGTGGGTTTTCTCTTTGCCCTTTTTTTCAATTGAAACTCCAGGGGGAATAGTTACAATGACGAACTTGAAATGTATTTAAAAGGTTAAAGTTACGATACAGCAGAGCATGGCCTTAACAATTTTAGTTAAAACTAAACATGAATTTTCTTTAAAGCAAAATCTTATGGGACTCGTACAAAAAACATAAATGGCACCTAACGTACGTTACAATAGATTGTCATACCTGTACTACACAACGCTCCATCAAATCCTGCAGCACAGGTACATGCATTGATATCACAGGTTCCACTGTTCATACATGGGTTAACACCAGAACAGTCAACTAAAGAGAGGACAGAAAATGGCCTAAAATCAACAACAATATTTACATTCATCGTTCTCAACCGAATCTTTCCAAAGGTTTGGAAATTAAGAATGGTGTATTTAAGATTGTTAAATTATAAAGTGGGTATTCTCTTTGACCTTTTTTAATTGAAACTCCAGGGGATAGTTACAATGACGAACTTGAAATGTATTTAAAAGGTTAAAGTCACGATATGAGCATAGCATGGCCTTAACAATTTTAGTAATAAGTAAACATGAATTTTCTTTAAAGCAAAATCTTATTGGACTCGTACAAAAATATAAGATGGCACCTAACGTACGTTACAATAGATTGTCATACCTGTACTACACAAAGCTCCATCAAATCCTGCAGCACAGGTACATGCATTGATATCACAGGTTCCACTGTTCATACATGGGTTAACACCAGAACAGTCAACTAAAGAGAGGACAGAAAATGGCCTAAAATCAACAACAATATTTACATTCATCGTTCTCAACCGAATCTTTCCAAAGGTCTGGAAATTAAGAATGGTGTATTTAAGATTGTTAAATTATAAAGTGGGTATTCTCTTTGACCTTTTTAATTGAAACTCCAGGGGGATAGTTACAATGACGAACTTGAAATGTATTTAAAAGGTTAAAGTCACGATACAGCAGAGCATGGCCTTAACAATTTGTAGTAATAAGTAAACATGAATTTCCTTTAAAGCAAAATCTTATTGGACTCGTACGAAAAATATAGATGGCACCTAACGTACGTTACAATAGATTGTCATACCTGTACTACACAAAGCTCCATCAAATCCTGCAGCACAGGTACATGCATTGATATCACAGGTTCCACTGTTCAAACATGGGTTAACACCAGAACAGTCAACTAAAGAGAGGACAGAAAATGGCCTAAAATCAACAACAATATTTACATTCATCGTTCTCAACCGAATCTTTCCAAAGGTCTGGAAATTAAGAATGCTGTATTTAAGATTGTTAAATTATAAAGTGGGTATTCTCTTTGACCTTTTTTTATTGAAACTCCAGGGAGATAGTTACAATGACGAACTTGAAATGTATTTAAAAGGTTAAAGTTACGATATGAGCATAGCATGGCCTTAACAATTTGTAGTAATAAGTAAACATGAATTTTCTTTAAAGCAAAATCTTATTGGACTCGTACAAAACATAAGATGGCACCTAACGTACGTTACAATAGATTGTCATACCTGTACTACACAAAGCTCCATCAAATCCTGCAGCACAGGTACATGCATTGATATCACAGGTTCCACTGTTCATACATGGGTTAACACCAGAACAGTCAACTAAAGAGAGGACAGAAAATGGCCTCAAATCAACAACAATATTTATATTCATCGTTCTCAACCGAATCTTTCCAAAAGCTGGGAAATTAAGAATGCTGTATTTAAGATTGTTAAATTATAAAGTGGGTATTCTCTTTGACCTTTTTTATTGAAACTCCAGGGGATAGTTACAATGACGAACTTGAAATGTATTTAAAAGGTTAAAGTTACGATATGAGCATAGCATGGCCTTAACAATTTGTAGTATTAAGTAAACATGATTTTCCTTTAAAGCAAAATCTTATTGGACTCGTACGAAAATATAGATGGCACCTAACGTACGTTACAATAGATTGTCATACCTGTACTACACAAAGCTCCATCAAATCCTGCAGCACAGGTACATGCATTGATATCACAGGTTCCACTGTTCATACATGGGTTAACACCAGAACAGTCAACTAAAGAGAGGACAGAAAATGGCCTAAAATCAACAACAATATTTACATTCATCGTTCTCAACCGAATCTTTCCAAAAGCTGGAAATTAAGAATGCTGTATTTAAGATTGTTAAATTATAAAGTGGGTATTCTCTTTGACCTTTTTTAATTGAAACTCCAGGGGATAGTTACAATGACGAACTTGAAATGTATTTAAAAGGTTAAAGTTACGATACAGCAGAGCATGGCCTTAACAATTTTAGTAAAAGTAAACATGAATTTTCTTTAAAGCAAAATCTTATTGGACTCGTACGAAAAACATAAATGGCACCTAACGTACGTTACAATAGATTGTCATACCTGTACTACACAAAGCTCCATCAAATCCTGCAGCACAGGTACATGCATTGATATCACAGGTTCCACTGTTCATACATGGGTTAACACCAGAACAGTCAACTAAAGAGAGGACAGAAAATGGCCTAAAATCAACAACAATATTTACATTCATCGTTCTCAACCGAATCTTTCCAAAGGTCTGGAAATTAAGAATGGTGTATTTAAGATTGTTAAATTATAAAGTGGGTATTCTCTTTGACCTTTTTAATTGAAACTCCAGGGGGATAGTTACAATGACGAACTTGAAATGTATTTAAAAGGTTAAAGTCACGATATGAGCATAGCATGGCCTTAACAATTTGTAGTAATAAGTAAACATGAATTTCCTTTAAAGCAAAATCTTATTGGACTCGTACGAAAAATAAAGATGGCACCTAACGTACGTTACAATAGATTGTCATACCTGTACTACACAAAGCTCCATCAAATCCTGCAGCACAGGTACATGCATTGATATCACAGGTTCCACCGTTCATACATGGGTTAACACCAGAACAGTCAACTAAAGAGAGGACAGAAAATGGCCTAAAATCAACAACAATATTTACATTCATCGTTCTCAACCGAATCTTTCCAAAGGTCTGGAAATTAAGAATGGTGTATTTAAGATTGTTAAATTATAAAGTGGGTATTCTCTTTGACCTTTTTAATTGAAACTCCAGGGGGATAGTTACAATGACGAACTTGAAATGTATTTAAAAGGTTAAAGTCACGATATGAGCATAGCATGGCCTTAACAATTTGTAGTAATAAGTAAACATGAATTTCCTTTAAAGCAAAATCTTATTGGACTCGTACGAAAAATAAAGATGGCACCTAACGTACGTTACAATAGATTGTCATACCTGTACTACACAAAGCTCCATCAAATCCTGCAGCACAGGTACATGCATTGATATCACAGGTTCCACCGTTCATACATGGGTTAACACCAGAACAGTCAACTAAAGAGAGGACAGAAAATGGCCTAAAATCAACAACAATATTTACATTCATCGTTCTCAACCGAATCTTTCCAAAGGTTTGGAAATTAAGAATGCTGTATTTAAGATTGTTAAATTATAAAGTGGGTATTCTCTTTGACCTTTTTTAATTGAAACTCCAGGGGTAGTTACAATGACGAACTTGAAATGTATTTAAAAGGTTAAAGTTACGATACAGCAGAGCATGGCCTAAACAATTTTAGTTAAAACTAAACATGAATTTTCTTTAAAGCAAAATCTTATTGGACTCGTACAAAAACATAAATGGCGCCTAACGTACGTTACAATAGATTGTCATACCTGTACTACACAACGCTCCATCAAATCCTGCAGCACAGGTACATGCATTGATATCACAGGTTCCACCGTTCATACATGGGTTAACACCAGAACAGTCAACTAAAGAGAGGACAGAAAATGGCCTAAAATCAACAACAATATTTACATTCATCGTTCTCAACCGAATCTTTCCAAAAGCTGGAAATTAAGAATGGTGTATTTAAGATTGTTAAATTATAAAGTGGGTATTCTCTTTGACCTTTTTATTGAAACTCCAGGGAGATAGTTACAATGACGAACTTGAAATGTATTTAAAAGGTTAAAGTTACGATATGAGCATAGCATGGCCTTAACAATTTGTAGTAATAAGTAAACATGAATTTCCTTTAAAGCAAAATCTTATTGGACTCGTACGAAAAATATAGATGGCACCTAACGTACGTTACAATAGATTGTCATACCTGTACTACACAAAGCTCCATCAAATCCTGCAGCACAGGTACATGCATTGATATCACAGGTTCCACCGTTCATACATGGGTTAACACCAGAACAGTCAACTAAAGAGAGGACAGAAAATGGCCTAAAATCAACAACAATATTTACATTCATCGTTCTCAACCGAATCTTTCCAAAGGTCTGGAAATTAAGAATGGTGTATTTAAGATTGTTAAATTATAAAGTGGGTATTCTCTTTGACCTTTTTAATTGAAACTCCAGGGGGATAGTTACAATGACGAACTTGAAATGTATTTAAAAGGTTAAAGTCACGATATGAGCATAGCATGGCCTTAACAATTTGTAGTAATAAGTAAACATGAATTTCCTTTAAAGCAAAATCTTATTGGACTCGTACGAAAAATAAAGATGGCACCTAACGTACGTTACAATAGATTGTCATACCTGTACTACACAAAGCTCCATCAAATCCTGCAGCACAGGTACATGCATTGATATCACAGGTTCCACCGTTCATACATGGGTTAACACCAGAACAGTCAACTAAAGAGAGGACAGAAAATGGCCTAAAATCAACAACAATATTTACATTCATCGTTCTCAACCGAATCTTTCCAAAGGTCTGGAAATTAAGAATGCTGTATTTAAGATTGTTATAAAGTGGGTATTCTCTTTGACCTTTTTTATTGAAACTCCAGGGGGATAGTTACAATGACGAACTTGAAATGTATTTAAAAGGTTAAAGTCACGATATGAGCATAGCATGGCCTTAACAATTTGTAGTAATAAGTAAACATGAATTTCCTTTAAAGCAAAATCTTATTGGACTCGTACGAAAAATAAAGATGGCACCTAACGTACGTTACAATAGATTGTCATACCTGTACTACACAAAGCTCCATCAAATCCTGCAGCACAGGTACATGCATTGATATCACAGGTTCCACCGTTCATACATGGGTTAACACCAGAACAGTCAACTAAAGAGAGGACAGAAAATGGCCTAAAATCAACAACAATATTTACATTCATCGTTCTCAACCGAATCTTTCCAAAGGTCTGGAAATTAAGAATGCTGTATTTAAGATTGTTAAATTATAAAGTGGGTATTCTCTTTGACCTTTTTTTATTGAAACTCCAGGGAGATAGTTACAATGACGAACTTGAAATGTATTTAAAAGGTTAAAGTTACGATATGAGCATAGCATGGCCTTAACAATTTGTAGTAAAAGTAAACATGAATTTTCCTTTAAAGCAAAATCTTATTGGACTCGTACAAAAATATAAGATGGCACCTAACGTACGTTACAATAGATTGTCATACCTGTACTACACAAAGCTCCATCAAATCCTGCAGCACAGGTACATGCATTGATATCACAGGTTCCACCGTTCATACATGGGTTAACACCAGAACAGTCAACTAAAGAGAGGACAGAAAATGGCCTAAAATCAACAACAATATTTACATTCATCGTTCTCAACCGAATCTTTCCAAAGGTCTGGAAATTAAGAATGCTGTATTTAAGATTGTTAAATTATAAAGTGGGTATTCTCTTTGACCTTTTTAATTGAAACTCCAGGGGGATAGTTACAATGACGAACTTGAAATGTATTTAAAAGGTTAAAGTTACGATATGAGCATAGCATGGCCTTAACAATTTGTAGTATTAAGTAAACATGATTTTCCTTTAAAGCAAAATCTTATTGGACTCGTACGAAAAATAAGATGGCACCTAACGTACGTTACAATAGATTGTCATACCTGTACTACACAAAGCTCCATCAAATCCTGCAGCACAGGTACATGCATTGATATCACAGGTTCCACCGTTCATACATGGGTTAACACCAGAACAGTCAACTAAAGAGAGGACAGAAAATGGCCTAAAATCAACAACAATATTTACATTCATCGTTCTCAACCGAATCTTTCCAAAGGTCTGGAAATTAAGAATGCTGTATTTAAGATTGTTAAATTATAGAGTGGGTATTCTCTTTGACCTTTTTAATTGAAACTCCAGGGGGTAGTTACAATGACGAACTTGAAATGTATTTAAAAGGTTAAAGTTACGATACAGCAGAGCATGGCCTAAACAATTTTAGTTAAAACTAAACATGACTTTTCTTTAAAGCAAAATCTTATTGGACTCGTACGAAAACATAAATGGCGCCTAACGTACGTTACAATAGATTGTCATACCTGTACTACACAACGCTCCATCAAATCCTGCAGCACAGGTACATGCATTGATATCACAGGTTCCACCGTTCATACATGGGTTAACACCAGAACAGTCAACTAAAGAGAGGACAGAAAATGGCCTAAAATCAACAACAATATTTACATTCATCGTTCTCAACCGAATCTTTCCAAAGGTCTGGAAATTAAGAATGGTGTATTTAAGATTGTTAAATTATAAAGTGGGTATTCTCTTTGACCTTTTTAATTGAAACTCCAGGGGGATAGTTACAATGACGAACTTGAAATGTATTTAAAAGGTTAAAGTTACGATATGAGCATAGCATGGCCTTAACAATTTGTAGTATAAGTAAACATGATTTTCCTTTAAAGCAAAATCTTATTGGACTCGTACGAAAAAAAGATGGCACCTAACGTACGTTACAATAGATTGTCATACCTGTACTACACAAAGCTCCATCAAATCCTGCAGCACAGGTACATGCATTGATATCACAGGTTCCACCGTTCATACATGGGTTAACACCAGAACAGTCAACTAAAGAGAGGACAGAAAATGGCCTAAAATCAACAACAATATTTACATTCATCGTTCTCAACCGAATCTTTCCAAAGGTCTGGAAATTAAGAATGCTGTATTTAAGATTGTTAAATTATAAAGTGGGTATTCTCTTTGACCTTTTTAATTGAAACTCCAGGGGGATAGTTACAATGACGAACTTGAAATGTATTTAAAAGGTTAAAGTTACGATATGAGCATAGCATGGCCTTAACAATTTGTAGTAATAAGTAAACATGAATTTCCTTTAAAGCAAAATCTTATTGGACTCGTACGAAAAATAAAGATGGCACCTAACGTACGTTACAATAGATTGTCATACCTGTACTACACAAAGCTCCATCAAATCCTGCAGCACAGGTACATGCATTGATATCACAGGTTCCACCGTTCATACATGGGTTAACACCAGAACAGTCAACTAAAGAGAGGACAGAAAATGGCCTAAAATCAACAACAATATTTACATTCATCGTTCTCAACCGAATCTTTCCAAAGGTCTGGAAATTAAGAATGCTGTATTTAAGATTGTTAAATTATAAAGTGGGTATTCTCTTTGACCTTTTTATTGAAACTCCAGGGGATAGTTACAATGACGAACTTGAAATGTATTTAAAAGGTTAAAGTTACGATATGAGCATAGCATGGCCTTAACAATTTGTAGTATTAAGTAAACATGATTTTCCTTTAAAGCAAAATCTTATTGGACTCGTACGAAAAATAAGATGGCACCTAACGTACGTTACAATAGATTGTCATACCTGTACTACACAAAGCTCCATCAAATCCTGCAGCACAGGTACATGCATTGATATCACAGGTTCCACCGTTCATACATGGGTTAACACCAGAACAGTCAACTAAAGAGAGGACAGAAAATGGCCTAAAATCAACAACAATATTTACATCCATCGTTCTCAACCGAATCTTTCCAAAGGTCTGGAAATTAAGAATGCTGTATTTAAGATTGTTAAATTATAGAGTGGGTATTCTCTTTGACTTTTTTAATTGAAACTCCAGGGGGTAGTTACAATGACGAACTTGAAATGTATTTAAAAGGTTAAAGTTACGATATGAGCAGAGCATGGCCTTAACAATTTTAGTTAAAACTAAACATGAATTTTCTTTAAAGCAAAATCTTATTGGACTCGTACAAAAACATAAATGGCGCCTAACGTACGTTACAATAGATTGTCATACCTGTACTACACAACGCTCCATCAAATCCTGCAGCACAGGTACATGCATTGATATCACAGGTTCCACCGTTCATACATGGGTTAACACCAGAACAGTCAACTAAAGAGAGGACAGAAAATGGCCTAAAATCAACAACAATATTTACATTCATCGTTCTCAACCGAATCTTTCCAAAGGTCTGGAAATTAAGAATGCTGTATTTAAGATTGTTAAATTATAAAGTGGGTATTCTCTTTGACCTTTTTATTGAAACTCCAGGGGATAGTTACAATGACGAACTTGAAATGTATTTAAAAGGTTAAAGTTACGATATGAGCAGAGCATGGCCTTAACAATTTTAGTAATAAGTAAACATGATTTTCCTTTAAAGCAAAATCTTATTGGACTCGTACGAAAAATATAGATGGCACCTAACGTACGTTACAATAGATTGTCATACCTGTACTACACAAAGCTCCATCAAATCCTGCAGCACAGGTACATGCATTGATATCACAGGTTCCACCGTTCATACATGGGTTAACACCAGAACAGTCAACTAAAGAGAGGACAGAAAATGGCCTAAAATCAACAACAATATTTACATTCATCGTTCTCAACCGAATCTTTCCAAAGGTCTGGAAATTAAGAATGGTGTATTTAAGATTGTTAAATTATAAAGTGGGTATTCTCTTTGACCTTTTTAATTGAAACTCCAGGGGGATAGTTACAATGACGAACTTGAAATGTATTTAAAAGGTTAAAGTGACGATATGAGCATAGCATGGCCTTAACGATTTGTAGTAATAAGTAAACATGAATTTCCTTTAAAGCAAAATCTTATTGGACTCGTACGAAAAATAAGATGGCACCTAACGTACGTTACAATAGATTGTCATACCTGTACTACACAAAGCTCCATCAAATCCTGCAGCACAGGTACATGCATTGATATCACAGGTTCCACCGTTCATACATGGGTTAACACCAGAACAGTCAACTAAAGAGAGGACAGAAAATGGCCTAAAATCAACAACAATATTTACATTCATCGTTCTCAACCGAATCTTTCCAAAGGTCTGGAAATTAAGAATGCTGTATTTAAGATTGTTAAATTATAAAGTGGGTATTCTCTTTGACCTTTTTAATTGAAACTCCAGGGGGATAGTTACAATGACGAACTTGAAATGTATTTAAAAGGTTAAAGTTACGATATGAGCATAGCATGGCCTTAACAATTTGTAGTATTAAGTAAACATGATTTTCCTTTAAAGCAAAATCTTATTGGACTCGTACGAAAAAAAAGATGGCACCTAACGTACGTTACAATAGATTGTCATACCTGTACTACACAAAGCTCCATCAAATCCTGCAGCACAGGTACATGCATTGATATCACAGGTTCCACCGTTCATACATGGGTTAACACCAGAACAGTCAACTAAAGAGAGGACAGAAAATGGCCTAAAATCAACAACAATATTTACATTCATCGTTCTCAACCGAATCTTTCCAAAGGTCTGGAAATTAAGAATGCTGTATTTAAGATTGTTAAATTATAAAGTGGGTATTCTCTTTGACCTTTTTTTAATTGAAACTCCAGGGGATAGTTACAATGACGAACTTGAAATGTATTTAAAAGGTTAAAGTTACGATACAGCAGAGCATGGCCTTAACAATTTTAGTTAAGTAAACATGAATTTTCTTTAAAGCAAAATCTTATTGGACTCGTACGAAAAATATAGATGGCACCTAACGTACGTTACAATAGATTGTCATACCTGTACTACACAAAGCTCCATCAAATCCTGCAGCACAGGTACATGCATTGATATCACAGGTTCCACCGTTCATACATGGGTTAACACCAGAACAGTCAACTAAAGAGAGGACAGAAAATGGCCTAAAATCAACAACAATATTTACATTCATCGTTCTCAACCGAATCTTTCCAAAGGTCTGGAAATTAAGAATGCTGTATTTAAGATTGTTAAATTATAAAGTGGGTATTCTCTTTGACCTTTTAATTGAAACTCCAGGGGGATAGTTACAATGACAAACTTGAAATGTATTTAAAAGGTTAAAGTTACGATATGAGCATAGCATGGCCTTAACAATTTGTAGTATTAAGTAAACATGATTTTCCTTTAAAGCAAAATCTTATTGGACTCGTACGAAAAATATAGATGGCACCTAACGTACGTTACAATAGATTGTCATACCTGTACTACACAAAGCTCCATCAAATCCTGCAGCACAGGTACATGCATTGATATCACAGGTTCCACCGTTCATACATGGGTTAACACCAGAACAGTCAACTAAAGAGAGGACAGAAAATGGCCTAAAATCAACAACAATATTTACATTCATCGTTCTCAACCGAATCTTTCCAAAGGTTTGGAAATTAAGAATGCTGTATTTAAGATTGTTAAATTATAGAGTGGGTATTCTCTTTGACCTTTTTTTAATTGAAACTCCAGGGGGGTAGTTACAATGACGAACTTGAAATGTATTTAAAAGGTTAAAGTTACGATACAGCAGAGCATGGCCTAAACAATTTTAGTTAAAACTAAACATGAATTTTCTTTAAAGCAAAATCTTATTGGACTCGTACAAAAACATAAATGGCGCCTAACGTACGTTACAATAGATTGTCATACCTGTACTACACAACGCTCCATCAAATCCTGCAGCACAGGTACATGCATTGATATCACAGGTTCCACCGTTCATACATGGGTTAACACCAGAACAGTCAACTAAAGAGAGGACAGAAAATGGCCTAAAATCAACAACAATATTTACATTCATCGTTCTCAACCGAATCTTTCCAAAGGTCTGGAAATTAAGAATGCTGTATTTAAGATTGTTAAATTATAAAGTGGGTATTCTCTTTGACCTTTTTTATTGAAACTCCAGGGAGATAGTTACAATGACGAACTTGAAATGTATTTAAAAGGTTAAAGTTACGATATGAGCATAGCATGGCCTGTATTAAGTAAACATGATTTTCCTTTAAAGTAAAATCTTATTGGACTCGTACGAAAAAAAAAGATGGCACCTAACGTACGTTACAATAGATTGTCATACCTGTACTACACAAAGCTCCATCAAATCCTGCAGCACAGGTACATGCATTGATATCACAGGTTCCACCGTTCATACATGGGTTAACACCAGAACAGTCAACTAAAGAGAGGACAGAAAATGGCCTAAAATCAACAACAATATTTACATTCATCGTTCTCAACCGAATCTTTCCAAAGGTCTGGAAATTAAGAATGCTGTATTTAAGATTGTTAAATTATAGAGTGGGTATTCTCTTTGACCTTTTTTATTGAAACTCCAGGGGGATAGTTACAATGACGAACTTGAAATGTATTTAAAAGGTTAAAGTTACGATATGAGCATAGCATGGCCTTAACAATTTGTAGTATTAAGTAAACATGATTTTCCTTTAAAGCAAAATCTTATTGGACTCGTACGAAAAATAAAGATGGCACCTAACGTACGTTACAATAGATTGTCATACCTGTACTACACAAAGCTCCATCAAATCCTGCAGCACAGGTACATGCATTGATATCACAGGTTCCACCGTTCATACATGGGTTAACACCAGAACAGTCAACTAAAGAGAGGACAGAAAATGGCCTAAAATCAACAACAATATTTACATTCATCGTTCTCAACCGAATCTTTCCAAAGGTTTGGAAATTAAGAATGCTGTATTTAAGATTGTTAAATTATAGAGTGGGTATTCTCTTTGACCTTTTTTTAATTGAAACTCCAGGGGGTAGTTACAATGACGAACTTGAAATGTATTTAAAAGGTTAAAGTTACGATTCAGCAGAGAATGGCCTAAACAATTTTAGTTAAAACTAAACATGAATTTTCTTTAAAGCAAAATCTTATTGGACTCGTACAAAAAACATAAATGGCGCCTAACGTACGTTACAATAGATTGTCATACCTGTACTACACAACGCTCCATCAAATCCTGCAGCACAGGTACATGCATTGATATCACAGGTTCCACCGTTCATACATGGGTTAACACCAGAACAGTCAACTAAAGAGAGGACAGAAAATGGCCTAAAATCAACAACAATATTTACATTCATCGTTCTCAACCGAATCTTTCCAAAAGCTGGAAATTAAGAATGGTGTATTTAAGATTGTTAAATTATAAAGTGGGTATTCTCTTTGACCTTTTTTATTGAAACTCCAGGGGATAGTTACAATGACGAACTTGAAATGTATTTAAAAGGTTAAAGTCACGATACAGCAGAGCATGGCCTTAACAATTTTAGTAATAAGTAAACATGAATTTCCTTTAAAGCAAAATCTTATTGGACTCGTACGAAAAATATAGATGGCACCTAACGTACGTTACAATAGATTGTCATACCTGTACTACACAAAGCTCCATCAAATCCTGCAGCACAGGTACATGCATTGATATCACAGGTTCCACCGTTCATACATGGGTTAACACCAGAACAGTCAACTAAAGAGAGGACAGAAAATGGCCTAAAATCAACAACAATATTTACATTCATCGTTCTCAACCGAATCTTTCCAAAAGCTGGGAAATTAAGAATGGTGTATTTAAGATTGTTAAATTATAAAGTGGGTATTCTCTTTGACCTTTTTAATTGAAACTCCAGGGGGTAGTTACAATGACGAACTTGAAATGTATTTAAAAGGTTAAAGTTACGATACAGCAGAGAATGGCCTAAACAATTTTAGTTAAAACTAAACATGAATTTTCTTTAAAGCAAAATCTTATTGGACTCGTACAAAAAACATAAATGGCACCTAACGTACGTTACAATAGATTGTCATACCTGTACTACACAAAGCTCCATCAAATCCTGCAGCACAGGTACATGCATTGATATCACAGGTTCCACCGTTCATACATGGGTTAACACCAGAACAGTCAACTAAAGAGAGGACAGAAAATGGCCTAAAATCCACAACAATATTTACATTCATCGTTCTCAACCGAATCTTTCCAAAAGTCTGGAAATTAAGAATGGTGTATTTAAGATTGTTAAATTATAAAGTGGGTATTCTCTTTGACCTTTTTTATTGAAACTCCAGGGGATAGTTACAATGACGAACTTGAAATGTATTTAAAAGGTTAAAGTTACGATATGAGCATAGCATGGCCTTAACAATTTGTAGTATTAAGTAAACATGATTTTCCTTTAAAGCAAAATCTTATTGGACTCGTACGAAAAAAAAGATGGCACCTAACGTACGTTACAATAGATTGTCATACCTGTACTACACAAAGCTCCATCAAATCCTGCAGCACAGGTACATGCATTGATATCACAGGTTCCACCGTTCATACATGGGTTAACACCAGAACAGTCAACTAAAGAGAGGACAGAAAATGGCCTAAAATCAACAACAATATTTACATTCATCGTTCTCAACCGAATCTTTCCAAAGGTCTGGAAATTAAGAATGCTGTATTTAAGATTGTTAAATTATAGAGTGGGTATTCTCTTTGACCTTTTTAATTGAAACTCCAGGGGATAGTTACAATGACGAACTTGAAATGTATTTAAAAGGTTAAAGTTACGATCAGCAGAATGGCCTAAACAATTTTAGTTAAAACTAAACATGAATTTTCTTTAAAGCAAAATCTTATTGGACTCGTACAAAAACATAAATGGCGCCTAACGTACGTTACAATAGATTGTCATACCTGTACTACACAACGCTCCATCAAATCCTGCAGCACAGGTACATGCATTGATATCACAGGTTCCACTGTTCATACATGGGTTAACACCAGAACAGTCAACTAAAGAGAGGACAGAAAATGGCCTAAAATCAACAACAATATTTACATTCATCGTTCTCAACCGAATCTTTCCAAAGGTCTGGAAATTAAGAATGCTGTATTTAAGATTGTTAAATTATAAAGTGGGTATTCTCTTTGACCTTTTTATTGAAACTCCAGGGGATAGTTACAATGACGAACTTGAAATGTATTTAAAAGGTTAAAGTTACGATATGAGCATAGCATGGCCTTAACAATTTGTAGTATTAAGTAAACATGATTTTCCTTTAAAGCAAAATCTTATTGGACTCGTACGAAAAAAAAAGATGGCACCTAACGTACGTTACAATAGATTGTCATACCTGTACTACACAAAGCTCCATCAAATCCTGCAGCACAGGTACATGCATTGATATCACAGGTTCCACTGTTCATACATGGGTTAACACCAGAACAGTCAACTAAAGAGAGGACAGAAAATGGCCTAAAATCAACAACAATATTTACATTCATCGTTCTCAACCGAATCTTTCCAAAGGTCTGGAAATTAAGAATGCTGTATTTAAGATTGTTAAATTATAGAGTGGGTATTCTCTTTGACCTTTTTTATTGAAACTCCAGGGGGATAGTTACAATGACGAACTTGAAATGTATTTAAAAGGTTAAAGTTACGATATGAGCATAGCATGGCCTTAACAATTTGTAGTATTAAGTAAACATGATTTTCCTTTAAAGCAAAATCTTATTGGACTCGTACGAAAAAAAAGATGGCACCTAACGTACGTTACAATAGATTGTCATACCTGTACTACACAAAGCTCCATCAAATCCTGCAGCACAGGTACATGCATTGATATCACAGGTTCCACTGTTCATACATGGGTTAACACCAGAACAGTCAACTAAAGAGAGGACAGAAAATGGCCTAAAATCAACAACAATATTTACATCCATCGTTCTCAACCGAATCTTTCCAAAAGCTGGAAATTAAGAATGGTGTATTTAAGATTGTTAAATTATAAAGTGGGTATTCTCTTTGACCTTTTTTATTGAAACTCCAGGGGATAGTTACAATGACGAACTTGAAATGTATTTAAAAGGTTAAAGTACGATACAGCAGAGCATGGCCTTAACAATTTTTAGTAATAAGTAAACATGAATTTCCTTTAAAGCAAAATCTTATTGGACTCGTACGAAAAATATAGATGGCACCTAACGTACGTTACAATAGATTGTCATACCTGTACTACACAAAGCTCCATCAAATCCTGCAGCACAGGTACATGCATTGATATCACAGGTTCCACTGTTCATACATGGGTTAACACCAGAACAGTCAACTAAAGAGAGGACAGAAAATGGCCTAAAATCAACAACAATATTTACATTCATCGTTCTCAACCGAATCTTTCCAAAGGTCTGGAAATTAAGAATGGTGTATTTAAGATTGTTAAATTATAAAGTGGGTATTCTCTTTGACCTTTTTAATTGAAACTCCAGGGGGATAGTTACAATGACGAACTTGAAATGTATTTAAAAGGTTAAAGTCACGATATGAGCATAGCATGGCCTTAACAATTTGTAGTAATAAGTAAACATGAATTTCCTTTAAAGCAAAATCTTATTGGACTCGTACAAAAAAATATAGATGGCACCTAACGTGCGTTACAATAGATTGTCATACCTGTACTACACAAAGCTCCATCAAATCCTGCAGCACAGGTACATGCATTGATATCACAGGTTCCACTGTTCATACATGGGTTAACACCAGAACAGTCAACTAAAGAGAGGACAGAAAATGGCCTAAAATCAACAACAATATTTACATTCATCGTTCTCAACCGAATCTTTCCAAAGGTTTGGAAATTAAGAATGCTGTATTTAAGATTGTTAAATTATAGAGTGGGTATTCTCTTTGACCTTTTTTTAATTGAAACTCCAGGGGGGTAGTTACAATGACGAACTTGAAATGTATTTAAAAGGTTAAAGTTACGATACAGCAGAGAATGGCCTAAACAATTTTAGTTAAAACTAAACATGAATTTTCTTTAAAGCAAAATCTTATTGGACTCGTACAAAAAACATAAATGGCGCCTAACGTACGTTATAATAGATTGTCATACCTGTACTACACAACGCTCCATCAAACCTGCAGCACAGGTACATGCATTGATATCACAGGTTCCACTGTTCATACATGGGTTAACACCAGAACAGTCAACTAAAGAGAGGACAGAAAATGGCCTAAAATCAACAACAATATTTACATTCATCGTTCTCAACCGAATCTTTCCAAAGGTCTGGAAATTAAGAATGCTGTATTTAAGATTGTTAAATTATAAAGTGGGTATTCTCTTTGACCTTTTTATTGAAACTCCAGGGGATAGTTACAATGACGAACTTGAAATGTATTTAAAAGGTTAAAGTTACGATATGAGCATAGCATGGCCTTAACAATTTGTAGTATTAAGTAAACATGATTTTCCTTTAAAGCAAAATCTTATTGGACTCGTACGAAAAAAAAGATGGCACCTAACGTACGTTACAATAGATTGTCATACCTGTACTACACAAAGCTCCATCAAATCCTGCAGCACAGGTACATGCATTGATATCACAGGTTCCACTGTTCATACATGGGTTAACACCAGAACAGTCAACTAAAGAGAGGACAGAAAATGGCCTAAAATCAACAACAATATTTACATTCATCGTTCTCAACCGAATCTTTCCAAAGGTCTGGAAATTAAGAATGCTGTATTTAAGATTGTTAAATTATAGAGTGGGTATTCTCTTTGACCTTTTTTATTGAAACTCCAGGGGGATAGTTACAATGACGAACTTGAAATGTATTTAAAAGGTTAAAGTTACGATATGAGCATAGCATGGCCTTAACAATTTGTAGTATTAAGTAAACATGATTTTCCTTTAAAGCAAAATCTTATTGGACTCGTACGAAAAAAAAGATGGCACCTAACGTACGTTACAATAGATTGTCATACCTGTACTACACAAAGCTCCATCAAATCCTGCAGCACAGGTACATGCATTGATATCACAGGTTCCACTGTTCATACATGGGTTAACACCAGAACAGTCAACTAAAGAGAGGACAGAAAATGGCCTAAAATCAACAACAATATTTACATTCATCGTTCTCAACCGAATCTTTCCAAAAGCTGGAAATTAAGAATGGTGTATTTAAGATTGTTAAATTATAAAGTGGGTATTCTCTTTGACCTTTTTTATTGAAACTCCAGGGGATAGTTACAATGACGAACTTGAAATGTATTTAAAAGGTTAAAGTCACGATACAGCAGAGCATGGCCTTAACAATTTTTAGTAATAAGTAAACATGAATTTCCTTTAAAGCAAAATCTTATTGGACTCGTACGAAAATAAAGATGGCACCTAACGTACGTTACAATAGATTGTCATACCTGTACTACACAAAGCTCCATCAAATCCTGCAGCACAGGTACATGCATTGATATCACAGGTTCCACTGTTCATACATGGGTTAACACCAGAACAGTCAACTAAAGAGAGGACAGAAAATGGCCTAAAATCAACAACAATATTTACATTCATCGTTCTCAACCGAATCTTTCCAAAGGTCTGGAAATTAAGAATGGTGTATTTAAGATTGTTAAATTATAAAGTGGGTATTCTCTTTGACCTTTTTAATTGAAACTCCAGGGGGATAGTTACAATGACGAACTTGAAATGTATTTAAAAGGTTAAAGTCACGATATGAGCATAGCATGGCCTTAACAATTTGTAGTAATAAGTAAACATGAATTTCCTTTAAAGCAAAATCTTATTGGACTCGTACAAAAAAATATAGATGGCACCTAACGTGCGTTACAATAGATTGTCATACCTGTACTACACAAAGCTCCATCAAATCCTGCAGCACAGGTACATGCATTGATATCACAGGTTCCACTGTTCATACATGGGTTAACACCAGAACAGTCAACTAAAGAGAGGACAGAAAATGGCCTAAAATCAACAACAATATTTACATTCATCGTTCTCAACCGAATCTTTCCAAAGGTTTGGAAATTAAGAATGCTGTATTTAAGATTGTTAAATTATAGAGTGGGTATTCTCTTTGACCTTTTTTAAATTGAAACTCCAGGGGGTAGTTACAATGACGAACTTGAAATGTATTTAAAAGGTTAAAGTTACGATACAGCAGAGCATGGCCTAAACAATTTTAGTTAAAACTAAACATGACTTTTCTTTAAAGCAAAATCTTATTGGACTCGTACAAAAACATAAATGGCGCCTAACGTACGTTACAATAGATTGTCATACCTGTACTACACAACGCTCCATCAAATCCTGCAGCACAGGTACATGCATTGATATCACAGGTTCCACTGTTCATACATGGGTTAACACCAGAACAGTCAACTAAAGAGAGGACAGAAAATTGCCTAAAATCAACAACAATATTTACATTCATCGTTCTCAACCGAATCTTTCCAAAGGTCTGGAAATTAAGAATGCTGTATTTAAGATTGTTAAATTATAAAGTGGGTATTCTCTTTGACCTTTTTTATTGAAACTCCAGGGAGATAGTTACAATGACGAACTTGAAATGTATTTAAAAGGTTAAAGTTACGATATGAGCATAGCATGGCCTGTATTAAGTAAACATGATTTTCCTTTAAAGTAAAATCTTATTGGACTCGTACGAAAAAAAGATGGCACCTAACGTACGTTACAATAGATTGTCATACCTGTACTACACAAAGCTCCATCAAATCCTGCAGCACAGGTACATGCATTGATATCACAGGTTCCACTGTTCATACATGGGTTAACACCAGAACAGTCAACTAAAGAGAGGACAGAAAATGGCCTAAAATCAACAACAATATTTACATTCATCGTTCTCAACCGAATCTTTCCAAAGGTCTGGAAATTAAGAATGCTGTATTTAAGATTGTTAAATTATAGAGTGGGTATTCTCTTTGACCTTTTTTTGAAACTCCAGGGGATAGTTACAATGACGAACTTGAAATGTATTTAAAAGGTTAAAGTTACGATATGAGCATAGCATGGCCTTAACAATTTGTAGTATTAAGTAAACATGATTTTCCTTTAAAGCAAAATCTTATTGGACTCGTACGAAAAATAAAGATGGCACCTAACGTACGTTACAATAGATTGTCATACCTGTACTACACAAAGCTCCATCAAATCCTGCAGCACAGGTACATGCATTGATATCACAGGTTCCACTGTTCATACATGGGTTAACACCAGAACAGTCAACTAAAGAGAGGACAGAAAATGGCCTAAAATCAACAACAATATTTACATTCATCGTTCTCAACCGAATCTTTCCAAAGGTTTGGAAATTAAGAATGCTGTATTTAAGATTGTTAAATTATAGAGTGGGTATTCTCTTTGACCTTTTTTTAATTGAAACTCTAGGGAGGTAGTTACAATGACGAACTTGAAATGTACTTAAAAGGTTAAAGTTACGATTCAGCAGAGAATGGCCTAAACAATTTTAGTTAAAACTAAACATGAATTTTCTTTAAAGCAAAATCTTATTGGACTCGTACAAAAACATAAATGGCGCCTAACGTACGTTACAATAGATTGTCATACCTGTACTACACAACGCTCCATCAAATCCTGCAGCACAGGTACATGCATTGATATCACAGGTTCCACTGTTCATACATGGGTTAACACCAGAACAGTCAACTAAAGAGAGGACAGAAAATGGCCTAAAATCAACAACAATATTTACATTCATCGTTCTCAACCGAATCTTTCCAAAAGCTGGAAATTAAGAATGGTGTATTTAAGATTGTTAAATTATAAAGTGGGTATTCTCTTTGACCTTTTTTATTGAAACTCCAGGGGATAGTTACAATGACGAACTTGAAATGTATTTAAAAGGTTAAAGTCACGATACAGCAGAGCATGGCCTTAACAATTTTAGTAATAAGTAAACATGAATTTCCTTTAAAGCAAAATCTTATTGGACTCGTACGAAAAATATAGATGGCACCTAACGTACGTTACAATAGATTGTCATACCTGTACTACACAAAGCTCCATCAAATCCTGCAGCACAGGTACATGCATTGATATCACAGGTTCCACTGTTCATACATGGGTTAACACCAGAACAGTCAACTAAAGAGAGGACAGAAAATGGCCTAAAATCAACAACAATATTTACATTCATCGTTCTCAACCGAATCTTTCCAAAAGCTGGAAATTAAGAATGGTGTATTTAAGATTGTTAAATTATAAAGTGGGTATTCTCTTTGACCTTTTTTAATTGAAACTCCAGGGGGTAGTTACAATGACGAACTTGAAATGTATTTAAAAGGTTAAAGTTACGATTCAGCAGAGAATGGCCTAAACAATTTTAGTTAAAACTAAACATGAATTTTCTTTAAAGCAAAATCTTATTGGACTCGTACAAAAACATAAATGGCGCCTAACGTACGTTACAATAGATTGTCATACCTGTACTACACAACGCTCCATCAAATCCTGCAGCACATGTACATGCATTGATATCACAGGTTCCACTGTTCATACATGGGTTAACACCAGAACAGTCAACTAAAGAGAGGACAGAAAATGGCCTAAAATCAACAACAATATTTACATTCATCGTTCTCAACCGAATCTTTCCAAAAGCTGGAAATTAAGAATGGTGTATTTAAGATTGTTAAATTATAAAGTGGGTATTCTCTTTGACTTTTTTATTGAAACTCCAGGGGATAGTTACAATGACGAACTTGAAATGTATTTAAAAGGTTAAAGTTACGATATGAGCATAGCATGGCCTTAACAATTTGTAGTATTAAGTAAACATGATTTTCCTTTAAAGCAAAATCTTATTGGACTCGTACGAAAAAAAGATGGCACCTAACGTACGTTACAATAGATTGTCATACCTGTACTACACAAAGCTCCATCAAATCCTGCAGCACAGGTACATGCATTGATATCACAGGTTCCACTGTTCATACATGGGTTAACACCAGAACAGTCAACTAAAGAGAGGACAGAAAATGGCCTAAAATCAACAACAATATTTACATTCATCGTTCTCAACCGAATCTTTCCAAAGGTCTGGAAATTAAGAATGCTGTATTTAAGATTGTTAAATTATAGAGTGGGTATTCTCTTTGACCTTTTTTTTTTTTGAAACTCCATGGGGATAGTTACAATGACGAACTTGAAATGTATTAAAAAGGTTAAAGTTACGACTCAGCAGAGAATGGCCTAAACAATTTTAGTTAAAACTAAACATGAATTTTCTTTAAAGCAAAATCTTATTGGACTCGTACAAAAACATAAATGGCGCCTAACGTACGTTACAATAGATTGTCATACCTGTACTACACAACGCTCCATCAAACCTGCAGCACAGGTACATGCATTGATATCACAGGTTCCACTGTTCATACATGGGTTAACACCAGAACAGTCAACTAAAGAGAGGACAGAAAATGGCCTAAAATCAACAACAATATTTACATTCATCGTTCTCAACCGAATCTTTCCAAAGGTCTGGAAATTAAGAATGCTGTATTTAAGATTGTTAAATTATAGAGTGGGTATTCTCTTTGACCTTTTTATTGAAACTCCAGGGGATAGTTACAATGACGAACTTGAAATGTATTTAAAAGGTTAAAGTTACGATATGAGCATAGCATGGCCTTAACAATTTGTAGTATTAAGTAAACATGATTTTCCTTTAAAGCAAAATCTTATTGGACTCGTACGAAAAAAAAGATGGCACCTAACGTACGTTACAATAGATTGTCATACCTGTACTACACAAAGCTCCATCAAATCCTGCAGCACAGGTACATGCATTGATATCACAGGTTCCACTGTTCATACATGGGTTAACACCAGAACAGTCAACTAAAGAGAGGACAGAAAATGGCCTAAAATCAACAACAATATTTACATTCATCGTTCTCAACCGAATCTTTCCAAAGGTCTGGAAATTAAGAATGCTGTATTTAAGATTGTTAAATTATAGAGTGGGTATTCTCTTTGACCTTTTTTTGAAACTCCAGGGGATAGTTACAATGACGAACTTGAAATGTATTTAAAAGGTTAAAGTTACGATATGAGCATAGCATGGCCTTAACAATTTGTAGTATTAAGTAAACATGATTTTCCTTTAAAGCAAAATCTTATTGGACTCGTACGAAAAAAAAGATGGCACCTAACGTACGTTACAATAGATTGTCATACCTGTACTACACAAAGCTCCATCAAATCCTGCAGCACAGGTACATGCATTGATATCACAGGTTCCACTGTTCATACATGGGTTAACACCAGAACAGTCAACTAAAGAGAGGACAGAAAATGGCCTAAAATCAACAACAATATTTACATTCATCGTTCTCAACCGAATCTTTCCAAAAGCTGGAAATTAAGAATGGTGTATTTAAGATTGTTAAATAATAAAGTGGATATTCTCTTTGACCTTTTTTATTGAAACTCCAGGGGATAGTTACAATGACGAACTTGAAATGTATTTAAAAGGTTAAAGTCACGATACAGCAGAGCATGGCCTTAACAATTTTTAGTAATAAGTAAACATGAATTTCCTTTAAAGCAAAATCTTATTGGACTCGTACGAAAAATATAGATGGCACCTAACGTACGTTACAATAGATTGTCATACCTGTACTACACAAAGCTCCATCAAATCCTGCAGCACAGGTACATGCATTGATATCACAGGTTCCACTGTTCATACATGGGTTAACACCAGAACAGTCAACTAAAGAGAGGACAGAAAATGGCCTAAAATCAACAACAATATTTACATTCATCGTTCTCAACCGAATCTTTCCAAAGGTCTGGAAATTAAGAATGGTGTATTTAAGATTGTTAAATTATAAAGTGGGTATTCTCTTTGACCTTTTTAATTGAAACTCCAGGGGGATAGTTACAATGACGAACTTGAAATGTATTTAAAAGGTTAAAGTCACGATATGAGCATAGCATGGCCTTAACAATTTGTAGTAATAAGTAAACATGAATTTCCTTTAAAGCAAAATCTTATTGGACTCGTACAAAAATATATATGGCACCTAACGTACGTTACAATAGATTGTCATACCTGTACTACACAAAGCTCCATCAAATCCTGCAGCACAGGTACATGCATTGATATCACAGGTTCCACCGTTCATACATGGGTTAACACCAGAACAGTCAACTAAAGAGAGGACAGAAAATGGCCTAAAATCAACAACAATATTTACATTCATCGTTCTCAACCGAATCTTTCCAAAGGTTTGGAAATTAAGAATGCTGTATTTAAGATTGTTAAATTATAGAGTGGGTATTCTCTTTGACCTTTTTTAATTGAAACTCCAGGGGGGTAGTTACAATGACGAACTTGAAATGTATTTAAAAGGTTAAAGTTACGATACAGCAGAGCATGGCCTAAACAATTTTAGTTAAAACTAAACATGACTTTTCTTTAAAGCAAAATCTTATTGGACTCGTACAAAAACATAAATGGCGCCTAACGTACGTTACAATAGATTGTCATACCTGTACTACACAACGCTCCATCAAATCCTGCAGCACAGGTACATGCATTGATATCACAGGTTCCACCGTTCATACATGGGTTAACACCAGAACAGTCAACTAAAGAGAGGACAGAAAATGGCCTAAAATCAACAACAATATTTACATTCATCGTTCTCAACCGAATCTTTCCAAAGGTCTGGAAATTAAGAATGCTGTATTTAAGATTGTTAAATTATAAAGTGGGTATTCTCTTTGACCTTTTTATTGAAACTCCAGGGGATAGTTACAATGACGAACTTGAAATGTATTTAAAAGGTTAAAGTTACGATATGAGCATAGCATGGCCTTAACAATTTGTAGTATTAAGTAAACATGATTTTCCTTTAAAGCAAAATCTTATTGGACTCGTACGAAAAAAAAGATGGCACCTAACGTACGTTACAATAGATTGTCATACCTGTACTACACAAAGCTCCATCAAATCCTGCAGCACAGGTACATGCATTGATATCACAGGTTCCACTGTTCATACATGGGTTAACACCAGAACAGTCAACTAAAGAGAGGACAGAAAATGGCCTAAAATCAACAACAATATTTACATTCATCGTTCTCAACCGAATCTTTCCAAAGGTCTGGAAATTAAGAATGCTGTATTTAAGATTGTTAAATTATAAAGTGGGTATTCTCTTTGACCTTTTTTTTTTTTGAAACTCCATGGGGATAGTTACAATGACGAACTTGAAATGTATTAAAAAGGTTAAAGTTACGATATGAGCAGAGCATGGCCTAAACAATTTTAGTTAAAACTAAACATGAATTTTCTTTAAAGCAAAATCTTATTGGACTCGTACAAAAACATAAATGGCGCCTAACGTACGTTACAATAGATTGTCATACCTGTACTACACAAAGCTCCATCAAATCCTGCAGCACAGGTACATGCATTGATATCACAGGTTCCACTGTTCATACATGGGTTAACACCAGAACAGTCAACTAAAGAGAGGACAGAAAATGGCCTAAAATCAACAACAATTTTACATTCATCGTTCTCAACCGAATCTTTCCAAAAGCTTGGAAATTAAGAATGGTGTATTTAAGATTGTTACATTATAAAGTGGGTATTCTCTTTGACCTTTTTAATTGAAACTCCAGGAGCGGAGGATTAGTTACAATGACGATCTTGAAATGTATTAAAAGTTTAAAGTCACGATATGAGCATGGCATGGCCAAAACATTTGTTTATATTAAATAAACATGATTTTCCTTTAAAGCAAAATCTTATTGGACTCGTACAAAAACATAAATGGCGCCTAACGTACGTTACAATAGATTGTCATACCTGTACTACACAACGCTCCATCAAAACCTGCAGCACATGTACATGCATTGATATCACAGGTTCCACTGTTCATACATGGGTTAACACCAGAACAGTCAACTAAAGAGAGGACAGAAAATGGCCTAAAATCAACAACAATTTTACATTCATCGTTCTTAACCGAATCTTTCCAAAAGCTTGGAATTAAGAATGGTGTATTTAAGATTGATACATTATAAAGTGGGTATTCTCTTTGACATTTTTAATTGAAACTTCAAGAGCGGAGGGGAGTTAGTTACAATGACGATCTTGAAATGTATTTAAAAGGTTAAAGTCACGATAGGAGCATGGCATGGCCTAAACATTTGTTTGTACTAAGTAAACATGAATTTCCTTTAAACAAAATCTTATTGGACTTATACGAAAAATATAGATGGCACCTAACGTATGTTATAATAGATTGTCATACCTGTACTACACAAAGCTCCATCAAATCCTGCAGCACAGGTACATGCATTGATATCACAGGTTCCACCGTTCATACATGGGTTAACACCAGAACAGTCAACTAAAGAGAGGACAAAAATGTCCTAAAATCAACAACAATTTTCCATTCATCGTTCTCAACCGAATCTTTCCAAAGGTTTGGAAATTAAGAATGCTGTATTTAAGATTGTTAAATTATAAGGTGGGAATTCTCTTTGACCTTTTTTTTAATTGAAACTCCAGGGGGAATAGTTACAATGACGAACTTGAAATGTATTTAAAAGGTTAAAGTCACGATATGAGCATAGCATGGCCTTAACAATTTGTAGTATTAAGTAAACATGATTTTCCTTTAAAGCAAAATCTTATTGGACTTATACGAAAAATATAGATGGCACCTAACGTACGTTACAATAGATTGTCATACCTGTACTACACAAAGCTCCATCAAATCCTGCAGCACAGGTACATGCATTGATATCACAGGTTCCACCGTTCATACATGGGTTAACACCAGAACAGTCAACTAAAGAGAGGACAAAAATGTCCTAAAATCAACAACAATTTTCCATTCATCGTTCTCAACCGAATCTTTCCAAAGGTTTGGAAATTAAGAATGCTGTATTTAAGATTGTTAAATTATAGAGTGGGTATTCTCTTTGACCTTTTTAATTGAAACTCCAGGGGGGTAGTTACAATGACGAACTTGAAATGTATTTAAAAGGTTAAAGTCACGATATGAGCATGGCATGGCCAAAACATTTGTTTTATTAATAAACATGATTTTCCTTTAAAGCAAAATCTTATTGGACTCGTACAAAAAACATAAATGGCGCCTAACGTACGTTACAATAGATTGTCATACCTGTACTACACAACGCTCCATCAAAACCTGCAGCACATGTACATGCATTGATATCACAGGTTCCACCGTTCATACATGGGTTAACACCAGAACAGTCAACTAAAGAGAGGACAGAAAATGGCCTAAAATCAACAACAAATTTTACATTCATCGTTCTCAACCGAATCTTTCCAAAAGCTTGGAATTAAGAACGGTGTATTTAAGATTGTTAAATTATAAGGTGGGAATTCTCTTTGACATTTTTAATTGAAACTTCAAGAGCGGAGGGAGGGGAGTTAGTTACAATGACGATCTTAAAAGTATTTAAAAGGTTAAAGTCACGATAGGAGCATGGCATGGCCTAAACATTTGTTTGTACTAAGTAAACATGAATTTCCTTTAAACAAAATCTTATTGGACTTATACGAAAAATATAGATGGCACCTAAGGTATGTTATAATAGATTGTCATACCTGTACTACACAAAGCTCCATCAAATCCTGCAGCACAGGTACATGCATTGATATCACAGGTTCCACCGTTCATACATGGGTTAACACCAGAACAGTCAACTAAAGAGAGGACAAAAATGTCCTAAAATCAACAACCAATTTTCCATTCATCGTTCTCAACCGAATCTTTCCAAAGGTTTGGAAATTAAGAATGCTGTATTTAAGATTGTTAAATTATAAGGTGGGAATTCTCTTTGACCTTTTTTTTAATTGAAACTCCAGGGGGAATAGTTACAATGACGAACTTGAAATGTATTTAGAAGGTTAAAGTCACGATATGAGCATAGCATGGCCTTAACAATTTGTAGTATTAAGTAAACATGATTTTCCTTTGAAGCAAAATCTTATTGGACTTATGCGAAAAATATAGATGGCACCTAACATACGTTACAATAGATTGTCATACCTGTACTACACAAAGCTCCATCAAATCCTGCAGCACAGGTACATGCATTGATATCACAGGTTCCACCGTTCATACATGGGTTAACACCAGAACAGTCAACTAAAGAGAGGACAAAAAATGTCCTAAAATCAACAACTAATTTTCCATTCATTGTTCTCAACCGAATCTTTCCAAAGGTTTGGAAATTAAGAATGCTGTATTTAAGATTGTTAAATTATAGAGTGGGTATTCTCTTTGACCTTTTTTTAATTGAAACTCCAGGGGTAGTTACAATGACGAACTTGAAATGTATTTAAAAGGTTAAAGTCACGATATGAGCATGGCATGGCCAAAACATTTGTTTTTATTTAATAAACATGATTTTCCTTTAAAGCAAAATCTTATTGGACTCGTACAAAAACATAAATGGCGCCTAACGTACGTTACAATAGATTGTCATACCTGTACTACACAACGCTCCATCAAAACCGGCAGCACATGTACATGCATTGATATCACAGGTTCCACCGTTCATACATGGGTTAACACCAGAACAGTCAACTAAAGAGAGGACAGAAAATGGCCTAAAATCAACAACAAATTTACATTCATCGTTCTTAACCGAATCTTTCCAAAAGCTTGGAATTCAAGAACGGTGTACTTACGATTGATACATTATAAAGTGGGTACTCTCTTTGACATTTTTAATTGAAACTTCAAGAGCGGAGGGGAGGGGAGTTAGTTACAATGACGATCTTAAAAAGTATTTAAAAGGTTAAAGTCACGATAGGAGCATGGCATGGCCTAAACATTTGTTTGTACTAAGTAAACATGAATTTCCTTTAAACAAAATCTTATTGGACTTATACGAAAAATATAGATGGCACCTAAGGTATGTTATAATAGATTGTCATACCTGTACTACACAAAGCTCCATCAAATCCTGCAGCACAGGTACATGCATTGATATCACAGGTTCCACCGTTCATACATGGGTTAACACCAGAACAGTCAACTAAAGAGAGGACAAAAATGTCCTAAAATCAACAACCAATTTTCCATTCATCGTTCTCAACCGAATCTTTCCAAAGGTTTGGAAATTAAGAATGCTGTATTTAAGATTGTTAAATTATAAGGTGGGAATTCTCTTTGACCTTTTTTTTAATTGAAACTCCAGGGAATAGTTACAATGACGAACTTGAAATGTATTTAGAAGGTTAAAGTCACGATATGAGCATAGCATGGCCTTAACAATTTGTAGTATTAAGTAAACATGATTTTCCTTTGAAGCAAAATCTTATTGGACTTATGCGAAAAATATAGATGGCACCTAACATACGTTACAATAGATTGTCATACCTGTACTACACAAAGCTCCATCAAATCCTGCAGCACAGGTACATGCATTGATATCACAGGTTCCACCGTTCATACATGGGTTAACACCAGAACAGTCAACTAAAGAGAGGACAAAAAATGTCCTAAAATCAACAACTAATTTTCCATTCATTGTTCTCAACCGAATCTTTCCAAAGGTTTGGAAATTAAGAATGCTGTATTTAAGATTGTTAAATTATAGAGTGGGTATTCTCTTTGACCTTTTTTTAATTGAAACTCCAGGGGTAGTTACAATGACGAACTTGAAATGTATTTAAAAGGTTAAAGTCACGATATGAGCATGGCATGGCCAAAACATTTGTTTTATTTAATAAACATGATTTTCCTTTAAAGCAAAATCTTATTGGACTCGTACAAAAAACATAAATGGCGCCTAACGTACGTTACAATAGATTGTCATACCTGTACTACACAACGCTCCATCAAAACCGGCAGCACATGTACATGCATTGATATCACAGGTTCCACCGTTCATACATGGGTTAACACCAGAACAGTCAACTAAAGAGAGGACAGAAAATGGCCTAAAATCAACAACAAATTTACATTCATCGTTCTTAACCGAATCTTTCCAAAAGCTTGGAATTCAAGAACGGTGTACTTACGATTGATACATTATAAAGTGGGTACTCTCTTTGACATTTTTAATTGAAACTTCAAGAGCGGAGGGGAGGGGAGTTAGTTACAATGACGATCTTAAAAGTATTTAAAAGGTTAAAGTCACGATAGAGCATGGCATGGCCTAAACATTTGTTTGTACTAAGTAAACATGAATTTCCTTTAAACAAAATCTTATTGGACTTATACGAAAAATATAGATGGCACCTAAGGTATGTTATAATAGATTGTCATACCTGTACTACACAAAGCTCCATCAAATCCTGCAGCACAGGTACATGCATTGATATCACAGGTTCCACCGTTCATACATGGGTTAACACCAGAACAGTCAACTAAAGAGAGGACAAAAATGTCCTAAAATCAACAACCAATTTTCCATTCATCGTTCTCAACCGAATCTTTCCAAAGGTTTGGAAATTAAGAATGCTGTATTTAAGATTGTTAAATTATAAGGTGGGAATTCTCTTTGACCTTTTTTTTAATTGAAACTCCAGGGGGAATAGTTACAATGACGAACTTGAAATGTATTTAGAAGGTTAAAGTCACGATATGAGCATAGCATGGCCTTAACAATTTGTAGTATTAAGTAAACATGATTTTCCTTTAAAGCAAAATCTTATTGGACTTATGCGAAAATATAGATGGCACCTAACGTACGTTACAATAGATTGTCATACCTGTACTACACAAAGCTCCATCAAATCCTGCAGCACAGGTACATGCATTGATATCACAGGTTCCACCGTTCATACATGGGTTAACACCAGAACAGTCAACTAAAGAGAGGACAAAAAATGGCCTAAAATCAACAACCAATTTTCCATTCATCGTTCTCAACCGAATCTTTCCAAAAGTTTGGAAATTAAGAATGGTGTATTTAAGATTGTTAAATTATAAAGTGGGTATTCTCTTTGACCTTTTTTATTGAAACTCCAGGGGATAGTTACAATGACGAACTTGAAATGTATTTAAAAGGTTAAAGTTACGATATGAGCATAGCATGGCCTTAACAATTTGTAGTATTAAGTAAACATGATTTTCCTTTAAAGCAAAATCTTATTGGACTCGTACGAAAAATAAAGATGGCACCTAACGTACGTTACAATAGATTGTCATACCTGTACTACACAAAGCTCCATCAAATCCTGCAGCACAGGTACATGCATTGATATCACAGGTTCCACTGTTCATACATGGGTTAACACCAGAACAGTCAACTAAAGAGAGGAAAGAAAATGGCCTAAAATCAACAACCAATTTTGCATTCATCGTTCTCAACCTAATCTTTCCAAAGGTCTGGAAATTAAGAATGGTGTATTTAAGATTGTTAAATTATAAAGTGGGTATTCTCTTTGACCTTTTTTATTGAAACTCCAGGGGATAGTTACAATGACGAACTTGAAATGTATTTAAAAGGTTAAAGTTACGATATGAGCATAGCATGGCCTTAACAATTTGTAGTATTAAGTAAACATGATTTTCCTTTAAAGCAAAATCTTATTGGACTCGTACGAAAAATAAAGATGGCACCTAACGTACGTTACAATAGATTGTCATACCTGTACTACACAAAGCTCCATCAAATCCTGCAGCACAGGTACATGCATTGATATCACAGGTTCCACCGTTCATACATGGGTTAACACCAGAACAGTCAACTAAAGAGAGGACAGAAAATGGCCTAAAATCAACAACAATATTTACATTCATCGTTCTCAACCGAATCTTTCCAAAGGTTTGGAAATTAAGAATGCTGTATTTAAGATTGTTAAATTATAGAGTGGGTATTCTCTTTGACCTTTTTTTAATTGAAACTCCAGGGGGGTAGTTACAATGACGAACTTGAAATGTATTTAAAAGGTTAAAGTCACGATATGAGCATGGCATGGCCAAAACATTTGTTTATATTAAATAAACATGATTTTCCTTTAAAGCAAAATCTTATTGGACTCGTACAAAAAAATAAATGGCGCCTAACGTACGTTACAATAGATTGTCATACCTGTACTACACAACGCTCCATCAAAACCGGCAGCACATGTACATGCATTGATATCACAGGTTCCACCGTTCATACATGGGTTAACACCAGAACAGTCAACTAAAGAGAGGACAGAAAATGGCCTAAAATCAACAACAAATTTTACATTCATCGTTCTTAACCGAATCTTTCCAAAAGCTTGAAATTAAGAACGGTGTACTTAAGATTGATACATTATAAAGTGGGTACTCTCTTTGACCTTTTTAATTGAAACTCCAGGAGCGGAGGGGGATTAGTTACAATGACGATCTTGAAAATGTATTTAAAAGTTTAAAGTCACGATATGAGCATGGCATGGCCAAAACATTTGTTTATATTAAATAAACATGATTTTCCTTTAAAGCAAAATCTTATTGGACTCGTACAAAAACATAAATGGCGCCTAACGTACGTTACAATAGATTGTCATACCTGTACTACACAACGCTCCATCAAAACCGGCAGCACATGTACATGCATTGATATCACAGGTTCCACCGTTCATACATGGGTTAACACCAGAACAGTCAACTAAAGAGAGGACAGAAAATGGCCTAAAATCAACAACAAATTTTACATTCATCGTTCTTAACCGAATCTTTCCAAAAGCTTGGAATTCAAGAACGGTGTACTTAAGATTGATACATTATAAAGTGGGTACTCTCTTTGACATTTTTAATTGAAACTCCAGGAGCGGAGTTAGTTACAATGACGATCTTAAAAGTATTTAAAAGTTTAAAGTCACGATATGAGCATGGCATGGCCTAAACATTTGTTTGTACTAAGTAAACATGAATTTCCTTTAAACAAAATCTTATTGGACTTATACGAAAAATATAGATGGCACCTAAGGTATGTTATAATAGATTGTCATACCTGTACTACACAAAGCTCCATCAAATCCTGCAGCACAGGTACATGCATTGATATCACAGGTTCCACCGTTCATACATGGGTTAACACCAGAACAGTCAACTAAAGAGAGGACAAAAATGGCCTAAAATCAACAACCAATTTTCCATTCATCGTTCTCAACCGAATCTTTCCAAAGGTTTGGAAATTAAGAATGCTGTATTTAAGATTGTTAAATTATAAGGTGGGAATTCTCTTTGACATTTTTAATTGAAACTTCAAGAGCGGAGGGGAGTAGTTACAATGACGAACTTGAAATGTATTTAAAAGGTTAAAGTCACGATAGGAGCATGGCATGGCCTAAACATTTGTTTGTACTAAGTAAACATGAATTTCCTTTAAACAAAATCTTATTGGACTTATACGAAAAATATAGATGGCACCTAACGTACGTTATAATAGATTGTCATACCTGTACTACACAAAGCTCCATCAAATCCTGCAGCACAGGTACATGCATTGATATCACAGGTTCCACCGTTCATACATGGGTTAACACCAGAACAGTCAACTAAAGAGAGGACAAAAATGTCCTAAAATCAACAACCAATTTTCCATTCATCGTTCTCAACCGAATCTTTCCAAAGGTTTGGAAATTAAGAATGCTGTATTTAAGATTGTTAAATTATAAGGTGGGAATTCTCTTTGACCTTTTTTTTAATTGAAACTCCAGGGGGAATAGTTACAATGACGAACTTGAAATGTATTTAAAAGGTTAAAGTCACGATATGAGCATAGCATGGCCTTAACAATTTGTAGTATTAAGTAAACATGATTTTCCTTTAAAGCAAAATCTTATTGGACTTATACGAAAAATATAGATGGCACCTAACATACGTTACAATAGATTGTCATACCTGTACTACACAAAGCTCCATCAAATCCTGCAGCACAGGTACATGCATTGATATCACAGGTTCCACCGTTCATACATGGGTTAACACCAGAACAGTCAACTAAAGAGAGGACAAAAAATGGCCTAAAATCAACAACTAATTTTCCATTCATTGTTCTCAACCGAATCTTTCCAAAGGTTTGGAAATTAAGAATGCTGTATTTAAGATTGTTAAATTATAGAGTGGGTATTCTCTTTGACCTTTTTTAATTGAAACTCCAGGGGTAGTTACAATGACGAACTTGAAATGTATTTAAAAGGTTAAAGTCACGATATGAGCATGGCATGGCCAAAACATTTGTTTTTATTTAATAAACATGATTTTCCTTTAAAGCAAAATCTTATTGGACTCGTACAAAAAACATAAATGGCGCCTAACGTACGTTACAATAGATTGTCATACCTGTACTACACAACGCTCCATCAAAACCGGCAGCACATGTACATGCATTGATATCACAGGTTCCACCGTTCATACATGGGTTAACACCAGAACAGTCAACTAAAGAGAGGACAGAAAATGGCCTAAAATCAACAACAAATTTACATTCATCGTTCTTAACCGAATCTTTCCAAAAGCTTGGAATTCAAGAACGGTGTACTTAAGATTGATACATTATAAAGTGGGTACTCTCTTTGACATTTTTAATTGAAACTTCAAGAGCGGAGGAGGAGTTAGTTACAATGACGATCTTAAAATGTATTTAAAAGGTTAAAGTCACGATAGGAGCATGGCATGGCCTAAACATTTGTTTGTACTAAGTAAACATGAATTTCCTTTAAACAAAATCTTATTGGACTTATACGAAAAATATAGATGGCACCTAAGGTATGTTATAATAGATTGTCATACCTGTACTACACAAAGCTCCATCAAATCCTGCAGCACAGGTACATGCATTGATATCACAGGTTCCACCGTTCATACATGGGTTAACACCAGAACAGTCAACTAAAGAGAGGACAAAAATGTCCTAAAATCAACAACCAATTTTCCATTCATCGTTCTCAACCGAATCTTTCCAAAGGTTTGGAAATTAAGAATGCTGTATTTAAGATTGTTAAATTATAAGGTGGGAATTCTCTTTGACCTTTTTTTTAATTGAAACTCCAGGGGGAATAGTTACAATGACGAACTTGAAATGTATTTAGAAGGTTAAAGTCACGATATGAGCATAGCATGGCCTTAACAATTTGTAGTATTAAGTAAACATGATTTTCCTTTGAAGCAAAATCTTATTGGACTTATGCGAAAAATATAGATGGCACCTAACATACGTTACAATAGATTGTCATACCTGTACTACACAAAGCTCCATCAAATCCTGCAGCACAGGTACATGCATTGATATCACAGGTTCCACCGTTCATACATGGGTTAACACCAGAACAGTCAACTAAAGAGAGGACAAAAAATGTCCTAAAATCAACAACTAATTTTCCATTCATTGTTCTCAACCGAATCTTTCCAAAGGTTTGGAAATTAAGAATGCTGTATTTAAGATTGTTAAATTATAGAGTGGGTATTCTCTTTGACCTTTTTTTAATTGAAACTCCAGGGGTAGTTACAATGACGAACTTGAAATGTATTTAAAAGGTTAAAGTCACGATATGAGCATGGCATGGCCAAAACATTTGTTTTTATTTAATAAACATGATTTTCCTTTAAAGCAAAATCTTATTGGACTCGTACAAAAACATAAATGGCGCCTAACGTACGTTACAATAGATTGTCATACCTGTACTACACAACGCTCCATCAAAACCGGCAGCACATGTACATGCATTGATATCACAGGTTCCACCGTTCATACATGGGTTAACACCAGAACAGTCAACTAAAGAGAGGACAGAAAATGGCCTAAAATCAACAACAAATTTACATTCATCGTTCTTAACCGAATCTTTCCAAAAGCTTGGAATTCAAGAACGGTGTACTTAAGATTGATACATTATAAAGTGGGTACTCTCTTTGACATTTTTAATTGAAACTTCAAGAGCGGAGGAGGGGAGTTAGTTACAATGACGATCTTAAAAGTATTTAAAAGGTTAAAGTCACGATAGGAGCATGGCATGGCCTAAACATTTGTTTGTACTAAGTAAACATGAATTTCCTTTAAACAAAATCTTATTGGACTTATACGAAAAATATAGATGGCACCTAAGGTATGTTATAATAGATTGTCATACCTGTACTACACAAAGCTCCATCAAATCCTGCAGCACAGGTACATGCATTGATATCACAGGTTCCACTGTTCATACATGGGTTAACACCAGAACAGTCAACTAAAGAGAGGACAAAAAATGTCCTAAAATCAACAACCAATTTTCCATTCATCGTTCTCAACCGAATCTTTCCAAAGGTTTGGAAATTAAGAATGCTGTATTTAAGATTGTTAAATTATAAGGTGGGAATTCTCTTTGACCTTTTTTTTAATTGAAACTCCAGGGGGAATAGTTACAATGACGAACTTGAAATGTATTTAAAGGTTAAAGTCACGATATGAGCATAGCATGGCCTTAACAATTTGTAGTATTAAGTAAACATGATTTTCCTTTGAAGCAAAATCTTATTGGACTTATGCGAAAAATATAGATGGCACCTAACATACGTTACAATAGATTGTCATACCTGTACTACACAAAGCTCCATCAAATCCTGCAGCACAGGTACATGCATTGATATCACAGGTTCCACCGTTCATACATGGGTTAACACCAGAACAGTCAACTAAAGAGAGGACAAAAAATGTCCTAAAATCAACAACTAATTTTCCATTCATTGTTCTCAACCGAATCTTTCGAAAAGTTTGGAAATTAAAAATGGTGTATTTAAGATTGTTAAATAATAAAGTGGGTATTCTCTTTGACCTTTTTTTTATTGAAACTCCAGGGGATAGTTACAATGACGAACTTGAAATGTATTTAAAAGGTTAAAGTTACGATATGAGCATAGCATGGCCTTAACAATTTGTAGTATTAAGTAAACATGATTTTCCTTTAAAGCAAAATCTTATTGGACTCGTACGAAAAATAAAGATGGCACCTAACGTACGTTACAATAGATTAACATACCTGTACTACACAAAGCTCCATCAAATCCTGCAGCACAGGTACATGCATTGATATCACAGGTTCCACCGTTCATACATGGGTTAACACCAGAACAGTCAACTAAAGAGAGGACAAAAAATGTCCTAAAATCAACAACCAATTTTCCATTCATCGTTCTCAACCGAATCTTTCCAAAGGTTTGGAAACTAAAAATGGTGTATTTAAGATTGTTAAGTAATAAAGTGGGTATTCTCTTTGACCTTTTTTTTATTGAAACTCCATGGGGATAGTTACAATGACGAACTTGAAATGTATTTAAAAGGTTAAAGTTACGATATGAGCATAGCATGGCCTTAACAATTTGTAGTATTAAGTAAACATGATTTTCCTTTAAAGCAAAATCTTATTGGACTCGTACGAAAAATAAAGATGGCACCTAACGTACGTTACAATAGATTAACATACCTGTACTACACAAAGCTCCATCAAATCCTGCAGCACAGGTACATGCATTGATATCACAGGTTCCACCGTTCATACATGGGTTAACACCAGAACAGTCAACTAAAGAGAGGACAGAAAATGGCCTAATATCAACAACAATATTTACATTCATCGTTCTCAACCGAATCTTTCCAAAGGTTTGGAAATTAAGAATGCTGTATTTAAGATTGTTAAATTATAGAGTGGGTATTCTCTTTGACCTTTTTTTAATTGAAACTCCAGGGGTAGTTACAATGACGAACTTGAAATGTATTTAAAAGGTTAAAGTCACGATATGAGCATGGCATGGCCAAAACATTTGTTTATATTAAATAAACATGATTTTCCTTTAAAGCAAAATCTTATTGGACTCGTACAAAAAACATAAATGGCGCCTAACGTACGTTACAATAGATTGTCATACCTGTACTACACAACGCTCCATCAAAACCGGCAGCACATGTACATGCATTGATATCACAGGTTCCACCGTTCATACATGGGTTAACACCAGAACAGTCAACTAAAGAGAGGACAGAAAATGGCCTAAAATCAACAACAAATTTTACATTCATCGTTCTTAACCGAATCTTTCCAAAAGCTTGAAATTTCAGAACGGTGTACTTAAGATTGATACATTACAAAGTGGGTACTCTCTTTGACCTTTTTTAATTGAAACTCCAGGAGCGATTAGTTACAATGACGATCTTGAAATATGTAATTAAAAGTTTAAAGTCACGATATGAGCATGGCATGGCCAAAACATTTGTTTATATTAAATAAACATGATTTTCCTTTAAAGCAAAATCTTATTGGACTCGTACAAAAAACATAAATGGCGCCTAACGTACGTTACAATAGATTGTCATACCTGTACTACACAACGCTCCATCAAAACCGGCAGCACATGTACATGCATTGATATCACAGGTTCCACCGTTCATACATGGGTTAACACCAGAACAGTCAACTAAAGAGAGGACAGAAAATGGCCTAAAATCAACAACAAATTTTACATTCATCGTTCTTAACCGAATCTTTCCAAAAGCTTGGAATTCAAGAACGGTGTACTTACGATTGATACATTATAAAGTGGGTACTCTCTTTGACATTTTTAATTGAAACTCCAGGAGCGGAGGGGGGGAGTTAGTTACAATGCCGATCTTAAAAGTATTTAAAAGTTTAAAGTCACGATAGAGCATGGCATGGCCTAAACATTTGTTTGTACTAAGTAAACATGAATTTCCTTTAAACAAAATCTTATTGGACTTATACGAAAAATATAGATGGCACCTAAGGTATGTTATAATAGATTGTCATACCTGTACTACACAAAGCTCCATCAAATCCTGCAGCACAGGTACATGCATTGATATCACAGGTTCCACCGTTCATACATGGGTTAACACCAGAACAGTCAACTAAAGAGAGGACAAAAAATGGCCTAATATCAACAACCAATTTTCCATTCATCGTTCTAAACCGAATCTTTCCAAAGGTTTGGAAATTAAGAATTCTGTATTTAAGATTGTTAAATTATAGAGTGGGTATTCTCTTTGACCTTTTTTAAATTGAAACTCCAGGGGGGTAGTTACAATGACGAACTTGAAATGTATTTAAAAGGTTAAAGTTACGATACAGCACAGCATGGCCTAAACAATTTTAGTTAAAAGTAAACATGATTTTCTTTAAAGCAAAATCTTATTGGACTCGTACGAAAAATAAAGATGGCACCTAACGTACGTTACAATAGATTGTCATACCTGTACTACACAAAGCTCCATCAAATCCTGCAGCACAGGTACATGCATTGATATCACAGGTTCCACCGTTCATACATGGGTTAACACCAGAACAGTCAACTAAAGAGAGGACAGAAAATGGCCTAAAATCAACAACAATATTTACATTCATCGTTCTCAACCGAATCTTTCCAAAGGTTTGGAAATTAAGAATGCTGTATTTAAGATTGTTAAATTATAAGTGGGTATTCTCTTTGACCTTTTTTAATTGAAACTCCAGGGGTAGTTACAATGACGAACTTGAAATGTATTTAAAAGGTTAAAGTCACGATATGAGCATGGCATGGCCTTAACATTTGTTTTATTAATAAACATGATTTTCCTTTAAAGCAAAATCTTATTGGACTCGTACAAAAACATAAATGGCACCTAACGTACGTTACAATAGATTGTCATACCTGTACTACACAAAGCTCCATCAAATCCTGCAGCACAGGTACATGCATTGATATCACAGGTTCCACCGTTCATACATGGGTTAACACCAGAACAGTCAACTAAAGAGAGGACAGAAAATGGCCTAAAATCAACAACAATATTTACATTCATCGTTCTCAACCGAATCTTTCCAAAGGTTTGGAAATTAAGAATGCTGTATTTAAGATTGTTAAATTATAGAGTGGGTATTCTCTTTGACCTTTTTTTAATTGAAACTCCAGGGGGGTAGTTACAATGACGAACTTGAAATGTATTTAAAAGGTTAAAGTCACGATATGAGCAGAGCATGGCCTAAACAATTTTAGTTAAAAGTAAACATGAATTTTCTTTAAAGCAAAATCTTATTGGACTCGTACAAAAACATAAATGGCGCCTAACGTACGTTACAATAGATTGTCATACCTGTACTACACAACGCTCCATCAAAACCGGCAGCACATGTACATGCATTGATATCACAGGTTCCACCGTTCATACATGGGTTAACACCAGAACAGTCAACTAAAGAGAGGACAGAAAATGGCCTAAAATCAACAACAAATTTACATTCATCGTTCTCAACCGAATCTTTCCAAAAGCTTGGAATTAAGAATGGTGTATTTAAGATTGATACATTATAAAGTGGGTACTCTCTTTGACATTTTTAATTGAAACTTCAAGAGCGGAGGGGGGAGTTAGTTACAATGACGAACTTGAAATGTATTTAAAAGGTTAAAGTCACGATATGAGCATGGCATGGCCTAAACATTTGTTTGTACTAAGTAAACATGAATTTCCTTTAAACAAAATCTTATTGGACTTATACGAAAAATATAGATGGCACCTAACGTACGTTACAATAGATTGTCATACCTGTACTACACAAAGCTCCATCAAATCCTGCAGCACAGGTACATGCATTGATATCACAGGTTCCACCGTTCATACATGGGTTAACACCAGAACAGTCAACTAAAGAGAGGACAGAAAATGGCCTAAAATCAACAACAATTTTACATTCATCGTTCTCAACCGAATCTTTCCAAAGGTTTGGAAATTAAGAATGCTGTATTTAAGATTGTTAAATTATAAGGTGGGAATTCTCTTTGACCTTTTTTTTAATTGAAACTCCAGGGGGAATAGTTACAATGACGAACTTGAAATGTATTTAAAAGGTTAAAGTCACGATATGAGCATAGCATGGCCTTAACAATTTGTAGTATTAAGTAAACATGATTTTCCTTTAAAGCAAAATCTTATTGGACTTATACGAAAAATATAGATGGCACCTAACGTACGTTACAATAGATTGTCATACCTGTACTACACAAAGCTCCATCAAATCCTGCAGCACAGGTACATGCATTGATATCACAGGTTCCACCGTTCATACATGGGTTAACACCAGAACAGTCAACTAAAGAGAGGACAAAAATGGCCTAAAATCAACAACTAATTTTACATTCATCGTTCTCAACCGAATCTTTCCAAAGTTTGGAAATTAAGAATGGTGTATTTAAGATTGTTAAATTATAAAGTGGGTATTCTCTTTGACCTTTTTTATTGAAACTCCAGGGGATAGTTACAATGACGAACTTGAAATGTATTTAAAAGGTTAAAGTTACGATATGAGCATAGCATGGCCTTAACAATTTGTAGTATTAAGTAAACATGATTTTCCTTTAAAGCAAAATCTTATTGGACTCGTACGAAAAATAAAGATGGCACCTAACGTACGTTACAATAGATTGTCATACCTGTACTACACAAAGCTCCATCAAATCCTGCAGCACAGGTACATGCATTGATATCACAGGTTCCACCGTTCATACATGGGTTAACACCAGAACAGTCAACTAAAGAGAGGACAGAAAATGGCCTAAAATCAACAACAATTTTACATTCATCGTTCTCAACCTAATCTTTCCAAAGGTCTGGAAATTAAGAATGGTGTATTTAAGATTGTTAAATTATAAAGTGGGTATTCTCTTTGACCTTTTTTATTGAAACTCCAGGGGATAGTTACAATGACGAACTTGAAATGTATTTAAAAGGTTAAAGTTACGATATGAGCATAGCATGGCCTTAACAATTTGTAGTATTAAGTAAACATGATTTTCCTTTAAAGCAAAATCTTATTGGACTCGTACGAAAAATAAAGATGGCACCTAACGTACGTTACAATAGATTGTCATACCTGTACTACACAAAGCTCCATCAAATCCTGCAGCACAGGTACATGCATTGATATCACAGGTTCCACCGTTCATACATGGGTTAACACCAGAACAGTCAACTAAAGAGAGGACAGAAAATGGCCTAAAATCAACAACAATATTTACATTCATCGTTCTCAACCGAATCTTTCCAAAGGTTTGGAAATTAAGAATGCTGTATTTAAGATTGTTAAATTATAGAGTGGGTATTCTCTTTGACCTTTTTTAATTGAAACTCCAGGGGTAGTTACAATGACGAACTTGAAATGTATTTAAAAGGTTAAAGTCACGATATGAGCATGGCATGGCCAAAACATTTGTTTATATTAAATAAACATGATTTTCCTTTAAAGCAAAATCTTATTGGACTCGTACAAAAAACATAAATGGCGCCTAACGTACGTTACAATAGATTGTCATACCTGTACTACACAACGCTCCATCAAAACCGGCAGCACATGTACATGCATTGATATCACAGGTTCCACCGTTCATACATGGGTTAACACCAGAACAGTCAACTAAAGAGAGGACAGAAAATGGCCTAAAATCAACAACAAATTTTACATTCATCGTTCTTAACCGAATCTTTCCAAAAGCTTGAAATTAAGAACGGTGTACTTAAGATTGATACATTACAAAGTGGGTACTCTCTTTGACCTTTTTAATTGAAACTCCAGGAGCGGAGGGGGATTACTTACAATGACGATCTTGAAATATGTAATTAAAAGTTTAAAGTCACGATATGAGCATGGCATGGCCAAAACATTTGTTTATATTAAATAAACATGATTTTCCTTTAAAGCAAAATCTTATTGGACTCGTACAAAAAACATAAATGGCGCCTAACGTACGTTACAATAGATTGTCATACCTGTACTACACAACGCTCCATCAAAACCGGCAGCACATGTACATGCATTGATATCACAGGTTCCACCGTTCATACATGGGTTAACACCAGAACAGTCAACTAAAGAGAGGACAGAAAATGGCCTAAAATCAACAACAAATTTTACATTCATCGTTCTTAACCGAATCTTTCCAAAAGCTTGGAATTCAAGAACGGTGTACTTAAGATTGATACATTATAAAGTGGGTACTCTCTTTGACATTTTTAATTGAAACTCCAGGAGCGGAGGGGAGGAGTTAGTTACAATGACGATCTTAAAAGTATTTAAAAGTTTAAAGTCACGATAGGAGCATGGCATGGCCTAAACATTTGTTTGTACTAAGTAAACATGAATTTCCTTTAAACAAAATCTTATTGGACTTATACGAAAAATATAGATGGCACCTAACGTATGTTATAATAGATTGTCATACCTGTACTACACAAAGCTCCATCAAATCCTGCAGCACAGGTACATGCATTGATATCACAGGTTCCACCGTTCATACATGGGTTAACACCAGAACAGTCAACTAAAGAGAGGACAAAAAATGGCCTAATATCAACAACCAATTTTCCATTCATCGTTCTAAACCGAATCTTTCCAAAGGTTTGGAAATTAAGAATTCTGTATTTAAGATTGTTAAATTATAGAGTGGGTATTCTCTTTGACCTTTTTAATTGAAACTCCAGGGGTAGTTACAATGACGAACTTGAAATGTATTTAAAGGTTAAAGTCACGATACAGCAGAGCATGGCCTAAACAATTTTAGTTAAAAGTAAACATGATTTTCTTTAAAGCAAAATCTTATTGGACTCGTACGAAAAATAAAGATGGCACCTAACGTACGTTACAATAGATTGTCATACCTGTACTACACAAAGCTCCATCAAATCCTGCAGCACAGGTACATGCATTGATATCACAGGTTCCACCGTTCATACATGGGTTAACACCAGAACAGTCAACTAAAGAGAGGACAGAAAATGGCCTAAAATCAACAACAATATTTACATTCATCGTTCTCAACCGAATCTTTCCAAAGGTTTGGAAATTAAGAATGCTGTATTTAAGATTGTTAAATTATAGAGTGGGTATTCTCTTTGACCTTTTTTTATTGAAACTCCAGGGGTAGTTACAATGACGAACTTGAAATGTATTTAAAAGGTTAAAGTCACGATATGAGCATGGCATGGCCAAACATTTGTTTTATTAATAAACATGATTTTCCTTTAAAGCAAAATCTTATTGGACTCGTACAAAAACATAAATGGCGCCTAACGTACGTTACAATAGATTGTCATACCTGTACTACACAACGCTCCATCAAATCCTGCAGCACAGGTACATGCATTGATATCACAGGTTCCACCGTTCATACATGGGTTAACACCAGAACAGTCAACTAAAGAGAGGACAGAAAATGGCCTAAAATCAACAACAATATTTACATTCATCGTTCTCAACCGAATCTTTCCAAAGGTTTGGAAATTAAGAATGCTGTATTTAAGATTGTTAAATTATAGAGTGGGTATTCTCTTTGACCTTTTTTAATTGAAACTCCAGGGGGGTAGTTACAATGACGAACTTGAAATGTATTTAAAAGGTTAAAGTCACGATATGAGCATGGCATGGCCAAAACATTTGTTTATATTAAATAAACATGATTTTCCTTTAAAGCAAAATCTTATTGGACTCGTACAAAAAACATAAATGGCGCCTAACGTACGTTACAATAGATTGTCATACCTGTACTACACAACGCTCCATCAAAACCGGCAGCACATGTACATGCATTGATATCACAGGTTCCACCGTTCATACATGGGTTAACACCAGAACAGTCAACTAAAGAGAGGACAGAAAATGGCCTAAAATCAACAACAAATTTTACATTCATCGTTCTTAACCGAATCTTTCCAAAAGCTTGAAATTTAAGAACGGTGTACTTAAGATTGATACATTAAAAAGTGGGTACTCTCTTTGACCTTTTTAATTGAAACTCCAGGAGCGGAGGGGATTAGTTACAATGACGATCTTGAAATATGTATTTAAAAGTTTAAAGTCACGATATGAGCATGGCATGGCCAAAACATTTGTTTATATTAAATAAACATGATTTTCCTTTAAAGCAAAATCTTATTGGACTCGTACAAAAACATAAATGGCGCCTAACGTACGTTACAATAGATTGTCATACCTGTACTACACAACGCTCCATCAAAACCGGCAGCACATGTACATGCATTGATATCACAGGTTCCACCGTTCATACATGGGTTAACACCAGAACAGTCAACTAAAGAGAGGACAGAAAATGGCCTAAAATCAACAACAAATTTTACATTCATCGTTCTTAACCGAATCTTTCCAAAAGCTTGGAATTCAAGAACGGTGTACTTTATTGATACATTATAAAGTGGGTACTCTCTTTGACATTTTTAATTGAAACTCCAGGAGCGGAGGGGGAGTTAGTTACAATGACGATCTTAAAATGTATTTAAAAGGTTAAAGTCACGATAGGAGCATGGCATGGCCTAAACATTTGTTTGTACTAAGTAAACATGAATTTCCTTTAAACAAAATCTTATTGGACTTATACGAAAAATATAGATGGCACCTAAGGTATGTTATAATAGATTGTCATACCTGTACTACACAAAGCTCCATCAAATCCTGCAGCACAGGTACATGCATTGATATCACAGGTTCCACCGTTCATACATGGGTTAACACCAGAACAGTCAACTAAAGAGAGGACAAAAAATGGCCTAATATCAACAACCAATTTTCCATTCATCGTTCTAAACCGAATCTTTCCAAAGGTTTGGAAATTAAGAATTCTGTATTTAAGATTGTTAAATTATAGAGTGGGTATTCTCTTTGACCTTTTTAATTGAAACTCCAGGGGTAGTTACAATGACGAACTTGAAATGTATTTAAAAGGTTAAAGTTACGATACAGCAGAGCATGGCCTAAACAATTTTAGTTAAAACTAAACATGACTTTTCTTTAAAGCAAAATCTTATTGGACTCGTACGAAAAATAAAGATGGCACCTAACGTACGTTACAATAGATTAACTTACCTGTACTACACAAAGCTCCATCAAATCCTGCAGCACAGGTACATGCATTGATATCACAGGTTCCACCGTTCATACATGGGTTAACACCAGAACAGTCAACTAAAGAGAGGACAGAAAATGGCCTAAAATCAACAACAATATTTACATTCATCGTTCTCAACCGAATCTTTCCAAAGGTTTGGAAATTAAGAATGCTGTATTTAAGATTGTTAAATTATAGAGTGGGTATTCTCTTTGACCTTTTTTTAATTGAAACTCCAGGGGGGTAGTTACAATGACGAACTTGAAATGTATTTAAAAGGTTAAAGTCACGATATGAGCATGGCATGGCCAGAACATTTGTTTTTTTAATAAACATGATTTTCCTTTAAAGCAAAATCTTATTGGACTCGTACAAAAAAATAAATGGCGCCTAACGTACGTTACAATAGATTGTCATACCTGTACTACACAACGCTCCATCAAATCCGGCAGCACATGTACATGCATTGATATCACAGGTTCCACCGTTCATACATGGGTTAACACCAGAACAGTCAACTAAAGAGAGGACAGAAAATGGCCTAAAATCAACAACAATATTTACATTCATCGTTCTCAACCGAATCTTTCCAAAGGTTTGGAAATTAAGAATGCTGTATTTAAGATTGTTAAATTATAGAGTGGGTATTCTCTTTGACCTTTTTTTAATTGAAACTCCAGGGGGGTAGTTACAATGACGAACTTGAAATGTATTTAAAAGGTTAAAGTCACGATACAGCAGGCATGGCCTAAACAATTTTAGTTAAAAGTAAACATGAATTTTCTTTAAAGCAAAATCTTATTGGACTCGTACAAAAACATAAATGGCGCCTAACGTACGTTATAATAGATTGTCATACCTGTACTACACAACGCTCCATCAAAACCGGCAGCACATGTACATGCATTGATATCACAGGTTCCACCGTTCATACATGGGTTAACACCAGAACAGTCAACTAAAGAGAGGACAGAAAATGGCCTAAAATCAACAACAAATTTTGCATTCATCGTTCTCAACCGAATCTTTCCAAAAGCTTGGAATTTAAGAATGGTGTATTTAAGATTGTTACATTATAAAGTGGGTACTCTCTTTGACCTTTTTAATTGAAACTCCAGGAGCGGAGGGGAGTTACAATGACGAACTTGAAAATGTATTTAAAAGGTTAAAGTCACGATATGAGCATGGCATGGCCAAAACATTTGTTTATATTAAATAAACATGATTTTCCTTTAAAGCAAAATCTTATTGGACTCGTACAAAAACATAAATGGCGCCTAACGTACGTTACAATAGATTGTCATACCTGTACTACACAACGCTCCATCAAAACCGGCAGCACATGTACATGCATTGATATCACAGGTTCCACCGTTCATACATGGGTTAACACCAGAACAGTCAACTAAAGAGAGGACAGAAAATGGCCTAAAATCAACAACAAATTTTACATTCATCGTTCTTAACCGAATCTTTCCAAAAGCTTGGAATTAAGAACGGTGTACTTAAGATTGATACATTATAAAGTGGGTTCTCTTTGACCTTTTTAATTGAAACTCCAGGAGCGGAGGGATTAGTTACAATGACGATCTTGAAATGTATTAAAAGTTTAAAGTCACGATATGAGCATGGCATGGCCAAAACATTTGTTTATATTAAATAAACATGATTTTCCTTTAAAGCAAAATCTTATTGGACTCGTACAAAAACATAAATGGCGCCTAACGTACGTTACAATAGATTGTCATACCTGTACTACACAACGCTCCATCAAAACCGGCAGCACATGTACATGCATTGATATCACAGGTTCCACCGTTCATACATGGGTTAACACCAGAACAGTCAACTAAAGAGAGGACAGAAAATGGCCTAAAATCAACAACAAATTTACATTCATCGTTCTTAACCGAATCTTTCCAAAAGCTTGGAATTAAGAATGGTGTATTTAAGATTGATACATTATAAAGTGGGTACTCTCTTTGACATTTTTAATTGAAACTTCAAGAGCGGAGGGGAGGGGAGTTAGTTACAATGACGATCTTAAAAGTATTTAAAAGGTTAAAGTCACGATAGGAGCATGGCATGGCCTAAACATTTGTTTGTACTAAGTAAACATGAATTTCCTTTAAACAAAATCTTATTGGACTTATACGAAAAATATAGATGGCACCTAACGTATGTTATAATAGATTGTCATACCTGTACTACACAAAGCTCCATCAAATCCTGCAGCACAGGTACATGCATTGATATCACAGGTTCCACCGTTCATACATGGGTTAACACCAGAACAGTCAACTAAAGAGAGGACAAAAAATGTCCTAAAATCAACAACCAATTTTCCATTCATCGTTCTCAACCGAATCTTTCCAAAGGTTTGGAAATTAAGAATGCTGTATTTAAGATTGTTAAATTATAAGGTGGGAATTCTCTTTGACCTTTTTTTTAATTGAAACTCCAGGGGGAATAGTTACAATGACGAACTTGAAATGTATTTAAAGGTTAAAGTCACGATATGAGCATAGCATGGCCTTAACAATTTGTAGTATTAAGTAAACATGATTTTCCTTTGAAGCAAAATCTTATTGGACTTATGCGAAAAATATAGATGGCACCTAACATACGTTACAATAGATTGTCATACCTGTACTACACAAAGCTCCATCAAATCCTGCAGCACAGGTACATGCATTGATATCACAGGTTCCACCGTTCATACATGGGTTAACACCAGAACAGTCAACTAAAGAGAGGACAAAAAATGTCCTAAAATCAACAACTAATTTTCCATTCATTGTTCTCAACCGAATCTTTCCAAAGGTTTGGAAATTAAGAATGCTGTATTTAAGATTGTTAAATTATAGAGTGGGTATTCTCTTTGACCTTTTTTTAATTGAAACTCCAGGGGTAGTTACAATGACGAACTTGAAATGTATTTAAAAGGTTAAAGTCACGATATGAGCATGGCATGGCCAAAACATTTGTTTTATTTAATAAACATGATTTTCCTTTAAAGCAAAATCTTATTGGACTCGTACAAAAAACATAAATGGCGCCTAACGTACGTTACAATAGATTGTCATACCTGTACTACACAACGCTCCATCAAAACCGGCAGCACATGTACATGCATTGATATCACAGGTTCCACCGTTCATACATGGGTTAACACCAGAACAGTCAACTAAAGAGAGGACAGAAAATGGCCTAAAATCAACAACAAATTTACATTCATCGTTCTTAACCGAATCTTTCCAAAAGCTTGGAATTCAAGAACGGTGTACTTACGATTGATACATTATAAAGTGGGTACTCTCTTTGACATTTTTAATTGAAACTTCAAGAGCGGAGGGGGAGGGGGGGGGAGTTAGTTACAATGACGATCTTAAAAGTATTTAAAAGGTTAAAGTCACGATAGGAGCATGGCATGGCCTAAACATTTGTTTGTACTAAGTAAACATGAATTTCCTTTAAACAAAATCTTATTGGACTTATACGAAAAATATAGATGGCACCTAAGGTATGTTATAATAGATTGTCATACCTGTACTACACAAAGCTCCATCAAATCCTGCAGCACAGGTACATGCATTGATATCACAGGTTCCACCGTTCATACATGGGTTAACACCAGAACAGTCAACTAAAGAGAGGACAAAAAATGTCCTAAAATCAACAACCAATTTTCCATTCATCGTTCTCAACCGAATCTTTCCAAAGGTTTGGAAATTAAGAATGCTGTATTTAAGATTGTTAAATTATAAGGTGGGAATTCTCTTTGACCTTTTTTTTAATTGAAACTCCAGGGAATAGTTACAATGACGAACTTGAAATGTATTTAGAAGGTTAAAGTCACGATATGAGCATAGCATGGCCTTAACAATTTGTAGTATTAAGTAAACATGATTTTCCTTTAAAGCAAAATCTTATTGGACTTATACGAAAAATATAGATGGCACCTAACGTACGTTACAATAGATTGTCATACCTGTACTACACAAAGCTCCATCAAATCCTGCAGCACAGGTACATGCATTGATATCACAGGTTCCACCGTTCATACATGGGTTAACACCAGAACAGTCAACTAAAGAGAGGACAAAAAATGGCCTAATATCAACAACCAATTTTCCATTCATCGTTCTAAACCGAATCTTTCCAAAGGTTTGGAAATTAAGAATTCTGTATTTAAGATTGTTAAATTATAGAGTGGGTATTCTCTTTGACCTTTTTTAAATTGAAACTCCAGGGGGGTAGTTACAATGACGAACTTGAAATGTATTTAAAAGGTTAAAGTCACGATATGAGCATAGCATGGCCTAAACAATTTTAGTTAAAAGTAAACATGATTTTCTTTAAAGCAAAATCTTATTGGACTCGTACGAAAAATAAAGATGGCACCTAACGTACGTTACAATAGATTGTCATACCTGTACTACACAAAGCTCCATCAAATCCTGCAGCACAGGTACATGCATTGATATCACAGGTTCCACCGTTCATACATGGGTTAACACCAGAACAGTCAACTAAAGAGAGGACAGAAAATGGCCTAAAATCAACAACAATATTTACATTCATCGTTCTCAACCGAATCTTTCCAAAGGTTTGGAAATTAAGAATGCTGTATTTAAGATTGTTAAATTATAGAGTGGGTATTCTCTTTGACCTTTTTTTAATTGAAACTCCAGGGGTAGTTACAATGACGAACTTGAAATGTATTTAAAAGGTTAAAGTCACGATATGAGCATGGCATGGCCAAAACATTTGTTTTATTAATAAACATGATTTTCCTTTAAAGCAAAATCTTATTGGACTCGTACAAAAAACATAAATGGCGCCTAACGTACGTTACAATAGATTGTCATACCTGTACTACACAACGCTCCATCAAATCCTGCAGCACAGGTACATGCATTGATATCACAGGTTCCACCGTTCATACATGGGTTAACACCAGAACAGTCAACTAAAGAGAGGACAGAAAATGGCCTAAAATCAACAACAAATTTTACATTCATCGTTCTCAACCGAATCTTTCCAAAAGCTTGGAATTTAAGAATGGTGTATTTAAGATTGTTAAATTATAAAGTGGGTATTCTCTTTGACCTTTTTTAATTGAAACTCCAGGAGCGGAGGGGATAGTTACAATGACGATCTTGAAATGTATTAAAAGGTTAAAGTCACGATATGAGCATGGCATGGCCAAAACATTTGTTTATATTAAATAAACATGATTTTCCTTTAAAGCAAAATCTTATTGGACTCGTACAAAAACATAAATGGCGCCTAACGTACGTTACAATAGATTGTCATACCTGTACTACACAACGCTCCATCAAAACCGGCAGCACATGTACATGCATTGATATCACAGGTTCCACCGTTCATACATGGGTTAACACCAGAACAGTCAACTAAAGAGAGGACAGAAAATGGCCTAAAATCAACAACAAATTTTACATTCATCGTTCTTAACCGAATCTTTCCAAAAGCTTGGAATTCAAGAACGGTGTACTTACGATTGATACATTATAAAGTGGGTACTCTCTTTGACATTTTTAATTGAAACTTCAAGAGCGGAGGGGGGGGAGTTAGTTACAATGACGATCTTAAAAAGTATTTAAAAGGTTAAAGTCACGATAGGAGCATGGCATGGCCTAAACATTTGTTTGTACTAAGTAAACATGAATTTCCTTTAAACAAAATCTTATTGGACTTATACGAAAAATATAGATGGCACCTAAGGTATGTTATAATAGATTGTCATACCTGTACTACACAAAGCTCCATCAAATCCTGCAGCACAGGTACATGCATTGATATCACAGGTTCCACCGTTCATACATGGGTTAACACCAGAACAGTCAACTAAAGAGAGGACAAAAATGTCCTAAAATCAACAACCAATTTTCCATTCATCGTTCTCAACCGAATCTTTCCAAAGGTTTGGAAATTAAGAATGCTGTATTTAAGATTGTTAAATTATAAGGTGGGAATTCTCTTTGACCTTTTTTTTAATTGAAACTCCAGGGGGAATAGTTACAATGACGAACTTGAAATGTATTTAGAAGGTTAAAGTCACGATATGAGCATAGCATGGCCTTAACAATTTGTAGTATTAAGTAAACATGATTTTCCTTTGAAGCAAAATCTTATTGGACTTATGCGAAAAATATAGATGGCACCTAACATACGTTACAATAGATTGTCATACCTGTACTACACAAAGCTCCATCAAATCCTGCAGCACAGGTACATGCATTGATATCACAGGTTCCACCGTTCATACATGGGTTAACACCAGAACAGTCAACTAAAGAGAGGACAAAAAATGTCCTAAAATCAACAACTAATTTTCCATTCATTGTTCTCAACCGAATCTTTCCAAAGGTTTGGAAATTAAGAATGCTGTATTTAAGATTGTTAAATTATAGAGTGGGTATTCTCTTTGACCTTTTTTTAATTGAAACTCCAGGGGGGTAGTTACAATGACGAACTTGAAATGTATTTAAAAGGTTAAAGTCACGATATGAGCATGGCATGGCCAAAACATTTGTTTTTATTTAATAAACATGATTTTCCTTTAAAGCAAAATCTTATTGGACTCGTACAAAAACATAAATGGCGCCTAACGTACGTTACAATAGATTGTCATACCTGTACTACACAACGCTCCATCAAAACCGGCAGCACATGTACATGCATTGATATCACAGGTTCCACCGTTCATACATGGGTTAACACCAGAACAGTCAACTAAAGAGAGGACAGAAAATGGCCTAAAATCAACAACAAATTTACATTCATCGTTCTTAACCGAATCTTTCCAAAAGCTTGGAATTCAAGAACGGTGTACTTACGATTGATACATTATAAAGTGGGTACTCTCTTTGACATTTTTAATTGAAACTTCAAGAGCGGAGGAGGGGAGTTAGTTACAATGACGATCTTAAAAAGTATTTAAAAGGTTAAAGTCACGATAGGAGCATGGCATGGCCTAAACATTTGTTTGTACTAAGTAAACATGAATTTCCTTTAAACAAAATCTTATTGGACTTATACGAAAAATATAGATGGCACCTAAGGTATGTTATAATAGATTGTCATACCTGTACTACACAAAGCTCCATCAAATCCTGCAGCACAGGTACATGCATTGATATCACAGGTTCCACCGTTCATACATGGGTTAACACCAGAACAGTCAACTAAAGAGAGGACAAAAATGTCCTAAAATCAACAACCAATTTTCCATTCATCGTTCTCAACCGAATCTTTCCAAAGGTTTGGAAATTAAGAATGCTGTATTTAAGATTGTTAAATTATAAGGTGGGAATTCTCTTTGACCTTTTTTTTAATTGAAACTCCAGGGGGAATAGTTACAATGACGAACTTGAAATGTATTTAGAAGGTTAAAGTCACGATATGAGCATAGCATGGCCTTAACAATTTGTAGTATTAAGTAAACATGATTTTCCTTTGAAGCAAAATCTTATTGGACTTATGCGAAAAATATAGATGGCACCTAACATACGTTACAATAGATTGTCATACCTGTACTACACAAAGCTCCATCAAATCCTGCAGCACAGGTACATGCATTGATATCACAGGTTCCACCGTTCATACATGGGTTAACACCAGAACAGTCAACTAAAGAGAGGACAAAAAATGTCCTAAAATCAACAACTAATTTTCCATTCATTGTTCTCAACCGAATCTTTCGAAAAGTTTGGAAATTAAAAATGGTGTATTTAAGATTGTTAAGTAATAAAGTGGGTATTCTCTTTGACCTTTTTTATTGAAACTCCAGGGGATAGTTACAATGACGAACTTGAAATGTATTTAAAAGGTTAAAGTTACGATATGAGCATAGCATGGCCTTAACAATTTGTAGTATTAAGTAAACATGATTTTCCTTTAAAGCAAAATCTTATTGGACTCGTACGAAAAATAAAGATGGCACCTAACGTACGTTACAATAGATTGTCATACCTGTACTACACAAAGCTCCATCAAATCCTGCAGCACAGGTACATGCATTGATATCACAGGTTCCACCGTTCATACATGGGTTAACACCAGAACAGTCAACTAAAGAGAGGACAAAAATGTCCTAAAATCAACAACCAATTTTCCATTCATCGTTCTCAACCGAATCTTTCCAAAGGTTTGGAAATTAAAATGGTGTATTTAAGATTGTTAAATAATAAAGTGGGTATTCTCTTTGACCTTTTTTATTGAAACTCCAGGGGGATAGTTACAATGACGAACTTGAAATGTATTTAAAAGGTTAAAGTTACGATATGAGCATAGCATGGCCTTAACAATTTGTAGTATTAAGTAAACATGATTTTCCTTTAAAGCAAAATCTTATTGGACTCGTACGAAAAATAAAGATGGCACCTAACGTACGTTACAATAGATTGTCATACCTGTACTACACAAAGCTCCATCAAATCCTGCAGCACAGGTACATGCATTGATATCACAGGTTCCACCGTTCATACATGGGTTAACACCAGAACAGTCAACTAAAGAGAGGACAGAAAATGGCCTAAAATCAACAACAATATTTACATTCATCGTTCTCAACCGAATCTTTCCAAAGGTTTGGAAATTAAGAATGCTGTATTTAAGATTGTTAAATTATAAGTGGGTATTCTCTTTGACCTTTTTTTAATTGAAACTCCAGGGGGTAGTTACAATGACGAACTTGAAATGTATTTAAAAGGTTAAAGTCACGATATGAGCATGGCATGGCCAGAACATTTGTTTTTATTTAATAAACATGATTTTCCTTTAAAGCAAAATCTTATTGGACTCGTACGAAAAATAAAGATGGCACCTAACGTACGTTACAATAGATTGTCATACCTGTACTACACAAAGCTCCATCAAAACCTGCAGCACAGGTACATGCATTGATATCACAGGTTCCACTGTTCATACATGGGTTAACACCAGAACAGTCAACTAAAGAGAGGACAGAAAATGGCCTAAAATCAACAACAATATTTACATTCATCGTTCTCAACCGAATCTTTCCAAAGGTTTGGAAATTAAGAATGCTGTATTTAAGATTGTTAAATTATAGAGTGGGTATTCTCTTTGACCTTTTTTTAATTGAAACTCCAGGGGGGTAGTTACAATGACGAACTTGAAATGTATTTAAAAGGTTAAAGTTACGATATGAGCAGAGCATGGCCTAAACAATTTTAGTTAAAAGTAAACATGAATTTTCTTTAAAGCAAAATCTTATTGGACTCGTACAAAAACATAAATGGCGCCTAACGTACGTTACAATAGATTGTCATACCTGTACTACACAACGCTCCATCAAAACCGGCAGCACATGTACATGCATTGATATCACAGGTTCCACCGTTCATACATGGGTTAACACCAGAACAGTCAACTAAAGAGAGGACAGAAAATGGCCTTAAATCAACAAAAAATTTTACATTCATCGTTCTTAACCGAATCTTTCCAAAAGCTTGGAATTTAAGAACGGTGTACTTAAGATTGATACATTACAAAGTGGGTACTCTCTTTGACCTTTTTAATTGAAACTCCAGGAGCGGAGGGGGGATTACTTACAATGACGATCTTGAAAATGTAATTAAAAGTTTAAAGTCACGATATGAGCATGGCATGGCCAAAACATTTGTTTATATTAAATAAACATGATTTTCCTTTAAAGCAAAATCTTATTGGACTCGTACAAAAAACGTAAATGGCGCCTAACGTACGTTACAATAGATTGTCATACCTGTACTACACAACGCTCCATCAAAACCGGCAGCACATGTACATGCATTGATATCACAGGTTCCACCGTTCATACATGGGTTAACACCAGAACAGTCAACTAAAGAGAGGACAGAAAATGGCCTAAAATCAACAACAAATTTACATTCATCGTTCTTAACCGAATCTTTCCAAAAGCTTGGAATTCAAGAACGATGTACTTAAGATTGATACATTACAAAGTGGGTACTCTCTTTGACCTTTTTTAATTGAAACTCCAGGAGCGGAGGGGGGGGGGTTAGTTACAATGACGATCTTAAAAAGTATTTAAAAGTTTAAAGTCACGATAGGAGCATGGCATGGCCTAAACATTTGTTTGTACTAAGTAAACATGAATTTCCTTTAAAGCAAAATCTTATTGGACTCGTACAAAAAACATAAATGGCGCCTAACGTACGTTACAATAGATTGTCATACCTGTACTACACAACGCTCCATCAAAACCGGCAGCACATGTACATGCATTGATATCACAGGTTCCACCGTTCATACATGGGTTAACACCAGAACAGTCAACTAAAGAGAGGACAGAAAATGGCCTAAAATCAACAACAAAATTTACATTCATCGTTCTTAACCGAATCTTTCCAAAAGCTTGGAATTTAAGAACGGTGTACTTAAGATTGATACATTACAAAGTGGGTACTCTCTTTGACCTTTTTTAATTGAAACTCCAGGAGCGGAGGGGGATTACTTACAATGACGATCTTGAAATATGTAATTAAAAGTTTAAAGTCACGATATGAGCATGGCATGGCCAAAACATTTGTTTATATTAAATAAACATGATTTTCCTTTAAAGCAAAATCTTATTGGACTCGTACAAAAAACATAAATGGCGCCTAACGTACGTTATAATAGATTGTCATACCTGTACTACACAACGCTCCATCAAAACCGGCAGCACATGTACATGCATTGATATCACAGGTTCCACCGTTCATACATGGGTTAACACCAGAACAGTCAACTAAAGAGAGGACAGAAAATGGCCTAAAATCAACAACAAATTTTACATTCATCGTTCTTAACCGAATCTTTCCAAAAGCTTGGAATTCAAGAACGGTGTACTTCAGATTGATACATTATAAAGTGGGTACTCTCTTTGACATTTTTAATTGAAACTCCAAGAGCGGAGGGGGAGGGGGGGGGGGAGTTAGTTACAATGACGATCTTAAAAAGTATTTAAAAGTTTAAAGTCACGATAGGAGCATGGCATGGCCTAAACATTTGTTTGTACTAAGTAAACATGAATTTCCTTTAAACAAAATCTTATTGGACTTATACGAAAAATATAGATGGCACCTAAGGTATGTTATAATAGATTGTCATACCTGTACTACATAAAGCTCCATCCAATCCTGCAGCACAGGTACATGCATTGATATCACAGGTTCCACCGTTCATACATGGGTTAACACCAGAACAGTCAACTAAAGAGAGGACAGAAAATGGCCTAAAATCAACAACCAATTTTCCATTCATCGTTCTCAACCGAATCTTTCAAAAAGTTTGGAAATTAAGAATGCTGTATTTAAGATTGGTAAATTATAGAGTGGGTATTCTCTTTGACCGTTTTTTAATTGAAACTCCATGGTGAATAGTTACAATGACGAACTTCAAATATATTTAAAAGGTTAAAGTTACGATACAGCAGAGCATGGCCTAAACAATTTTAGTTAAAACTAAACATGAATTTCCTTTAAACAAAATCTTATTGGACTCGTACAAAAAACATAAATGGCGCCTAACGTACGTTACAATAGATTGTCATACCTGTACTACACAACGCTCCATCAAAACCGGCTGCACATGAACATGCATTGATATCACAGGTTCCACCGTTCATACATGGGTTAACACCAGAACAGTCAACTAAAGAGAGGACAAAAATGGCCTTAAATCAACAACAATATTTACATTCATCGTTCTCAACCGAATCTTTCCAAAAGCTTGGAAATTAAGAATGGTGTATTTAAGATTGATACATTACAAAGTGGGTACTCTCTTTGACCTTTTTTAATTGAAACTCCAGGAGCGGAGGGGGATTACTTACAATGACGATCTTGAAATATGTAATTAAAAGTTTAAAGTCACGATATGAGCATGGCATGTCCAAAACATTTGTTTATATTGAATAAACATGATTTTCCTTTAAAGCAAAATCTTATTGGACTCGTACAAAAAACATAAATGGCGCCTAACGTACGTTACAAAAGATTGTCATACCTGTACTACACAACGCTCCATCAAAACCGGCTGCACATGTACATGCATTGATATCACAGGTTCCACCGTTCATACATGGGTTAACACCAGAACAGTCAACTAAAGAGAGGACAAAAATGGCCTTAAATCAACAACAATATTTACATTCATCGTTCTCAACCGAATCTTTCCAAAGGTTTGGAAATTAAAAATGGTGTATTTAAGATTGTTAAGTAATAAAGTGGGTATTCTCTTTCACCTTTTTTTATTGGAACTCCATTGGGATAGTTACAATGACGAACTTGAAATGTAGTTAAAAGGTTAAAGTCACGCTAGAGCAGAGCATGGACTTAACAACTTTTAGTAATAAGTAACATAAATTTCCTTTAAAGCAAAATCTTATTGGACTCGTACGAAAAATATAAATGGCACCTAACGTACGTTACAAAAGAGTGTCATACCTGTACTACACAAAGCTCCATCAAATCCTGCAGCACAGGTACATGCATTGATATCACAGGTTCCACCGTTCATACATGGGTTAACACCAGAACAGTCAACTAAAGAGAGGACAGAAAATGGCCTAAAATCAACAACCAATTTTGCATTCATCGTTCTCAACCAAATCTTTCCAAAAGCTTGGAAATTAAGAATGGTATATTTAAGAATGTGAAAGTATGAAGTGGGTATTGTTTTTAAACTTTTTTATTGAAATTCCAGGGGGAATAGTTACAATGACGAACTTGAAATGTATTTAAAAAGTTAAAGTCACGATATGAACATGGCATGGCTTTAACAACTTTTAGTAATAAGTAACATGAATTTACGGAAAATATAGATGGAACCTTAAACGTACGTTACAATAGATTGTCATACCTGTACTACACAAAGCTCCATCAAATCCTGCAGCACATGTGCATGCATTGATATCACAGGTTCCACCGTTCATACATGGGTCAACACCGGAACAGTCAACTAAAGAGAGGACAGAAAATGGCCTAAAATCAACAACAAATTTTGCATTCATCGTTCTCAACCGAATCTTTCCCAAAGTTTGGAAATTAAGAATGCTGTATTTAAGATTGGTAAATTATAGAGTGGGTATTCTCTTTGACCGTTTTTTAATTGAAACTCCATGGTGAATAGTTACAATGACGAACTTCAAATATATTTAAAAGGTTAAAGTTACGATACAGCAGAGCATGGCCTAAACAATTTTAGTTAAAACTAAACATGAATTTCCTTTAAACAAAATCTTATTGGACTCGTACAAAAAACATAAATGGCGCCTAACGTACGTTATAATAGATTGTCATACCTGTACTACACAACGCTCCATCAAAACCGGCAGCACAGGTACATGCATTGATATCACAGGTTCCACCGTTCATACATGGGTTAACACCAGAACAGTCAACTAAAGAGAGGACAAAAAATGGCCTAAAATCAACAACAAATTTTGCATTCATCGTTCTCAACCGAATCTTTCCAAAAGCTTGGAAATTAAGAATGGTGTATTTAAGATTGTTAAATTATAAAGTGGGTATTCTCTTTGACCTTTTTAATTGAAACTCCAGGGGGATAGTTACAATGACGAACTTGAAATGTATTTAAAAGATTAAAGTCACGATATGAGGATAGCATGGCCTTAACAATTTGTAGTATTAAGTAAACATGATTTTCCTTTAAAGCAAAATCTTATTGGACTTATACGAAAAATATAGATGGCACCTTACGTACGTAACAATAGATTGTCATACCTGTATTACACAAATCTCCATCAAATCCTGCAGCACAGGTACATGCATTGATATCACAGGTTCCACCGTTCATACATGGGTTAACACCAGAACAGTCAACTAAAGAGAGGACAGAAAATGGCCTAAATTTATCAACGAATGTTACATTTTTCGTTCTCGACCGAATCTTTCCAAAACCTTGGAATTTAAGAATGATGTACTTAAGATTGGTAAATTATAAAGTGGGGATTCTTTTTGACCTTTCTTTATCGAAAGTCTAGGTTGGGGGGGGGGTTACAATGACGATAGAAATTTGAAAAGGAGAGGATGAAAATATATACAAAAGGATCGAGAGGAAAAAAGCAAACTGGAACGAGAAAAACAACAAAACAGAGAAAAACAGAGAAAGAAGAAAGTTTTATGTATATAGGGAAAAATGGTATTTGGTGTAAAGAAAAAGAAAAACAGAAGAGAGGAGGGGGGGAGAGAATGTGAAATGCTGACATTTATATTGAATAATCAAACATAACAAAAACAAAAAGATAATGCACGTTATCAATAACAATTAATAAATTATTACTTATTATCATTTTTGGTGATATAATTTTTACGTTAATTGTCGACATGGTTACTCAATAAATGTAATTTCAATTTGCGTTTAAAAACAAAGACACTGACAGATCTAGTTACATTGATTGGAAGTGAGTTCCAAAACTTGGGACCAGTACAAGCCAGCGTCTTCAGAGCAAAAGCAGTTCTTACACGTGGAATATGAAGTGCAGTTGCCTGCCTTGTATTATAGCTATGAATTTGATTGTTCTTTCGAAATATTTGTACTCACGCATTTGGGAGAGTACCATTTTCAAAATCATACATAATTGCGCCTAACTGTATAAAGTAAATGTCTTCAACCTTAAATAGCTTATTACTGTAGAACAAAACATTAGTATGAGCACGATAGCTCGCATTAAAAACAACTCTAACCACCCTCTTTTGGGCAACACAAATCTTATCTAATTGTGTTTTCAATGACTTCCTCCATGCCAGCACTCCATAATTGAGATAAGGCAAAATTAAAGTAGAATACAAAATAAGCAAAATTTCTTGTGGGACAAAAGAACTTAATTTATAAATTACACCAGTATTTCTAGACACGACTTTACAAATATTAGTACAATGAGATGTCCAAGACAGCTTCTCATCAATATGTAGCCCAAGAAACTTGGTGGAAGTTACTCTCACAACATTAACATCATCAACAAGTACATGTCCAGGTACATCCTTTAGGGAGTTACTAAAAAACATATAGTTTGTCTTTTGAAGATTCAAGGACAACTTATTTGCATGAATCCACAAAATAACTTTCTTTAATTCAATATTAACTGTATCTAATAAAACTTCAGGGTTTTTATGAGAAAAAATACACTTGACTAACTATTGGAATATGTATGATATTGTTGATTTTTGGAAAACATAGTACAAAATGTTTGTGGTAAATCTTTTGTATCCAGATGAAACATAAATTGACCAAGGTGAAGTAAATATAAATCAATCGCACAGCTGCACATCAATGTAGTCGAATCACAAGTTCCTTCGTGCTGGCTATCCGAGTCCATGGTACATGCACCTATAACGAGCTATTTATAATTGTGAAGACTTATGTGATGGTCTGTATTCAAGTTCTTTTAAAGACAATGAGGACGACGATAAAGAACATGAACACGATGATGATGATGATGATGATGATGATGATAATTGTAAAGATAACAGTATTGATAATGACTATTATAGTTATTGCTATCATCTATCTATCATTATTATCATTCTATGCAAAGTCTCATACCCGCTGCACACAATGAGCTATATTGATTACGTCATTACCTCTGCTGATGTATTGAGTCTTTGAAAATAAAGAACGCGTGCACCAGTAATTCCAAAGGACGTTTGCAATGATACAGAAAGCTTTCACTGGTGTGGGTGATCAACTATTAAATCATGACATGTAATTAAGTCTTCTAACAACTTTATTATTTAGTAGGCAAGCTTCCATCCACTCCTTGGGTCTCATAACACCGTGTTAAGACGGGTATATGCTGCCTCGAGATCACTGGAACGAAAAAAGGCGACAATGAGTAGCCAGAGTAGCTTTTAAGGGAAGGATTAATCCTGTTGATTTAGCTGGATTCTTTCACCTTTCTTGACCAGAAGACAGTGTGTTTCAGAGTGGATAATATGGACATCATGTCGTCAAATATTTTGTCCAATATTAACTGCGTGTTCTGCTACTACTGGATGAGATTGATTGATCTATCTGAGGGCTATTTTTAAGGTTGGTAGCAGTATAAATTACATGTAAACATCTGCAATGTTCATTTTACTTCACTTTGTTTTCGACGTAACTCTCGCATGGCGCGATGACAGCGCCAATCGCGGACACAGTCCTACGTCGACAAAATAACGCCTCATGTGCAATGAGCATAATGACGTAACTGTAAACAGACAAACATATTGATGAAAAGGGTGAACTGCCGTTTGGTCTACAACCAGTTCGTCTATTACCCGATTAGTCTATTCCCATATAGTCAACACCCAAGCCGGTCTACTATCCACATGGTCTCAAAACCATTTTGTCTACTTATCATTTGGTCTAATTTCCATATGGCCTAATATCTAAATAGTCTACTACCCACTTGGTCTATTGTTAATTTAGGCTAATAACCAGTTAGTATAATGTCCATTTTGTCTACCAACCACAAGGTCTAATAGTTATTTAATGATTATCATTATTTATGATTAAATGATTATTGGATAGTATACAAACTGTTTATAGATCAAAAGGCTATGAACGATGAAATTAATACGCCCATAGGTTCTTACCTGCCGCAGTAGTTTGAATCACGCATGAAGTGAATATCTGTAGGAGTCAATCACAACATTGAAACATTTCTCATGATAAAAGTATGATCACCAAATAATACAGTAATATATCGGAAACAGAATGAAATTGTAACACAATATTAACATGCTCTGTTATCAAATATAAACTGGTAATGATGAAAAAAATCAGTGAATAAAAGTGATAAACTGGAGTTTCATAGCATATATTGCATTATAATATATCGTCTCCATGCGATTCGTAAGGGGGTTTGGATTATTTATTACCATTATTATTTAGTTTATCAACCACAGCTATTTAACACTGACAATTGATTAAATATTACATCAGTTGTGGGTTGTCAATATCAGTGAGGGGCGTGGGGTCCTGCTACAGCACTCTCATTCAGAACATGCTCAACAGTTTGAATTTGGCCACATGGACACATGTCAGAGTCAGGGTGACAATATGTTTTATTCTTGAAAGACAACATTTATATCTTCTCGGCACTTTATTGACCAATCTTTATTGATCAGTCTTTATTCATTTCATGTTCTTTATTCGCTTAATGACCCTCTAAAGTGTTGGCAGCCCCCAAAATTTGATGGCGAAATTGCATTTAATTTGTATGATGATTTGAAGGAGGATGTCATGTATTTAAACACACACTCCCGCAAGCAATTTCAAAACAAATGTGTTTAAAGGCGTATACGAACGAGAGAATACAAAATTGGGGCTTTCTGCGTTCAACAGAAAAACAGAGTCGTGTGTTCTGTTATCAATAATCGTCTTCAAACACATTTGTTTTGAAAATCCTTGCGGAATTTTGTGTTAAATGACATGCTCTTTAACATCATCATACAATTAAACTGAAATTTGGGGCGAATTTTTGGCTCCCAACACTTTAAAGAGGCTTAAAACTAAAAAGAACATATAAAATCAGCCATAACTACCAAATTAAATTCAACATGATATATAATATTACTTTTTTATCTTGATATTCGTAGCATGATGTAAATGTCTTTATATGTTGCAAAACAGACAATATTAGCCTTGAGCTGTATGTCGTGTTGTATTTAATAAACCAGTTCCATTCAATTCAATTCAATACTTGTGCTCCTGTCACTTTGGCGGCTTGGCTATGAACAGGGGGATATGTCTAAGATCCATGAGCGTCATTGCCTGACAGATACGAGCGCGATATGAGTGGCAATTATTATTATTATTATTATTATTATATTTAATATTGTTTTTGCCATTATTATTTATATTATTACTATCATTATTAATGATATTATTATTATTAATGACAATAATTATCATTACCATAAATGTTATAATTATTTATATCGTAATATTTCTATAACAATCATTATTTGTATTGTTTTTATTAATTCTATTATCATTATTATTATTAACATATATTATTATACTCATTGTCACCATCAACATCATCATCATCATTACTACTCCTACTATCATTATCATTTCATTTCAAAGACTTTATTTTCTGCAATCAAACAAATCGGTTATACAACAAATATGGATAATTATATAAAACATAAGGTATGCAAACAATATACAAAATATAGAAACAAATATATAATACATGAGTAAGAGTAAATTTATACGTTGGGCCATTGCGTGTATAAAGAAAGAAAGCAGAAGGTCGCCGTTATAAGCAAAAGCTTGAGCAGACGGTCAACCGAGCTAAGATAAAAATGAGTTGTGAAATATTGGCAAAGTAACAGAGAAGAGGGGCCATGATACTCAAATGATATATATTACAATTAAATGTGAATATAAACAGTTGGATTCAATATAAATAATTATAGAATTAGCATATGAATCTCATCTTTATATGGTTACTAATTATACGTTAATGACAGAGATAAGAGAGAAACTAAACAAAAACAAGGGTGCGAGTGGTGCGTGTGTGTGCAGGTGCAAGTGTCCTCATGCGCCAAAGTGTTGAATCATCTATATGTACTATGTAACGTCAGACCAAAATTTAATGTAGTTTCTAAATTTTTACAAAGAACGCTTTTATTTATTTTTTTTATCTTTATACATTATATTGTGAAATAATGTGTTTTTTTAGTGTAGCTTTAAATGAATAGAGAGATGTACACTGTTTAATATGTCTAGGAGTGCATTCCAAATGTCTGGACCGTGATATCTTATGGACTTATGCGCTAACAAAGTTTTAGGATTGTGTAAATGAAAATCAGTACATTTACGCGTTGGGTATGAGTGAACATGGGAATTAGGAATAAATACGTCATGAAAAAGAGGAAGTGAATTTTGTGTGTATTTAAACATACAGATTGCTGTTTGATATAAGTGCAAATCACTCACTTTTAAAATGTTTAATCTATAAAATAACGGATTTGTATGAGCTAAGTAATTAGAAAGAGTACAAATCCTAAGTGCTCTTTTTTGCAAGAGAAAAATTATATTAATCTTAGTTATACTACAGTTCCCAAACTACATTACAGTATGTAAAATAAGGTAACACTAATGCATTATATAATGTATAAAGTATTTTCTCGGGTACAAGATCCCTCATTTTACCAATTACCCCAACTGCCCTTGAAATTGATGTTGTAATATTATTTACATGATTATTCCAAGTAAGCTTTGAATCCAAAGTTATACCTAAAAATTTTGTCGATTTCCTTTCAACTATAGAAATATCATCAATAACAATGTTTATAACCTGATCAAAGTGTGTTTGGGAAGCACAAAAATTTATAAAACATGTTTTATCTAAATTAAGGGACAATTTATTGCATTTAAACCATGTTGAGATTTTAACTAATTCATTATTGAGAGTATAAATTAGAGTATTCAAGCATTTATGAGAACAAAATATGTTAGTGTCATCTGCGAAAAGCACGTAAGTAAGAAGTGGTGATGACTTTACTATGTCATTAATATAAATAAGAAAAAGAAGGGGCCTAAAATTGATCCTTGTGGAACACCACATAACACATTTAAGTTAGGGAATTTACTGACTGAAATGAAACAAATTGCTTTCGATTAACTAAATAATTCTTAAACCATTTTAAGGCTGTGCCTCGTATACCATAATGAGTAAGTTTTGCAACAAAATGTTATGATTCATGGTGTCAAAAGCTTTTGACAGGTCCATAAATACCCCAATTATATGTTCCTTATTATTAAGTGTTTGAGTTATTTTATCACAAGATTGTATCAAAGCATAATCAGTAGAAAAACCTTTTCGAAATCCAAACTGATTGCAAATAAGAGTATTATTTTCTTGTAAAAAGAATAAAGACGTTTATAAACAATTTTTTCTAAAATCTTGGAAATGACCGGCAATAGCGAGATAGGGCGATAATTTTTATTTGAGTTAAATCATCTTTTTATAAATAGGAATCACTTTGGCTATCTTTAAGGAATCCGGGAAAATGCCTGTCGAAAGTGATAAATTACAAATATGAACTAGGGGAGAGGCCAAACAATAAATAATTTTCTTTAATAAATACACACTTATTCCATCATAACCGCATGATCTACTCATCTTAAACAATCGAACTATCTCTAATATTTCATTTTCATTCACTGGAATAAAAAATAATGAATTTTCATTAGCATCAAATAAATAATCCTTAAAGTTTTCATTTGAGTGTATTGTTGAGGCTAAACGTGGACCTATATTAACAAAATAGTTATTGAAAGCGGTAGCAATTGAATGAGGGTCCGTGATTTCATTACCACTTTCAACTATTATATCAGAGCATACTTTCTTTTTAGTTTTTAAGAGATCATTAATAGTTTGCCATAATACCTTTACATTCCCTTGATTAGATTCTATTTTATTTGAATAATACCGTTTACGTGATACACGAATTAAAGTTGTTAATCTATTTCTATAATGCTTATATCTATCTTTATTCTGAGCAGTTGGTTTACGCAATGATATTTTATACAAGCGATTGCGAGTTAAAATTGATTGCATTAACCCCTGAGTAATCCATGGCTGTTTTATACTTATATTATCTTTTTTTTTAATAAATGGCATATTCTTATCTATATAAAAGAGAGTTTATGCAAAAAGTTTTGATATGATAAATTAGCATCTTCAACCGAGAATATCTCGCGCCATTGTTCTTTGGACAAATCAGAAATTAAAGAATCAATAGTTTGTTCTGTTTCTTTCCTCTTTTTAACAACAATATTTTTCCTAGTTTTCTCACTAATGACATTATAGCATATAACAAAAATGGGTAGATGATCTGATATATCTGAGTACAGAATACCATTTAAATGTTCTGCATGTATGACATTTGAGAATATATTATCAATTAATGTTTCACTTATTGTTACACTATCAATTCTAGTAGGTTTAGAAATATGGGGATAACAAGAATATAATAACATAGTATTATAAAATTTCAATATATTATTGTTTGTTTTATTAACTAAGTCTAAATTATAATCACCCATTAAATATACATGTTTATTTTCCTGCGATATCTTATTCAAAACGGAATCTATTTGATTTATGAACGTATCTACATCACTAGTTGGTGGTCTATAAATAGTTCCTATTATCATATTTTTATTTTTACTCATACTAACTTCTATAAATAAACTTTCGGAACCTTCAATTTCTATATCAGTCCGAATTTTGAATATAAATGTATTGTTTATGTATATGGCAACACCTCCTCCTCTACCATTCTTACGGTCTTTACGTATCATTTCATAATTAGAAAGATTAAACATTTCGGGTGAATTTTCATGTAACCACGTTTCTGTGATGCCAATGGCCGAAAAGGGAAAATTGTTAATAGAGTCCATTAATATTTCAAAAGGAAGAAAATTTTTATTCAAACTTCGAGCATTCATATGAAATAGACTAAATTGATTACTAATGTTATTAGTTGGTCTTAAGGTAGATTGATCATGAGTGTTATTAAAATCGAAATTAATCTTATTAAATTCATTTATTGTATAATATTCACTATTGTGTTCAACTAAATTTTGGTCATCTATTAAAACATCAGGATTCATTTAATTTGAGTAACATATTAACATGAAGCGCGCGAGTGAAGGAGTGAAGGGTGAGCGTGCAGTGACAAGAAATTGAGCATATCAAAAGAACATAATTCTATATCCAAAAATAAAAATACATAATTACAATATTGAGAAAATTATCAACAAGTATCACGACCGCGGTGTCCTCAAGCGAGACTCCCGATTAATTATTACTATTACACTGTATAAGTAAATCTAAACACACATCAGTGCAAATACAAAAATGACAAGATTGGACATAAACCTTCTATAAACAAAATCAGGTTCGAAGATAACCTGATCACGTCTTACAAAAGATACAAATAATACTTATATGAATGAAGCGATTTCAAAGTGTTACTACACATTCAAGAGAACACGATAAGATCTACACGTTTAAATGGTACACATTTGTACTCAATTTAACAAGCAACGGACAGAAAGAAAAAAGAAAGACGTGCCCAAGAAAGAAATGTGTACAATACACAGCTAAACAACCTAAATGTGGGTAGCTGGGGATTTTAAACAAATAAAATGAGGGGTTACTTGCGTGTGCTCATTCATACAACAACACTGGAATCGCCACGTTCGGAAAAAACACATCGCACTGGGCCGGCGAACATTGTTTGTGAACAATGCTCGCCACCCCAAAGCACCATGCCCTCCAAACGCCGCGCCGCCCCGAACTTACAACCCTAAACTCAAAATCGAATAAAAGAGCATTATTTTATGAATAAAAACGAATAAAGAAGGGTTCAACGTTCAACATTATCTGCGTATTAGCATACAGGAAAGGCTTGCCCAAGAAAGAATGGTTACACAGCTACACAACCTAGATGTGGGTCGCCGGGGATTTCAAATACAAAATTGAATGAGGGGTCACTAGTGTTGTATGTGTTCATTCATACAATAACATTGAAAGTACGAACTGGACATCGTACAAGTACCGGAATCAGAAAAAGGCCACAATAAACACAATTGTTATCAAAATACATTTGCATAAAGGTACAAAATAAAGTTAACAATCAAATCAGATTAGTGTCTTAGTATTATCACTGTTATGCATTCGTACAGAAACGTCATAATATTTGATGACTAAAAATAGGTGAAAAACTGCAAATAACACTGTGCATGTATTCTTGTCATGCTTATTTGAACAAATAACAATTATCCCTGGATCCTTGAAGGGATTATAGTCATAACAGAGCATATCAGAAGGGATTCTTTAAAACAGAATAATTATTTTTAATTTATGCCCTCGCTATAACATTGAAATATGGAATAACAGTGATTGTAATAAAGACGTTTCAACAAAATCATGACATAAGTAAAGAAAGCCAACCATGTACTTATTTTGCATTTTTTCATTTCTTATTTTTGATTTATATGAAATCAATATAAAATATGATGAAGCAGACATAAACAATGAATGAAACCAATTCAAAACGATACTCTTCATCCTACAGACCGGTAGGGATAGTGTCAGTCTAGTATCTCACGAGTAATCTACACGTTTAAATGGTACACATTTGTACTCAATTTAACAAGCAACGGACAGAAAGAAAAAGAAAGACGTGCCCAAGAAAGAAATGTGTACAATACACAGCTATACAACCCAAATATGGGTAGCTTGGGATTTCAAAACAAATAAAATGAGGGGTTACTTGCGTGTGCTCATTCATACAACAACACTGGAATCGCCATGTTCGGAAAAAACACATCGCACTGGGCTGGCGAACATTGTTTGTGAACAATGCTCGCCACCCCAAAGCACCATGCCCCCAAACGCCGCGCTGCCCCGAACTTACAACCCTAAACTCAAAATCGAATAAAAGAGCATTATTTTATGAACAAAAACGAATAAAGAAGGGTTCAACGTATAGTCCCACTTTCACATTATCTGCGTATTAGCATACAGGAAAGGCTTGCCCAAGAAAGAATGGTTACACAGCTACACAACCTAGATGTGGGTCGCCGGGGATTTCAAATACAAAATTGAATGAGGGGTCACTAGTGTTGTATGTGTTCATTCATATAATAACATTGAAAGTACGAACTGGACATCGTACAAGTACCGGAATCAGAAAAAGGCCACAATAAACACAATTGTTATCAAAATACATTTGCATAAAGGTACAAAATAAAGTTAACAATCAAATCAGATTAGTGTCTTAGTATTATCACTGTTATGCATTCGTACAGAAACGTCATAATATTTGATGACTAAAAATAGGTGAAAAACTGCAAATAACACTGTGCATGTATTCTTGTCATGCTTATTTGAACAAATAACAATTATCCCTGGATCCTTGAAGGGATTATAGTCATAACAGAGCATATCAGAAGGGATTCTTTAAAACAGAATAATTATTTTTGATGTATGCCCTCGCTATAACATTGAAATATGGAATAACAGTGATTGTAATAAAGACGTTTCAACAAAATCATGACATAAGTAAAGAAGCCAACCATGTACTTATTTTGCATTTTTTCATTTCTTATTTTTGATTTATATGAAATCAATATAAAATATGATGAAGCAGACATAAACAATGAATGACACCAATTCAAAACGATACTCTTCATCCTACAGACCGGTAGGGATAGTGTCAGTCTAGTATCTCACGAGTAATGATACGAGAAAATAAGTAGATTTAATATTAATGTTCATGGTGTTCATATTCATGTCCAATTACAAACTTTAGACTTCAGCAATTTTGACTAGGTGGTCATGTATGCATAATTGCCTATATAGTTATATAACTGTTTCTTGAAATTATGAACTTGTATATTTCAGGTAAAATCAGCCTCGACAAAAGAAAATGTTACGGCCATAATCAAGATTTGAATTGTTTGAAGTTGTCTTCTTTATCAAGAGTTATTTTATCAGGTTAACCCGTTGTCATCACTGACCTGACCAGAAGATCCATGGGTTCTGTGCACCTCCATTTCTGACTGCCTTCCTGGTTTGTAACAGAACTTTGGTTCCGACAACTTTGATCCTCGTTGATAGGTTTTTGTTTTTCCTCAGATCGTATGCCACTGATGCCAATCTCCCCCTCTCGCTTCATTTTGGGAGGAAGATCGGTACGGATGCTGATGTTGCTAAACTGCGAAGAAGGGTCGTTTGCATCACTGCCTGGGGGTCCTGGTTGTCGGCGAGGTCGATGCTCGTAGGAATGAAGTAGCCGATCTCGGTCCATCATTCGGGCGAATCTGATGATGATGGCAGGTGGTTGAGACCGCTGGGGCTGGAACTGAGAACCTTCACCATGTTCACGCCGGGGCTGAGGAAGACGGTGCGTGTTGACCACGGGAATGCTTGAAGCTACCTCTCTGGATATGTTCAGCTGCTTGAGAAGACTTGCTGAATCGTTTCGATCACGTTTTCGTTGGGATTGGTTGGAACAGGCACACCGTATACGAGCAAGTTCTGTTTCCGATTATGCATCTCCGCAAGTGTGACTTGGACCTCGAGTTCGTCGAGTTTTTCTCCAGTTGGGCTCGCAATCGAGGCAAATCTTCCTTTTCGATTGAAATTAGTCGATCGGATGTTGTAGTGAGGCTTGCTTCCATTTCTGATACAGTTCTTTTGTCACCTCAAGATCATGTTTTATCGCTGAAATATCATTAACAACACGATCGAGTTTGTTGTTTACTTGTGATGCCAGTTCACCGAACATTCGTTTCATTTCTGTCGTGAACGTATACAGTTCGCTGGGCAGTTGAGTAGATGGAACATGTACCGGCGATTGTGCACATTGACTGTGTTCGCTGATCCCATTAAGGTTAGAGCTTGTGTCGATTATGTCCGCAGTCTCGAGCGACGGGCTTGAATCTAGCCCTGCCGGTCGCCCGGCACGATTAACACCACTGTTGTCCATACCGCTGCGAGGCGACATGGCGCCATTTTCGGATGAATTTGAGGCGGTATCTTCTCGGTTTTTACCTCCATTGTTAGACTTATTGACATTAGCATTTCGCAGATTATATCCTGGAGTTTCCTTCCGCTTGTTCTTGTTGGAGTCCATTTTATACTTGATGCGTATTAACGTAGAATTTAGTGGTTATTCGGGAGCCAAGCTAGTGGTATTATTCCGCCATTGAGTCGTCCGTCCGTCCGTATCATTATCGTTATTATTATTATTTTAATTATTTCTGTTATCGTTTTTATTATTATTATTGTTATTAAAATATATTATTATACTCATCATCACTATCACCATCTTTATCATCATCATTACTACTCCTACTGTTATTA
>CP137684.1:25767485-25782656 GCA_037976565.1 Mesocentrotus franciscanus | reverse complement strand
GAATTTTCTTTTTATTATTTATTTTTATTTATTTCCGCCACTTTTTGTTCCGTTGATAACTCAAGATCGGTTTTGTCAATTTCTTTCAATTTTGACACAGTCATAGGTCATAGTCATGAGACGTGACAGGAACATTTTCAAGGTCATCAAGTCTTCATGACGTCATCCAGGCGCCATTTTGTGTTTTTTTGGTACTTTCAACTCATGATCATATCTTCATAACGGAAAGTCATTTCTCATTCATATTTATCATGATCAAGGTCAATATCCGTCCGGTCAATTTCAGGTCAAAAAACGCGCGCATGCGTACGTCCGCGCGTCAGCGCGCGCGCAAAATTTCAAAATACTCAAAATCGTCTTAAATTCATTTTGCATACGTTTCAGGCCATTTTAAGCATTTCGCAAAAAAAAACGCGCACACGCGAATGCGGGCGCGTTTTCGTTCGTGACGGCCGAACGAAAAATAATTCGCCAGTGCATTTTTGACATGATATTCCCATTTTTTTCCGAACATTTTGATACCATGTTTATCTTTTATGACCATTAATAACGGAATGAGCGTCCGTTCAAGATACATGTCCGTGCGCGCGAGCTCTTGTAATACATAGCATATATGGGCAAAAACATGCCTATACAAAATTCATTGTAACTCTTCAGAATGGATGGGAACTCCCAATTTTTTTCATATTTGGATAGATTATGAGTCGGAGATATGATTTCATGTCTCATTTGACCCTCAATTAACTCATGACGTCATCATAATGGCCTCCGAACTCAAAATTTCAATTTGCATATTATGACGTCAGCATATTTTTGGAAAATTGATTGTATCTCTGTAAATATTGATCGATTTTCTTCCAAATTTTGATATGTTCTAGCTGAGACAATTCTCTACAAATGCAGTCACCACGATTTTCATTTTGACAAAGGCATCATGGCGTATTTTTGCGATTAAAGGAGGCATGTCAATTTTTCACATTTTGCGTGTATTCTCTATGGGACATGACTTTTCTCAAAACTGGATTCTACATTCCGTCTTTCGCGAGCAATATCTCCGTCGTTTTAGTTTTGTTTTTGCTGAGCTTTGAGTATGTTGTAGCTGAGACAATAAGCTATCACAAGTGTGCCCTTTATTTTTCGATCAGATGCCGGGATCATGCTCATATTTCACTTGCAAAGTGAGATTTGAGAATTCCATTTTCCGTTCACGTGTAATGTCTATGTGGATTATTTTGGTATAGTGGTCATAGCACTTGCCTCCCATTCCGGCGACCCAAGTTCGATTCCTGGTGGGTCATTTTTTTTTTTTTTTTTGCCGTCGTTTTAAATTTGATTTTATGATCTTCTTCGACTATTATAACATATTATCATATACAATCACAAACAATGTAATAAAATGCCTAATTTTGCGTGTTATATCTATGGGAGAAGAATGTCAATCGTTTGAGTACAACCCTATGGGAAATCTGGTATTAAACCTAATATAGGGTTTATCTCCCAACTCTGCTACAATATCAAATCACCTTGCTAGTCTCCTTCCCAGACGTTTTTACTTTTCCAGTTATTCAGCCCAAGGTATATGCATGTTTACGTCTCTCCCGTGGACATAGAATTGTTTACTTGTCTATACTTCTCTCTTTCTCTATATTAAATTCTATTTATGCTGGATATATTGAATGCATCGTTCTCCATTGCATCTCTCTCTTTCTCTCTCTCTTGCTCTGTTTCCCTTCTCCTCTCTTATTTTGCCCCTCTCCTTCTCTTGCTCTGTCTCTGCATATATATCTCTCTCTACTCTTTTACCCTCTCCCTCTCTCTCTGCCTCCCTCTACCTCGACCTCTTGCCTTGCCTCCCTCTTATTCTCTTGCTCTGTCTCCCTCTGCCTCTGCCCTTCTCTTTTTCTTCTCTCTCACCCTCTACCTCTCCCGCCTCTGGTTCTCGTTCTCCTTCTATTATGTCTTGTAATGTTCCTTAATTTTCTATAGCTCTGCCCTTTGCCCTTTGGCCTTGGAACTCAAAATACGAATTTGCATATTATGACGTCAGCATATTTATGGAAAATTGATTGTATCTCTGTAAATATGGATCGATTTTCTTCCAAATTTTGATATGTTGTAGCTAAGACAATTTTCTACAAGATCAGTTATTCAGATTACATAACAGACCACCTAATTCGTCCTCATGACGAATTACATTTCTAGTTATTATTATTATTTATTTTTATTTCCTCCACTTTTTTGTTCCGACGATAACTCAAGATCGGTACAGTCAATTTCTTTCAATTTTGGCACAGTCATGGGTCATTGTCAGGAGACGTGACAGGAACATTTTCAAGGTCATCAGGTCATCGTGACGTCATCCAGGCGCCATTTTGTGAAATCACATGATCAATCATATCTTCATGATGCGTCATCAAAGGTCATTCATATTCATATCACATATACTTCAGGACAAGGGTCAACAGGTCATGTCGTCAAAAATCACATAAAGGTCATGACGCGCGCGTACGCGCGCGTCAAAATTTTAAAAAGCTCAAAATCACTTAACTATTAATTGAGAGTACGTTTCAGGTCATTTTAAGCATTTCAAAATTTCCGTCCGTGCGCGTCCGCGCGCGTTATGCGCGCGCATCGCGTACACATCGTAAAAACGCCTTTTTCGCATGGTTTTTATTTCTGACACTATTTTTGACAATTTCCAACTATTTCCAGTCATTCTCGACCTTCCATAATGCCACGCGTGCGTCAAACTTTAAAATTCGTGCGCGCGTCAATGGGCAATATAATGTAAAAAGTGGTAAAAACATGCCTATACAAAATCCGCCATAGCTCTTCAGAATGCCTAAATACCCCAAATTTTTAACATTTTTGGAAGATTATGAAATGTTTATGTGATTTCATGTCTCATTTGTCCAATCGTATGTTCTGACGTCATCATATTGGCCTATGAACTCAAAATTTGATTTTGCATATTATGACGTCATAATTTTTGTATTCATTTGATAATATTCTGTAATATTGTCGATTTTCTTCCAAATTTTGATATGTTCTAGCTGAGACAATTCTCTACAAATGCAGTCATCACGATTTTCATTTTGACAAAGGCATCATGGCGTATTTTTGCGATTAAAGGAGGCATGTCAATTTTTCACATTTTGCGTGTATTCTCTATGGGACATGACTTTTCTCAAAACTGGATTCTACATTCCCGTCTTTCGCGAGCAATATCTCCGTCGTTTTAGTTTTGTTTTCGCTGAGCTTTGAGTATGTTGTAGCTGAGACAATAAGCTATCACAAGTGTGCCCTTTATTTTTCGATCAGATGCCGGGATCATGCTCATATTTCACTTGCAAAGTGGGATTTGAGAATTCCATTTTCCGTTCACGTGTAATCGCTATGGGAAATGTTTTTATATCGGTAACGCACTTGTTTATTTTTATTTTCCCACCACTTTCTTGTGAGCGTGATTGCTCAAATTCGGCTCCATCAATTTTCATCAAATTTTTGTCAGTCATCAGGCTTATCAAATTCAAGTGCCACCATTTTTTCAAGGTCATCAGGTCATCGTGACGTCATCCAGGCGCCATTTTGTGAAATCACATTATCAATCATATCTTCATGATGCGTCATCAAAGGTTATTTATATTCATATCACATATATTAGGTCAAGGGTCAACAGGTCATGTCATCAAAGGTCACATAGGTCATGACGCGCGCGTACGCGCGCGTCAATATTTTAAAATGCTCAAAATCACTTAACTATTAAACGAGAGTACGAATCAGGTCATTTTAAGCATTTCAAAAATTTCCGTCCGTGCGCGTCCGCGCGCGTTATGCGCGCGCGCAGCACGTTCACATCGTAAACACGCCGTTTTTTGCATGGTTTGTATTTCTGACACTATTTTTGACAATTTCCAACTATTTCCAGTCATTCTCGACCTTCTATAATGCCACACGCGTGCGTCAAACTTTAAAATTCGTGCGCGCGTCAATGGGCAATATAATGTAAAAAGTGGTAAAAACATGTCTATATAAAATCCGCCATAGCTCGTCAGAATGCCTGAATTCCTCTCCATTTTTTTCATATTTGGATAGAGTATGAATTGAGATATGATTTCATGTCTCATTTTGCCAGTACATATATCGTGACGTCATCATAAAGGCCTTGGAACTCAAAATACGAATTTGCATATTATGACGTCAGCATATTTATGGAAAATTGATTGTATCTCTGTAAATATTGATTGTTTTTCTTCCAAATTTAGATATGTTGAAGCTAAGACAATTCTCTACAAGATAAGTTATCCTCACTTTTCGTTTTGATGACGTCATCAAAGTGAAAATTTCAATTAAAGGCGACATGTCAGAATTTTCTTAACGTGCGTGTTATGTCTACGAAAGTCGAATTTCGTTCACATCATGAATCTACATAACATTAATCTTTGAGCACTATCTAGCTTATTTAAGCTCTTTTTCTTCCAAATTTTGATATGTTGTAGCTAAGACAATTTTCTACAAGATCAGTTATTCAGATTACATAACAGACCACCTAATTCGTCCTCATGACGAATTACATTTCTAGTTTTTATTTATTTCTCCCCTTTTTTGTTCCGAGGATAACTCAAGATCGGTTTTGTCAATTTCTTTCAATTTTGGCACAGTCATAGGTCATTGTCATGAGACGTGACAGGAACATTTTCAAGGTCATCAGGTCTTCATGACGTCATCCAGGCGCCATTTTGTGTTTTTTTGGTACTTTCAACTCATGATCATATCTTCATAACGGAAAGTCATTTCTCATTCATATTTATCATGATCAAGGTCAATATCCGTCCGGTCAATTTCAGGTCAAAAACGCGCGCATACGTCCGCGCGTCAGCGCGCGCAAAATTTCAAAATGCTCCAAATCGTCTCAAATTCATTTTGATACGTTTCAGGCCATTTTAAGCATTTCGCAAAAACGCGCACACGCACATGCGCGCGCGTTTTCGCGCGTAACACCATTACACAACATAAAATCGCCATTTTTTTCTTTCATGATATTTCCCATATTTTTCAAACAATTTGATACCATGTTTATCTCTTATTGACCATTAATAACAAATGAGCGTCCATTCAATATAAATGTCCGTGCGCGAGCTCTTGTAATACATAGCATATATGGGCAAAAACATGCCTATACAAAATTCATTGTAACTCTTCAGAATGGATGGGAACTCCCAATTTTTTTCATATTTGGATAGATTATGAGTCGGAGATATGATTTCATGTCTCATTTGACCCTCAATTAACTCATGACGTCATCATAATGGCCTCCGAACTCAAAATTTCAATTTGCATATTATGACGTCAGCATATTTTTGGAAAATTGATTGTATCTCTGTAAATATTGATCGATTTTCTTCCAAATTTTGATATGTTCTAGCTGAGACAATTCTCTACAAATGCAGTCATCACGATTTTTCATTTTGACAAAGGCATCATGGCGTATTTTTGCGATTAAAGGAGGCATGTCAATTTTTCACATTTTGCGTGTATTCTCTATGGGACATGACTTTTTCTCAAAACTGGATTCTACATTCCGTCTTTCGCGAGCAATATCTCCGTCGTTTTAGTTTTGTTTTTGCTGAGCTTTGAGTATGTTGTAGCTGAGACAATAAGCTATCACAAGTGTGCCCTTTATTTTTCGATCAGATGCCGGGATCATGCTCATATTTCACTTGCAAAGTGAGATTTGAGAATTCCATTTTCCGTTCACGTGTAATGTCTATGTGGATTATTTTGGTATAGTGGTCATAGCACTTGCCTCCCATTCCGGCGACCCAAGTTCGATTCCTGGTGGGTCATTTTTTTTTTTTTTTTTGCCGTCGTTTTAAATTTGATTTTATGATCTTCTTCGACTATTATAACATATTATCATATACAATCACAAACAATGTAATAAAATGCCTAATTTTGCGTGTTATATCTATGGGAGAAGAATGTCAATCGTTTGAGTACAACCCTATGGGAAATCTGGTATTAAACCTAATATAGGGTGTATCTCCCAACTCTGCTACAATATCAAATCACCTTGCTAGTCTCCTTCCCAGACGTTTTTACTTTTTCCAGTTATTCAGCCCAAGGTATATGCATGTTTACGTCTCTCCCGTGGACATAGAATTGTTTACTTGTCTATACTTCTCTCTTTCTCTATATTAAATTCTAGAATGCATCGTTCTCCATTGCATCTCTCTCTTTCTCCTCTCTCTTGCTCTGTTTCCCTTCTCCTCTCTTATTTTGCCCCTCTCCTTCTCTTGCTCTGTCTCTGCATATATATCTCTCTCTACTCTTTTACCCTCTCCCTCTCTCTCTGCCTCCCTCTACCTCGACCTCTTGCCTTGCCTCCCTCTTATTCTCTTGCTCTGTCTCCCTCTGCCTCTGCCCTTCTCTTTTCTTCTCTCTCACCCTCTACCTCTCCCGCCTGCTCTGGTTCTCGTTCTCCTTCTATTATGTCTTGTAATGTTCCTTAATTTTCTACAGCTCTGCCCTTTGCCCTTTGGCCTTGGAACTCAAAATACGAATTTGCATATTATGACGTCAGCATATTTATGGAAAATTGATTGTATCTGTAAATATGGATCGATTTTCTTCCAAATTTTGATATGTTGTAGCTAAGACAATTTTCTACAAGATCAGTTATTCAGATTACATAACAGACCACCTAATTCGTCCTCATGACGAATTACATTTCTAGTTTTTATTTATTTTCCCCCCTTTTTTGTTCCGAGGATAACTCAAGATCAGTTTAGTCAATTTCTTTCAATTTTGGCACAGTCATAGGTCATTGTCATGAGACGTGACAGGAACATTTTCAAGGTCATCAAGTCTTCATGACGTCATCCAGGCGCCATTTTGTGTTTTTTTTGGTACTTTCAACTCATGATCATATCTTCATAACGGAAAGTCATTTCTCATTCATATTTATCATGATCAAGGTCAATATCCGTCCGGTCAATTTCAGGTCAAAAAATGCGCGCATGCGTTCGTCCGCGTGTGAGCGCGCGCGCAAGATGAGAAACTGTTCAAAATCACTTTTTTATTCAATGAGAGTACGTTTCAGGCCATTTTAAGCATTTCGCAAAAAAACGTGCACGCGCGCATGCGCGCGTTTTCGCGCTCACTGGTATTTTGCAACATAGAATCGCCGAATTTTTTCTGTCATCATATTTGGCACATGTCTTCAAGCATTTTGATACCTTGTTCACCTTTTCTGACCAGTAATAAAGCAATGAGCGTCCGTCAAAGTTACAGCACGCTTGGACCGCGCTATCTTTATCCACAATACATGGGCAAAAACATGCCTATACAAAATTCATTGTAACTCTTCAGAATGGATGGAACTCCCAATTTTTTTCATATTTGGATAGATTATGAGTCGGAGATATGATTTCATGTCTCATTTGACCCTCAATTAACTCATGACGTCATCATAATGGCCTCCGAACTCAAAATTTCAATTTGCATATTATGACGTCAGCATATTTTTGGAAAATTGATTGTATCTCTGTAAATATTGATCGATTTTCTTCCAAATTTTGATATGTTCTAGCTGAGACAATTCTCTACAAATGCAGTCATCACGATTTTCATTTTGACAAAGGCATCATGGCGTATTTTTGCGATTAAAGGAGGCATGTCAATTTTTCATTTTGCGTGTATTCTCTATGGGACATGACTTTTCTCAAAACTGGATTCTACATTCCCGTCTTTCGCGAGCAATATCTCCGTCGTTTTAGTTTTGTTTTCGCTGAGCTTCGAGTATGTTGTAGCTGAGACAATAAGCTATCACAAGTGTGCCCTTTATTTTTCGATCAGATGCCGGGATCATGCTCATATTTCACTTGCAAAGTGGGATTTGAGAATTCCATTTTCCGTTCACGTGTAATGTCTATGTGGATTATTTTGGTATAGTGGTCATAGCACTTGCCTCCCATTCCGGCGACCCAAGTTCGATTCCTGGTGGGTCATTTTTTTTTTTTTTTTTGCCGTCGTTTTAAATTTGATTTTATGATCTTCGACTATTATAACATATTATCATATACAATCACAAACAATGAATTAAATGCCTAATTTTGCGTGTTATATCTATGGGAGAAGAATGTCAATCGTTTGTGTAAAACACTATGGATATCAGATTCCTTGTCGTGTCTTCGATTGTTCCTTAATTTTCTCTAGCTCTGTCCTTTGCCCTTTGGCTAGCTTTGTATTCTTATTTCACCCCTACTATGTTTCCTATTAAATTACTATCCTCCCGCTATATTTATCTATATAGCTCTTTCCTTCCAAGTGCATGCATTCTAGCTGATTCCTCTTTTATCCCTCTGTCCAGCTCATGTATTTTGTACATGACTATATATACCCCGTCTCCCTCTCTCCTGAATATATATATCTAGTGCCATACATCTCTCTCTCTCCCCTCTCTCTCTTTATCGTTTTGCATATTGCATCTCTTTCTATTTCTCTCTCTCCTCTCTCTTATAATGCTCTGTTTCCCTTCCCCTCTCTTGTTCTGCCCCATCTCCTTAATTCTCTTGCTCTGTCTCTGCATCTCGATCTCTCTCTCCTTCTCTACTCTACTCTTTCCCCCTCTCCCTCTCTCGATCTAGCTGTCTCCTCTCTCAACTTCTGTAGTTTTACATTAACATCATTATATTGGCTCATTGAATTGAAGATGAGCATGATCATAAGAATTGAACAGACCACCTAATTCGTCCTCATGACGAATTACATTTCTAGTTTTTTTAAATAATCCTCTTATTCAGGTCTATTAGTGTGCCAAATTTCAAGTCTATACAATGCATGGTTTTAGAGAAACCATGTACATTATATTTAACCTTTGACCCTCAAATCTAAATATCAAAATGAAGTATGCATTTTCTATATTTTGTTTTGTTATAAGAAATCATATCTCCGACTCATACTCTTTCCAACTATGAATAAAAAATTGATACACGACAAGGACTCAGATTTCTCATAGGTTTGTACTCAAACGATTGACATTCTTCTCCCATAGATATAACACGCAAAATTAGGCATTTTATTACATTGTTTGATTGTATTGTATATGATAATATGTTATAATAGTCGAAGAAGGTCATAAAATCAAATTTAAAACGAAGGCCCCCCAAAAAACAAAAAAAAATGACCCACCGAAATGGGAGGCAAGTGCTATGACCACTATACCAAAATAATCCCCATAGACATTACACGTGAATGGAAAATGGAATTCTCAAATCCCACTTTTCAAGTGAAATATGAGCATAATCCCGGCATCTGATCAAAAAATAAAGGGCACATTAGTGATAGCTTATTGTCTCAGCTACAACATACTCAAAGCTCAGCGAAAATGAAACTAAAACGACGGAGATATTGCTCGCGAAAGACGGGAATGTAGAATCCAGTTTTGAGAAAAAGTCATGTCCCATATACACGCAAAATGAATAAATTTGACATGCCTCCTTTCATCGCAAAAATACGCCATGATGACTTTGTCAAAATGGAAAGTAGAGAATTGTCTCATCTAGAACATATCAAAATTTGGAAGAAAATCGATCAATATTTACAGAGATACAATCAATTTTCCAAAAATATGCTGACGTCATAATATGCAAATTGAAATTTTGAGTTCGGAGGCCATTATGATGACGTCATGAGTTAATTGAGGATCAAATGATACATGAAATCATATCTCCGACTCATAATCTATCCAAATATGAAAAAAAATGGGAGTTCCCATCCATTCTGAAGAGTTACAATGAATATTGTATAGGCATGTTTTTGCCCATATGTATTATAAGAGCTCGCGCGCACGGACATGTTTCTTGAACGGACACTCATTGCGTTATTACTCGTCAGAAAAAGGTGAACAAGGTATCAAAATACTTGGAAAAATGTGCCAAATATGATGACAGAGAAAATGGCGATTCTATGTTGCAAAATGCCAGTACGCGCGAAAACGCGCGCGCGCGTGCGTGTGCGTGTGCGTTTTTTGCAAAATGCTTAAAATGGCCTGTAACGTATTCAAAATGAATTTGAGACGATTTGGAGCATTTTGAAATTTGCGCGCGCTGGTGCGCGGGACGTACGCATGCGCGCACGTTTTTTGACCTGAAATTGAACGGACGGTTATTGACCTTGATCATGATAAATATGAATGAGAAACGACTTTTCGTTATGAAGATATGATCATGAGTAGATTTTCAGAAAATTTCACAAAATGGCGCCTAGATGACGTCATCAGTCAAGGTCAAGGTTGAAAACCTTTTTTGCTTTGTCCATATGCCAATACATATGTGTGCCAAATTTCAAGGCATTTGATTGAGCCATTTTCAAGTTATCGTGCTAACAAAAAGTGATTGGAAATAAGAAAAACTAGACATGTAATACTTGTTTCGGAACAAGTATAAGTGGGCTGTTCCAATTAGTGCATACCACACATGGTTAGTGAGATAGTGATCAGTGAAATGTTTGACCTTTGACCCTAATTTACATACTAAGTAGTTAATATATCATTGGCAATATTTGACCTTATTTTTTGAAATAATCCTCTTATTCAGGTCTATTTAATAGTGTGCCAAATTTCATGTCTATACAAAGCATTGTCTTAGAGAAACCATATGTACAGTATATTTGACCTTTAACCTTAAAATCTAAATAACATAATGAAATATGCATATTCTCGATTTTGTGTTTTTATATGAAATATTTTTTCTTACCTTATTTATATCAACATGCAACGTTTCAATTCAATTGCGACCACTATACCAAAATACTCCACATAGACATTACACGTATACGGAATATGGGATTTTCAAATCACATTTTGTAGTTAAAATATCACCATGATCTCATTATCTGATTAAAAAATAAATGTCACCTTCTGCGTAGGAAATTGTCTCAGCTACAACATATCCGAAGCTGGCAGAAAATCGAGCAAAAATAATCGAGATATTGCTCAAACAAGACTGGAATGTAGAATGAAGACTTCAGAAAAAGTCACCTCCCACAGAGAATACACGTAAAATTAGGAAAATTGACATAATCAAAAGAGAGGGTTAAGGTTAGAATTGAATATTTACTATATTATATAGAAAGAGAGAAGTTATAGACATGTTAACAATTCTATGTCCGTGGGAGAGACGTAAACATTGCATATACCTGGGCTGAATAACTGGAAAGTATAAACGTCTGGGAAGGAGACTAATATAAACATGGGATGATTTGATATATTCCAACAGACTTGGGAGATTAACCCTATAGGTTTAATACACGACAAGGAATCAGATTTCCCATAGGGTTGTACTCAAACGATTGACATTCTTCTCCCATAGATATAACACGCAAAATTAGGCATTTTATTACATTGTTTGTGATTGTATATGATAATATGTTATAATAGTCGAAGAAGATCATAAAATCAAATTTAAAACGACGGCAAAAAAAAAAAATTGACCCACCAGGAATCGAACTTGGGTCGCCGGAATGGGAGGCAAGTGCTATGACCACTATACCAAAATAATCCACATAGACATTACACGTGAACGGAAAATGGAATTCTCAAATCCCACTTTGCAAGTGAAATATGAGCATGATCCCGGCATCTGATAAAAAAAAGGGCACACTTGTGATAGCTTATTGTCTCAGCTACAACACACTTGAAGCTAAGCGAAAACGAAACTAAAACGACGGAGATATTGCTCGCGAAAGACGGGAATGTAGAATCCATTTTTGAAAATAGTCATGTCCCATAGAGAATACACGCAAAATGTGAAAAATTGACATGCCTCCTTTAATCGCAAAAATACGCCATGATGCCTTTGTCAAAATGAAAAATCGTGTGACTGCATTTGTAGAAAATTGTCTCAGCTAGAACATATCAAAATTTGGAAGAAAATCGATCAATATTTACAGAGATACAATCAATTTGCCCAAAATATGCTTACGTCATAATATGCAAATTGAAATTTCGAGTTCGGAGGCCATTATGATGACGTCATGAGTTAATTGAGGGTCAAATGACACAAGAAATCATATCTCCGACTCATAATCTATCCAAATCCATTCATTCTGAAGAGTTACAATGAATATTGTATAGGCATGTTTTTGCCCATATGTATTACAAGAGCTCGCGCGCACGGACATGTTTCTTGAACGGACGCTTATTGCGTTATTACTGGTCAGAAAAAGGTGAACAAGGTATCAAAATGCTTGGAAAAATGTGCCAAATATGATGACAGAGAAAATTCGGCGATTCTATGTTTTAAAATGCCAGTAAGCGCGAAAACGCGCGCGCATGCGCGTGTGTGCGTTTTTTTGCGAAATGCTTAAAATAGCCTGAAATGTATCCAAAATGAATTTAAGACGATTTGGAGCATTTTAAAATCTTGCGTGCGCGCTAACGCGCGGATGTACGTATGTACGCGCGCACGGACATTTAACTTGAATGGACGCTCATTCCCTTATTAATGGTCATAAAGAGATAAGCATGATATGAAATATTTCGAAAAAAAATGAGGAATATCGTGTCAAAAAAAATCTAGGAGGAATTATTTTGCGTTCGGCCGTGACGAACGAAACGCGCGCGCATGCGCGTGTGCGCGACTTTTTATGAAATGCTAACGCTAATAATGGCGTACGCGCACGTTTCTTGACCTGAAATTGACCGGACGGATATTGACCTTGATCATGATAAATATGAATGGGAAATGACTTTCCGTTATGAAGATATGATCATGAGTTGATTTTCACAAAATGGCGCCTAGATGACGTCATCAGTCATGGTCAAGGTTGAAAACCCTTTTTTGCTTTGTCCTTATGCCTATACATATGTGTGCCAAATTTCAAGGCATTTGATTGAGCCATTTTTAAGTTATCGTGCTAACAAAAAAGTGCTTGGAAATATGAAAAATAAACTAGACATGTAATACTTGTTAATAACAAGTATAGGTGGGCTGTTCCAAGTGCATGCCACACATGTTTAGTGACATACTAAGTAGTTAAAATAACATTGGCATGATTTGACCTTATTAGGTGGTCTGTCGTATATCGACAGATCAGAACGAAAACATAAGGTGTTCTGTATTGTATACAGCCCACCTGATAAAGAAATAAAGGCAATTCTAACGAAAACATAAGGTGGTCTGTATTATATACAGCCCACCTGATAAAGGCAATTCTAACGAAAACATGAGGTGGTCTGTATTATATACAGCCCACCTGAAAAATCGACCCATTTTGGACAAAATTCTTTATCGGCCTCAAAAAACAAAAGATAAGCAACATTTGGCACCGATTTTCTTTCGTGAATTTGGCACCTTCTTGGAGGATATTGCATCTATACCTGGTTTACTTCTCATCGCCGGAGACTTCAACTTTCATGTAGACGACTCGACTGATAGAGAAGCTACTATTTTTACAGATCTCATAACCTCTGCTGGACTTACTCAATATGTAACTGGACCTACCCACAAAGATGGACACACTCTTGACCTCATCCTAACTCGAAATACTTATAACTTTGTCTCAAATTTAAATACTACCAGTTATTTACCGTCTGATCATTCTGCTGTCTTATGTAATCTGAATATTGCGCGACCAAAACCAGCAAAAATTGAAATCTCTTTCCGTAAATTTCGCAATATTGATATTAATGTCTTTCGCACTGATATATTAAATTCACCTCTGTATAAATCTCCCGCATCTGAATTGGACAACTTGGTTTGTCAATACGACTCTGTTCTAAATGACCTTAAAAACAAGCACGCACCTTTGATAACTCGCACAATAAGGTGTCGTCCTAACGCACCTTGGTTCAATGAAAAATTACATGAAATGAAACGGAACTTACGACGCCTTGAACGACGTTGGAATGCTTCTAAATTAGAAGTTGACAGACAAATTTTCAAAAACCAATGTTATGAATATAATCGCATGATCAAACAATCCAAACAAAACCATCATTCAAAGCAATTTGAAGGCTGTAATTCAAAGCAGCTATTTCTAAAAGTCAACAAATTGTGCACACCAAAAGTATCCAAGGTGTTACCTTCTGACGATTCTGATCTTTCACTTGCTGAACGTTTTTCGGATTTTTTTACCGACAAAATTCGGAGTATCAAAAATGTTCTTAATGATTCATCAAAAACGGATGTTTCCATATCCATGGTTGATTCATGCAATTCTTCATTTCCTGAATTTTCACCAGTATCAGAGGATACTGTCAGAGTCATAATAATGAAATCTCCATCTACTTCATGTAGTCTCGATCCAATGCCGACATGGTTGCTTAAGAAATGTTTAGATGAGCTTTTACCAGTCATTACCAAAATTATAAACATGTCTATTCAAAGTGGTCAATTTCCCGGTGTTTTGAAATCGGCACAAATCACTCCTCTTTTGAAGAAACCAAATTTGGATTGTGAAATTTTGAAAAACTATCGGCCTGTTGCCAACCTTAAGTTTCTTGCTAAAACAATTGAACGTGCTTGTGCTTCTCAAATTCAGGGCTATCTATCATCAAACAATCTGTGTAGTAAAATGCAATCTGCATATAGATCTTGTCATAGCGTTGAAACTGCTCTTTTACGTGTATATAATGATTTGTTGTTAGCTGTGGACCAAGGTGATGAAGCTGTTTTGATACTTTTAGACTATTCTGCGGCTTTCGATACTATCAGTCATATTTTTCTTGATCGCTTACGGAATAGATATGGTGTATCAGGTACTGCCTTGAATTGGTTTAAAACATATATTTTATGAATCGTTCTCAATCTATTGTCATTAATGACTCTTTATCCAAACCTCATGTACCACTTGAAGGTGTTCCTCAGGGATCTGTCATCGGCCCTTTGTCATTTACTTTGTACACTGCACCACTTGAAGATATCATTGAAGCGCATGGTTTAGGCCGAATGATACATGCAGATGACACCCAAGTATATGTTGTTTTGAAACGTGATTCCGACCATTCTGTCATTACCAAACTTGAAAGATGTATAAATGATATCAAAGCTTGGTCCACTGCTAATGATTTGAAGTTAAATGAGGATAAAACTGAGGTTATTCATGTAACATCTCGATTCAAAAGTCCAACCAATTACCATCTGTCAGAAATTGATAATGTTCCCATAC
>CP137684.1:25608076-25766985 GCA_037976565.1 Mesocentrotus franciscanus | reverse complement strand
CCATGACATGTAGGTAATGTATCCGGAGATGGTCACCATCGCCACAAGTGAACATTGTGTCCTCGCCCGTACCGGGAATAACCAGATGTACATGTTACCTCCAAAGTTGCACCATGCAAGACTGCACCACCCGTTGAATAATTTGAAAACGGTACACCAACAACGCAATTTGCTGAAGAAAGAAAATATTGTATTAAATGTCATTTAATGTTTAAATCAGTAACGTATTTCAAAATTTTCTTAAGGAATTGATTTGTCAGTGTCACATAATTATCATGAAACGTTTGCTTTCAGTAGTTATTTTGGATTGTGAATCATTGAGTACTGTACTGTGAAATAAGTGCTATGTCCTTTTAAATGTTATAGGAAATACAATGTGATATTGAAAATGTACTTTAGTTTACTTTTTAGGTATTTCCATGTTTAGCATAAACATTCCTTAATTTGTCCTTTTCATATTTTTCCTCCGGTTGATACAGGATATTATGTTTTCATGTTTTTTATCAGGTAAATTGTAATATTAGTATTCCGGTACGAACGTGTATGTTTTTCGGCAGTGATATCTAATGGCAATACATTCCACAAGTAAGGTCTAGCCTGTGCGAATGACCCTTAGATTTTACGATTTCAATCTTTACATTTCCAACCTCTAATGGAGAGTGACATGATCTTACCATGACATGTAGGTAATGTATCCGGAGACAGGTCACCATCGCCACAAGTGAACATTGTGTCCTCGCCCGTACCCAGGAATAACCAGATGTACATGTTACCTCCAAAGTTGCACCATGCAAGACTGCACCACCCGTTGAATAATTTGAAAACGGTACACCACCACAACGCAATTTGCTGAAGAAAGAAAATATTGTATTAAATGTCAATTTCAATGTTTAAATCAGTAACGTATTTCAAAATTTTCTTATGAATTGATTGTCAGTGTCACATAATTATCATGAAACGTTTGCTTTTCAGTAGTTATCATGGATTGTGAATCATTGGAGTACTGTACCTGTGAAATAAGTGCTATGTCCTTAAATGTTATAGGAAATACAATGTGATATTGAAAATGTACTTTAGTTTACTTTTAGGTATTTCCATGTTTAGCATAAACATTCCTTAATGGTCCTTTTTCATATTTTTCCGGTTCACAGGATATTATGTTTTATGTTTTTATCAGGCAAATTGTAATATTAGTATTCCGGTACGAACGTGTATGTTTTTGGCAGTGATATCTAATGGCAATACATTCCACAAGTAAGGTCTAGCCTGTGCGAATGACCCTTAGATTTTACGATTTCAATCTTTACATTTCCAACCTCTAATGGAGAGTGACATGATCTTACCATGACATGTAGGTAATGTATCCGGAGACAGGTCACCATCGCCACAAGTGAACATTGTGTCCTCGCCCGCACCGGGGAATAACCAGATGTACATGTTACTCCAAAGTTGCACCATGCAAGACTGCACCACCTGTTGAATTTGAAAACGGTACACCACCAACAACGCAATTTGCTGAAGAAAGAAAATATTGTATTAAATGTCAATTTCAATGTTTAAATCAGTAACGTATTTCAAAATTTTCTTATGAATTGATTGTCAGTGTCACATAATTATCATGAAACGTTTGCTTTTCAGTAGTTATCATGGATTGTGAATCATTGAGTACTGTACCTGTGAAATAAGTGCTATGTCCTTTTTAAATGTTATAGGAAATACAATGTGATATTGAAAATGTACTTTAGTTTACTTTTAGGTATTTCCATGTTTAGCATAAACATTCCTTAATTTGGTCCTTTTTCATTTTTCCTCCGGTTGATACAGGATATTATGTTTTCATGTTTTTATCAGGTAAATTGTAATATTAGTATTCCGGTACGAACGTGTATGTTTTTCGGCAGTGATATCTAATGGCAATACATTCCACAGGTAAGGTCTAGCCTGTGCGAATGACCCTTAGATTTTACGATTTCAATCTTTACATTTCCAACCTCTAATGGAGAGTGACATGATCTTACCATGACATGTAGGTAATGTATCCGGAGACAGGTCACCATCGCCACAAGTGAACATTGTGTCCTCGCCCGTACCCGGGAATAACCAGATGTACATGTTACTCCAAAGTTGCACCATGCAAGACTGCACCACCCGTTGAATAATTTGAAAACGGTACACCACTAACAACGCAATTTGCTGAAGAAAGAAAATATTGTATTAAATGTCAATTTCAATGTTTAAATCAGTAACGTATTTCAAAATTTTCTTATGAATTGATTGTCAGTGTCACATAATTATCATGAAACGTTTGCTTTTCAGTAGTTATCATGGATTGTGAATCATTGAGTACTGTACCTGTGAAATAAGTGCTATGTCCTTTTTAAATGTTATAGGAAATACAATGTGATATTGAAAATGTACTTTAGTTTACTTTTTAGGTATTTCTATGTTTAGCATAAACATTCCTTAATTTGGTCCTTTTTCATATTTTTCTCCGGTTGATACAGGATATTATGTTTTTATGTTTTTATCAGGTAAATTGTAATATTTGTATTCCGGTACGAACGTGTATGTTTTTCGGCAGTGATATCTAATGGCAATACATTCCACAGGTAAGGTCTAGCCTGTGCGAATGACCCTTAGATTTTACGATTTCAATCTTTACATTTCCAACCTCTAATGGAGAGTGACATGATCTTACCATGACATGTAGGTAATGTATCCGGAGACAGGTCACCATCGCCACAAGTGAACATTGTGTCCTCGCCCGTACCCGGGGAATAACCAGATGTACATGTTACCTCCAAAGTTGCACCATGCAAGACTGCACCACCCGTTGAATAATTTGAAAACGGTACACCACTAACAACGCAATTTGCTGAAGAAAGAAAATATTGTATTAAATGTCAATTTCAATGTTTAAATCAGTAACGTATTTCAAAATTTTCTTATGAATTGATTGTCAGTGTCACATAATTATCATGAAACGTTTGCTTTTCAGTAGTTATCATGGATTGTGAATCATTGGAGTACTGTACCTGTGAAATAAGTGCTATGTCCTTTTTAAATGTTATAGGAAATACAATGTGATATTGAAAATGTACTTTAGTTTACTTTTTAGGTATTTCTATGTTTAGCATAAACATTCCTTAATTTGCTCCTTTTTCATATTTTTCCTCCGGTTGATACAGGATATTATGTTTTCATGTTTTTATCAGGTAAATTGTAATATTAGTATTCCGGTACGAACGTGTATGTTTTTCGGCAGTGATATCTAATGGCAATACATTCCACAGGTAAGGTCTAGCCTGTGCGAATGACCCTTAGAGCCATTTACGATTTCAATCTTTACATTTCCAACCTCTAATGGAGAGTGACATGATCTTACCATGACATGTAGGTAATGTATCCGGAGACAGGTCACCATCGCCACAAGTGAACATTGTGTCCTCGCCCGTACCCGGGGAATAACCAGATGTACATGTTACCTCCAAAGTTGCACCATGCAAGACTGCACCACCCGTTGAATAATTTGAAAACGGTACACCACTAACAACGCAATTTGCTGAAGAAAGAAAATATTGTATTAAATGTCAATTTCAATGTTTAAATCAGTAACGTATTTCAAAATTTTCTTATGAATTGATTGTCAGTGTCACATAATTATCATGAAACGTTTGCTTTTCAGTAGTTATCATGGATTGTGAATCATTGGAGTACTGTACCTGTGAAATAAGTGCTATGTCCTTTTTAAATGTTATAGGAAATACAATGTGATATTGAAAATGTACTTTAGTTTACTTTTTAGGTATTTCTATGTTTAGCATAAACATTCCTTAATTTGGTCCTTTTTCATATTTTTCTCCGGTTGATACAGGATATTATGTTTTTATGTTTTTATCAGGTAAATTGTAATATTAGTATTCCGGTACGAACGTGTATGTTTTTCGGCAGTGATATCTAATGGCAATACATTCCACAGGTAAGGTCTAGCCTGTGCGAATGACCCTTAGATTTTAGAGCCATTTACGATTTCAATCTTTACATTTCCAACCTCTAATGGAGAGTGACATGATCTTACCATGACATGTAGGTAATGTATCCGGAGACAGGTCACCATCGCCACAAGTGAACATTGTGTCCTCGCCCGTACCGGGGAATAACCAGATGTACATGTTACCTCCAAAGTTGCACCATGCAAGACTGTACCACCCGATGAATAATCTGAAAACGGTACACCACTAACAACGCAATTTGCTGAAGAAAGAAAATATTGTATTAAATGTCAATTTCAATGTTTAAATCAGTAACGTATTTCAAAATTTTCTTATGAATTGATTGTCAGTGTCACATAATTATCATGAAACGTTTGCTTTTCAGTAGTTATCATGGATTGTGAATCATTGGAGTACTGTACCTGTGAAATAAGTGCTATGTCCTTTTTAAATGTTATAGGAAATACAATGTGATATTGAAAATGTACTTTAGTTTACTTTTTAGGTATTTCTATGTTTAGCATAAACATTCCTTAATTTGCTCCTTTTTCATATTTTTCCTCCGGTTGATACAGGATATTATGTTTTCATGTTTTTATCAGGTAAATTGTAATATTAGTATTCCGGTACGAACGTGTATGTTTTTCGGCAGTGATATCTAATGGCAATACATTCCACAAGTAAGGTCTAGCCTGTGCGAATGACCCTTAGATTTTACGATTTCAATCTTTACATTTCCAACCTCTAATGGAGAGTGACATGATCTTACCATGACATGTAGGTAATGTATCCGGAGACAGGTCACCATCGCCACAAGTGAACATTGTGTCCTCGCCCGTACCCGGGGAATAACCAGATGTACATGTTACCTCCAAAGTTGCACCATGCAAGACTGCACCACCCGTTGAATAATTTGAAAACGGTACACCACTAACAACGCAATTTGCTGAAGAAAGAAAATATTGTATTAAATGTCAATTTCAATGTTTAAATCAGTAACGTATTTCAAAATTTTCTTATGAATTGATTGTCAGTGTCACATAATTATCATGAAACGTTTGCTTTTCAGTAGTTATCATGGATTGTGAATCATTGGAGTACTGTACCTGTGAAATAAGTGCTATGTCCTTTTTAAATGTTATAGGAAATACAATGTGATATTGAAAATGTACTTTAGTTTACTTTTAGGTATTTCTATGTTTAGCATAAACATTCCTTAATTTGGTCCTTTTTCATATTTTTCCTCCGGTTGATACAGGATATTATGTTTTTATGTTTTTATCAGGTAAATTGTAATATTAGTATTCCGGTACGAACGTGTATGTTTTTCGGCAGTGATATCTAATGGCAATACATTCCACAGGTAAGGTCTAGCCTGTGCGAATGACCCTTAGATTTTAGAGCCATTTACGATTTCAATCTTTACATTTCCAACCTCTAATGGAGAGTGACATGATCTTACCATGACATGTAGGTAATGTATCCGGAGACAGGTCACCATCGCCACAAGTGAACATTGTGTCCTCGCCCGTACCCGGGAATAACCAGATGTACATGTTACCTCCAAAGTTGCACCATGCAAGACTGCACCACCCGTTGAATAATTTGAAAACGGTACACCACTAACAACGCAATTTGCTGAAGAAAGAAAATATTGTATTAAATGTCAATTTCAATGTTTAAATCAGTAACGTATTTCAAAATTTTCTTATGAATTGATTGTCAGTGTCACATAATTATCATGAAACGTTTGCTTTTCAGTAGTTATCATGGATTGTGAATCATTGGAGTACTGTACCTGTGAAATAAGTGCTATGTCCTTTTTAAATGTTATAGGAAATACAATGTGATATTGAAAATGTACTTTAGTTTACTTTTTAGGTATTTCTATGTTTAGCATAAACATTCCTTAATTTGGTCCTTTTTCATATTTTTCCTCCGGTTGATACAGGATATTATGTTTTTATGTTTTTATCAGGTAAATTGTAATATTAGTATTCCGGTACGAACGTGTATGTTTTTCGGCAGTGATATCTAATGGCAATACATTCCACAGGTAAGGTCTAGCCTGTGCGAATGACCCTTAGATTTTAGAGCCATTTACGATTTCAATCTTTACATTTCCAACCTCTAATGGAGAGTGACATGATCTTACCATGACATGTAGGTAATGTATCCGGAGACAGGTCACCATCGCCACAAGTGAACATTGTGTCCTCGCCCGTACCCGGGAATAACCAGATGTACATGTTACCTCCAAAGTTGCACCATGCAAGACTGTACCACCCGATGAATAATTTGAAAACGGTACACCACTAACAACGCAATTTGCTGAAGAAAGAAAATATTGTATTAAATGTCAATTTCAATGTTTAAATCAGTAACGTATTTCAAAATTTTCTTATGAATTGATTGTCAGTGTCACATAATTATCATGAAACGTTTGCTTTTCAGTAGTTATCATGGATTGTGAATCATTGGAGTACTGTACCTGTGAAATAAGTGCTATGTCCTTTTTAAATGTTATAGGAAATACAATGTGATATTGAAAATGTACTTTAGTTTACTTTTTAGGTATTTCTATGTTTAGCATAAACATTCCTTAATTTGGTCCTTTTTCATATTTTTCCTCCGGTTGATACAGGATATTATGTTTTTATGTTTTTATCAGGTAAATTGTAATATTAGTATTCCGGTACGAACGTGTATGTTTTTCGGCAGTGATATCTAATGGCAATACATTCCACAGGTAAGGTCTAGCCTGTGCGAATGACCCTTAGATTTTAGAGCCATTTACGATTTCAATCTTTACATTTCCAACCTCTAATGGAGAGTGACATGATCTTACCATGACATGTAGGTAATGTATCCGGAGACAGGTCACCATCGCCACAAGTGAACATTGTGTCCTCGCCCGTACCCGGGAATAACCAGATGTACATGTTACCTCCAAAGTTGCACCATGCAAGACTGCACCACCCGTTGAATAATTTGAAAACGGTACACCACTAACAACGCAATTTGCTGAAGAAAGAAAATATTGTATTAAATGTCAATTTCAATGTTTAAATCAGTAACGTATTTCAAAATTTTCTTATGAATTGATTGTCAGTGTCACATAATTATCATGAAACGTTTGCTTTTCAGTAGTTATCATGGATTGTGAATCATTGGAGTACTGTACCTGTGAAATAAGTGCTATGTCCTTTTTAAATGTTATAGGAAATACAATGTGATATTGAAAATGTACTTTAGTTTACTTTTTAGGTATTTCTATGTTTAGCATAAACATTCCTTAATTTGGTCCTTTTTCATATTTTTCCTCCGGTTGATACAGGATATTATGTTTTTATGTTTTTATCAGGTAAATTGTAATATTAGTATTCCGGTACGAACGTGTATGTTTTTCGGCAGTGATATCTAATGGCAATACATTCCACAGGTAAGGTCTAGCCTGTGCGAATGACCCTTAGATTTTAGAGCCATTTACGATTTCAATCTTTACATTTCCAACCTCTAATGGAGAGTGACATGATCTTACCATGACATGTAGGTAATGTATCCGGAGACAGGTCACCATCGCCACAAGTGAACATTGTGTCCTCGCCCGTACCCGGGAATAACCAGATGTACATGTTACCTCCAAAGTTGCACCATGCAAGACTGTACCACCCGTTGAATAATTTGAAAACGGTACACCACTAACAACGCAATTTGCTGAAGAAAGAAAATATTGTATTAAATGTCAATTTCAATGTTTAAATCAGTAACGTATTTCAAAATTTTCTTATGAATTGATTGTCAGTGTCACATAATTATCATGAAACGTTTGCTTTTCAGTAGTTATCATGGATTGTGAATCATTGGAGTACTGTACCTGTGAAATAAGTGCTATGTCCTTTTTAAATGTTATAGGAAATACAATGTGATATTGAAAATGTACTTTAGTTTACTTTTTAGGTATTTCTATGTTTAGCATAAACATTCCTTAATTTGGTCCTTTTTCATATTTTTCCTCCGGTTGATACAGGATATTATGTTTTTATGTTTTTATCAGGTAAATTGTAATATTAGTATTCCGGTACGAACGTGTATGTTTTTCGGCAGTGATATCTAATGGCAATACATTCCACAGGTAAGGTCTAGCCTGTGCGAATGACCCTTAGATTTTAGAGCCATTTACGATTTCAATCTTTACATTTCCAACCTCTAATGGAGAGTGACATGATCTTACCATGACATGTAGGTAATGTATCCGGAGACAGGTCACCATCGCCACAAGTGAACATTGTGTCCTCGCCCGCACCCGGGAAATAACCAGATGTACATGTTACCTCCAAAGTTGCACCATGCAAGACTGTACCACCCGATGAATAATCTGAAAACGGTACACCACTCACAACGCAATTTGCTGAAGAAAGAAAATATTGTATTAAATGTCAATTTCAATGTTTAAATCAGTAACGTATTTCAAAATTTTCTTATGAATTGATTGTCAGTGTCACATAATTATCATGAAACGTTTGCTTTTCAGTAGTTATCATGGATTGTGAATCATTGGAGTACTGTACCTGTGAAATAAGTGCTATGTCCTTTTTAAATGTTATAGGAAATACAATGTGATATTGAAAAAGGACTTTAGTTTACTTTTTAGGTATTTCTATGTTTAGCATAAACATTCCTTAATTTGGTCCTTTTTCATATTTTCCCTCCGGTTGATACAGGATATTATGTTTTTATGTTTTTATCAGGTAAATTGTAATATTAGTATTCCGGTACGAACGTGTATGTTTTTCGGCAGTGATATCTAATGGCAATACATTCCACAGGTAAGGTCTAGCCTGTGCGAATGACCCTTAGATTTTACGATTTCAATCTTTACATTTCCAACCTCTAATGGAGAGTGACATGATCTTACCATGACATGTAGGTAATGTATCCGGAGACAGGTCACCATCGCCACAAGTGAACATTGTGTCCTCGCCCGTACCCGGGAATAACCAGATGTACATGTTACCTCCAAAGTTGCACCATGCAAGACTGTACCACCCGATGAATAATTTGAAAACGGTACACCACTAACAACGCAATTTGCTGAAGAAAGAAAATATTGTATTAAATGTCAATTTCAATGTTTAAATCAGTAACAGTAGTTATCAAAATCATTGAGTACTGTACCTGTGAAATAAGTGCTATGTCCTTTTTAAATGTTATAGGAAATACAATGTGATATTGAAAATGTACTTTAGTTTACTTTTTAGGTATTTCTATGTTTAGCATAAACATTCCTTAATTTGGTCCTTTTTCATATTTTCCTCCGGTTGATACAGGATATTATGTTTTCATGTTTTTATCAGGTAAATTGTAATATTAGTATTCCGGTACGAACGTGTATGTTTTTCGGCAGTGATATCTAATGGCAATACATTCCACAAGTAAGGTCTAGCCTGTGCGAATGACCCTTAGATTTTACGATTTCAATCTTTACATTTCCAACCTCTAATGGAGAGTGACATGATCTTACCATGACATGTAGGTAATGTATCCGGAGACAGGTCACCATCGCCACAAGTGAACATTGTGTCCTCGCCCGTACCCGGGGAATAACCAGATGTACATGTTACCTCCAAAGTTGCACCATGCAAGACTGCACCACCCGTTGAATAATTTGAAAACGGTACACCACTAACAACGCAATTTGCTGAAGAAAGAAAATATTGTATTAAATGTCAATTTCAATGTTTAAATCAGTAACGTATTTCAAAATTTTCTTATGAATTGATTGTCAGTGTCACATAATTATCATGAAACGTTTGCTTTTCAGTAGTTATCATGGATTGTGAATCATTGGAGTACTGTACCTGTGAAATAAGTGCTATGTCCTTTTTAAATGTTATAGGAAATACAATGTGATATTGAAAATGTACTTTAGTTTACTTTTTAGGTATTTCTATGTTTAGCATAAACATTCCTTAATTTGGTCCTTTTTCATATTTTTCCTCCGGTTGATACAGGATATTATGTTTTTATGTTTTTATCAGGTAAATTGTAATATTAGTATTCCGGTACGAACGTGTATGTTTTTCGGCAGTGATATCTAATGGCAATACATTCCACAGGTAAGGTCTAGCCTGTGCGAATGACCCTTAGATTTTAGAGCCATTTACGATTTCAATCTTTACATTTCCAACCTCTAATGGAGAGTGACATGATCTTACCATGACATGTAGGTAATGTATCCGGAGACAGGTCACCATCGCCACAAGTGAACATTGTGTCCTCGCCCGTACCCGGGGAATAACCAGATGTACATGTTACCTCCAAAGTTGCACCATGCAAGACTGTACCACCCGATGAATAATCTGAAAACGGTACACCACTCACAACGCAATTTGCTGAAGAAAGAAAATATTGTATTAAATGTCAATTTCAATGTTTAAATCAGTAACGTATTTCAAAATTTTCTTATGAATTGATTGTCAGTGTCACATAATTATCATGAAACGTTTGCTTTTCAGTAGTTATCATGGATTGTGAATCATTGGAGTACTGTACCTGTGAAATAAGTGCTATGTCCTTTTTTAAATGTTATAGGAAATACAATGTGATATTGAAAATGTACTTTAGTTTACTTTTTAGGTATTTCCATGTTTAGCATAAACATTCCTTAATTTGGTCCTTTTTCATATTTTTCCTCCGGTTGATACAGGATATTATGTTTTCATGTTTTTATCAGGTAAATTGTAATATTAGTATTCCGGTACGAACGTGTATGTTTTTCGGCAGTGATATCTAATGGCAATACATTCCACAAGTAAGGTCTAGCCTGTGCGAATGACCCTTAGATTTTACGATTTCAATCTTTACATTTCCAACCTCTAATGGAGAGTGACATGATCTTACCATGACATGTAGGTAATGTATCCGGAGACAGGTCACCATCGCCACAAGTGAACATTGTGTCCTCGCCCGTACCCGGGGAATAACCAGATGTACATGTTACCTCCAAAGTTGCACCATGCAAGACTGCACCACCCGTTGAATAATTTGAAAACGGTACACCACTAACAACGCAATTTGCTGAAGAAAGAAAATATTGTATTAAATGTCAATTTCAATGTTTAAATCAGTAACGTATTTCAAAATTTTCTTATGAATTGATTGTCAGTGTCACATAATTATCATGAAACGTTTGCTTTTCAGTAGTTATCATGGATTGTGAATCATTGGAGTACTGTACCTGTGAAATAAGTGCTATGTCCTTTTTTAAATGTTATAGGAAATACAATGTGATATTGAAAATGTACTTTAGTTTACTTTTTAGGTATTTCCATGTTTAGCATAAACATTCCTTAATTTGGTCCTTTTTCATATTTTTCCTCCGGTTCATACAGGATATTATGTTTTCATGTTTTTATCAGGTAAATTGTAATATTAGTATTCCGGTACGAACGTGTATGTTTTTCGGCAGTGATATCTAATGGCAATACATTCCACAAGTAAGGTCTAGCCTGTGCGAATGACCCTTAGATTTTACGATTTCAATCTTTACATTTCCAACCTCTAATGGAGAGTGACATGATCTTACCATGACATGTAGGTAATGTATCCGGAGACAGGTCACCATCGCCACAAGTGAACATTGTGTCCTCGCCCGTACCGGGGAATAACCAGATGTACATGTTACCTCCAAAGTTGCACCATGCAAGACTGCACCACCCGTTGAATAATTTGAAAACGGTACACCACTAACAACGCAATTTGCTGAAGAAAGAAAATATTGTATTAAATGTCAATTTCAATGTTTAAATCAGTAACGTATTTCAAAATTTTCTTATGAATTGATTGTCAGTGTCACATAATTATCATGAAACGTTTGCTTTTCAGTAGTTATCATGGATTGTGAATCATTGGAGTACTGTACCTGTGAAATAAGTGCTATGTCCTTTTTAAATGTTATAGGAAATACAATGTGATATTGAAAATGTACTTTAGTTTACTTTTTAGGTATTTCTATGTTTAGCATAAACATTCCTTAATTTGGTCCTTTTTCATATTTTTCCTCCGGTTGATACAGGATATTATGTTTTTATGTTTTTATCAGGTAAATTGTAATATTAGTATTCCGGTACGAACGTGTATGTTTTTCGGCAGTGATATCTAATGGCAATACATTCCACAGGTAAGGTCTAGCCTGTGCGAATGACCCTTAGATTTTAGAGCCATTTACGATTTCAATCTTTACATTTCCAACCTCTAATGGAGAGTGACATGATCTTACCATGACATGTAGGTAATGTATCCGGAGACAGGTCACCATCGCCACAAGTGAACATTGTGTCCTCGCCCGTACCCGGGGAATAACCAGATGTACATGTTACCTCCAAAGTTGCACCATGCAAGACTGCACCACCCGTTGAATAATTTGAAAACGGTACACCACTAACAACGCAATTTGCTGAAGAAAGAAAATATTGTATTAAATGTCAATTTCAATGTTTAAATCAGTAACGTATTTCAAAATTTTCTTATGAATTGATTGTCAGTGTCACATAATTATCATGAAACGTTTGCTTTTCAGTAGTTATCATGGATTGTGAATCATTGGAGTACTGTACCTGTGAAATAAGTGCTATGTCCTTTTTAAATGTTATAGGAAATACAATGTGATATTGAAAATGTACTTTAGTTTACTTTTTAGGTATTTCTATGTTTAGCATAAACATTCCTTAATTTGGTCCTTTTTCATATTTTTCCTCCGGTTGATACAGGATATTATGTTTTTATGTTTTTATCAGGTAAATTGTAATATTAGTATTCCGGTACGAACGTGTATGTTTTTCGGCAGTGATATCTAATGGCAATACATTCCACAGGTAAGGTCTAGCCTGTGCGAATGACCCTTAGATTTTAGAGCCATTTACGATTTCAATCTTTACATTTCCAACCTCTAATGGAGAGTGACATGATCTTACCATGACATGTAGGTAATGTATCCGGAGACAGGTCACCATCGCCACAAGTGAACATTGTGTCCTCGCCCGTACCCGGGGAATAACCAGATGTACATGTTACCTCCAAAGTTGCACCATGCAAGACTGTACCACCCGATGAATAATCTGAAAACGGTACACCACTCACAACGCAATTTGCTGAAGAAAGAAAATATTGTATTAAATGTCAATTTCAATGTTTAAATCAGTAACGTATTTCAAAATTTTCTTATGAATTGATTGTCAGTGTCACATAATTATCATGAAACGTTTGCTTTTCAGTAGTTATCATGGATTGTGAATCATTGGAGTACTGTACCTGTGAAATAAGTGCTATGTCCTTTTTAAATGTTATAGGAAATACAATGTGATATTGAAAATGTACTTTAGTTTACTTTTTAGGTATTTCTATGTTTAGCATAAACATTCCTTAATTTGGTCCTTTTTCATATTTTTCCTCCGGTTGATACAGGATATTATGTTTTCATGTTTTTATCAGGTAAATTGTAATATTAGTATTCCGGTACGAACGTGTATGTTTTTCGGCAGTGATATCTAATGGCAATACATTCCACAGGTAAGGTCTAGCCTGTGCGAATGACCCTTAGATTTTACGATTTCAATCTTTACATTTCCAACCTCTAATGGAGAGTGACATGATCTTACCATGACATGTAGGTAATGTATCCGGAGACAGGTCACCATCGCCACAAGTGAACATTGTGTCCTCGCCCGTACCGGGGAATAACCAGATGTACATGTTACCTCCAAAGTTGCACCATGCAAGACTGCACCACCCGTTGAATAATTTGAAAACGGTACACCACTAACAACGCAATTTGCTGAAGAAAGAAAATATTGTATTAAATGTCAATTTCAATGTTTAAATCAGTAACGTATTTCAAAATTTTCTTATGAATTGATTGTCAGTGTCACATAATTATCATGAAACGTTTGCTTTTCAGTAGTTATCATGGATTGTGAATCATTGGAGTACTGTACCTGTGAAATAAGTGCTATGTCCTTTTTAAATGTTATAGGAAATACAATGTGATATTGAAAATGTACTTTAGTTTACTTTTTAGGTATTTCTATGTTTAGCATAAACATTCCTTAATTTGGTCCTTTTTCATATTTTTCCTCCGGTTGATACAGGATATTATGTTTTCATGTTTTTATCAGGTAAATTGTAATATTAGTATTCCGGTACGAACGTGTATGTTTTTCGGCAGTGATATCTAATGGCAATACATTCCACAAGTAAGGTCTAGCCTGTGCGAATGACCCTTAGATTTTACGATTTCAATCTTTACATTTCCAACCTCTAATGGAGAGTGACATGATCTTACCATGACATGTAGGTAATGTATCCGGAGACAGGTCACCATCGCCACAAGTGAACATTGTGTCCTCGCCCGTACCCGGGAATAACCAGATGTACATGTTACCTCCAAAGTTGCACCATGCAAGACTGCACCACCCGTTGAATAATTTGAAAACGGTACACCACTAACAACGCAATTTGCTGAAGAAAGAAAATATTGTATTAAATGTCAATTTCAATGTTTAAATCAGTAACGTATTTCAAAATTTTCTTATGAATTGATTGTCAGTGTCACATAATTATCATGAAACGTTTGCTTTTCAGTAGTTATCATGGATTGTGAATCATTGGAGTACTGTACCTGTGAAATAAGTGCTATGTCCTTTTTAAATGTTATAGGAAATACAATGTGATATTGAAAATGTACTTTAGTTTACTTTTTAGGTATTTCTATGTTTAGCATAAACATTCCTTAATTTGGTCCTTTTTCATATTTTTCCTCCGGTTGATACAGGATATTATGTTTTTATGTTTTTATCAGGTAAATTGTAATATTAGTATTCCGGTACGAACGTGTATGTTTTTCGGCAGTGATATCTAATGGCAATACATTCCACAGGTAAGGTCTAGCCTGTGCGAATGACCCTTAGATTTTAGAGCCATTTACGATTTCAATCTTTACATTTCCAACCTCTAATGGAGAGTGACATGATCTTACCATGACATGTAGGTAATGTATCCGGAGACAGGTCACCATCGCCACAAGTGAACATTGTGTCCTCGCCCGCACCCGGGAAATAACCAGATGTACATGTTACCTCCAAAGTTGCACCATGCAAGACTGTACCACCCGATGAATAATCTGAAAACGGTACACCACTCACAACGCAATTTGCTGAAGAAAGAAAATATTGTATTAAATGTCAATTTCAATGTTTAAATCAGTAACGTATTTCAAAATTTTCTTATGAATTGATTGTCAGTGTCACATAATTATCATGAAACGTTTGCTTTTCAGTAGTTATCATGGATTGTGAATCATTGGAGTACTGTACCTGTGAAATAAGTGCTATGTCCTTTTTAAATGTTATAGGAAATACAATGTGATATTGAAAATGTACTTTAGTTTACTTTTTAGGTATTTCTATGTTTAGCATAAACATTCCTTAATTTGGTCCTTTTTCATATTTTTCCTCCGGTTGATACAGGATATTATGTTTTTATGTTTTTATCAGGTAAATTGTAATATTAGTATTCCGGTACGAACGTGTATGTTTTTCGGCAGTGATATCTAATGGCAATACATTCCACAGGTAAGGTCTAGCCTGTGCGAATGACCCTTAGATTTTACGATTTCAATCTTTACATTTCCAACCTCTAATGGAGAGTGACATGATCTTACCATGACATGTAGGTAATGTATCCGGAGACAGGTCACCATCGCCACAAGTGAACATTGTGTCCTCGCCCGTACCCGGGAATAACCAGATGTACATGTTACCTCCAAAGTTGCACCATGCAAGACTGTACCACCCGTTGAATAATCTGAAAACGGTACACCACTAACAACGCAATTTGCTGAAGAAAGAAAATATTGTATTAAATGTCAATTTCAATGTTTAAATCAGTAACGTATTTCAAAATTTTCTTATGAATTGATTGTCAGTGTCACATAATTATCATGAAACGTTTGCTTTTCAGTAGTTATCATGGATTGTGAATCATTGGAGTACTGTACCTGTGAAATAAGTGCTATGTCCTTTTTAAATGTTATAGGAAATACAATGTGATATTGAAAATGTACTTTAGTTTACTTTTTAGGTATTTCTATGTTTAGCATAAACATTCCTTAATTTGGTCCTTTTTCATATTTTTCCTCCGGTTGATACAGGATATTATGTTTTTATGTTTTTATCAGGTAAATTGTAATATTAGTATTCCGGTACGAACGTGTATGTTTTTCGGCAGTGATATCTAATGGCAATACATTCCACAGGTAAGGTCTAGCCTGTGCGAATGACCCTTAGATTTTAGAGCCATTTACGATTTCAATCTTTACATTTCCAACCTCTAATGGAGAGTGACATGATCTTACCATGACATGTAGGTAATGTATCCGGAGACAGGTCACCATCGCCACAAGTGAACATTGTGTCCTCGCCCGTACCCGGGAATAACCAGATGTACATGTTACCTCCAAAGTTGCACCATGCAAGACTGTACCACCCGATGAATAATCTGAAAACGGTACACCACTCACAACGCAATTTGCTGAAGAAAGAAAATATTGTATTAAATGTCAATTTCAATGTTTAAATCAGTAACGTATTTCAAAATTTTCTTATGAATTGATTGTCAGTGTCACATAATTATCATGAAACGTTTGCTTTTCAGTAGTTATCATGGATTGTGAATCATTGGAGTACTGTACCTGTGAAATAAGTGCTATGTCCTTTTTAAATGTTATAGGAAATACAATGTGATATTGAAAATGTACTTTAGTTTACTTTTTAGGTATTTCTATGTTTAGCATAAACATTCCTTAATTTGGTCCTTTTTCATATTTTTCCTCCGGTTGATACAGGATATTATGTTTTTATGTTTTTATCAGGTAAATTGTAATATTAGTATTCCGGTACGAACGTGTATGTTTTTCGGCAGTGATATCTAATGGCAATACATTCCACAGGTAAGGTCTAGCCTGTGCGAATGACCCTTAGATTTTAGAGCCATTTACGATTTCAATCTTTACATTTCCAACCTCTAATGGAGAGTGACATGATCTTACCATGACATGTAGGTAATGTATCCGGAGACAGGTCACCATCGCCACAAGTGAACATTGTGTCCTCGCCCGTACCCGGGAATAACCAGATGTACATGTTACCTCCAAAGTTGCACCATGCAAGACTGTACCACCCGATGAATAATCTGAAAACGGTACACCACTAACAACGCAATTTGCTGAAGAAAGAAAATATTGTATTAAATGTCAATTTCAATGTTTAAATCAGTAACGTATTTCAAAATTTTCTTATGAATTGATTGTCAGTGTCACATAATTATCATGAAACGTTTGCTTTTCAGTAGTTATCATGGATTGTGAATCATTGGAGTACTGTACCTGTGAAATAAGTGCTATGTCCTTTTTAAATGTTATAGGAAATACAATGTGATATTGAAAATGTACTTTAGTTTACTTTTTAGGTATTTCTATGTTTAGCATAAACATTCCTTAATTTGGTCCTTTTTCATATTTTTCCTCCGGTTGATACAGGATATTATGTTTTTATGTTTTTATCAGGTAAATTGTAATATTAGTATTCCGGTACGAACGTGTATGTTTTTCGGCAGTGATATCTAATGGCAATACATTCCACAGGTAAGGTCTAGCCTGTGCGAATGACCCTTAGATTTTAGAGCCATTTACGATTTCAATCTTTACATTTCCAACCTCTAATGGAGAGTGACATGATCTTACCATGACATGTAGGTAATGTATCCGGAGACAGGTCACCATCGCCACAAGTGAACATTGTGTCCTCGCCCGTACCCGGGAATAACCAGATGTACATGTTACCTCCAAAGTTGCACCATGCAAGACTGTACCACCCGATGAATAATCTGAAAACGGTACACCACTCACAACGCAATTTGCTGAAGAAAGAAAATATTGTATTAAATGTCAATTTCAATGTTTAAATCAGTAACGTATTTCAAAATTTTCTTATGAATTGATTGTCAGTGTCACATAATTATCATGAAACGTTTGCTTTTCAGTAGTTATCATGGATTGTGAATCATTGGAGTACTGTACCTGTGAAATAAGTGCTATGTCCTTTTTAAATGTTATAGGAAATACAATGTGATATTGAAAATGTACTTTAGTTTACTTTTTAGGTATTTCTATGTTTAGCATAAACATTCCTTAATTTGGTCCTTTTTCATATTTTTCCTCCGGTTGATACAGGATATTATGTTTTTATGTTTTTATCAGGTAAATTGTAATATTAGTATTCCGGTACGAACGTGTATGTTTTTCGGCAGTGATATCTAATGGCAATACATTCCACAGGTAAGGTCTAGCCTGTGCGAATGACCCTTAGATTTTAGAGCCATTTACGATTTCAATCTTTACATTTCCAACCTCTAATGGAGAGTGACATGATCTTACCATGACATGTAGGTAATGTATCCGGAGACAGGTCACCATCGCCACAAGTGAACATTGTGTCCTCGCCCGCACCCGGGGAATAACCAGATGTACATGTTACCTCCAAAGTTGCACCATGCAAGACTGTACCACCCGATGAATAATCTGAAAACGGTACACCACTCACAACGCAATTTGCTGAAGAAAGAAAATATTGTATTAAATGTCAATTTCAATGTTTAAATCAGTAACGTATTTCAAAATTTTCTTATGAATTGATTGTCAGTGTCACATAATTATCATGAAACGTTTGCTTTTCAGTAGTTATCATGGATTGTGAATCATTGGAGTACTGTACCTGTGAAATAAGTGCTATGTCCTTTTTAAATGTTATAGGAAATACAATGTGATATTGAAAATGTACTTTAGTTTACTTTTTAGGTATTTCTATGTTTAGCATAAACATTCCTTAATTTGGTCCTTTTTCATATTTTTCCTCCGGTTGATACAGGATATTATGTTTTTATGTTTTTATCAGGTAAATTGTAATATTAGTATTCCGGTACGAACGTGTATGTTTTTCGGCAGTGATATCTAATGGCAATACATTCCACAGGTAAGGTCTAGCCTGTGCGAATGACCCTTAGATTTTACGATTTCAATCTTTACATTTCCAACCTCTAATGGAGAGTGACATGATCTTACCATGACATGTAGGTAATGTATCCGGAGACAGGTCACCATCGCCACAAGTGAACATTGTGTCCTCGCCCGTACCCGGGGAATAACCAGATGTACATGTTACCTCCAAAGTTGCACCATGCAAGACTGTACCACCCGTTGAATAATTTGAAAACGGTACACCACTAACAACGCAATTTGCTGAAGAAAGAAAATATTGTATTAAATGTCAATTTCAATGTTTAAATCAGTAACGTATTTCAAAATTTTCTTATGAATTGATTGTCAGTGTCACATAATTATCATGAAACGTTTGCTTTTCAGTAGTTATCATGGATTGTGAATCATTGGAGTACTGTACCTGTGAAATAAGTGCTATGTCCTTTTTAAATGTTATAGGAAATACAATGTGATATTGAAAATGTACTTTAGTTTACTTTTTAGGTATTTCTATGTTTAGCATAAACATTCCTTAATTTGGTCCTTTTTCATATTTTTCCTCCGGTTGATACAGGATATTATGTTTTTATGTTTTTATCAGGTAAATTGTAATATTAGTATTCCGGTACGAACGTGTATGTTTTTCGGCAGTGATATCTAATGGCAATACATTCCACAGGTAAGGTCTAGCCTGTGCGAATGACCCTTAGATTTTAGAGCCATTTACGATTTCAATCTTTACATTTCCAACCTCTAATGGAGAGTGACATGATCTTACCATGACATGTAGGTAATGTATCCGGAGACAGGTCACCATCGCCACAAGTGAACATTGTGTCCTCGCCCGTACCCGGGGAATAACCAGATGTACATGTTACCTCCAAAGTTGCACCATGCAAGACTGTACCACCCGATGAATAATCTGAAAACGGTACACCACTCACAACGCAATTTGCTGAAGAAAGAAAATATTGTATTAAATGTCAATTTCAATGTTTAAATCAGTAACGTATTTCAAAATTTTCTTATGAATTGATTGTCAGTGTCACATAATTATCATGAAACGTTTGCTTTTCAGTAGTTATCATGGATTGTGAATCATTGGAGTACTGTACCTGTGAAATAAGTGCTATGTCCTTTTTAAATGTTATAGGAAATACAATGTGATATTGAAAATGTACTTTAGTTTACTTTTTAGGTATTTCTATGTTTAGCATAAACATTCCTTAATTTGGTCCTTTTTCATATTTTTCCTCCGGTTGATACAGGATATTATGTTTTTATGTTTTTATCAGGTAAATTGTAATATTAGTATTCCGGTACGAACGTGTATGTTTTTCGGCAGTGATATCTAATGGCAATACATTCCACAGGTAAGGTCTAGCCTGTGCGAATGACCCTTAGATTTTAGAGCCATTTACGATTTCAATCTTTACATTTCCAACCTCTAATGGAGAGTGACATGATCTTACCATGACATGTAGGTAATGTATCCGGAGACAGGTCACCATCGCCACAAGTGAACATTGTGTCCTCGCCCGCACCGGGGAATAACCAGATGTACATGTTACCTCCAAAGTTGCACCATGCAAGACTGTACCACCCGATGAATAATCTGAAAACGGTACACCACTCACAACGCAATTTGCTGAAGAAAGAAAATATTGTATTAAATGTCAATTTCAATGTTTAAATCAGTAACGTATTTCAAAATTTTCTTATGAATTGATTGTCAGTGTCACATAATTATCATGAAACGTTTGCTTTTCAGTAGTTATCATGGATTGTGAATCATTGGAGTACTGTACCTGTGAAATAAGTGCTATGTCCTTTTTAAATGTTATAGGAAATACAATGTGATATTGAAAATGTACTTTAGTTTACTTTTTAGGTATTTCTATGTTTAGCATAAACATTCCTTAATTTGGTCCTTTTTCATATTTTTCCTCCGGTTGATACAGGATATTATGTTTTTATGTTTTTATCAGGTAAATTGTAATATTAGTATTCCGGTACGAACGTGTATGTTTTTCGGCAGTGATATCTAATGGCAATACATTCCACAGGTAAGGTCTAGCCTGTGCGAATGACCCTTAGATTTTAGAGCCATTTACGATTTCAATCTTTACATTTCCAACCTCTAATGGAGAGTGACATGATCTTACCATGACATGTAGGTAATGTATCCGGAGACAGGTCACCATCGCCACAAGTGAACATTGTGTCCTCGCCCGTACCGGGGAATAACCAGATGTACATGTTACCTCCAAAGTTGCACCATGCAAGACTGTACCACCCGATGAATAATCTGAAAACGGTACACCACTCACAACGCAATTTGCTGAAGAAAGAAAATATTGTATTAAATGTCAATTTCAATGTTTAAATCAGTAACGTATTTCAAAATTTTCTTATGAATTGATTGTCAGTGTCACATAATTATCATGAAACGTTTGCTTTTCAGTAGTTATCATGGATTGTGAATCATTGGAGTACTGTACCTGTGAAATAAGTGCTATGTCCTTTTTAAATGTTATAGGAAATACAATGTGATATTGAAAATGTACTTTAGTTTACTTTTTAGGTATTTCTATGTTTAGCATAAACATTCCTTAATTTGGTCCTTTTTCATATTTTTCCTCCGGTTGATACAGGATATTATGTTTTTATGTTTTTATCAGGTAAATTGTAATATTAGTATTCCGGTACGAACGTGTATGTTTTTCGGCAGTGATATCTAATGGCAATACATTCCACAGGTAAGGTCTAGCCTGTGCGAATGACCCTTAGATTTTAGAGCCATTTACGATTTCAATCTTTACATTTCCAACCTCTAATGGAGAGTGACATGATCTTACCATGACATGTAGGTAATGTATCCGGAGACAGGTCACCATCGCCACAAGTGAACATTGTGTCCTCGCCCGTACCCGGGGAATAACCAGATGTACATGTTACCTCCAAAGTTGCACCATGCAAGACTGTACCACCCGATGAATAATCTGAAAACGGTACACCACTCACAACGCAATTTGCTGAAGAAAGAAAATATTGTATTAAATGTCAATTTCAATGTTTAAATCAGTAACGTATTTCAAAATTTTCTTATGAATTGATTGTCAGTGTCACATAATTATCATGAAACGTTTGCTTTTCAGTAGTTATCATGGATTGTGAATCATTGGAGTACTGTACCTGTGAAATAAGTGCTATGTCCTTTTTAAATGTTATAGGAAATACAATGTGATATTGAAAATGTACTTTAGTTTACTTTTTAGGTATTTCTATGTTTAGCATAAACATTCCTTAATTTGGTCCTTTTTCATATTTTTCCTCCGGTTGATACAGGATATTATGTTTTTATGTTTTTATCAGGTAAATTGTAATATTAGTATTCCGGTACGAACGTGTATGTTTTTCGGCAGTGATATCTAATGGCAATACATTCCACAGGTAAGGTCTAGCCTGTGCGAATGACCCTTAGATTTTAGAGCCATTTACGATTTCAATCTTTACATTTCCAACCTCTAATGGAGAGTGACATGATCTTACCATGACATGTAGGTAATGTATCCGGAGACAGGTCACCATCGCCACAAGTGAACATTGTGTCCTCGCCCGCACCCGGGAAATAACCAGATGTACATGTTACCTCCAAAGTTGCACCATGCAAGACTGTACCACCCGATGAATAATCTGAAAACGGTACACCACTCACAACGCAATTTGCTGAAGAAAGAAAATATTGTATTAAATGTCAATTTCAATGTTTAAATCAGTAACGTATTTCAAAATTTTCTTATGAATTGATTGTCAGTGTCACATAATTATCATGAAACGTTTGCTTTTCAGTAGTTATCATGGATTGTGAATCATTGGAGTACTGTACCTGTGAAATAAGTGCTATGTCCTTTTTAAATGTTATAGGAAATACAATGTGATATTGAAAATGTACTTTAGTTTACTTTTTAGGTATTTCTATGTTTAGCATAAACATTCCTTAATTTGGTCCTTTTTCATATTTTCCCTCCGGTTGATACAGGATATTATGTTTTTATGTTTTTATCAGGTAAATTGTAATATTAGTATTCCGGTACGAACGTGTATGTTTTTCGGCAGTGATATCTAATGGCAATACATTCCACAGGTAAGGTCTAGCCTGTGCGAATGACCCTTAGATTTTAGAGCCATTTACGATTTCAATCTTTACATTTCCAACCTCTAATGGAGAGTGACATGATCTTACCATGACATGTAGGTAATGTATCCGGAGACAGGTCACCATCGCCACAAGTGAACATTGTGTCCTCGCCCGTACCCGGGGAATAACCAGATGTACATGTTACCTCCAAAGTTGCACCATGCAAGACTGTACCACCCGATGAATAATTTGAAAACGGTACACCACTAACAACGCAATTTGCTGAAGAAAGAAAATATTGTATTAAATGTCAATTTCAATGTTTAAATCAGTAACGTATTTCAAAATTTTCTTATGAATTGATTGTCAGTGTCACATAATTATCATGAAACGTTTGCTTTTCAGTAGTTATCATGGATTGTGAATCATTGGAGTACTGTACCTGTGAAATAAGTGCTATGTCCTTTTTAAATGTTATAGGAAATACAATGTGATATTGAAAATGTACTTTAGTTTACTTTTTAGGTATTTCTATGTTTAGCATAAACATTCCTTAATTTGGTCCTTTTTCATATTTTCCCTCCGGTTGATACAGGATATTATGTTTTTATGTTTTTATCAGGTAAATTGTAATATTAGTATTCCGGTACGAACGTGTATGTTTTTCGGCAGTGATATCTAATGGCAATACATTCCACAGGTAAGGTCTAGCCTGTGCGAATGACCCTTAGATTTTAGAGCCATTTACGATTTCAATCTTTACATTTCCAACCTCTAATGGAGAGTGACATGATCTTACCATGACATGTAGGTAATGTATCCGGAGACAGGTCACCATCGCCACAAGTGAACATTGTGTCCTCGCCCGTACCCGGGAATAACCAGATGTACATGTTACCTCCAAAGTTGCACCATGCAAGACTGTACCACCCGATGAATAATCTGAAAACGGTACACCACTCACAACGCAATTTGCTGAAGAAAGAAAATATTGTATTAAATGTCAATTTCAATGTTTAAATCAGTAACGTATTTCAAAATTTTCTTATGAATTGATTGTCAGTGTCACATAATTATCATGAAACGTTTGCTTTTCAGTAGTTATCATGGATTGTGAATCATTGGAGTACTGTACCTGTGAAATAAGTGCTATGTCCTTTTTAAATGTTATAGGAAATACAATGTGATATTGAAAATGTACTTTAGTTTACTTTTTAGGTATTTCTATGTTTAGCATAAACATTCCTTAATTTGGTCCTTTTTCATATTTTTCCTCCGGTTGATACAGGATATTATGTTTTTATGTTTTTATCAGGTAAATTGTAATATTAGTATTCCGGTACGAACGTGTATGTTTTTCGGCAGTGATATCTAATGGCAATACATTCCACAGGTAAGGTCTAGCCTGTGCGAATGACCCTTAGATTTTACGATTTCAATCTTTACATTTCCAACCTCTAATGGAGAGTGACATGATCTTACCATGACATGTAGGTAATGTATCCGGAGACAGGTCACCATCGCCACAAGTGAACATTGTGTCCTCGCCCGTACCCGGGGAATAACCAGATGTACATGTTACCTCCAAAGTTGCACCATGCAAGACTGCACCACCCGTTGAATAATTTGAAAACGGTACACCACTAACAACGCAATTTGCTGAAGAAAGAAAATATTGTATTAAATGTCAATTTCAATGTTTAAATCAGTAACGTATTTCAAAATTTTCTTATGAATTGATTGTCAGTGTCACATAATTATCATGAAACGTTTGCTTTTCAGTAGTTATCATGGATTGTGAATCATTGGAGTACTGTACCTGTGAAATAAGTGCTATGTCCTTTTTAAATGTTATAGGAAATACAATGTGATATTGAAAATGTACTTTAGTTTACTTTTTAGGTATTTCTATGTTTAGCATAAACATTCCTTAATTTGGTCCTTTTTCATATTTTTCCTCCGGTTGATACAGGATATTATGTTTTTATGTTTTTATCAGGTAAATTGTAATATTAGTATTCCGGTACGAACGTGTATGTTTTTCGGCAGTGATATCTAATGGCAATACATTCCACAGGTAAGGTCTAGCCTGTGCGAATGACCCTTAGATTTTACGATTTCAATCTTTACATTTCCAACCTCTAATGGAGAGTGACATGATCTTACCATGACATGTAGGTAATGTATCCGGAGACAGGTCACCATCGCCACAAGTGAACATTGTGTCCTCGCCCGTACCCGGGGAATAACCAGATGTACATGTTACCTCCAAAGTTGCACCATGCAAGACTGCACCACCCGTTGAATAATTTGAAAACGGTACACCACTAACAACGCAATTTGCTGAAGAAAGAAAATATTGTATTAAATGTCAATTTCAATGTTTAAATCAGTAACGTATTTCAAAATTTTCTTATGAATTGATTGTCAGTGTCACATAATTATCATGAAACGTTTGCTTTTCAGTAGTTATCATGGATTGTGAATCATTGGAGTACTGTACCTGTGAAATAAGTGCTATGTCCTTTTTAAATGTTATAGGAAATACAATGTGATATTGAAAATGTACTTTAGTTTACTTTTTAGGTATTTCTATGTTTAGCATAAACATTCCTTAATTTGCTCCTTTTTCATATTTTTCCTCCGGTTGATACAGGATATTATGTTTTCATGTTTTTATCAGGTAAATTGTAATATTAGTATTCCGGTACGAACGTGTATGTTTTTCGGCAGTGATATCTAATGGCAATACATTCCACAGGTAAGGTCTAGCCTGTGCGAATGACCCTTAGATTTTAGAGCCATTTACGATTTCAATCTTTACATTTCCAACCTCTAATGGAGAGTGACATGATCTTACCATGACATGTAGGTAATGTATCCGGAGACAGGTCACCATCGCCACAAGTGAACATTGTGTCCTCGCCCGTACCGGGGAATAACCAGATGTACATGTTACCTCCAAAGTTGCACCATGCAAGACTGCACCACCCGTTGAATAATTTGAAAACGGTACACCACTAACAACGCAATTTGCTGAAGAAAGAAAATATTGTATTAAATGTCAATTTCAATGTTTAAATCAGTAACGTATTTCAAAATTTTCTTATGAATTGATTGTCAGTGTCACATAATTATCATGAAACGTTTGCTTTTCAGTAGTTATCATGGATTGTGAATCATTGGAGTACTGTACCTGTGAAATAAGTGCTATGTCCTTTTTAAATGTTATAGGAAATACAATGTGATATTGAAAATGTACTTTAGTTTACTTTTTAGGTATTTCTATGTTTAGCATAAACATTCCTTAATTTGGTCCTTTTTCATATTTTTCCTCCGGTTGATACAGGATATTATGTTTTTATGTTTTTATCAGGTAAATTGTAATATTAGTATTCCGGTACGAACGTGTATGTTTTTCGGCAGTGATATCTAATGGCAATACATTCCACAGGTAAGGTCTAGCCTGTGCGAATGACCCTTAGATTTTAGAGCCATTTACGATTTCAATCTTTACATTTCCAACCTCTAATGGAGAGTGACATGATCTTACCATGACATGTAGGTAATGTATCCGGAGACAGGTCACCATCGCCACAAGTGAACATTGTGTCCTCGCCCGTACCCGGGAATAACCAGATGTACATGTTACCTCCAAAGTTGCACCATGCAAGACTGCACCACCCGTTGAATAATTTGAAAACGGTACACCACTAACAACGCAATTTGCTGAAGAAAGAAAATATTGTATTAAATGTCAATTTCAATGTTTAAATCAGTAACGTATTTCAAAATTTTCTTATGAATTGATTGTCAGTGTCACATAATTATCATGAAACGTTTGCTTTTCAGTAGTTATCATGGATTGTGAATCATTGGAGTACTGTACCTGTGAAATAAGTGCTATGTCCTTTTTAAATGTTATAGGAAATACAATGTGATATTGAAAATGTACTTTAGTTTACTTTTTAGGTATTTCTATGTTTAGCATAAACATTCCTTAATTTGCTCCTTTTTCATATTTTTCCTCCGGTTGATACAGGATATTATGTTTTCATGTTTTTATCAGGTAAATTGTAATATTAGTATTCCGGTACGAACGTGTATGTTTTTCGGCAGTGATATCTAATGGCAATACATTCCACAGGTAAGGTCTAGCCTGTGCGAATGACCCTTAGATTTTACGATTTCAATCTTTACATTTCCAACCTCTAATGGAGAGTGACATGATCTTACCATGACATGTAGGTAATGTATCCGGAGACAGGTCACCATCGCCACAAGTGAACATTGTGTCCTCGCCCGTACCCGGGGAATAACCAGATGTACATGTTACCTCCAAAGTTGCACCATGCAAGACTGCACCACCCGTTGAATAATTTGAAAACGGTACACCACTAACAACGCAATTTGCTGAAGAAAGAAAATATTGTATTAAATGTCAATTTCAATGTTTAAATCAGTAACGTATTTCAAAATTTTCTTATGAATTGATTGTCAGTGTCACATAATTATCATGAAACGTTTGCTTTTCAGTAGTTATCATGGATTGTGAATCATTGGAGTACTGTACCTGTGAAATAAGTGCTATGTCCTTTTTAAATGTTATAGGAAATACAATGTGATATTGAAAATGTACTTTAGTTTACTTTTTAGGTATTTCTATGTTTAGCATAAACATTCCTTAATTTGGTCCTTTTTCATATTTTTCCTCCGGTTGATACAGGATATTATGTTTTTATGTTTTTATCAGGTAAATTGTAATATTAGTATTCCGGTACGAACGTGTATGTTTTTCGGCAGTGATATCTAATGGCAATACATTCCACAGGTAAGGTCTAGCCTGTGCGAATGACCCTTAGATTTTTTTACGATTTCAATCTTTACATTTCCAACCTCTAATGGAGAGTGACATGATCTTACCATGACATGTAGGTAATGTATCCGGAGACAGGTCACCATCGCCACAAGTGAACATTGTGTCCTCGCCCGTACCCGGGAATAACCAGATGTACATGTTACCTCCAAAGTTGCACCATGCAAGACTGCACCACCCGTTGAATAATTTGAAAACGGTACACCACTAACAACGCAATTTGCTGAAGAAAGAAAATATTGTATTAAATGTCAATTTCAATGTTTAAATCAGTAACGTATTTCAAAATTTTCTTATGAATTGATTGTCAGTGTCACATAATTATCATGAAACGTTTGCTTTTCAGTAGTTATCATGGATTGTGAATCATTGGAGTACTGTACCTGTGAAATAAGTGCTATGTCCTTTTTAAATGTTATAGGAAATACAATGTGATATTGAAAATGTACTTTAGTTTACTTTTTAGGTATTTCTATGTTTAGCATAAACATTCCTTAATTTGGTCCTTTTTCATATTTTTCCTCCGGTTGATACAGGATATTATGTTTTTATGTTTTTATCAGGTAAATTGTAATATTAGTATTCCGGTACGAACGTGTATGTTTTTCGGCAGTGATATCTAATGGCAATACATTCCACAGGTAAGGTCTAGCCTGTGCGAATGACCCTTAGATTTTAGAGCCATTTACGATTTCAATCTTTACATTTCCAACCTCTAATGGAGAGTGACATGATCTTACCATGACATGTAGGTAATGTATCCGGAGACAGGTCACCATCGCCACAAGTGAACATTGTGTCCTCGCCCGTACCCGGGGAATAACCAGATGTACATGTTACCTCCAAAGTTGCACCATGCAAGACTGTACCACCCGATGAATAATTTGAAAACGGTACACCACTAACAACGCAATTTGCTGAAGAAAGAAAATATTGTATTAAATGTCAATTTCAATGTTTAAATCAGTAACGTATTTCAAAATTTTCTTATGAATTGATTGTCAGTGTCACATAATTATCATGAAACGTTTGCTTTTCAGTAGTTATCATGGATTGTGAATCATTGGAGTACTGTACCTGTGAAATAAGTGCTATGTCCTTTTTAAATGTTATAGGAAATACAATGTGATATTGAAAATGTACTTTAGTTTACTTTTTAGGTATTTCTATGTTTAGCATAAACATTCCTTAATTTGCTCCTTTTTCATATTTTTCCTCCGGTTGATACAGGATATTATGTTTTCATGTTTTTATCAGGTAAATTGTAATATTAGTATTCCGGTACGAACGTGTATGTTTTTCGGCAGTGATATCTAATGGCAATACATTCCACAGGTAAGGTCTAGCCTGTGCGAATGACCCTTAGATTTTACGATTTCAATCTTTACATTTCCAACCTCTAATGGAGAGTGACATGATCTTACCATGACATGTAGGTAATGTATCCGGAGACAGGTCACCATCGCCACAAGTGAACATTGTGTCCTCGCCCGTACCCGGGGAATAACCAGATGTACATGTTACCTCCAAAGTTGCACCATGCAAGACTGCACCACCCGTTGAATAATTTGAAAACGGTACACCACTAACAACGCAATTTGCTGAAGAAAGAAAATATTGTATTAAATGTCAATTTCAATGTTTAAATCAGTAACGTATTTCAAAATTTTCTTATGAATTGATTGTCAGTGTCACATAATTATCATGAAACGTTTGCTTTTCAGTAGTTATCATGGATTGTGAATCATTGGAGTACTGTACCTGTGAAATAAGTGCTATGTCCTTTTTAAATGTTATAGGAAATACAATGTGATATTGAAAATGTACTTTAGTTTACTTTTTAGGTATTTCCATGTTTAGCATAAACATTCCTTAATTTGGTCCTTTTTCATATTTTTCTCCGGTTGATACAGGATATTATGTTTTCATGTTTTTATCAGGTAAATTGTAATATTAGTATTCCGGTACGAACGTGTATGTTTTTCGGCAGTGATATCTAATGGCAATACATTCCACAAGTAAGGTCTAGCCTGTGCGAATGACCCTTAGATTTTACGATTTCAATCTTTACATTTCCAACCTCTAATGGAGAGTGACATGATCTTACCATGACATGTAGGTAATGTATCCGGAGACAGGTCACCATCGCCACAAGTGAACATTGTGTCCTCGCCCGTACCCGGGGAATAACCAGATGTACATGTTACCTCCAAAGTTGCACCATGCAAGACTGCACCACCCGTTGAATAATTTGAAAACGGTACACCACTAACAACGCAATTTGCTGAAGAAAGAAAATATTGTATTAAATGTCAATTTCAATGTTTAAATCAGTAACGTATTTCAAAATTTTCTTATGAATTGATTGTCAGTGTCACATAATTATCATGAAACGTTTGCTTTTCAGTAGTTATCATGGATTGTGAATCATTGGAGTACTGTACCTGTGAAATAAGTGCTATGTCCTTTTTAAATGTTATAGGAAATACAATGTGATATTGAAAATGTACTTTAGTTTACTTTTTAGGTATTTCTATGTTTAGCATAAACATTCCTTAATTTGCTCCTTTTTCATATTTTTCCTCCGGTTGATACAGGATATTATGTTTTCATGTTTTTATCAGGTAAATTGTAATATTAGTATTCCGGTACGAACGTGTATGTTTTTCGGCAGTGATATCTAATGGCAATACATTCCACAAGTAAGGTCTAGCCTGTGCGAATGACCCTTAGATTTTACGATTTCAATCTTTACATTTCCAACCTCTAATGGAGAGTGACATGATCTTACCATGACATGTAGGTAATGTATCCGGAGACAGGTCACCATCGCCACAAGTGAACATTGTGTCCTCGCCCGTACCCGGGAATAACCAGATGTACATGTTACCTCCAAAGTTGCACCATGCAAGACTGCACCACCCGTTGAATAATTTGAAAACGGTACACCACTAACAACGCAATTTGCTGAAGAAAGAAAATATTGTATTAAATGTCAATTTCAATGTTTAAATCAGTAACGTATTTCAAAATTTTCTTATGAATTGATTGTCAGTGTCACATAATTATCATGAAACGTTTGCTTTTCAGTAGTTATCATGGATTGTGAATCATTGGAGTACTGTACCTGTGAAATAAGTGCTATGTCCTTTTTAAATGTTATAGGAAATACAATGTGATATTGAAAATGTACTTTAGTTTACTTTTTAGGTATTTCTATGTTTAGCATAAACATTCCTTAATTTGGTCCTTTTTCATATTTTTCCTCCGGTTGATACAGGATATTATGTTTTTATGTTTTTATCAGGTAAATTGTAATATTAGTATTCCGGTACGAACGTGTATGTTTTTCGGCAGTGATATCTAATGGCAATACATTCCACAGGTAAGGTCTAGCCTGTGCGAATGACCCTTAGATTTTAGAGCCATTTACGATTTCAATCTTTACATTTCCAACCTCTAATGGAGAGTGACATGATCTTACCATGACATGTAGGTAATGTATCCGGAGACAGGTCACCATCGCCACAAGTGAACATTGTGTCCTCGCCCGTACCCGGGAATAACCAGATGTACATGTTACCTCCAAAGTTGCACCATGCAAGACTGCACCACCCGTTGAATAATTTGAAAACGGTACACCACTAACAACGCAATTTGCTGAAGAAAGAAAATATTGTATTAAATGTCAATTTCAATGTTTAAATCAGTAACGTATTTCAAAATTTTCTTATGAATTGATTGTCAGTGTCACATAATTATCATGAAACGTTTGCTTTTCAGTAGTTATCATGGATTGTGAATCATTGGAGTACTGTACCTGTGAAATAAGTGCTATGTCCTTTTTAAATGTTATAGGAAATACAATGTGATATTGAAAATGTACTTTAGTTTACTTTTTAGGTATTTCTATGTTTAGCATAAACATTCCTTAATTTGGTCCTTTTTCATATTTTTCCTCCGGTTGATACAGGATATTATGTTTTTATGTTTTTATCAGGTAAATTGTAATATTAGTATTCCGGTACGAACGTGTATGTTTTTCGGCAGTGATATCTAATGGCAATACATTCCACAGGTAAGGTCTAGCCTGTGCGAATGACCCTTAGATTTTAGAGCCATTTACGATTTCAATCTTTACATTTCCAACCTCTAATGGAGAGTGACATGATCTTACCATGACATGTAGGTAATGTATCCGGAGACAGGTCACCATCGCCACAAGTGAACATTGTGTCCTCGCCCGTACCCGGGGAATAACCAGATGTACATGTTACCTCCAAAGTTGCACCATGCAAGACTGCACCACCCGTTGAATAATTTGAAAACGGTACACCACTAACAACGCAATTTGCTGAAGAAAGAAAATATTGTATTAAATGTCAATTTCAATGTTTAAATCAGTAACGTATTTCAAAATTTTCTTATGAATTGATTGTCAGTGTCACATAATTATCATGAAACGTTTGCTTTTCAGTAGTTATCATGGATTGTGAATCATTGGAGTACTGTACCTGTGAAATAAGTGCTATGTCCTTTTTAAATGTTATAGGAAATACAATGTGATATTGAAAATGTACTTTAGTTTACTTTTTAGGTATTTCTATGTTTAGCATAAACATTCCTTAATTTGGTCCTTTTTCATATTTTTCCTCCGGTTGATACAGGATATTATGTTTTTATGTTTTTATCAGGTAAATTGTAATATTAGTATTCCGGTACGAACGTGTATGTTTTTCGGCAGTGATATCTAATGGCAATACATTCCACAGGTAAGGTCTAGCCTGTGCGAATGACCCTTAGATTTTACGATTTCAATCTTTACATTTCCAACCTCTAATGGAGAGTGACATGATCTTACCATGACATGTAGGTAATGTATCCGGAGACAGGTCACCATCGCCACAAGTGAACATTGTGTCCTCGCCCGTACCCGGGAATAACCAGATGTACATGTTACCTCCAAAGTTGCACCATGCAAGACTGCACCACCCGTTGAATAATTTGAAAACGGTACACCACTAACAACGCAATTTGCTGAAGAAAGAAAATATTGTATTAAATGTCAATTTCAATGTTTAAATCAGTAACGTATTTCAAAATTTTCTTATGAATTGATTGTCAGTGTCACATAATTATCATGAAACGTTTGCTTTTCAGTAGTTATCATGGATTGTGAATCATTGGAGTACTGTACCTGTGAAATAAGTGCTATGTCCTTTTTAAATGTTATAGGAAATACAATGTGATATTGAAAATGTACTTTAGTTTACTTTTTAGGTATTTCTATGTTTAGCATAAACATTCCTTAATTTGCTCCTTTTTCATATTTTTCCTCCGGTTGATACAGGATATTATGTTTTCATGTTTTTATCAGGTAAATTGTAATATTAGTATTCCGGTACGAACGTGTATGTTTTTCGGCAGTGATATCTAATGGCAATACATTCCACAAGTAAGGTCTAGCCTGTGCGAATGACCCTTAGATTTTACGATTTCAATCTTTACATTTCCAACCTCTAATGGAGAGTGACATGATCTTACCATGACATGTAGGTAATGTATCCGGAGACAGGTCACCATCGCCACAAGTGAACATTGTGTCCTCGCCCGTACCCGGGGAATAACCAGATGTACATGTTACCTCCAAAGTTGCACCATGCAAGACTGCACCACCCGTTGAATAATTTGAAAACGGTACACCACTAACAACGCAATTTGCTGAAGAAAGAAAATATTGTATTAAATGTCAATTTCAATGTTTAAATCAGTAACGTATTTCAAAATTTTCTTATGAATTGATTGTCAGTGTCACATAATTATCATGAAACGTTTGCTTTTCAGTAGTTATCATGGATTGTGAATCATTGGAGTACTGTACCTGTGAAATAAGTGCTATGTCCTTTTTAAATGTTATAGGAAATACAATGTGATATTGAAAATGTACTTTAGTTTACTTTTTAGGTATTTCTATGTTTAGCATAAACATTCCTTAATTTGCTCCTTTTTCATATTTTTCCTCCGGTTGATACAGGATATTATGTTTTCATGTTTTTATCAGGTAAATTGTAATATTAGTATTCCGGTACGAACGTGTATGTTTTTCGGCAGTGATATCTAATGGCAATACATTCCACAAGTAAGGTCTAGCCTGTGCGAATGACCCTTAGATTTTACGATTTCAATCTTTACATTTCCAACCTCTAATGGAGAGTGACATGATCTTACCATGACATGTAGGTAATGTATCCGGAGACAGGTCACCATCGCCACAAGTGAACATTGTGTCCTCGCCCGTACCCGGGGAATAACCAGATGTACATGTTACCTCCAAAGTTGCACCATGCAAGACTGCACCACCCGTTGAATAATTTGAAAACGGTACACCACTAACAACGCAATTTGCTGAAGAAAGAAAATATTGTATTAAATGTCAATTTCAATGTTTAAATCAGTAACGTATTTCAAAATTTTCTTATGAATTGATTGTCAGTGTCACATAATTATCATGAAACGTTTGCTTTTCAGTAGTTATCATGGATTGTGAATCATTGGAGTACTGTACCTGTGAAATAAGTGCTATGTCCTTTTTAAATGTTATAGGAAATACAATGTGATATTGAAAATGTACTTTAGTTTACTTTTTAGGTATTTCTATGTTTAGCATAAACATTCCTTAATTTGGTCCTTTTTCATATTTTTCCTCCGGTTGATACAGGATATTATGTTTTTATGTTTTTATCAGGTAAATTGTAATATTAGTATTCCGGTACGAACGTGTATGTTTTTCGGCAGTGATATCTAATGGCAATACATTCCACAGGTAAGGTCTAGCCTGTGCGAATGACCCTTAGATTTTAGAGCCATTTACGATTTCAATCTTTACATTTCCAACCTCTAATGGAGAGTGACATGATCTTACCATGACATGTAGGTAATGTATCCGGAGACAGGTCACCATCGCCACAAGTGAACATTGTGTCCTCGCCCGTACCCGGGGAATAACCAGATGTACATGTTACCTCCAAAGTTGCACCATGCAAGACTGCACCACCCGTTGAATAATTTGAAAACGGTACACCACTAACAACGCAATTTGCTGAAGAAAGAAAATATTGTATTAAATGTCAATTTCAATGTTTAAATCAGTAACGTATTTCAAAATTTTCTTATGAATTGATTGTCAGTGTCACATAATTATCATGAAACGTTTGCTTTTCAGTAGTTATCATGGATTGTGAATCATTGGAGTACTGTACCTGTGAAATAAGTGCTATGTCCTTTTTAAATGTTATAGGAAATACAATGTGATATTGAAAATGTACTTTAGTTTACTTTTTAGGTATTTCTATGTTTAGCATAAACATTCCTTAATTTGGTCCTTTTTCATATTTTTCCTCCGGTTGATACAGGATATTATGTTTTCATGTTTTTATCAGGTAAATTGTAATATTAGTATTCCGGTACGAACGTGTATGTTTTTCGGCAGTGATATCTAATGGCAATACATTCCACAAGTAAGGTCTAGCCTGTGCGAATGACCCTTAGATTTTACGATTTCAATCTTTACATTTCCAACCTCTAATGGAGAGTGACATGATCTTACCATGACATGTAGGTAATGTATCCGGAGACAGGTCACCATCGCCACAAGTGAACATTGTGTCCTCGCCCGTACCCGGGGAATAACCAGATGTACATGTTACCTCCAAAGTTGCACCATGCAAGACTGCACCACCCGTTGAATAATTTGAAAACGGTACACCACTAACAACGCAATTTGCTGAAGAAAGAAAATATTGTATTAAATGTCAATTTCAATGTTTAAATCAGTAACGTATTTCAAAATTTTCTTATGAATTGATTGTCAGTGTCACATAATTATCATGAAACGTTTGCTTTTCAGTAGTTATCATGGATTGTGAATCATTGGAGTACTGTACCTGTGAAATAAGTGCTATGTCCTTTTTAAATGTTATAGGAAATACAATGTGATATTGAAAATGTACTTTAGTTTACTTTTTAGGTATTTCTATGTTTAGCATAAACATTCCTTAATTTGCTCCTTTTTCATATTTTTCCTCCGGTTGATACAGGATATTATGTTTTCATGTTTTTATCAGGTAAATTGTAATATTAGTATTCCGGTACGAACGTGTATGTTTTTCGGCAGTGATATCTAATGGCAATACATTCCACAGGTAAGGTCTAGCCTGTGCGAATGACCCTTAGATTTTAGAGCCATTTACGATTTCAATCTTTACATTTCCAACCTCTAATGGAGAGTGACATGATCTTACCATGACATGTAGGTAATGTATCCGGAGACAGGTCACCATCGCCACAAGTGAACATTGTGTCCTCGCCCGTACCCGGGGAATAACCAGATGTACATGTTACCTCCAAAGTTGCACCATGCAAGACTGCACCACCCGTTGAATAATTTGAAAACGGTACACCACTAACAACGCAATTTGCTGAAGAAAGAAAATATTGTATTAAATGTCAATTTCAATGTTTAAATCAGTAACGTATTTCAAAATTTTCTTATGAATTGATTGTCAGTGTCACATAATTATCATGAAACGTTTGCTTTTCAGTAGTTATCATGGATTGTGAATCATTGGAGTACTGTACCTGTGAAATAAGTGCTATGTCCTTTTTAAATGTTATAGGAAATACAATGTGATATTGAAAATGTACTTTAGTTTACTTTTTAGGTATTTCTATGTTTAGCATAAACATTCCTTAATTTGGTCCTTTTTCATATTTTTCCTCCGGTTGATACAGGATATTATGTTTTTATGTTTTTATCAGGTAAATTGTAATATTAGTATTCCGGTACGAACGTGTATGTTTTTCGGCAGTGATATCTAATGGCAATACATTCCACAGGTAAGGTCTAGCCTGTGCGAATGACCCTTAGATTTTAGAGCCATTTACAATCTTTACATTTCCAACCTCTAATGGAGAGTGACATGATCTTACCATGACATGTAGGTAATGTATCCGGAGACAGGTCACCATCGCCACAAGTGAACATTGTGTCCTCGCCCGTACCCGGGAATAACCAGATGTACATGTTACCTCCAAAGTTGCACCATGCAAGACTGCACCACCCGTTGAATAATTTGAAAACGGTACACCACTAACAACGCAATTTGCTGAAGAAAGAAAATATTGTATTAAATGTCAATTTCAATGTTTAAATCAGTAACGTATTTCAAAATTTTCTTATGAATTGATTGTCAGTGTCACATAATTATCATGAAACGTTTGCTTTTCAGTAGTTATCATGGATTGTGAATCATTGGAGTACTGTACCTGTGAAATAAGTGCTATGTCCTTTTTTAAATGTTATAGGAAATACAATGTGATATTGAAAATGTACTTTAGTTTACTTTTTAGGTATTTCCATGTTTAGCATAAACATTCCTTAATTTGGTCCTTTTTCATATTTTTCCTCCGGTTGATACAGGATATTATGTTTTCATGTTTTTATCAGGTAAATTGTAATATTAGTATTCCGGTACGAACGTGTATGTTTTTCGGCAGTGATATCTAATGGCAATACATTCCACAAGTAAGGTCTAGCCTGTGCGAATGACCCTTAGATTTTACGATTTCAATCTTTACATTTCCAACCTCTAATGGAGAGTGACATGATCTTACCATGACATGTAGGTAATGTATCCGGAGACAGGTCACCATCGCCACAAGTGAACATTGTGTCCTCGCCCGTACCCGGGGAATAACCAGATGTACATGTTACCTCCAAAGTTGCACCATGCAAGACTGCACCACCCGTTGAATAATTTGAAAACGGTACACCACTAACAACGCAATTTGCTGAAGAAAGAAAATATTGTATTAAATGTCAATTTCAATGTTTAAATCAGTAACGTATTTCAAAATTTTCTTATGAATTGATTGTCAGTGTCACATAATTATCATGAAACGTTTGCTTTTCAGTAGTTATCATGGATTGTGAATCATTGGAGTACTGTACCTGTGAAATAAGTGCTATGTCCTTTTTAAATGTTATAGGAAATACAATGTGATATTGAAAATGTACTTTAGTTTACTTTTTAGGTATTTCTATGTTTAGCATAAACATTCCTTAATTTGCTCCTTTTTCATATTTTTCCTCCGGTTGATACAGGATATTATGTTTTCATGTTTTTATCAGGTAAATTGTAATATTAGTATTCCGGTACGAACGTGTATGTTTTTCGGCAGTGATATCTAATGGCAATACATTCCACAAGTAAGGTCTAGCCTGTGCGAATGACCCTTAGATTTTACGATTTCAATCTTTACATTTCCAACCTCTAATGGAGAGTGACATGATCTTACCATGACATGTAGGTAATGTATCCGGAGACAGGTCACCATCGCCACAAGTGAACATTGTGTCCTCGCCCGTACCCGGGGAATAACCAGATGTACATGTTACCTCCAAAGTTGCACCATGCAAGACTGCACCACCCGTTGAATAATTTGAAAACGGTACACCACTAACAACGCAATTTGCTGAAGAAAGAAAATATTGTATTAAATGTCAATTTCAATGTTTAAATCAGTAACGTATTTCAAAATTTTCTTATGAATTGATTGTCAGTGTCACATAATTATCATGAAACGTTTGCTTTTCAGTAGTTATCATGGATTGTGAATCATTGGAGTACTGTACCTGTGAAATAAGTGCTATGTCCTTTTTAAATGTTATAGGAAATACAATGTGATATTGAAAATGTACTTTAGTTTACTTTTTAGGTATTTCTATGTTTAGCATAAACATTCCTTAATTTGGTCCTTTTTCATATTTTTCCTCCGGTTGATACAGGATATTATGTTTTTATGTTTTTATCAGGTAAATTGTAATATTAGTATTCCGGTACGAACGTGTATGTTTTTCGGCAGTGATATCTAATGGCAATACATTCCACAGGTAAGGTCTAGCCTGTGCGAATGACCCTTAGATTTTAGAGCCATTTACGATTTCAATCTTTACATTTCCAACCTCTAATGGAGAGTGACATGATCTTACCATGACATGTAGGTAATGTATCCGGAGACAGGTCACCATCGCCACAAGTGAACATTGTGTCCTCGCCCGTACCCAGGGAATAACCAGATGTACATGTTACCTCCAAAGTTGCACCATGCAAGACTGTACCACCCGATGAATAATCTGAAAACGGTACACCACTAACAACGCAATTTGCTGAAGAAAGAAAATATTGTATTAAATGTCAATTTCAATGTTTAAATCAGTAACGTATTTCAAAATTTTCTTATGAATTGATTGTCAGTGTCACATAATTATCATGAAACGTTTGCTTTTCAGTAGTTATCATGGATTGTGAATCATTGGAGTACTGTACCTGTGAAATAAGTGCTATGTCCTTTTTTAAATGTTATAGGAAATACAATGTGATATTGAAAATGTACTTTAGTTTACTTTTTAGGTATTTCCATGTTTAGCATAAACATTCCTTAATTTGGTCCTTTTTCATATTTTTCCTCCGGTTGATACAGGATATTATGTTTTCATGTTTTTATCAGGTAAATTGTAATATTAGTATTCCGGTACGAACGTGTATGTTTTTCGGCAGTGATATCTAATGGCAATACATTCCACAAGTAAGGTCTAGCCTGTGCGAATGACCCTTAGATTTTACGATTTCAATCTTTACATTTCCAACCTCTAATGGAGAGTGACATGATCTTACCATGACATGTAGGTAATGTATCCGGAGACAGGTCACCATCGCCACAAGTGAACATTGTGTCCTCGCCCGTACCCGGGGAATAACCAGATGTACATGTTACCTCCAAAGTTGCACCATGCAAGACTGCACCACCCGTTGAATAATTTGAAAACGGTACACCACTAACAACGCAATTTGCTGAAGAAAGAAAATATTGTATTAAATGTCAATTTCAATGTTTAAATCAGTAACGTATTTCAAAATTTTCTTATGAATTGATTGTCAGTGTCACATAATTATCATGAAACGTTTGCTTTTCAGTAGTTATCATGGATTGTGAATCATTGGAGTACTGTACCTGTGAAATAAGTGCTATGTCCTTTTTAAATGTTATAGGAAATACAATGTGATATTGAAAATGTACTTTAGTTTACTTTTTAGGTATTTCTATGTTTAGCATAAACATTCCTTAATTTGCTCCTTTTTCATATTTTTCCTCCGGTTGATACAGGATATTATGTTTTCATGTTTTTATCAGGTAAATTGTAATATTAGTATTCCGGTACGAACGTGTATGTTTTTCGGCAGTGATATCTAATGGCAATACATTCCACAAGTAAGGTCTAGCCTGTGCGAATGACCCTTAGATTTTACGATTTCAATCTTTACATTTCCAACCTCTAATGGAGAGTGACATGATCTTACCATGACATGTAGGTAATGTATCCGGAGACAGGTCACCATCGCCACAAGTGAACATTGTGTCCTCGCCCGTACCCGGGGAATAACCAGATGTACATGTTACCTCCAAAGTTGCACCATGCAAGACTGCACCACCCGTTGAATAATTTGAAAACGGTACACCACTAACAACGCAATTTGCTGAAGAAAGAAAATATTGTATTAAATGTCAATTTCAATGTTTAAATCAGTAACGTATTTCAAAATTTTCTTATGAATTGATTGTCAGTGTCACATAATTATCATGAAACGTTTGCTTTTCAGTAGTTATCATGGATTGTGAATCATTGGAGTACTGTACCTGTGAAATAAGTGCTATGTCCTTTTTAAATGTTATAGGAAATACAATGTGATATTGAAAATGTACTTTAGTTTACTTTTTAGGTATTTCTATGTTTAGCATAAACATTCCTTAATTTGGTCCTTTTTCATATTTTTCTCCGGTTGATACAGGATATTATGTTTTTATGTTTTTATCAGGTAAATTGTAATATTAGTATTCCGGTACGAACGTGTATGTTTTTCGGCAGTGATATCTAATGGCAATACATTCCACAGGTAAGGTCTAGCCTGTGCGAATGACCCTTAGATTTTAGAGCCATTTACGATTTCAATCTTTACATTTCCAACCTCTAATGGAGAGTGACATGATCTTACCATGACATGTAGGTAATGTATCCGGAGACAGGTCACCATCGCCACAAGTGAACATTGTGTCCTCGCCCGTACCCGGGAATAACCAGATGTACATGTTACCTCCAAAGTTGCACCATGCAAGACTGCACCACCCGTTGAATAATTTGAAAACGGTACACCACTAACAACGCAATTTGCTGAAGAAAGAAAATATTGTATTAAATGTCAATTTCAATGTTTAAATCAGTAACGTATTTCAAAATTTTCTTATGAATTGATTGTCAGTGTCACATAATTATCATGAAACGTTTGCTTTTCAGTAGTTATCATGGATTGTGAATCATTGGAGTACTGTACCTGTGAAATAAGTGCTATGTCCTTTTTAAATGTTATAGGAAATACAATGTGATATTGAAAATGTACTTTAGTTTACTTTTAGGTATTTCTATGTTTAGCATAAACATTCCTTAATTTGGTCCTTTTTCATATTTTTCTCCGGTTGATACAGGATATTATGTTTTTATGTTTTTATCAGGTAAATTGTAATATTTGTATTCCGGTACGAACGTGTATGTTTTTTCGGCAGTGATATCTAATGGCAATACATTCCACAGGTAAGGTCTAGCCTGTGCGAATGACCCTTAGATTTTACGATTTCAATCTTTACATTTCCAACCTCTAATGGAGAGTGACATGATCTTACCATGACATGTAGGTAATGTATCCGGAGACAGGTCACCATCGCCACAAGTGAACATTGTGTCCTCGCCCGTACCCGGGAATAACCAGATGTACATGTTACCTCCAAAGTTGCACCATGCAAGACTGCACCACCCGTTGAATAATTTGAAAACGGTACACCACTAACAACGCAATTTGCTGAAGAAAGAAAATATTGTATTAAATGTCAATTTCAATGTTTAAATCAGTAACGTATTTCAAAATTTTCTTATGAATTGATTGTCAGTGTCACATAATTATCATGAAACGTTTGCTTTTCAGTAGTTATCATGGATTGTGAATCATTGGAGTACTGTACCTGTGAAATAAGTGCTATGTCCTTTTTAAATGTTATAGGAAATACAATGTGATATTGAAAATGTACTTTAGTTTACTTTTTAGGTATTTCTATGTTTAGCATAAACATTCCTTAATTTGGTCCTTTTTCATATTTTTCCTCCGGTTGATACAGGATATTATGTTTTCATGTTTTTATCAGGTAAATTGTAATATTAGTATTCCGGTACGAACGTGTATGTTTTTCGGCAGTGATATCTAATGGCAATACATTCCACAGGTAAGGTCTAGCCTGTGCGAATGACCCTTAGATTTTACGATTTCAATCTTTACATTTCCAACCTCTAATGGAGAGTGACATGATCTTACCATGACATGTAGGTAATGTATCCGGAGACAGGTCACCATCGCCACAAGTGAACATTGTGTCCTCGCCCGTACCGGGGAATAACCAGATGTACATGTTACCTCCAAAGTTGCACCATGCAAGACTGTACCACCCGTTGAATAATTTGAAAACGGTACACCACTAACAACGCAATTTGCTGAAGAAAGAAAATATTGTATTAAATGTCAATTTCAATGTTTAAATCAGTAACGTATTTCAAAATTTTCTTATGAATTGATTGTCAGTGTCACATAATTATCATGAAACGTTTGCTTTTCAGTAGTTATCATGGATTGTGAATCATTGGAGTACTGTACCTGTGAAATAAGTGCTATGTCCTTTTTAAATGTTATAGGAAATACAATGTGATATTGAAAATGTACTTTAGTTTACTTTTTAGGTATTTCCATGTTTAGCATAAACATTCCTTAATTTGGTCCTTTTTCATATTTTTCCTCCGGTTGATACAGGATATTATGTTTTCATGTTTTTATCAGGTAAATTGTAATATTAGTATTCCGGTACGAACGTGTATGTTTTTCGGCAGTGATATCTAATGGCAATACATTCCACAAGTAAGGTCTAGCCTGTGCGAATGACCCTTAGATTTTACGATTTCAATCTTTACATTTCCAACCTCTAATGGAGAGTGACATGATCTTACCATGACATGTAGGTAATGTATCCGGAGACAGGTCACCATCGCCACAAGTGAACATTGTGTCCTCGCCCGTACCCGGGAATAACCAGATGTACATGTTACCTCCAAAGTTGCACCATGCAAGACTGCACCACCCGTTGAATAATTTGAAAACGGTACACCACTAACAACGCAATTTGCTGAAGAAAGAAAATATTGTATTAAATGTCAATTTCAATGTTTAAATCAGTAACGTATTTCAAAATTTTCTTATGAATTGATTGTCAGTGTCACATAATTATCATGAAACGTTTGCTTTTCAGTAGTTATCATGGATTGTGAATCATTGGAGTACTGTACCTGTGAAATAAGTGCTATGTCCTTTTTAAATGTTATAGGAAATACAATGTGATATTGAAAATGTACTTTAGTTTACTTTTAGGTATTTCTATGTTTAGCATAAACATTCCTTAATTTGGTCCTTTTTCATATTTTTCCTCCGGTTGATACAGGATATTATGTTTTTATGTTTTTATCAGGTAAATTGTAATATTAGTATTCCGGTACGAACGTGTATGTTTTTCGGCAGTGATATCTAATGGCAATACATTCCACAGGTAAGGTCTAGCCTGTGCGAATGACCCTTAGATTTTAGAGCCATTTACGATTTCAATCTTTACATTTCCAACCTCTAATGGAGAGTGACATGATCTTACCATGACATGTAGGTAATGTATCCGGAGACAGGTCACCATCGCCACAAGTGAACATTGTGTCCTCGCCCGTACCCAGGAATAACCAGATGTACATGTTACCTCCAAAGTTGCACCATGCAAGACTGTACCACCCGATGAATAATCTGAAAACGGTACACCACTAACAACGCAATTTGCTGAAGAAAGAAAATATTGTATTAAATGTCAATTTCAATGTTTAAATCAGTAACGTATTTCAAAATTTTCTTATGAATTGATTGTCAGTGTCACATAATTATCATGAAACGTTTGCTTTTCAGTAGTTATCATGGATTGTGAATCATTGGAGTACTGTACCTGTGAAATAAGTGCTATGTCCTTTTTAAATGTTATAGGAAATACAATGTGATATTGAAAATGTACTTTAGTTTACTTTTTAGGTATTTCTATGTTTAGCATAAACATTCCTTAATTTGCTCCTTTTTCATATTTTTCCTCCGGTTGATACAGGATATTATGTTTTCATGTTTTTATCAGGTAAATTGTAATATTAGTATTCCGGTACGAACGTGTATGTTTTTCGGCAGTGATATCTAATGGCAATACATTCCACAGGTAAGGTCTAGCCTGTGCGAATGACCCTTAGATTTTACGATTTCAATCTTTACATTTCCAACCTCTAATGGAGAGTGACATGATCTTACCATGACATGTAGGTAATGTATCCGGAGACAGGTCACCATCGCCACAAGTGAACATTGTGTCCTCGCCCGTACCCGGGAATAACCAGATGTACATGTTACCTCCAAAGTTGCACCATGCAAGACTGCACCACCCGTTGAATAATTTGAAAACGGTACACCACTAACAACGCAATTTGCTGAAGAAAGAAAATATTGTATTAAATGTCAATTTCAATGTTTAAATCAGTAACGTATTTCAAAATTTTCTTATGAATTGATTGTCAGTGTCACATAATTATCATGAAACGTTTGCTTTTCAGTAGTTATCATGGATTGTGAATCATTGGAGTACTGTACCTGTGAAATAAGTGCTATGTCCTTTTTAAATGTTATAGGAAATACAATGTGATATTGAAAATGTACTTTAGTTTACTTTTTAGGTATTTCTATGTTTAGCATAAACATTCCTTAATTTGCTCCTTTTTCATATTTTTCCTCCGGTTGATACAGGATATTATGTTTTCATGTTTTTATCAGGTAAATTGTAATATTAGTATTCCGGTACGAACGTGTATGTTTTTCGGCAGTGATATCTAATGGCAATACATTCCACAAGTAAGGTCTAGCCTGTGCGAATGACCCTTAGATTTTACGATTTCAATCTTTACATTTCCAACCTCTAATGGAGAGTGACATGATCTTACCATGACATGTAGGTAATGTATCCGGAGACAGGTCACCATCGCCACAAGTGAACATTGTGTCCTCGCCCGTACCCGGGAATAACCAGATGTACATGTTACCTCCAAAGTTGCACCATGCAAGACTGCACCACCCGTTGAATAATTTGAAAACGGTACACCACTAACAACGCAATTTGCTGAAGAAAGAAAATATTGTATTAAATGTCAATTTCAATGTTTAAATCAGTAACGTATTTCAAAATTTTCTTATGAATTGATTGTCAGTGTCACATAATTATCATGAAACGTTTGCTTTTCAGTAGTTATCATGGATTGTGAATCATTGGAGTACTGTACCTGTGAAATAAGTGCTATGTCCTTTTTAAATGTTATAGGAAATACAATGTGATATTGAAAATGTACTTTAGTTTACTTTTTAGGTATTTCTATGTTTAGCATAAACATTCCTTAATTTGCTCCTTTTTCATATTTTTCCTCCGGTTGATACAGGATATTATGTTTTCATGTTTTTATCAGGTAAATTGTAATATTAGTATTCCGGTACGAACGTGTATGTTTTTCGGCAGTGATATCTAATGGCAATACATTCCACAGGTAAGGTCTAGCCTGTGCGAATGACCCTTAGATAGCCATTTACGATTTCAATCTTTACATTTCCAACCTCTAATGGAGAGTGACATGATCTTACCATGACATGTAGGTAATGTATCCGGAGACAGGTCACCATCGCCACAAGTGAACATTGTGTCCTCGCCCGTACCCGGGAATAACCAGATGTACATGTTACCTCCAAAGTTGCACCATGCAAGACTGCACCACCCGTTGAATAATTTGAAAACGGTACACCACTAACAACGCAATTTGCTGAAGAAAGAAAATATTGTATTAAATGTCAATTTCAATGTTTAAATCAGTAACGTATTTCAAAATTTTCTTATGAATTGATTGTCAGTGTCACATAATTATCATGAAACGTTTGCTTTTCAGTAGTTATCATGGATTGTGAATCATTGGAGTACTGTACCTGTGAAATAAGTGCTATGTCCTTTTTAAATGTTATAGGAAATACAATGTGATATTGAAAATGTACTTTAGTTTACTTTTTAGGTATTTCTATGTTTAGCATAAACATTCCTTAATTTGGTCCTTTTTCATATTTTCCCTCCGGTTGATACAGGATATTATGTTTTTATGTTTTATCAGGTAAATTGTAATATTAGTATTCCGGTACGAACGTGTATGTTTTTCGGCAGTGATATCTAATGGCAATACATTCCACAGGTAAGGTCTAGCCTGTGCGAATGACCCTTAGATTTTAGAGCCATTTACGATTTCAATCTTTACATTTCCAACCTCTAATGGAGAGTGACATGATCTTACCATGACATGTAGGTAATGTATCCGGAGACAGGTCACCATCGCCACAAGTGAACATTGTGTCCTCGCCCGTACCCGGGAATAACCAGATGTACATGTTACCTCCAAAGTTGCACCATGCAAGACTGCACCACCCGTTGAATAATTTGAAAACGGTACACCACTAACAACGCAATTTGCTGAAGAAAGAAAATATTGTATTAAATGTCAATTTCAATGTTTAAATCAGTAACGTATTTCAAAATTTTCTTATGAATTGATTGTCAGTGTCACATAATTATCATGAAACGTTTGCTTTTCAGTAGTTATCATGGATTGTGAATCATTGGAGTACTGTACCTGTGAAATAAGTGCTATGTCCTTTTTAAATGTTATAGGAAATACAATGTGATATTGAAAATGTACTTTAGTTTACTTTTTAGGTATTTCTATGTTTAGCATAAACATTCCTTAATTTGGTCCTTTTTCATATTTTTCCTCCGGTTGATACAGGATATTATGTTTTCATGTTTTTATCAGGTAAATTGTAATATTAGTATTCCGGTACGAACGTGTATGTTTTTCGGCAGTGATATCTAATGGCAATACATTCCACAGGTAAGGTCTAGCCTGTGCGAATGACCCTTAGATTTTACGATTTCAATCTTTACATTTCCAACCTCTAATGGAGAGTGACATGATCTTACCATGACATGTAGGTAATGTATCCGGAGACAGGTCACCATCGCCACAAGTGAACATTGTGTCCTCGCCCGTACCCGGGAATAACCAGATGTACATGTTACCTCCAAAGTTGCACCATGCAAGACTGCACCACCCGTTGAATAATTTGAAAACGGTACACCACTAACAACGCAATTTGCTGAAGAAAGAAAATATTGTATTAAATGTCAATTTCAATGTTTAAATCAGTAACGTATTTCAAAATTTTCTTATGAATTGATTGTCAGTGTCACATAATTATCATGAAACGTTTGCTTTTCAGTAGTTATCATGGATTGTGAATCATTGGAGTACTGTACCTGTGAAATAAGTGCTATGTCCTTTTTAAATGTTATAGGAAATACAATGTGATATTGAAAATGTACTTTAGTTTACTTTTTAGGTATTTCTATGTTTAGCATAAACATTCCTTAATTTGGTCCTTTTTCATATTTTCCCTCCGGTTGATACAGGATATTATGTTTTTATGTTTTTATCAGGTAAATTGTAATATTAGTATTCCGGTACGAACGTGTATGTTTTTCGGCAGTGATATCTAATGGCAATACATTCCACAGGTAAGGTCTAGCCTGTGCGAATGACCCTTAGATTTTAGAGCCATTTACGATTTCAATCTTTACATTTCCAACCTCTAATGGAGAGTGACATGATCTTACCATGACATGTAGGTAATGTATCCGGAGACAGGTCACCATCGCCACAAGTGAACATTGTGTCCTCGCCCGTACCCGGGAATAACCAGATGTACATGTTACCTCCAAAGTTGCACCATGCAAGACTGTACCACCCGATGAATAATCTGAAAACGGTACACCACTCACAACGCAATTTGCTGAAGAAAGAAAATATTGTATTAAATGTCAATTTCAATGTTTAAATCAGTAACGTATTTCAAAATTTTCTTATGAATTGATTGTCAGTGTCACATAATTATCATGAAACGTTTGCTTTTCAGTAGTTATCATGGATTGTGAATCATTGGAGTACTGTACCTGTGAAATAAGTGCTATGTCCTTTTTAAATGTTATAGGAAATACAATGTGATATTGAAAATGTACTTTAGTTTACTTTTTAGGTATTTCTATGTTTAGCATAAACATTCCTTAATTTGGTCCTTTTTCATATTTTCCCTCCGGTTGATACAGGATATTATGTTTTCATGTTTTTATCAGGTAAATTGTAATATTAGTATTCCGGTACGAACGTGTATGTTTTTTCGGCAGTGATATCTAATGGCAATACATTCCACAGGTAAGGTCTAGCCTGTGCGAATGACCCTTAGATTTTACGATTTCAATCTTTACATTTCCAACCTCTAATGGAGAGTGACATGATCTTACCATGACATGTAGGTAATGTATCCGGAGACAGGTCACCATCGCCACAAGTGAACATTGTGTCCTCGCCCGTACCCAGGGAATAACCAGATGTACATGTTACCTCCAAAGTTGCACCATGCAAGACTGTACCACCCGTTGAATAATTTGAAAACGGTACACCACTCACAACGCAATTTGCTGAAGAAAGAAAATATTGTATTAAATGTCAATTTCAATGTTTAAATCAGTAACGTATTTCAAAATTTTCTTATGAATTGATTGTCAGTGTCACATAATTATCATGAAACGTTTGCTTTTCAGTAGTTATCATGGATTGTGAATCATTGGAGTACTGTACCTGTGAAATAAGTGCTATGTCCTTTTTTAAATGTTATAGGAAATACAATGTGATATTGAAAATGTACTTTAGTTTACTTTTTAGGTATTTCTATGTTTAGCATAAACATTCCTTAATTTGGTCCTTTTTCATATTTTTCCTCCGGTTGATACAGGATATTATGTTTTTATGTTTTTATCAGGTAAATTGTAATATTAGTATTCCGGTACGAACGTGTATGTTTTTCGGCAGTGATATCTAATGGCAATACATTCCACAGGTAAGGTCTAGCCTGTGCGAATGACCCTTAGATTTTAGAGCCATTTACGATTTCAATCTTTACATTTCCAACCTCTAATGGAGAGTGACATGATCTTACCATGACATGTAGGTAATGTATCCGGAGACAGGTCACCATCGCCACAAGTGAACATTGTGTCCTCGCCCGTACCGGGGAATAACCAGATGTACATGTTACCTCCAAAGTTGCACCATGCAAGACTGTACCACCCGATGAATAATCTGAAAACGGTACACCACTCACAACGCAATTTGCTGAAGAAAGAAAATATTGTATTAAATGTCAATTTCAATGTTTAAATCAGTAACGTATTTCAAAATTTTCTTATGAATTGATTGTCAGTGTCACATAATTATCATGAAACGTTTGCTTTTCAGTAGTTATCATGGATTGTGAATCATTGGAGTACTGTACCTGTGAAATAAGTGCTATGTCCTTTTTAAATGTTATAGGAAATACAATGTGATATTGAAAATGTACTTTAGTTTACTTTTTAGGTATTTCTATGTTTAGCATAAACATTCCTTAATTTGGTCCTTTTTCATATTTTTCCTCCGGTTGATACAGGATATTATGTTTTTATGTTTTTATCAGGTAAATTGTAATATTTGTATTCCGGTACGAACGTGTATGTTTTTTCGGCAGTGATATCTAATGGCAATACATTCCACAGGTAAGGTCTAGCCTGTGCGAATGACCCTTAGATTTTAGAGCCATTTACGATTTCAATCTTTACATTTCCAACCTCTAATGGAGAGTGACTTGATCTTACCATGACATGTAGGTAATGTATCCGGAGACAGGTCACCATCGCCACAAGTGAACATTGTGTCCTCGCCCGCACCCAGGAATAACCAGATGTACATGTTACCTCCAAAGTTGCACCATGCAAGACTGTACCACCCGATGAATAATCTGAAAACGGTACACCACTTACAACGCAATTTGCTGAAGAAAGAAAATATTGTATTAAATGTCAATTTCAATGTTTAAATCAGTAACGTATTTCAAAATTTTCTTATGAATTGATTGTCAGTGTCACATACATTATCATGAAACCTTTGCTTTTCAGTAGTTATCATGGATTGTGAATCATTGGAGTACTGTACCTGTGAAATAAGTGCTATGTCCTTTTTAAATGTTATAGGAAATACAATGTGATATTGAAAATGTACTTTAGTTTACTTTTTAGGTATTTCTATGTTTAGCATAAACATTCCTTAATTTGGTCCTTTTTCATATTTTTCCTCCGGTTCATACAGGATATTATGTTTTTATGTTTTTATCAGGTAAATTGTAATATTAGTATTCCGGTACGAACGTGTATGTTTTTCGGCAGTGATATCTAATGGCAATACATTCCACAAGTAAGGTCTAGCCTGTGCGAATGACCCTTAGATTTTACGATTTCAATCTTTACATTTCCAACCCCTAATGGAGAGTGACATGATCTTACCATGACATGTAGGTAATGTATCCGGAGACAGGTCACCATTGCCACAAGTGAACATTGTGTCCTCGCCCGTACCCGGGGAATAACCAGATGTACATGTTACCTCCAAAGTTGCACCATGCAAGACTGTACCACCCGATGAATAATCTGAAAACGGTACACCACTCACAACGCAATTTGCTGAAGAAAGAAAATATTGTATTAAATGTCAATTTCAATGTTTAAATCAGTAACGTATTTTAAATTTCTAAAGTACAGTAATATACGCTATGAAGCCGCCTCCCCCCCCCCCCTCCACCCGGATGAACATATCGTTCAACTTTTACTTGACGGAAACAAATATACTCAATGTGTGTGTCAGACGCAAAAGTCGTTCTGACATCTCTGCCGATAAATTTAATAAATCATAAAAACACATTCCTAAAGGCTCTCTAAAATTGACAATGACTTGTTTCATGAATATTACGGGGCCGGAATGTTGAGGCAAATTTCATTGGATAGCGCCATTATTTGCTATAAGCCAAAGAGGCAAAATACTTTTGTGACAGTATGGAGTTTTAGTTCGCCACTGTAGCTTGATTCACACTTTTGTAATTTTGGAAGATAGAATGAGGATATAGAAGATGAACACGATGATGATGATAAAGATAACTGTGCGCAGATTTTCAAATTGCTAAAATCTGGATCCTGATATGAATATTGCTTTTGCTGAAAACAAGGTCTATTACCTAAACTAATTAGCAAGTACCTTCAATTTCCAAAGTATTGCACGACACTAATGACGTTTTGTTTTGCACGTTTCTTGAATTAACATTTAAAAATTAAGGTTCATTTTTCTGGAGTATACATGTTAGAGCTAATTTCATTGAATAGCGCCATTATTTGCTATAAGCAAAAGAGGCAAAATACCTTTGTTAAAGCATCGAGTTTTTATAGCGATAGGACCCGGGAAGGATTACAGTTTTCAACCTTCTCGTTTTAGTTCGCCACTGTAGCTTGATTCACACTTTTGTAATTTTGGAAAATAGAATGATTCTTAAAGCAAAGTTTGTTCGTCAGTTCGTCGATGGGAATCAACTAATAAAGGCCATTGAACTAAATGAACATTGTGACTATTCATTGGTAATCAAATGGAGATGCCAAGCCTGAGTAGAAAGGTAGGAGGTTTGGTGAAATCTTACCCGGTATTTCACAGTTTGCACCAGTCCACCCAGGTGCACAGTTGCACATAGTCTCAGCACAAGTTCCTCCGTTCTGGCAGTTCATGTCCATGTTACAAGAAGAAAGTGCCTCTTGCTATTACGAACAAGAGGGAAGTGTTTTTTAATGGAGAAAAAATAGAAGGGTGAGTGGAGAATATTTTTGTTGGGTATGATAAGCCTAAACTTATCTTCAAATGAGCCTAGACGCACGCTTTCTCATTATATAATATCTGAGATAAGACAAAATAGCTTTGAGGTGAAAAGTTCCATGTCCACGCTTATCACTTCTCTATCTCCCTCGCTCTCGCTCTCTGTCTGTCCTTGTTATTAATTTTCCTTTGCTTTCTCTTTCACTCTCTCTTTCCACCCCTCTCTCTTGCGCTCTCTCTCTCTATAAATATTCATGTACTATATAATTATATATATATATATATATATATTGCTCTCTGTTACTCCCCCTGCCACCCCTCTGTTCCTCTCTTTCTCTTTCTTGCCCTCTGTCTCGACCTCCCTGTGCACTATCTGAGTCTGGTAATGAGGGGGGGGGGCAGCGTGAAAGGAATTAATAGAACCATGTTTGAGGGAAAACAATTAATTACCCTACTCTTTACACTTTCGTTCTATCCTGTTTGTTTATGTTACCCCCTTTTCTCGATAGCATGGGGCATTTCCTCCATGGATTGTGCAAACAATGGATCTGCCCCTCCATTATATCGAATCAGGGCCCCCGGTTCATATTTTTTTTTATAAATAGCAACTGACACAGAACTTTGACAAATCTGCTCATAGCCAATCAAATGCAAGGATTTCTGTAGCTTATACCAATTATCGTAACTTGTTATTTATAACAAGTGTTATGAAACATGGCCCACTTCAAAGAGCCAAGAAATGTTCATTTCTTTAAAAAAAAACGCAAGTTGGGAATTCAAGATTGGAGATAATGGAATACATCGTTTGTTTTAAGAAAGGCTGATGAAACCCGAGCGTAATGGGATAACTGTGACGCGCGTACGCATGTAATTACTACCGTGATGAAAAATTAATAATGATAATATTATGCATAATAATAAATGCATTTTTGAAGCACATATCACCAGAAGTGCGTTTTCAGGAATAGAGACAATAGTAAGGAGCAATAGAAGAATCATGTACACCAAAGTGAATCATGCAACCATAACAACTGAATAATAGTATAGTTAGGCGCGCCGAGGGGTGATGGCAGGGGATTCAACTTTCCCGCGAGCGTATAAAAACAGCTAGTCCTCTCGTAGCAGTCGATATGACTTTTATATGCCGAATTAAAACAAAAATCTACCAAGAATTCTTATCTTAGCCTAGCCTTGAGTAAAAATTTGTTAAAACATCACAGAAAATCTGAAACACTGTCTGTTAATCTTCTCTGGAAAAATACTCAAAAAGTACTCATGCCCCGCCTACCAGTCAGTAGTCTTTTGAAAAGCGCCCTAGGGTACTTTTCAAAAGACTATTGACTGGTAGGCGGGGCATGGCTAAAATCACGACTCCAATTTCGACCAATCAGATGGCTAGATTTCTAAAGTGAGGTATATAACACATAATATCAACTGCATAAAACGTTGTGCCATTTTCGTTTACAAAGAAAGACAAGGTCGGAAAGTGAGCAGGGAGGGAGAGACTCTGTGAAGGATTTGACTAGTGAGAGAAGAAAAGAGTGGGAGGCAAAAGAATATCAAAGAGGAAGTAATGTTAGCATACGAGTAATGAACTCAATCATAACATTAGATGAATTCGTCACTTGAAAGACAAATGAGGTGGTCTGCCAGGGAGAGGCAGAGACAGAAGGAGACAGAGCAAGAAAAGAAGAGGGAGGCAGAGCAAGAGAGGGAGAGGGAGACAGAGAGAGGGAGAGGGTGAAAGAGTAGAGAGAAAGGGAGATGCAGAGACAGAGCAAGAGAAGGAGAGGGGGCAGAACAACTGAGGGGAAGGGAAACAAAGCAAGAGAGAGGAGAGAGAGGGAAGAGAGAGAGAGAGAGAAGAGAGAGATGCAATGGAGAATGATGCATTCAATATTTCCAGCATAAATAGAATTGAATATTTATTTTACTATATATAGAGAAAGAGAGAAGCTATAGCCACATAAACAATTCTATGTCAGTGGGTGAAATGTAAACATTGCATATACCTGGGCTGAATAACTGGAAAAATATAAATGTCCGAGAAGGAGAGTAACATCATAGAAATCATAGATATCGTGCACATGTCGCGTAGTCCCATATACATCTTTCTGTGTACAGTGCTTGTAACATTACCAAGACTGGGCCAAATTTCTTATCATTTTGATGATTCCAGAACCTTGCAGTACACACCAATACTTATATGCTAGATGATCAACCTTTTCAGATCGATTCCACAACGTTTCTTTCACAATGCAATCGCATGACCAGAACTGGCCTTTATCTTTAACCCTTGGCATGTTGCTCTTTATCATATGGCACTTGTTCAATGTAGATGTAAAACATGCTTATTTTACCGCCAAATGGAAACCATGTGATCATGCAGACTCTCGTTAATCAAACTCGGTACCCGCCCTACTCATGCAAACCTCGTGATTAACTCACCAGAGACTTGGTCCGCTCGTGCAGAACTCTTGAATGCTCGCATTAGACTCGCTGGAACTTGTGTATGGAAATTTATTCCAAATACGAGTTGAAAAGAGTCCATGACGAGTTTTTTACGTGTATCGCGAGTTTGCTACGATTTGTTCCGAGTTTGACCAAGGTGTTCAGGAGTTCTTGAGAGCTTGAAAAAATGTTAAACTGTACTTGAACAAATTGAGAGCTAACTGCGATCTCACGCCAATTGCATCGAGTTGCGAAGAGTTACAGAGAGTCATCCCGAGTTAAATGAAGAGTTATCGCGAGAACCCCCAAAAGTCAACTCGCCACTACTCGTGCAAACTGGTACTTCCAACTCGCCTATGTGTGAACATAGTATAAGAAGTGTCTACGTATGGGACAATGCCTTACGTATGGGACACCACACACAAAGCAAATGGATGGAAAACCTTCCTACCGCATGGGTGGTCAATTGTCACCTACAATGCAATTCCCCTTCTCTGAAGCACACATACCCACTAAACCCCTCTAGACAATAGCGAGGGTACATTTAAAATAATACTACGTCATTTCATTCTGAAAAAAGGGAGGGTTTCATGATATAGAAACTTTTAACAAGTTGTTTAAATATTGAAGTCTGAAGTCACAGACTACAGGTCTAGGTCTGGACTGCAGTAAACCATTGATGCTCTGTTGTATGCACACACAGGTTACACATGCCAGGGAATTGGAATGGATGGAGATACCGTCTCGAAAGATTTTTCCGAGGGAAAGATATTCAGGATTAACTTGGCTTATTAATTAAACAACAACAAATGTAATTACCCTCTCCAGCCATCAAATCTATCAACAGCTGCCCTCATCAGACCACAGATCCCCTCTGGCAATCCAAATATTACGAAATGTTACGCAACGCCGTCTGCCTCCCTAATTTGGACTCTAAACACTCGGTCGTAAAAATATAGAGGCATCAAACTTAGAAGTCCTGAGTGGCATCACAAAATGATGCCATGTTCAGTGAAGATGTATATAGCTATAACATATAAAATACAGAATCCCCAACATGTGGCACAATATGCAACTTTCTATTGTTTATCAACTGCTTTTTGCTAAGCTCGGATAACTCTACTGAAGACATAGCCATTTGAACCAGCGAAATCGACCGAGGAAATCGTGAGTTGGAGGGAATGTAAGTTTCTCATCATCATGATTTTCTCATCTAATTATTGACATTTTCCGAAAATTTCAGAAATTTGTACATAGCTAGGAAGGTAATATCTCCCTAAAAGAACTAAATGAAATTGTGTTATATGTTTGTGCATTTGTTGGATGAGGGTTAGAAGTTGCCAATTCATCACCACTTCTTACTGGGCTGTGGGTGGAAAGAGAGAACTAAGACCCCGTTCTCATTCACTTCGTTGGAGCGGTCTAACTAAGACCCGTTCCTCAGGAGCGGTTCTTAGTAGAGTGAGAACGGTCAAAGTGGACTTCTGGACCGCTCCAGAAGACCACCTCGGGAGGTTGTCTTGAGGAACGGGTCTTATTAAGAGCGGTTTGGACCGCTCCAACGTGCAATGTGAACGGAAGCGTACGTTGAAGGGAAGTGAGCTTGTGATGTAGTACGGTACATACGGTTTGTATTCCGCGCGCGAAAAAATTAACCCGCTGACCTGAGCTGTCATAGCAACAAGACCACTTTGACTTGTGGAGCAGTTTGAGCCATAAAAAACTGCTCGGAGTGTGAACGCTCGCAAACCGTTCCTCTGGAGCGGTCTAACTAAGACCACTTCAAAGTGAGTGAGAACAGGGTCTAAGGGTGCACTTTTTCACCCTAGAATCACGGTTTTCAAAGACGTTTACTTTAAAACACGGTTGCGTTCAGGCGATTTTTCGTTGGTCGTAAAAATAAAGGTGTTTAAAAACACAAACATGAAACGCTGAAAAAGATGCGTTTTGTATCGTGATTCTGCGTCGCTAAAATTCGCTTGAACGAACGGAGATCTCAATCATGATTCTATGACGTCATTATCCTGGCCTGCTTCCGGTTTGACCGACATTCGACCGTAAACGTGGACAGAAAGCACGCGGCGAAGTTGACCTATACAGGCACAGCGGAGCACCCCACTTTGCATATCATTAGCGCCCCGTTCTATTTAACTAACGGACATCTTCGTGAATCCGAACCTGTGTTTGCTAGAATGTCAAATCTTAAAATTTGCGTTGCGCCTTTATTACAGCCAATATCGCTATGAAACTTTCCATGATCAAAGCCAGTCCCCAGGAACGGTATGCATAACAATGTTAAAATATATTCTTGGTAGGCATGATTATGGTGTGATGAAGAGGGAATATCATATGGAACCCATTTAGGAATATCCTGATAATACTTGAGCTGTGGTATATGGAGAACATGTGTGATGGTATGTCTAACCATCTTTAATAGGTTAACGAACAAGGATAGAAGATAGAGTTGCTCTTTAACATAGGACGGAAGATGAGGAATATGTATGCTTTTACAGCAAAATATTGTTTTTAATGCGAATGAGTACTATGAATGCTTAATAATAATAACAACGTTTCTTATAAAGCGCTTACCACCGAAGACTCTAAGCGCTATAACAAACAGAATAGACTGATAAACAATTACATATTAAACAAAACAAAAAAGTACAAATAAACCTACAAATTACAATACATATGAAATACACATCAATGTGAACAGAGTAAGTTAATCATTAAAAGCAATTTTGAATAAATGTGTCTTGAAGTTTTGAATTGGCTAACAGTTTGACAGTTTTTTACATTTAACAGTAGTTCGTTCCAAAGTTCAGCAGAAGCTTTGGAAAAAGAGCGATGGCCATAGGAAAGAGTTGATACAGAAGTAGACATTAGGTTTAATTGAGAAGATGACCGAAGATTACGTGAGGGTTTATGTTCATGGATTAGTTCTTGCAGATAAATTGGTGCCAATTCATGAATGCATTTATAAGTTAAAACCAAGATTTTGTACATAATGCGGTACGTCACCGGCAACCAACGCAATTTACGTAGTACTGGAGTTATGTGTTCACAAGAACGTGTGTGTGTTACTAGCCTGGCAGCAGAGTTTTGGATTCTCTGGAATTTTGCTATGTGCGAGTCCGGAAGACCATAAAGAAGGCTATTGCATTGATCAAGACGGCATGTAATAAATGCATGTATAAGCGTTTCAGTAGATTTTTGATCAAGAAAATTTCTAATACGACCTATCTTATACAAGGCATATGAAGCTGAGCGACAAATATTTTTATATATTCATCCATCCTAAGATCATTTTCAAAGATGACACCAAGGTTACGTGCACTTTTGACAGGTTGTATGGGAACATTATCAATTTCGACAGATGGTAATTGGTTGGACTTTCTGAATCGAGATGTTACATGAATAACCTCAGTTTTATCCTCATTTAACTTCAAATCATTAGCAGTGGACCAAGCTTTGATATCATTTATACATCTTTCAAGTTTGGTAATGACAGAATGGTCGGAATCACGTTTCAAAACAACATATACTTGGGTGTCATCTGCATGTATCATTCGGCCTAAACCATGCGCTTCAATGATATCTTCAAGTGGTGCAGTGTACAAAGTAAATGACAAAGGGCCGGTGACAGATCCCTGAGGAACACCTTCAAGTGGTACATGAGGTTTGGATTAAGAGTCATTAATGACAATAGATTGAGAACGATTCATAAAATATGTTTTAAACCAATTCAAGGCAGTACCTGATACACCATATCTATTCCGTAAGCGATCAAGAAAAATATGACTGATAGTATCGAAACCCGCAGAATAGTCTAAAAGTATCAAAACAGCTTCATCACCTTGGTCCACAGCTAACAACAAATCATTATATACACGTAAAAGAGCAGTTTCAACGCTATGACAAGATCTATATGCAGATTGCATTTTACTACACAGATTGTTTGATGATAGATAGCCCTGAATTTGAGAAGCACAAGCACGTTCAATTGTTTTAGCAAGAAACTTAAGGTTGGCAACAGGCCGATAGTTTTTCAAAATTTCACAATCCAAATTTGGTTTCTTCAAAAGAGAAGTGATTTGTGCCAATTTCAAAACACCGGGAAATTGACCACTTTGAATAGACATGTTTATAATTTTGGTAATGACTGGTAAAAGCTCATCTAAACATTTCTTAAGCAACCATGTCGGCATTGGATCGGGACTACATGAAGTAGATGGAGATTCATTATTATGACTCTGACAGTATCCTCTGATACTGGTGAAAATTCAGGAAATGAAGAATTGCATGAATCAAGCATGGATATGGAAACATCCGTTTTGATGAATCATTAAGAACATTTTTGATACTCCGAATTTTGTCGGTAAAAAAATCCGAAAAACGTTCAGCAAGTGAAAGATCAGAATCGTCAGAAGGTAACACCTTGGATACTTTTGGTGTGCACAATTTGTTGACTTTTAGAAATAGCTGCTTTGAATTACAGCCTTCAAATTGCTTTGAATGATGGTTTTGTTTAGATTGTTTGATCATGCGATTATATTCATAACATTGGTTTTTGAAAATTTGTCTGTCAACTTCTAATTTAGAAGCATTCCAACGTCGTTCAAGGCGTCGTAAGTTCATAAAGTTCATAAAGTAAACCATGACTTATTTTCAATTCCATACAAGTGATTTATAAGTGTTCGTGATATCACATGATTTTCAACAAAATGCGCGTTTCTCCATTTCTGTTGCAAACTGACACATTTCCAAATAGCTAGGAAGAGCATATGTTTTTATAGTCACTAATGTGGCCACTTAGGCCATTAAAAAAAAACATGTTTAGCGCCCTGCCTTTTTGAAAAATAGGAAGGAGGCCCTTTTTCTTTCTTTTTCTTTTTTCAAAACGGCCGCTCCGTACATTTTCAAGATGGCCGCCAGCATTTATGTTGTTGTTTTTTTTATTCAGAAAAAGACCGTTTTAGCAGTATGTTTTTCATGTTTTTTCATAAGATTAAAAAAAATAAAAAATTTGAGGGAAAAAAAAGGGGGGGGCAGGCGGCCCCCAAAAAGGAAGCGGGCGGGGACGCTAAACATGAATATTTTTTTTAATGGCCTAACAGTAACACTAGTACTAGTAGATAACCGTATATCCAGTTTAGCGAAAAGTCTGGAACTCTGGATACCCGTATGTCCGGCCTAGAGAAAAGCTTAGTAGTCTGGTCAATATACGGTAAAAAAACACCCCAACCCCCAAAAATTGCAACAAAAGGTTTTTCAACGGTTTCTAGTAGTATTCGACCTCAGGAATAACATACTAAAAGTATACCTAAATCGGAGGTTCAGAAAGGTGTTTTTTCAAGATGGCGTCCAAGATGGCCGCCGATACCTAAAAATGGCCATAAATCACTTATTATCTATCCTAGAGACATAATTTCGGTATCTATCCCATGGTTTTGGGGGTCAGAGAGTCCATTGAGACAAGTAAGAATGGTGTGTGATAGTCTAGGAAACCCCCAAATCCAACATGGCGTCCAAAATGGCCGCCATAACATGAAAATGGCCATAAGTCACGTATTATCTATCCCATAGACGTAATTGGGGTGACAATGCTATGGTTTTCGGGGTCATAGAATCCATTAAAATAAGTGAGAACGTTAAGCAGTAGATCAGGAAACCCCAAAATCCAAGATGGCGTCCAAAATGACCGCCATAACATGAAAATAGCAATAAGTCACTTATTATCCATCCGAGAAACATAATTTCGGTGTCTATCCCATGGTTTTGGGGGTCACAGAATCCATTGAGACAAGTAAGAATGGTGTGTGATGGTCTAGGAAACCCCAAAGTCCAACATGGCGTCCAAAATGGCCGCCATAACATAAAAATGACCATAAGTCACGTATTATCTATCCCATAGACATAATTGGGGTGTCTATGCTATGGTTTTGGGGGTCATAGAATCCATTAGGATAAGTTAGAACGTTAAGCAGTGGTCCAGGAAACCACGAAATCCAATATGGCGTCCAAAGGACCACAAAACCACTAAGATTTCTCAATAGAGGGCGCACTTTATGAACAGAAAATGAACTTAAAATGTTTCTCTCTCACCCTTATGTCACCAAACCCCCACACCCCAGAAAAAAGGGTCAATTCAACTATTGACAGGTTATTGTCAACACTGGGGAGGGGGATAACGTAAGAACTTAATTATAATATCTAGACACACATTCATAATACCCACCATACAACTAAAAATGTTTAAAACCTCGTTTTGTTCATGTCATCTTATAGCGAATATACACATGCAGATCTTCACGTTCCTTCATTTTGATGAGGAATGTACTTGAGTAAGGAAAATTCATCTTCTGCTTCACTATCAAGTGACTCGTTAATATATGGATTGTGGCATACATCAAGTTGGCAAGGTCCATACACCATTGTTACATGTAGTCCGTAACCTCTGCAGGTATAGCGAGTTGTGCTACAAGCAGTACAGAAGTTGCAATTTCAACTTAAGAAGATTACTAGGTGCAGCCTCCGTATTTGACATCAGTGGAACCTAGTGATTGCCCTCTTATTTCCAGCCCGAATCTGTGACGTCCATGTCTTCTTCGCTCTCAATCCATGCCATGACTTGGTAGCCCGGGGGAGGTGTACTCACATATTAAGACATATGGGGTGTGCCGGTCTAATGGGTCACTTTTCCACAAAAAAATCCCTAAACATGGGTCCGTGTTTTCAAAATTTCCAAAATATTAAAATTGTGAAAAATGGGCTATACTTTGAGAAACATGACCCCTAAAATGGGTAGGATTTCGAGATTTGAGCGGCACACCCCCGCCCAAAGCAAATCTGAATACCCCGGCTTGGTAGTATGTTCTGAGGGAGTGAATTTGGTGGAGGCTGGCGTAGGAGGGAGTTGCATTGGCAATTTTCTTGACGAACAAGTTGTATCGTAATAATGCAAGTGAGTCACTACAGCGGCCACCAAATATGACAAGACATTGCTTTGATACCAAGTTTGATCCTCTAAGCTAGTTACTTTGGCTGACTTGGTAGAAGGAAAGGACTAGCACATGATTCCAAAGTGAGGTTGCATTTCACAAGCTTCTGGAAGACTGCTTTCTTTCCTATTCCGAATATTCGTGAAGTCGAATCGCAATCGGTGTAGGCATCCAGAAAAAGTAGTTGTGAGGGGACTTGAAGTAGCAGAGGCAGTAATGACCTATGAGCTCAATCCGTTCCCATCTACACTTTTCGAGGCTAGGGATGTCTTTCGCAAGGCTGATAAGCCTCAGCTAGCTCATGCTACAACCGATCATGCAAGTAAAGTGTCGAGTGAAGCCGTGAGAGAACACAGAACAGTTTGGCCTTGATGGTGGTTCCTTGGTGCATCGGACACCATGGAAGACAAGAGACAGTTATGGCAGAATAGCACGACCATATGCTGATTTCACAACCCCCACTATGTGGTTCTGCAAATGTAGTTGTTGACGGCTATGAGGGAGGGCCGTCAATTAATGATAATACATACCAGCGACGTGGGCAAAATGCCCATCCAGTTGTCAGATTCAATGCAGACACAGTATTCTCAGACAAGAAGGATGAGTTTTTATCAAGAGACTGCAATTAGCAGGGACTCACAAATCTCATTAATGAGGAACTGAGGAAGAGTAATTGCACCGTAATCAATGTATCCGGGGATGCAGAGGTGTGTAACATTGAGCAGTTTAAAGTGGACCTGGGTAAAGATCTATGCTCACAACTACTTTTTCCGACATGCCTACACTTGTTGCGATTCGACTTCCAGGATATTCGGAATCGGAAAGAAAGCAGTCTTCCAGGAGCTTGTGAAATACAGCCCCACTTAAGAATCCTGTGCTAGTACTTTCCTTCTTCTAAGTCAGCCACAGGAACTAATAGAGGAACTTGGTATCAAAGCAATGTTTTTCATATTTGGTTGCCGCTGTAATGACTCACTTGCATCATTACGATACAACTTGTTCGTCAAGAAAATTGCCAATGCGACTCCCTCCTAGGCCAGCCTCCACCAAATTCCACTCCCTCAGAACATACTACATGTACCAAGTAATGGCATGGATGGTGAGTGAATTAGAAGACATGGGCGTCAGAGACTGGGGCTGGAAATTAGAGGACAATCACCTGGTTCCAGTGATGTTGAATACGGAGGCTGCACCTAGTAATCTTCTTAAGTTGATTCATTGCAACTGCTGTACTGCTTGTAGCACAACTCGCTGTACCTGCAGAGGTTACGGACTACATGTAACAGTGTGTGTGGACCTTGCCAACTTGATGTATGCCACAATCCATATAACGAGTCACTTGATAGTGAAGTAGAAGATGAATTTTCCTTACTCAAGTACATTCCTCATCAAAATGAAGGTACGTGAAGATCTGCATGTGTATTCGCTATAAGATGACATGAACAAAACGAGGTTTTAAACATTTTTAGTTGTATTATTGGTATTATGAATGTGAGTCTAGATATTATTATTAAGTTCTTACGTTGTCTTTTTCGCTCCCTCCCCCTCCCCCATACAGTGTTGACAATGACCTGTCAATAGTTGAATTGACCCTTTTTTCTGGGGGGGTAGGGGGTCGGTGACATCATAAGGGTGAGACAGAAACATTTTAAGTTCATTTTCTGTTCATAAAGTGCGCCCTCTATTGAGAAATTTTAGTGGTTTTGTGGCCTTTTGGACGGCATATTTGATTTCGTGGTTTCCTGAACCACTGCTTAACGTTCTAACTTATCCTAATGGATTCTATGACCCCCAAAACCATAGCAAAGACACTCCAATTATGTCTCTCGGATGGATAATAAGTGACTTATGGCTATTTTTATGTTATGGCGGCCATTTTGGACGCCATCTTGGATTTTGGAGTTTCCTGATCCACTGCTTAACGTTCTTACTTATCCTAATGGATTCTCTGACCCCGAAAACCATAGCATTGTCACCCCAATCATGTCTATGGGATGGATAATACGTGACTTATGGCCATTTTTATGTTATGGCGGCCATTTGGACGCCATGTTGGATTTCGGGGTTTTCTAGACTATCACACACCATTCTTACTTGTCTCAATGGATTCTCTGACCCCCAAAAAACATGGGATACACACCAAAATTATGTCTCTAGGATGGATAATAAGTGAGTTATGGCCATTTCTAGGTATCGGCGGCCATCTTGGACGCCATCTTGAAAATAACACCTTTCTGAACCTCCGATTTAGGTATACTTTTAGTATGTTATTCCTGAGGTCGAATACTACTAGAAACCGTTGAAAAACCTTTTGTTGCAATTTTTTGGGATCAAACCATATCTTGACCTGACTATAGAGAGATCGCGGCAGCTCTAGGCGGTACGCGGGGGAATGCGCAGTCGCCTGCGCCCAGGGTTTGTTTTGGATATGGCGAGGAGGGTCATTTGCGGAGGGAATGTTCCACTGGCGCGGATCCAGGGGGGCCGAGTAGGTCTCCCCGCAAAGAAAAGGAAAGAAAACAAGAGAGAGAGAGAAGGAAAAGAAGGGAAAGGGAAAGAGGAGAGAAAGGGAAAGAAAGAAGAGGAAGAAGACAAGAAAACGGGGGGGGGGCAAAAGGGCCTTGCCTCCTTGGCTGTTGCCCCTCCCCCATCAAAAAAATAAGAAAGAAGGAAGGAAAGGGAAAGAAAAAAGGAAAAGACGAGATAAAGGGAAGGGAAAAAAAGAGGAAGAAGAAAAGAAAAGAAGGGGGATATAAGTTGCAATTTTCCCGCAAACAAGTTGTGGATCGGGGGGAGGGCTAAAAGCACCTTGCCTCTCCTCCCCCGCCCCGGCAAAAAAAAGAGAGAAGGGAAAGGAAAAGAGGAGAGCTAAAAGGAAAGCAAAAAAAAAAAGAGGAAGGACAAAAGAAAACGGTGAAATAAGGGGAGATCAGTTGCGATTAATCCCGCCAACAACATGTGGATGGGGGCGAAAGCAAACCTAAAAGAGAGAGAAAGACGGGAAGGGAAAGGGAAGGCCTGAAGGGGGAGGGAAAGGTAAGGAAAGAGAGAAAGAAGATAGGTAGGGGAGATCAGTTGCGATTTTTCCCGCCAACAAGGTGTAGATCGGGGGTCCTGCCAGTGTCACAATAAAATTCAAACGTCGTTCATTCCTAATTCGATACCGGTGATTTACAAATGTTTATGAAATGACATAATTTTCCGAGATTTTTCCTCACTTTTTAGTAAATTATACTTTTTTATGCGTTTGTTGGAAAATTACAAATTCCTAAATTTAAAGTCATGCAAGAAATATGCTTATTTAGAGGCCTACAAGGTAGGGCGCGCAGAACGACAGGGCTCCGGGGCCTCGAGCTCCGCGCCCCCCTCCCACTTTTTGGAAAAAGTATACTAAAGAGAAATAGAAAGAAAGAGAGAAATAATGAAAGAATAGTGACCTGCCAGTGTCACAAAATAATGAGGTATCAAATTATGCTCATCTGACCGTGATTAAATGCCTAAAACCCCTGAGCTTCCCGGGGCTCTGTCCCCTTGATTCCACATAGGGCCCTTAGGCGGACCCTGGGTGCTCATCTAACGGTAATTTAATGCCTAAATAATAATAATAATAATAACGTTTTATTTACCCAGGGTAGCCACTTCAGTTATGAAACTGCTCTTCCAGCGGGCCCTGCATAACATAATATGTTATTATTACCCTTCTCCAATCTAATATGCTGAGCGCCTAGCTAGAAGGCAGAAGGTCCCATTGTTATTGTTATAAGTCTTTGGTATGACTCGGCCGGGGATCGAACCCACAACCTCCCGTTCATGAGGCGGGCGCTCTAACCATTGAGCCACCATGCCCGGTGAATCCCCCGAGCTTCTAGGCGCTCCGCAACTGGACCCAACGCCAATTAGTGTCCTGCCAGTGTCACAAATAAGGTATCAAAAAAATGCTCATCTGACCGTAATTAAACGACTAAAACCCCTGAGCTTACGGGGGCTCTACCCCTGAACATAACCGAGGGCCCTAAGGCGAGCCCATGGATACTCATCTGACCGTTCTATAATGCCTAAAACCATTGAGCTTCCGGGAGCTCTGCCCTCTGGACCCCACCTAGGGCCCTAAAACAGGCTCCTAGATGCTCATCTGACGGTAATTTAATGCCTAAAACCCCTGAACTTCCGGTGACTCTGCCCCCTGGACCTAGCCAAGGGCCCTAAGGCGGGCCCCTGGATACTCATCTGACCGTTATTCAATGCCTAAAACCCTTGAGCTTCCGGGGGCTCCGCCCCTGGACCCCATGCTAATTAGTGACCTGCCAGTGTCACAAATAAGGTATCAAAATATGCTCATCTGACCGAAATCAAATGTCTAAAACCCCTGAACTTCCGGTAGCTCTGCCTCCTCGACCCCACCAGGGGCCCTAAGGCGGGCCCCTGAATGCTTTCTGACCGTTATAAAATGCCTAAAACCACTGAGTTTCTAGGGACTTCGCCCCCTGGAGCCCACGCCAATTAGTGTCCTGCCAGTGTCACAAATAATATATCTAAATATTCTCATCTCACCGTAATTTATTGCCTAAAACCCCTGGGCTTCCGGGGCTACGCTCCCTGGACTCCATGCACGCCAATGAGTGACCAGCCAATGTCACAAATAAGTTATCAAAATATGCTCATCTGACCATGATTAAATGCCTAAAACCCCTGAGCTTCCAGGGGCTCTGCCCTTTGGACCCCACCTAGGGCCTTAAAACGGGCCCCTAGATGCTCATTTGACGGTAATTTAATGCCTAAAACCCCTGAACTTACGTTGGCTCTGCCTCCTCGACCCCACCAGGGGCCCTAAGGCGGGCCCCTGAATGCTTATCTGACTGTTATAAAATGCCTAAAACCCCTGAGCTTCTGGGGGCTCTGCTCCCTGGACCCCACGCCAATAAGTGTCCTGCCAGTGTCACAAATAAGATATCTAAATATTCTCATCACACCGTAATCTATTGCTTTAAAACCCCGAGCTTCCGGGGCTACGCTCCCTGGACCCCACGTCAATGAGTGACCTGCCAGTGTCACAAATAAGTTATCAAAATATGCTCATCTGACCGTGAATAAATGCCTAAAACCCCTGAGCTTCCAGGGGCTCCTCCCTCTGGACCCCACCTAGGGCCTTAAAACGGGCCCCTAGATGCTCATCTGACGATAATTTAATGCCTAAAACCCCTGAACTTACGTTGGCTCTGCCCCCTGGACCCCACGCCAATTAGTGACCTGCCAGTGTCACAAATAATATGCTCATCTGACCGTAATTGAATGCCTAAAACCCCTGAGATTCCGGGGGCCCCGCCCCCTCGACCCCACCAGGGGGCCTAAGGCGGGCCCCTGAATGCTCAATGACCGTCATAAAATGCCTCAAATCCCCGAGTTTCAGGTGGCTCAGCCCCCTGGACCCCACGCCAATTAGTGACCTGCTAGTGTCATGAATAAGGTATCAAAATATGCTGATCTGACCGTAATTAAATGCCCATACCCCCTGAGCTTCCGGGGAATCTGCCCCTTTAGCCTCCCCCCACCCACTTTGAAAAACGTTCAGCGGGGCTTGCGTGTAAGAGTGGGGTGATGCGGATTTTTTGTCTGCCAGCCCCCTGTCAGCCTATAAGCGGATGGCCAAAGTCAGTAAAGAGATTTGCCTGCCACTACCACATAAACTATACACACCTTGTTTATTCGAAAGATTTTATTTTTTCATTTTATTTGTAGCGAACACCCATAAATCGGAGGGGGCGTCCAAAAAAGCGGCCCTTTTGATCAAAAATAGTATTTTGTAAATATAATTTAAACGAAACCTTGAACCACCATTATTTTGGCGTCTTAGTAAGAAAGAGAATTACATTACCTACACTTTGATACCAATTTTAATGGAATTGGGTTTAATCAACATCTCAAATTTAAGTAAAAAACATGATTTTTTTTTTTTGTGTGTGTGATTTTTTCGAAATATTGAATTAACAAAAATATATATATTTTCCATATATCGAAATTCGGAGAGATGCATTGGTCATAACTTTTCAGGAATTTGGCCATGTACAAGGACAATCTCCTGTGCAAAGGAGAGGTTTATGTCTCCTTTCAGTGAAAATTTATAGCAACCCAAAGTTATTGATTTGATTTCCACAAAAACAACATTATTTGCCTACGTGTAATGTGTAATGTGTAATGAGGACCCGTTTGATGTGTTTACACCGAGTTTCAAAGATAACTTTTTAAGTAAAACCTCTAATCACCATGGATTTGGTGTCAAAAAATGAATAATTAAAATACCTTCAAGTTGATATCAATTTCATTGAGTTATGTAGTGTGTGAAATAACAATTTGAGCCCAAGGTGCTTTTTGGTAGATATTTTTTCCTCTAATTTTGGCCAGTATCTCGGTATATTAACTCAACAAAAGTGATTGGACATTAAGTAGTGCAGAAAGTTCAAAGGATATGGAGTGCTGACTGCAATTGATAAGTACTTCTTCTGTACTACGTTTCAGGAAATGTGGGTATTGTCATATTGGATTGGATATATCAAAAATACATGTAGGTTGGGGAAAGAATCCTTCCCCACATAAATAGTCTGAAATATTAATCACCAAGACATGATTATAATGCAAAGAAGTTCTTAATTTTGAAGAAAATGATGGATACATGTAGCATTACGCATGTATTTTGGGGGTGAGTGTGGAAGAAATCTTGGAATTATGAAGTCCCTAGTTTTGGTAAAGTGTACATCCTGGCACATCCTGGAGAGGCTTATGCTAAACACTCGGGTCGCGGCGCGTTGTAAAACACTCGGGTCACGGCTAGCTAAGCCAATTTTTTGTTTATGGTGTCTTCAAGTCGGCCCTATATCTTATCTTAAATTAGCGACTGTTTTTAACCAATTTTCAATGGGGGTGCGTGGGGAAATTTACTTAAAAAAGAAGTTGGAAGTTGCGATTGTTTTTTTTTATGATAGAAAAATAAGAAGACAAGAATTAAGTCTGATAAAGTGGATTTTAGAGAAAGTGTAATACTATACAAGGGAATGCGATAGGCCTATTAACAGGATGGAAACAAGGAAGAATGGAAAGAGTGAGAAGATGAATTGTGGGAAATTAAGAACTACCAAGAAAGGAATATAAAGGAAAAATATATTAAACAAGGAATTGAAAGAATTCATTGGCCAGATTTAACAGTGATAAAGATAGAAAGAAAAAGTGGAGAAAATCAAGAATTGCATGATAGAAAAAATAGAAGGGAAATAAAGGGATAGAATAAAATGTAGAAAGATTATATTTTGAAGACTGACATATGAAAATAAAGTGACTATTTAGACTGATACGTGTAGTCATTTGGACTAATTCCCACATGGTCTAATCTCCAATTAGTCTACCGCGCATTTGGTTCATTTTTCATTTAGTCCAATAACCAGTTAGTCTAATTCCCAGTTTGTCTAATGCCCATTTCGTCTACCATCCATACGGTTTAATAATCATTTGATTGTTATTATTATTTATGATTTAATGAGTATTAGACCATATGCCTGGAAAGTAGACAAAATGGGCATTAGATAAACTGGGAATTAGAAGCTACAAGCATCAAGACGAAAATTTGAAATTTAAACTTACCGTAAACAGTACTAGCAGGACCCATGAAAGAGCTGCCGTGATTCGTCGGATAGCCATTGCCAGCGGCTCTAGCCCGGAGGCCTGGAACGAATCAGAGACATGGTACTATACTAATAATGGTTTATTTATTTAAAAAGATGCATCGCAGCCCGGGGGCTAAATTGTACAATGTTTTTTTACAAAAGTATTTACATGATTTTAAAAAAAATACACTATATAGAATCACAATAATACAAGTCAACAATTTTATTGTTGATTGCAATAATTTTGCTTCTCTCAATGGGAAAGAAATATTAGCATTCCTAATGAAATTGTTTACTTGTATTTTTTTAATCAAGTATTAAACTGAATCTGATTTATTAAACTTCACCGTCGGCAAGTACCTTCAAGGAGGAGAAAATAGAAAATACCAATTTAAACATGTATACTTTTCAAATTTTTGAAAATGTAAAATTTCCAATATAATATGTAAAAATATGACATTCACCGATCTCATTGCAGATCTCACAACTATTTGCGATAAATCAACTCAAGGGTAATTTCAATACTCTTTTGTATTGCCCAAAGAAATCATGTTATTGTCATGTTCGCCATTTAAATGTGTTATGCTACTGAAATTGCCTTAGGTTGTTTTTTGAAAGTAGTTGCTGACGTGTTCTTTATCAAATTTAATTAGGAATGCAAACATTTCTTCCCGATTAGGAGAAGTAAATTTATTGAAATTTTAGCATAAAATATGGTTTCAATAATCACTTCAACAGTGTTTTTTTTTTCTTTTTCAAGATTTTTTTTTTATTTCTCAACTCATATATTACACAGAAGCACATGCATAACAAATACATAAAAATTAAAATAATTAAAAAACACTTTCAAAACCCTTAATGACCTACATGTATATCAATTTCCTTATTGTTCTTGACACAAAACGTTCCATTTTTTCTATGTAAATTCATCAAATTACGTTTAAAAGCAATTATTCTCTCAGTTTTGTCAACTTGTTTTAAACCAAGTTTAAAATGAGCAAATGTAGGTTTTATATTTGTATATTTGCATGAGTATATAAAGTATTTTGCAAATAACAAGATGGTGTTAATGAGATAAAAGTTATTGAAGGTTATAACCCCAAAACAAATCTCGATATCATTAAAATTTTGTTTTGTTATATTTTTGGACTGCAACCAATCATATACTTCATTCCAAAAAGCAACTATATATTCACATCTTAGAAATAGATGAACGAGGGTTTGGGTGTGGGTTTCACAGAAATTACAAACAGGTGTATCTTTTATTCTAACTTTAAAAAGGAAGTCTTGCGTTGAAATTCTTCTGTAAATAAATTTAAATTGAAAATTCCGTAGTTTATTATCAATGGAAGATTTATATAAAAGTGGGAAGCGAGAATTCCAGATGTGTGAATCGGTCAAATTTTCATTCAGATCAGCTTGCCATTTGGATTGCTGGTTTGTGTCTGAAAGAGACATATTTTTTTCAACAATGTATTATAGCATAATTTTGTGACCTTTCTACTTTCAAAAAAACAACTTAATCGTTCATCTATTGGTTGATCAGCATGATCGATTACATGACGTTTTGTATTACCTTCTTCCATTCCTGTGGTAAAGCATGTATGAGAGAAAAATAACATATAAATGGTTCATTTCCAAACTTACAACATATTTGCTCATATGACATGAACGAGCCATCAACATTTAAAATGTCTTTGAGATATTGCATACCAGATTGAAACCAGTTCCTGTATAAGATTACATTTTTATCAACTTTGATATGTGAGTTCAGCCATAGAGTTTGAAAAACTATTTCTTTAAATTTCACAGGATTGTAGTATTTATAAAACGTCCATGCTTGAAGTACATCTTTCCAAAATATATTGTCAATTTTTGGGATATTTAGATCAACAGATTGTATATTACAATGACAGAAAAAAATCATCACCGAACTTGCGGAGTAACAGCTTAAGAAATTATTTCCATTTCCCATTGTTTTCCGTATCTAAATAGCGCTTCACCCACGCTATTTTAATTGCATAGTTAAAATACAATACGTGCGACATTTTGAGGCCGCCTTCTTGATGATCATTGTATAATAGCGGTCTTTTAATTTTGTCTGGTTTATTACTCCAGAGGAAGTGGAATAACATACGTTGCAAATCATTAAAAAAGGAATTTGGTGGGTCGGGTATTATACCAAACGCGTATATAAATTTAGGGATAATTAGAGTTTTTATGATTACAATTTTGCCGTACAAAGCGAGATTTCTAAGATTCCAAATACGCAATGTCGTCTTTATTTCTTCTAATTTTGGTTTGTAATTGAGTTCGAAGAAGTTATTATAGTTATCAAGTGGGATTTTTAAAACTAGGTACATGATACTATCGTTGGGCCACGTGAATGGAATGTCACGGCAAAGAAAACCTTCAAATTTGCCAAGTTTAACAACATTACATTTGTCAATGTTAATTTTTAATCCTGACATAGAATTAAAATCGTTTAAAACTTTTAAACACAGCTTCAGGTTTAATTGAGTGGGATGAATAAATAAAACGGTATCGTCTGCGTATTGACTTAACTTTAGTTCAATATTTTCTATTTGGATTCCTTTAATATTTTTATTTTGACGTACCATTATACCAAAAATGTCTACAACGAATAGAAAAAGATATGGAGAGAGGGGGCAGCCTTGTCTTACACCTCGTTGTATCGAAAATGGGTTTGAAGAAAATCCATTATTAATGACGCACCCTTCAATATTTGTGTATAACAGCTGAACCCAACGCACAAAACATTCATCGAAACCAAACTTACGTAACACTGTATACAAAAACTTCCATTCTACTTTGTCAAATGCTTTTTCGAAATCTATGCATAATGCAATGCCTGGGATATTATTACATTTACAATAGCCAATGGTGTCAATAAACAGACGTATATTTTCACCAATATAACGACCCTTCAAAAAACCACACTGATCTTCATGAATAAGTGAATCTAAAAGAGATAATCTTAGCTAAAGCTTTATAATCATTATTCAAAAGTGAAATGGGACTCCACTTTTTCAAAAGGAGTAAATCTTTGTCTTTTTTGGGTATCAGAGTAATAATTCCTCTTCGCATTGAAGTGCAAAGATTATTAACTGCATAACATTCTTTAAAAACGGCACACATTATAGTTTTTTTAATATCACCCCCAAAATGTCCTATAAAATTCGATTGGGAGACCGTCTGAACCGGGTGTTCTGTCTTTTGCAAAAGTACATATTGTATCAAAACACTCTTTTTCTGTTATTAACTGACCCAACATATTTCCATCTTTGTCATTTAGTTTCAGCAAATTTAAGTCATCAAGAAAATGAAAATTTCCTGCATTATTTTCTGATGAATAAAGTTTACCATAGAACAGTCGTTCTTCTTCCAATATTTGGTTCATATCTGTAACAAGCCCATCTTCTGTCTGCAATTTCATAATGCATTTCCTTTGAAAATTTCGTTTTTTCTAAATTAAAGAAGTATTTTGAATTCCGTTCTCCTTCAGCTACCCATTTTGCTCTCGTTCTTATAATAATTCCACGAACTTGCTCTTCTTGCAATTCTTCAAATTCCCTTTTCTTTTTTTCTAAGGTTTGCAACAATTTTAAATCCGACTTTCCTATTAACATATTGTCCAAATAGTTAATTTCTTGTGCTAACAAAGTCAATTTGCTTTTTCGCTTCTTTGTGTCATTTGTGGAAATTTTGATAAACTTTTGTTTTACTTTGAATTTTAGGTATTCCCATAGTTTTATAGGAGACAGGTAAGAAAATTCATGAATAGTATACTGGATTTCATTTTTGATGGTCTCAACATTCTCTTGTTTAGAAAGTAAGGAGGTGTTTAGTTTCCAATAACCTGGCCCCCTCTTTGGTACTGATTTTACCAACGAAAGAGATATGAGAGAATGATTGGTCTTGCATCCAAAAGATATATTCGACTTTTCAACGGCCGAAATTAGGCTTCTGGATATTAGAAAATAATCTAATCGACTTTTTTTCCGAGATCTGGTGAAGTCCATGTATATTTGTATTCATATTTGTTTTAACAATATCCAAATATCTATTAATTCTATATCCAGTATCATATTTTTTAGTGTATCATTACATGTTGGATGGTTTTGAATTAAATTGGGGAATCTATCCATTGTAGCATCTAAACAGTGTTAAAATCTCCACCAATAATGAATGGTTCTTCCCCCTTTTCGTTTAACATAGAATGTAGTCTTAACATAAATGCAGCATCATCATTATTCGGACCGTATACGTTGGCCACCGTTATTGGAGTGTCATTCACTTTCAAAATTACTAGAAGAATTCTTCCCGAATCGTCATGTGTAACATTCAAAATATCAAAAGAGGCGGAAGGTTTAAACAATATACAAACTCCAGCGCTGTCCGATCTACCATGACTGAATAGAATTTTAAAACCCCATTCTTGACACCAGTTTTCCTCAGTACTATGGGTACTATGTGTTTCTTGCAACAAAATAAGATGATAGTCAGAATTTCTAACCCAATTAACCCTTTGAGAGCGAGCCCGCGCACGGCGATTGTTTCCCCTGTGACGAAGCGATTTCGGTTACATCGCCAGTAATGGACAATTTGGCGGTGCTTTCTACTTTCATTGCTCATTGCGCCTCATTCAGTCATTTTCGTGATTTTTAGTAAATGTAAAAATTAAAGATCAGACTTTTTTCTTTCTAAAAATATAAGTTTTGTTCATCAATACGAAAAATAAGGTCTGTTATTTTTGAGAAATTGCCGTCTTATTTTGCTGAAGCTTCACGTCTTTCCTTTTCAATACACTCACAATACAAATTGCGTAAGCACCGCCGCACGCGCAGATCGGTCGATACCTCCATTCATTTCCCCATTGTCAATGATTGTCGTCTGCTAAAGCTCGGCCGATTATCAACCGAGCCATAAATAATAGGCCTTCGTTTTACATGGGTTTTCGACACATTTTGTAACTATATTCTGACCAACATTATGCCATGATCTACACTAAATGCCCTTTCTTTTAAATGTGCAAATCAAATATAGGACTATTTGGGAAATGAATTTTGAGATGAACATTGTTTTACTCTCGAAAATAAAAATAATATTTACTTTGAATGCTTTCGACTTCGTTTCTCATAATTTGAAATATTCATTTTGTTTTAGTTTTTGCCTCCCGCTTAATTTTGTTTATTTTTTCTCTATCTATACATCTCTTAGAACCCTATTTTGATATGAGGTTGCTGTATCAATAAAATATTTATTGAATTTTTGTACGCATATTTGATTTGTTTTGTTTGTAATGGAAAGATCTAAATGAATGACAGAGATTAGAACAAAATCATAATTCATCACAATCATCTCTCTCTCTCTTTCTATCTATTTATCTATCTATCTCTGTCTGTCTCTGTCTGTCTGTCTCTCTCTCTCTGTCTCCCTCCTCCCCCCTCCCTCTCTGAATACGTCAGAATTTCGTGAAATTGGAATTGTGCTTCAGTGTGTTTTATATCGGCATCGCGTTGTTGTGTTGTTGTTGTTTTTTGAAAGGGTGTGGCTAATAAGGAGTTAATCGCCGTAGTCTTGGTAGTCTTTTATTTATTCGAAAATAAATGATATTGAAAATATAGTAATTCATTATGTTACGAAACAATAAAGAAAGAAATGCAAACAACGTGAGAATTCAATTTATTTGTCTTCGTCTCCATCTGTGTTCTCGTTCAACCTATCATGTCAATAAAACTTTGTTAACTCGTTACTTCCGTTGGAGTTTACAACCATGACAACGAACTATACCCTTGGCCACGTTCATTGTTCCTCTTACGTAACTTCCGTTCCGTTCTTCTATTGTTGTAGTTTAGAACCATGACAACGAACTTTACCCTTGGCCACGTTCATTGTTCCTCTTACGTAATCTAGCTGTAGGGGACCTAAGACATAACTCTTTTCGTATATTCTATATAGGTCTAAAATACTTTTTGGTTGTATATACTTTGTCAATACTTACAAACTATAATTGTCAAAATTTGCCAATACTTACAAACTATTACGTTTCCCCTATCATCTTCCGCTCTAGAATCCTATCTTTTTTTGGTGTAATTTGTTGTGTCCTTTTCATACTTATTTTTTCTTGTCTCCCTCTTCAAGATTTCTTCGGTTTTGGTATTTATGCTATTTATTTTTATAAATAAAAGAGAAAGTTTTATTCTTTCTCTTATAATGTTGTCCACCTTCTTCTAAATAACCCTTTTGTGATAAAGTATAATGTCCGATGTATATTATTTCTGTCAATAACATAAATGAACGTATCATTTTATTTTGACGCAACAAAGATTTACATTCAAAACACAACCTTTACCTTCTATAATTTTTGTACAGTAGTATTCTTCTCATTTCGACATTATCAGTCGCTCGTTCTCTATTTTCGTTCCCTATAATAAATATAAGGTATAATTTTGTGTACATTATCAGGGATATGTTATAATAATTTGTCTCAAGGTAGGAATGATGCCGGCATACTAGCAAATGTCGGAATAGAAAACAACATGAAAGATAAAGATGGAAAACGACATTGACAGAAAGACAGAGAGAGAAAGACAGACATACATACAGACAGTGGAGAGAGAGAGAGAGAGAGGAGAGAGAGGGCGGGAGGGATAGAAAGTTGGACGTAGTCTGTACTGTATTTATTATTATGATATTTGTCTCTCCGAATATCCGATCACCCCCAGCTCTGATTTTTACTTTTTATAATTATTGTACAGTAATATTCTTCTCATATCAAAATCATCAGGCGCTCGTTCTGTGTTTTCCTTCTCCATATCGAGGTTATGGTATAATAATTTATCTCAAGATCGAAAGGAATACTTTTGGACGGAAAACAGTACCAAAGATGAAGATGGAAAATGGCGCTGAGAAAGCGAGCAAGAGATATAGAGAAAGACATACAGAGAGAGAAAAATCATTTCTCATGTCATCTTTTTGTCTGACTGTGACATTTTACTATGTCACATTTATATTATTCCTTTATCTTTCCATGATTGTTATATATTTGAATGAATATTTCAGATAGGGTCAAATTTGGTTCTACGTTATAATTATGATCATCTAATTTTATTTAGGAGTAAGTCGAAACGCGATCTCATCAAAAATCGCGGAACAGAAAAGATGAAGATAGAAAATGACATTGAGAAAACGAGAGAGAGAGAGAAAGTTGGACGTATTGTTATTTATTATTATGATATTTGTCTCTCCGATCAACACCAACCGCCCCCGCTGTGGATTCCTCTTCAGTTTTTTTTTAAATCATGATTTACACTCAACAATTTTACTTTTTATAATTATTGTACAGTAATATTCTTTTTATTTCGATATCATCAGGCGCTCGTACCGTGCTTTCCTTCTTCATATCGAGGTTATGGTATAATAGTTTATCTCAAGATCGAAAGGAATACTTTCGGAATAAAAGCAAATAGCGGAACGGAAAACAGTACCAGAGATGAAGATGGCAAATGGAGCTGAAAAGCGAGCGAGAGAGAAAGAGAGAGAAATACAGAGAGAGAGAAAAAGAGAGAAAATGAGCAAGGAAAAAAAAAGTTATAAAGAGTGAGAGACAAAGAAAGAGACAAACAGAGAGAGAAACAATCCTTTCTCATGTCATCTTTTCGTCTGTGACATTTTACTAAATCACATTTGTATTATTCCTTTATCTTTCCATGGTTGTTATATATTTGAATGAATATTTCAGATAGGGTCAAATTTGGTTCTACGTTATAATTATGATCAGCTATTTTTATTTAGGAGTACGTCGAAACGCGATCTCATCAAAAATCGCGGATCAGAAAACACTACGAGAGATGAAGATGGAAAACACATTGAGAAAACGAGAGAGGGAGAAAGTAGGGCGTATTGTTATTTATTATTACGCTTTTGTCTCTCCGATCAACCCCACCCGCTCTGGATTCCTCTTTAGTTTCCATTTTTATCATGATTTACATTCAAAAGTTTTACTTTTTATAATTATTGTACAGTAATATTCTTCTTATTTCGATATAAAAAGGCGCTCGTTCCGTGTTTTTCTTCTTCATATCGAGGTTACGGTATAATAATTTATCTCAAGATCGAAAGGAATACTTTCGGAATAAAAGCAAATAGCGGAACGGAAAACAGTACCAGAGATGAAGATGGAAAATGGCGCTGAGAAAGCGAGAGAGAGAGAGAGAGAGAGAGAGAGAGACATACAGAAAGAGAAAAGAGAAGAAACAATAATTTCTCATAATCATCTGTTTGTTTGTGACATTTTGCATCATCACATCTTTTTGCTCATTCTTTTATCTTGCATGATTGTTATATCTTTGAATTATTATTTCAAATAGGGCAAAATCTGGTTCTACGTTATTTGTTTCATAACAATTTTTTTATTTGGGAGTACTTCGGAACGTGATCCCGTAAACATTCTTTGAAAACAGTAACGACAACTGCAAAACAACAAGACCCCCCCCCAAAAAAAAAAGGGTTATCTGAGTTAACCCGCTATACATGTACACTTGTACAGTATACAAGGATCATTGTGAAAAATCTATACATACCCGCTCTTCTATTGTTGGAGTTTATAACCATGACAATGACCTTTACACTCGGCCACGTCTATTGTTCCTCTTACGTAACTTAGCTGTATAGCTGGGCCAGATTTCCAAATGATCTGCGCATGCGCTATGTTCCTGCTCGTCGAAGCAATAATCCTGGCAAGAATATAGAACAGACGCGCGCGTACGCGTCCGCCTCCAGCTGTACGGGTATTTCGAGGGCCTTTTTTCGATCCGAACACTAACTTAGGGTAAAGTTGAAATGATATCACTTTTTCTCGATTTTTTCCACGTAACTTTATTATTTTTTAATAGATGAGATGAATGAATATATCTAAATAATACTTCAAAGAACTTTAGCACATAATAGCTAATAATAAGCTGGAAAACTTTGTCAACATATTAGGGATATATCTCGGCTTCTGTAGAAGCCCGTCGTCACAGACTTAACAACTCGCTCGGCTTCTGTAGAAGCCCGTCGTCTCCAAAGCGTTAAATACACATCGTCGTTTAAAGGAATTTCCTAACCCTCTCACATTGAGCGAACAAATTTTTATTTAAATTACACTATCCATCATATACATGTAACATAGTATTTTGTGTGTTTACAAATCCACAATAAATGTCTTTATGCATGGGGGAGCATACTAATGAACTTACAGTATCTCTCAGCAAAATGAGTTGAGTTCGTATCCTAGACTTATAGGATAATATAAGAAGGAAAAATTAAAGAAAAACATGATAAAAAACGAACATTGTAGATTTGTACAACTGATCGCAATAAGAAACTATCCAAAAAAGAGGGGGTTAACTTTTTCCATTCAGGTTCAAAAGAGAGCAGGGGCAGTTTATCAGAGTAACTTATTTGGCCTGCTTAAACTTGTCAAGTACAACAAACAAGAAAAATTATGTTATCAATGCAGATTTTACTGTCGTTCTGCTTGTTTGATGACTAATCCAATAAGATATTAGAGATGTGAACAAAATAGTAATTATTTCCATGTAAACTGGTTGACATAGCATTTCAATTCCTATAAATCTGACATTCGTAGTGTTTTCAGTGCACCGGGAGCGTCCTTTGGTCCGTCTATGTATTTAATCACCCTAGGAACAGAATTCGGAATGAATGCAAATTTATTTTCCTGTCGTAGTTTTCTCACTTTCGTCATCAATTTCTTGTGCTCATCTCGCGTATTGCTGTGCACGTCATCGCTTATGCCGACCTTTTGACCTTTGATGCGGACATCCTTTAGCGTAGAGCTACGTTTCAGTACGTCTTCTCGGTCCGTAAATCGTAGAAGCCTGACGTGGATTGGGCGTGGCCGTACCGGTCCATCCTTTTGTTGGCGTGCACGTTTCCCGCTCGGTGTTCCGTGGGCACGCTCAATCTCTGTATCCGGGACATTGAGATGCTCAGCAAAGAATGTCTTGGCGTAGGTAGCACAGTCGTAGGTGTTTCCTTCCTCTCCTTCTGGAATTCCGTATAGCACGACATTATTCCGCTTGCTGCGATTAACAAGATCCACCACATTCCTGCGCAACTCATTAACATAATTTATGTCGACTTTTTCCTGAATTTCCTTGACGTTTTCCTTTAATTCTGCAAATTCTGTTTCTAGGTATCCAACTCCATGCTCCAGATCCACAACTCTGGTATTCAATGCCTCAAATTTCTGCTCCATAATATTAATATTTTGCCCAATGATATCCACTTTCTTATGCATCAGTTCCTCAATTCCAGACACCGGCTTCAGCAATATCTCACGTAGGAGATTATCCGTAGGATCTACGTTATAGGCACCTACCTCCATGTTCGGTTCTCTGTTGGGAGTGGCACTCGTAGATTTAAAGTTGCTCCCATCTGCTTGTTTCTCTTCTGGGGGGCGTTTCATGAAACAATTAGTCGGTGGTTTTCACCGACTAATATCATTTTCACCGACAATTTTATTGTCACCGACTAATTTCCAGGCCTCTGGTTGGTCAAATTTAGTCAGAGCTGACAGTTGTCGGTGGACAAATGTTGATGAAATGCCCCCCTGTTGAAGGGGTTCGTAGCCTTTTAAAACTCAGCATAGTTCATAAACTGAGTTTTTATGTTGTCCCTGCTCTCCTCTCTGTATTATTTACAAATCCATCAAGGGCGCCCCCATACTTCAACAGTGTTATGCAAAGCAACGAAACACTTCCAATTATTCTCGGACAATAAAACAAATAAACAAACAAACAAACAAACACAATTATTAAAATCATCAGTATTTGATGTGCAGAGTTATTTTACTCCACCATTTTCTGAAAAGCAAAACAAAACACAAATATAGACAAAAAGAGGGGTGTCCCGTCGAATCCTTCGCAACCCCATCTCTTCTGTGAAAGCCATTGTTTAACAAATCTGAGATGCATGGCCCTACGTGTTATCAGTGTCTGTGATATGGTGTAATATTGAAGCCCTAAAAAAAAAATTGTGCTTCAAAATGATCATGAAGTGCTTTTAAAAAGTAAAGATCTTTGAGTGACCGGTTTTACCATACTCATTCCCCAATAGACTGTAGTGTTAAAACAAACTGTCGAAAACTGTTTGGAAAACAGTTTTTGACATTTCTAACTCCAATCATAAATATCTTGATAATCAAACAGGCGATCGGCTTGTAAAAGTCATTGGATTCCTGAATGACCTAAAAGTTTATGATTATGATTGCAGCATGAGCTAAATCCAGGTATTTTTTTAGAATCTAGGGCAAAGATGCAAAATCCCTTTAAGTCAGTTTACTAGTATATGTGGATGGTGACGTAGATGTAGAATCGGATATGAAATTGCTCCTCTTGGTGCGCCGAGATCCATGATTTGATTCATTTACAGGAGTGGTTCTATACAGGTTCCGGGGAAGCTCAAGTTCCCCCAAAAAAAAAAAAAAAATAATAATAATAATAATAATAATAATAATAATAATAATGATAATAATGATAATAAATATTTATTTAAAACAAAAATTATAATAATAAATATATAAACAAATAAATGAAACAAACAAAATATTCTGGAAGCCCCCTATAGTCCGATCTCATTTCAAAAATCTCCACCAACGCAACAGACCAGTGACGCAACGCGATCTCCCCCTACTTAATTGCAGGCTGTCAGCCGAAAAGGGCGCGATCCCCAAATGAGTACGCCCAGCGGAAACAAAATTAAGTTCTTAGGCTACGTATTAATTTTCTGAAACACTCCACCTTCGGCGGCTTGCAGCAAGTGTAGGAAATAAAAGCCGGCCAGATTCCACACTACCCCCCCCCGGAAAATTTCTAAGCAAAAATCTCCAAGCTCCAAAGAACCCACCTCCACCCCACAAAAACAACAACAATAAAACAAATCTTCTTAAACCATTCCTGGTTCCTGCGATATCGATATTAACAAGTGCGGTAACGTATTGGGAATCAACATTGGTTCTCATTATCAATACCACTGTATGTTCATGGATTTTCTTTTTACCGTATCAGTGAAATTTTTCAATTCTTCAGAGATATTCCTAACAACACAAATGCACATTTAGTCAGGCCAAAAAAAGAGAGAGTCAGAGATGAGAAAAAAGTAAGAGGACGTAGGAAGAAAAAGGAAAAGACAATGAAACATGACAAAGACTGTGTTAAAACGATTATAAAAGAAACAACAGATACGCATCATATATTATCCTTTATTTGAAAATGTAATTGTGAAATGATTTAAATTTAACTTCTATAGCCATCAGCCCAGCCCAGCGCAGTTCGCCTTTCGTCCAGCTCCACACAACATATCATGCGTACCTACACAATAATATGACTATCGAGCTGTACGGATAAATTCCCATATAAATTCTGATAGGTACTTCTTTTCCTTTTTTATTAAGAGCCCTTTCCCCTTCTCATAAATACCCCTTTCAACTTTGATAAGCGCCCCTTTTCGTTTCAAATTGCTGCCCTTTTCTTTCTGATAAACGCCCCTTTTTCTTTTTTGTTATATCATGATTAAGAGCACCTTCGTCTTCTCATAACTGCCCTTATTTCAACCCTGATAAATGCCCCTATTAAAATCTGATAGGTGCCCTTTTCATCTCTGGTGATTGCCTCTTTAAAGGTGCAAGAAGTACCTCTTTTTTACCTCTCATAATTGCCCTTTTTCTTTGACACGTGTCCCTTGTTCTTTCTAATAAGTGCCCTTTTTCCTTTTGATAAATGCTCCCTTTTCCATTCTCCATGACATGCGCCTCTCATTGAAAGCGACTTAGAGCACAATTTTATTGGATTTCCCATCGTTACGCTCGCTCGCAGTTATATTTGATATAATTACGTTCCTTATTAAAGGCCTTTTCAGTCTTTCATGTTTAGATTGTCCTTAAAACCCCTCAGTATTCCCCCTACTTTATAGGATGTAATTTGTTCGCACTTCAACCTCACAAATCTTTACATTTTTCTCACACCCTCGCAAATGAATATGCAAACCATGTCATCAAAACTGCAAAGTATAATACTTAAGCAGTATCTTGGACCATGTAAAGAGAGAAACAAATATTGAAATCATCCCTGATAATGTAATCACAATCATGACAATAAAGGGGTAATACCAACACAACCAGTGTCCGGACACTTAACAAATGTTGTGAATGTTGATTTTGAAATGTTAAATTGCTAAGAAGATTTGCCCTTGTCATTCAGTTGGTCAAGACTGGAAGTACCAGTAATTGTTTCTTAGTATTTATTCCAAAGTTGATAGCGCCATCTAGTGGCCAATTCAAGCCAATTCAATTAACTCCAAAAGACAAGATATTTGACTGCTGATGAGCAACAGAATCGCTTTATATCCAGTACATCCTGGGTTTTGTTGCGATTCCCTTTGAGTATTTCAAGAGGCAAAGAGGTTAGTTGTTTTATTGATTCATTTGTATTTACAAAATGTCAAAGGGATGAATACAAAATAAGCTAGTTTAATTCAGTCTTGACAAAGTGAAAGTATCACAAATGAATCAATAAAACAACTAGCTTATTAGCAACAAGAGCATTGTCGACAGAACAAGAGCAAAGGCAAGAACAGTGCGTTTTCTGCGAAAATCGACACAGTCTGGATGTGTGTGAAACCTTTACTGAACAAGATATTGCGAATCGTAAGAAGTTCATTATGCAAAGAGGACTGTGTCAGTTACGGATGCCTTAGGAGAGGTCACATGGCCAAGGATTGTAGAGGTAGACTCACTTGTGGAGTGTGTAGTAAGCGCCATCCAACTCCACTTCATGGGGATGCAAGGGACCCAGATTAGGTGATTCTAATCTCACTTCAACGGGAGGAAGAGTAACTCTGACCGCCCGATCCAAATTAGTTTTGTTAGTTTCACAGGAAGACCAGATATAATTCCCGGCCAAGGAGCCATTACCGTGTTCGTTGTGATTTGTGATCGTTTAGAAATTCAGATTTCTGCTAAGAGCATTGGTCTGTTTGAGAAATTAGAGTAAAAAAGAATTGTACTTTCATCTCAAAGAAACTTTATGAGAACTCTGAGGAACACTAAATCGCCAAAGTACTAGATATTTGATGGATAGGGCATTCTTATATACATGCATTCTTTTGACTATTTATTCCGCAGTCAGGTTTTGTAAAGAGACTGCGAACAACCGTGGCAGAGGGACTTCTGTAGTAATAATTATGTTTTATTTCCTTTAAAAACCTTTGTCTACGGTCTGAGGAAAAGACAAGTGCCTTGTGTGTGACAATTGAGAGAGTAGTTCTGAATGAAAACTCTCCAATAAGTTGCGATATTTTTTGTTCTCTGTAATTACCTTTGTGCATTTACGTGAAATTCAAGGTCTGAGTTTAAGACTATGTGCATTAAAGTCTGAATTTAAGACAAGGTGAAAAGGGAACATGCAATTTGTTGAAAGTTCTAGAATTGAGCTTAATATTGAAAATCGATCAACTTCTGATTTAGTCAGTAGTACATGCATTTGTAGTACATGTGTTTGTTTGGCAGAAAGAACCATATGCAGAGATGATGGTGCTTAATTTAAACGAGTGCACCTACAATGTCAAGGGACTATCCGAGTAGTTTATGCCTGAAGGTCATTCATTTTTCCAACGTTCTGATTGGGTAAATTAGTATATCTAATTAAAAGGAGCCATGTTGTGAATGTTGATTTTAAAATGTTAAATTGTTTAGAAGATTTGCCCTTGTCATTCAGTTGGTCAAGACTGGAAGTACCAGTAATTGTTTCTTACTATTTCTTCCAAAGTTGATAGCGCCATCTAGTGGCCAATTCAAGCCAATTCAAGTAACTCCAAAATACAAGATATTTGACTGCTGATGAGCAACAGAATCGCTTTATATCCAGTACATCCTGGGTTTTGTTGCGATTCCCTTTGAAGAGGCAAAGAGGTTAGTTGTTTTATTGATTCATCTGTATTTACAAAATGTCAAAGGGATAAATACAAAATAAGCTAGTTTATTTTAGTCTTGACACAGTGAAAGTATCATGAATGAAACAGCTACATTATGTGTAAGTCAATGTATTACTATACATGTAATGGACTAGCTATGCAAACAAGTGAACTGACTGTGATGAAGCTCAAGTCAGAGTTTGGGTTTGAACGTGTTCTTGTACAGGTTTTGTGTCAGTTGAGAATAATAGAATGTTAAAGTCCGATAAATAAGTTTATGATGTTTAAAGGATGTTTAAAGCTATAGTGGTGGAATTTAGACTCGGTTAGGAACTTTCGTGGAAATGATGATGGATATTCTGTAATAAGTCGGATATAAAATATGCAGGACAAGCGTTATGTCAAGCTTGATTTATTGCCATGTATTTATGATGCTCTCATTTACGATTTATCAATTACAGTTTTCACGGAACAACGGAATGACCGGAATGAAAATTTCTGACGGTATTCTAATAAAAGATACAGATGTTCCAGTCGAAACCCATGTCTTTGCGTTTGTGTCCTCATTAGCAGTTACAACAAACATAAAGACTTCTATTTTGCCTTCGGATTTGACTGAAAGCTTTCATCAAATAGCACTAACCAACGTGAATATATGTCCTTCATATTATTGTTAAACAGACGATTTATGAAATATTGCTTGTAAACTTCTTCGAATTGCTGTTTTAAATCAACTGTCCGGATACATAACCTGTCGGGACACACAATGTGTAGGTAAACCGTGTGAGTCAAAAAAAGGTTTACACCTAGAAAATTGCTAATTATAAAAAAAAAAATCATCTATGAACAGTAAATAATTATACGTCTTATGAAAGAGTATTTTATCCCAAATCATTTAGTATCAGTTTGTGTTCTATGTGTTCACACTTGGATGAACATGAGGCATTGTTTGCGAAAGTGCAAAAATCGACTTGCGCCAAAGTTGCTTATGTGATGTTTGATCCGTTTAAATTTCAATAAACACGCTAAGCCTTGTTGATCGGGTGGTAATGTCTTTTTTTCATGAAAGTGTTAAAGGAGGGGGTGGGAGGGAGGAGGGGGCGGGCGATGTACCATTTAACGACCCCCAAAAAAAAGCACAGCAAAAAAAAAGCGCCTTGTTGCGAGTGACAAATTGAAACCAAGCCACTCTGTGTAAAAATGGCTCTGAGTATCCCATTTGTAAGGCTCGTTCAGACAACTCCACCCCCCCCCAAAAAAAAAGAACCTCGCCGTGGTTATTATTTGTTGTTTTTTACGTTTGAAAATAATGAAAACTGACGGTGCAACCCAAATGAGGCGCGTATTCACTGAAATCTGTGTTATTATTAAAGAAAGAAGGTAAAGCGTATGCAAAAATCGACTTGCGCAAAAGTATTAAAGAATGAATTGAATGTATCAAATGAGATGCATTGCATATGGTTTTTGCAGAAGCAAAGTCACACACACACACACACACGCACACAAACACACAACCGCGCACAAATGTACTTTGATATTTGATATTTGATATGTGATATGTGTGGCATGATTCATTTTGTTAGGGATGTTATTTGGATCTGCAAAGAACGAATTAATACCCAAATCCCAATCGTTTTATTCAAACATCACATAAGCAATTTTGGCGCAAGTTGATTTTTGCACTCTCGCAAACAATGCCTCCTGTTTATCCAAGCGTGAATACATACCACACAAACATGATACTAAATGATTTGGGATGAAACACTCTTTCACAAGATGTATAATTTACTGCTTATAGATGATTTTTAAAATAATTAGCAATTTTCTAGGTGTAAACCTTTTTTATACTCACACTGTACAAAGATTGACTGCTTTGAGGGGCACGCAGTTAAAATTGTTGCCCGAGGTGATCTCGGAACTTAATTTTGACGTGATATAAAGTAGGCAATATTTGTTTTATATTCCGCATCCCAATAATTGTATATTCCTCTAAAGTAAAGAGATATATAAAAGGACTATTCCATAGGGTAATACATAGATATACATCAATATGTATCGACTCGGCTCGGAACCTTGGACCACGACATATTTTTCCTTGAATGCATCTTCATTACCATTAAGAACTGCTCTTTTACACGGTACTTTAGTCATTTTTACTTAGAACTAATATTCCATACGTTATTGTAGTTATCTGTATAACCCACAGGCATCGATTCGGCTCGGAAACACGGATCATGTCAACTTATTACTGTTGAATTTAGTACCGAAGTCCTAACGTCATATTCGCTAGTCGCCTAGATCAGCGTTTTTCAACCGTGGTGCCGCGGCACACTGGGGTGTCGCAAAACACCTCTAGGGGTGCTTCGAGATAAATATAGCTAATTTTATAACAAATTTTCTGATTTACCTCGATTGAGTTAACACCATTATAGATTTCATTTCTGTTGGAAATAACATTTTAAGGATAACAAAGTGTCTCTATTCCTCGGTCGTTTCGATATCTTGCAACATTTAGAAACATCATTCAGGCAGCGAAGTTCCAGAAATCCTCCATATTTGGGTTATGAGGTGCCTGACTATCCTACTATATGACAGCGAGGTGCCCGGATATATCTTTGATCTTAAATACAGAAATCACTTTTTTAATACGAGAGCAAAATGTAGAAACAAGATGATTCTGGGCAACGAGATGCCATAATATCCTCATATTCGTGTATCGAGGTGACCAAATATATTACATGTATATGATTTTTTGTATTCATGTATATTCGGCGACGAGGTGTGCGCATACATTATTTAACATTTATTATCTTACATTTATTATCTTATGTTATGTGTCGATTACATACCAAAATATTTTACCCTACTAAAAACGTCATTATATGTGGTATTGTTGTTTGTTTCTTGACTAATCAAAGTTTGAAAAACGCTGGTATAGTTTACTGGTTCCATAAAATAGAGCCTTCTCATGAGGATCACCGCGAAATCATTCAAGCATCGGGCTGAAGCAGGGCAAATTCAGTGGTTGGCGCTGGTGTGATCACCACACCATTGTTTTGTACAAAATGATTTGGAAGCAGCGACCGCGACACTTCGTTCAAACTTCGGTAATCTATACACCGTTACTATTATAATAAACTATTAAACTATTAAACTTTTCAACAGCACATCACTATATATGTATATATTTTGCGCCTGGATTGATGCCTACACACATTTTGGACATGGCACACACCACACTGCAGTGCGTAATCTTCGTTGTATGAAGTAGCACTTAACGAGGAAGAAGAAGAAGATATTAATCTACCATGCAGGGCCCGCAGGAAGAGCAGTATTAATACTCATGTGGGTACTCTGTGTAACAGAAAACATAATTATTTGTTCTTTTGTACACCATCAGTTTATATGATTTGATTTAACATTTTAAAAATTGTAATAATAATATTTCGTTTTTACCCAGGTAAGCGTCATCAGCATCGATGCTGTTCTTGTTGAGGGCCCTGCAATTATTATCTACCCAGCTGCTGCCAGGTGCCCATTTACACGTAGCTGGAGAGTGGCAAATGTGGACTAATGTCTTGCCAAATGACGTTAGTGCCGGGCTGGGATTCGAACCTTCAACCCTTGGTTTGAGAGTCAAGTTAATTGACCACTTATGACAGCTCCACTATTCCCCATAGACCAGATTACTGTATGAGCTTCAATTTTAGTTTCGGATTCGGTTTTAGTTTCGTTTCCAAAAGAATAATCAATACAAACAATCATTACAAAAAGTCGATCAAAGAATTAAATGCACATCAATAAAAATGCACTTTGCAAATCATTAATCGAATAAATAAATATATACATTTGCTGTTAATTATGTATGATCTATAATGAAAAACTGTGAAAAAGAAGGGATCCACTGAGAAGCAAGGTTTGTAGAATGTGGATCCCTCAAATAATAATAATCATAAATTCATGTAATATTTACATTTAGATTTTTAAAAAAAGACAAAAGACAAAATTAATAAATTAATCTGTAAAAGGGGAGTGATTAATATAATTTTAGAAAAATTAAAACACTGTGCATATTATACATCGGGGTAAACATGTAAATGGTGAACAGAGACTTAGAACGAAGAATGATAAAGTTTCTCCTCCATACAATAGAACATACCAAACAATTTATGAGCCTTATGATTAGTGCGAATTCCACATGAAACTAAGTCTGTTTTGATCAACAACTCCTCTGTTTTACAAGGAGCAATGAGATTAATGAATCCTCATAGTTTCAATGTATTTCAAAACAAGGGGAAATGAATCCGTTTGCATACAATTTAATATGTTCAGTTATTAATTTTAATAATAAAAAAAGCGTAATGGGCGACAGCGTAATTCTTGATTAAAGTATTTCAACAGTAAAAATTAGGTGAAAGAAGTACCACCCTTGCAAAGATTATAGCCAGCATCTAACACTGATTTCTTTAAAATAACAGATAACCATACCAGATAACTGATCACACAAAGTGACGCTTAATCAATTGCATTTTGGTAGCTTACCTATAAAGTCTCGTGCAAAAAGATCGTAGATTTTAAATTTATTTTCAACAGAATTAAGGACATTAAATTCTGATCAACGCTTAATAATCAGTAATTCTTTGGAGATGGAACTATTAATTCTTTCAAGAGTCTTTAAAGATCTAATTATTCAGTTTTTTTACGAACAAATCATTGATTCCTTTAACATGTTTGACATCGAATTGCTAATTAATTTAAGATTTTTTTTTCAGGACTATGATTACAATCTTGATGCATATGAGTATTCCAAAATTGCTCTATTCGTTGAAGCCAATGTAATATTGGAGCGCCCTGATATAATATAAATACCATTTTTAGTGATGGATCTGTTACCTTCTACTCCTCTTTTCAAAAATTGTTTTTCAAGAGACTCTGACCTATCCAAGTGTCCTTTATTATACAAATAATCGGTTTGCTTTTATTTCATATATTTAACTCTCGCTCTGTGATCTTTTTCCCCAAAATTCACTTACAACAACACTAACAAAATTATAATTTGATGGATACAATATCAAAGTAAAATCAGTGCATTCTAGCGGCGAAATACAATAATCATTCAAACACTATTGCCCATTAAGGTGATTTTGTTTTCTAACCCTTTTTTAGTGAAATGGTTGTGACAATAAGATTTATTCTCGATAGATGAAGTTTATATCTTCTCAGACCTTTATTTGTCAAACTTCATTGATCAGTAAATTCTCAGAAGACATAAACATTATCTTTCGAGAACAGATCATATTGTCACAATAATTTCATGAAAAGATTGTAAGAATTGTTTTCTTCTAATTTTATAGGCACCAGTGTACATAATCAAAGTGGAGTGATTACATTCAAGTGTTAACGTAAATGAATCATAATTGATTATCGTATGGCATCTGAATATCATCACACCCTCAAAATATACACACAAGCTCGTAACCTTATCTCAACAACTAACAAATGTAAACTAATTATTCCCGAATCCAAACTGCAATCTATCGGAAAATGTTTTACTGTGGCTGCTTCAAAAACCTGGAACCATTTCCCACTTTCGATCAATGACTTCATCTGTCTTGTCTCGATCCTTTAAAACATACTATTATCATACTATTATCATAATCATCATCATTATCATTATCATTGATATTTCGTTGCTTACCTATCCCTGCTGTAAGAGGATGCCTCCGACACAATTCTTCTCACAGTGAAGGCACGTCCGAAGCTTTCCTCGCATGCACTGATGGTGCAAGTTTAACAGGTAGCCCAAAATAAAACGATTCCAAAACCAAGAGTCGGAAGATCAAGCGAGGTTCCGCTAGATCCTGGTACGGCACAAACCTTAAATGGGCTTCCGAATTTCAGTTCCAACCCTAATTTGTATCGCGCTGAAATTTGTAGAGTGTGCCAAAATTGGCGTTAACCCCTCCCCTTTTGCACGTGCCGCACTATTCATAATAGCGACTTTTCGCACGGCGACGCAAGTGCTGACCGTTCGTAATCTGGCTATCGTCGCGATCTAATGAGCAGTTTTGCAACTCTAAAGACGCGGGAGTTTCTGCACTTGCGTAACGTCAGAAAAGTCGTACCGCCCATTTGCACGCGAGCCTCACCGTCACAGGTAACAAGCACTCTGATTGGCTGATCACGCCACCCCGTACTAGCTCGACTCCGACGCTAGGAAATTTTTGCTCTGAGTGCGATCCCCCGCTAAGAGTAGCGTTGTAGAAGGCCGTGTCGTCGGTTGCGAAAACTCCCTAATCAAGAGGGGACGGGGGGGGGGAGGTAGGGGTTGGTCGTAATAAGGCACCGACATTGCTCGCGCGAACTTACACAGGAGCACATATACACACACATACGCACAGTAACTTTGTACACACAATTAAACCTTCCTTGTACTTATATATTTATATATTAGGTCGTTCTAAACCTAATTTAATATCTTAATATAGGCTTTCCTGTCCATTTTAACACCTATTTCATTAAATTCCCTGTGGTGAGGGGGGGGGGGGCAGTGGTGGCTAATATTTTGACAATTCTAGTACTTTTTCAAGGAGAGGTGGCCCCGTCCCCATGTACAGTTGAATAGCTGTCTCTACATTTCCTTCTGTTCTCTCTAGTAACGTCAAGTTATTCAAATCTGCTGCAAACATTTTTGATGCATGGAATTGTCATGGTTGCATCTTTTTTAACAGCGTCGCGTGTAGTAGGACGAATCGGAAGAATACCCCACTCCCTTAATCTCTCTCTTTCTTCTTTTCTATTCACGTTCAAACCCAACAATTCCTTCCCAGGACTAACAATATGATGAAACCGCAAACCACCATGCAAAACTTAACTTTCAATTATCACTTTAGCTCTAAAATAAAACCCTGTTCTGAAAGAGATAACAATAATAATAATAATATAAATTTATAACGCGCACGTATCCGAAACTTTCGAACAAGGCGCGACATAAATGAATATGCAGATTACACAAAACAGTTCAACAGATAATATTTCTACACGTAATTGAACTTAAATCTTAGATAAACAAGAATTCAAATCTTAAATACGCAGAAATTCAGATATTGGATAAACAGATATATTTACATAATACAGTTCAACGTATTATAGTTAAGCAACAATCCAAAAGATATTGGCATATAGATATTACTATTACTGTAAGTATTTGATATTTGTTGGGCTAATACACATATATATCAGAGACGACAGCACTTAAGAGCAGGAAGGCATAATACGAGAACAGCAATAGTCTAACTCACTAATGTTATTAGATATAAGGCACGTTTCTGAACAAATGTTTCTCCTCACTACCCCAATACTGGCCCTTCCCCCACTTGCCTACTCGCTCAAGCACACACACACACACACACAAACACAGATATGCACAAACATACTTGCCCAAACTCACAACACACACGCACATGCACCTCCACTGTTCCACACACACACCCTTACCATCTCAGGTGGTAAGACAATGCTCTCTTAACCGGGAGGTTTCGAGTTCGAAACCCGGTCGGGGTGGTAGGGGCCTTAGGTATGGCATTAATCCAATGTCAATATCAAGTCCCTCGAAGAGGACTTGAAGCCACCGTACCCCTGGTTTCTTACTTAGAAGCATACACATGCTTTCTTGGGTAATTACAAATCAACCAAAATAACCAACACCCACATACATAAATATTCATTGCCTAATTCCTAAGGTGGTAAAAACTTGAAAGCTTGCCAAATCGGTGGCGATGTACTTTTTGCTTTCGTCACCGCATGCACATATGTAATCAATAGATTCTGTTGTTTATCATTATTCTGACTAGGCGTTCCCCAAAATGGTGCGCTGAATAGTTTTCCACATCAGTTGTTTATAATATAATTCAAGGAATAGACCTACCCTTTCGGCATAAGCCTAAACAATGATCCTTTGAATTTAGAACAATTCAGTCATTCATATCTCAAGCTAACAAGGTTTTGGGGGTATTTTGGGTTTTTCCTTGTGTCTCCATTATCCGAATATTCTTTTGATCTGAAAGCTAGAGTGATTCTACATAAATACTCAGCTCATTAGACCAAGAATAAAGGTATTCCTTGAAATTTGTCTGGGCATTGAGCTGCTACATGTTTCCATGGTCAGCGTATTATAGAAAAAAGTGACATGTTACTTCATATTTGTAATTTTCTATACACACCAATGATATGTTGTTGTTATCTGTTTTTTCATCTGAAATAGCATGATAGCTCGGGATGATGTTAAATCATCTATGGATAAAGTTTTTACTTTAGAGCAGTCACGACTGCCTCATCATGTTCTTCTCACTTTTCAATATCTCCTTTATATAAAATGATTTAGGGAGATCAATAAGAAATAGAATTTTAAATTTAAATATTGTTTCATACAATTTACTCATTAACACTCCGTTCATTAATTTTGATGTCGTTTGCTATGAATATTTTCATATATTGTATTTTACATTTGTAAAACATTGCCTAATTCGGCCGTTTAGGCCGCGATGTATTGTTATTCGTTTATTCTTAATAAAACCATTATCAACTCAATCAATCAATTCATAAGTTATCAAAACGTTCTCTATGTAAATTATTGAAACGATATGTATCATGAACACGCTTTGAAACGGAAGTTGTTGTATTCATTTCTTTAATTCACATACAAGTATACCAAAGTGCTTGTTATATTCGCTCGTCGTGCAGGTTGTTGGTTCTAAACAACAGAGCATGCGCATGTGAGCTAGATCCAATTCATACTGCCGTTCTAAAAGAATGCATTGACGACTTTGCGCCATATATTACAGGCTTTGTTGATAAGTCTCTTCGATGTTCTAGCTTTCCAGCTTCGATGCAACAGGCTCTCGTGAAGCCTCTCCTGAAAAAAAAACAAATCTTGGCAGGGAAGACTTTGCGAGTTATCGACCTGTGGCAAATCTAAGCTTCCTATCGAAGGTTATCGAACGCATTGTATCCATTCGTCTTCAGTCCTTCTTGAATGACAATAACCTTCAAGACAACTTCCAATCAGCTAACAGGGAAAAACAGTGTTGAGACTGCCCTCTTATACGAATGCAAAATGATATCCTCACCGGAATGGACAGTGGAAAAGTAACTGGGCTGATTCTGCTCGATCTGAGTAGTGCGTTTGACACTGTTGACCTTGTTATACTCCTAGAGAGACGTCAGTCTATGGGCATTGGTGGACAGGCTCACCAGTGGTTAACATATTATCTCTCAAACAGATCGCAGAGGGTTTGTGTACGCAGTGCTGTCTCTAAGACAGTTCATCTTGGCTTCTCTGTGCCCCAGTGATCGGTACTTGGGCCACAACTCTTTAACATTTACACTTTTCCCCTTCATGATATCATCAAGAGGCATAATCTCAATCACCATATGTATGCTGATGACACGCAGATATACTTTTTGTGTTCTCCCACGCAAGGGGAAGTTGATGCGTGGATTACTCGTGTTGAAGCCTGTATAAGTGACATAAGGAATTGGATGAAGCAGAATTACTTAAAGCTCAATGACGAAAAATCTCAGTTTGTTATGCATGGGTTCAAAGCAGCAACTCACAAAGTTGGTAACCCCAAATCTGAATATTGGTTCGTCATCAATTACTCCAGTGAAGAAAGTTCGAAATCTTGGAGTTATTTTTGACCCCAATATGACCATGGAGTCGCAAGTATCATCGTGTGTTAAACTCGCGATCCACAGTCTCCGCAATCTCCGTGCTATTCGCAAGTATCTCACCACAAAGGCAGTTGAGCAGCTTGTGCATGCACTTGTAACATCCCGCATCGATTGTTGTAACTCTTTACTCTATGGCATCCCCATGTCTCAAGTTAAGAGGCTCCAACTTGTTCAAAATGCTGCTGCCCGTCTTGTAACATATACACGCAAGTCCTCCCACATCACTCCAGTCCTTAAATCCCTGCATTGGCTTCCTGTTCAACATCGTCTCACCTACAAAATCCTTCTGATCACATACCGTCCCTTGAAGTTCTCCTCGCCACAGTACATCTCTTCTCTACTCAACTTTCGCAAGCCTGGTCGTTCTGGTCTCCGTTCTTCGAAGACATCAACTCTAATCATCCCTAAAACCACATGATCACGGGGAGATCGAGCATTTGCCTCAGCAGCTTCCCGATTGTGGAACAGTCTCCCAAACACACTAAAGGACTGTGAATCAGTAAATCATTTCAAAGCCGGTCTGAAAACTTATCTAACGGCCAACTTTAACTAATAACATCCTTTTCACCATATAAAATGCAATGTAAGCATAATTGTACCTACGTATAGTTTATATGTAGCTCATTGTAAGCGCCTTAAGCACCCTCTGGGTGGATATGTTGCGCATTATTGTCTGTATTATTATTATTATTATTATTATTATTATGTGTTTCACATCGAAATCGTCCAAGCAACGGGCTGGAGCAGGACGAATGCAGTGTTAAATTGTATTCACACCGACAACTTTAACTAATAACATCTTTTTCACCATGTAAAATGCAATATAAGCATAATTGTATCTAAGTATAGTTTATATGTAGCTCATTGTAAGCGCCTTGAGCTCCCTCTGGGTGGATATGTTGCGCATTATAAATGTCTGTATTATTATTATTATTATTATTATTATGTGTTTCACCTCGAAATCGTCCAAGCAACGGGCTGGAGCAGGACGAATGCAGTGTTAAATTGTATTCACACCGACAAGACCGACATCTCCACCTTTCGTTCCTATCTCTCTCTCTCTCTCTCTCTCTCTCTCTCTCTCTCTCTCCTTTCTATTTCGCTCTTCAATCTAGTCTCCTTTCGACCCCTTTCTCTCTTCTCTATCTGTAAATGTCGACTCCTTTCTTAGGTTTTCCCTATTATTACGTAATACATGTACATTTATGCTTTTTTTTCAAATGTCATGACTCGTGTGAATTTATGTACATTTATGTGACGTATATACCTATTAGTTTTAATCAATTATCTTGTAACTACATTGTATTTTGTTTATGTGCTGCCAGTGGAGGCCCATTTTCTATGTTTTAAATATGTATCAATAAAAGAATCTATCTATCTATCTAGTTAACATATTTACATTTTTAGAATACTGATTTTAAAAAGGGGCTATTGAAGTAGACTTTAGACATGATGAGGATGTGTTTTTGGTATGTCGTCATATTTTTTATAAAATTGGTCCTAAAAAGTGTTACATAATATTATCCCCAACATAATTTCTTCGACACTGTTACCCAAACATATACGGAAATATCTTTGTGTCATTGCGTCTGCGTAAATCTGAGAATTTACATTTTGGACCTATTTTTTTTTTTAATTTGTTATTGCTTCAAATAAAAAATATTTACAATCGTTGTTCATTATAACATTCGATCTGCATAACAAATACAATACAATTCAAAGTAAAAAAAATGACCATGTTAAAGAATTAATTAAATATCAAATCAAATTAGAGGTCTCCACTTTTGTTTGTGTGTATTCTGTTTTCATTTTCTGAATGCAATTATATATTCTACGTGTTGAAGAAAATCTAGTTCTTTTGTAAAACGTAAATATGAAAGATGAAAGATATGTAAGATATGAAAGATACTTTTATAAATAAAATATTTTGCATAAAATATAATTGTATTTATAAGATGGTGAGTTTTTTCGCCAAAACCAAAACAAATATCTAAGTTTGAACATTTTTGAGTGTATACATTTTTTCTTAATAACCAAGCATTTACATCAGACCAAAATTGTTGAATTATAGAACATGTTCAAAACAAATGCAATAAACTTTGTGGTTCTTTTTTACAGAAATTAGAGACTGGAGAGTGGTGTATACCGATTTTATATAAATAAGCATTCCTCTCCAAACAACGGTGGATGAATTTAAATTGAAATACACGAATCTTTGTGTCTAGCGTTACCCTATATATAATTTCAAATCTATTCTGCCATTGAATTAAATCTCTCAAATTTACATTGAAGTCATACGATCATTTTTCACACTGATTCGTATTCAATAAATTTGAACAAAATGTAGACACTATTTTTTCATAACAGGGTTTGGTTACTTTTTTAATTCTAATAAATTTCGTATATCCATCTTCTTCTCGTTCTTATTCTAAGATAAGCTCTGTGTTGATGATAATGGTAGTAAGAAAGTTGTAACCTCAGGGAAAGAAATATCAGAAGGCTTTAATGATTTTTTTGTTAACGTTGGGCCTAACCTTGCTAATTCTATTAATGGTAATGATGATGATGTTATTACATTTAAAGATTATCTTAGTGATGGAATAGTTGACTCTTTGTTTTGGGAACCAGTTACTCATTATGAGGTGAAGGACTATTTACTAACTTTGAATGTAAAGAAAGCTTGCGGCTTTGATGGTATTCCAGCCCGATTACTGAAGGATGCTGCTGAAGTAATTGCAAAACCATTAGCTTATATTTATAATCAGTCATTATTGAACGGTGTGTTTCCAGAGGCAATGAAAGTAGCCAAAGTTACACCGATTTTTAAAAAGGGAGATAAAGATGTCCCAGGAAATTATAGACCTATTTCAGTTTTGCCTCTTTTGGCCAAAATATTTGAGAAATTAGTAAACAAGAGGCTACTTGATTATTTTGAAAGGAATGATGTCTTGTATAAGCACCAGTATGGTTTTCGTAAACATTATAGTACTAAGTTGTCCTTAATTAATTTGGTTAATGATGTGCTTAAATCACTGGATAAGGGCAGTGTAACACTTGGTGTATTCCTAGATTTCCAGAAAGCTTTTGATACAATTGATCATGCAATATTGGCTGGTAAATTAGAACATTATGGAATAAGGGGCTTGCCTCTTCAGTGGTTTAAAGATTATCTTTTTAGTAGATTTCAGTTTGTGAATTATGATGGGCATAGCTCATTAAGGCAGATAATAACATGTGGCGTTCCTCAGGGTTCCATGTTGGGACCTACACTGTTTTTGATGTATATAAATGATTTGCCTAACTCAACAAATTATTTTAATTTTAGACTTTTTGCGGATGATTCTAATTTGTTTCATACATTTCCACCGAGACTGAATTTGATTGATATGGATATAGTGAATATGCATCTCGATAAGGTGACCATATGGTGTAAGGTGAATAAACTTACAGTGAATCTCTTAAAGACTAATTATTTGTTAATACGAGGGAGTAGGCAATCAGTAGTAACTCAAGGTGTACTAAAAATAGCAGAGACTGAAATAGTCCGAGTTGATGTTGCATCATTTGTAGGAATTTATATAGATCAACACTTGACGTGGAAACCTCATATCGAAAGGGTTAATAAGTGTATTAGGAAAAAGGTTGGTGTTTTATATAGATTAAGACAGTTTGTGCCAAGGCGTGTTTTATTGTTACTGTACAAAACGTTAATTCAACCGCATATGACCTACGGAATTGAGGTATGGGGAAGTAATTATGAAATAAACATGAAGTGTTTATTATTAAGCCAAAAGATGGCAATAAGAGTTATAACGTTTAGTCCAATTAGGACTCATTCACAACCGATATTTAGGAGCTAAAATTATTGAATGTATATCAACTCCATAAACTATCTATATGTGTTTTTGTGTATCAATTATTGAATGATAAATTGCCGCAGTCCCTAATTCAGTATTGCTGTTTCATAGAGCACAAATATGAGACTAGACAAAGAGAAAGTAAGAAGTTGAGTGTGCCTAAAGTAAGGACAACGCAGGGTAAATTTTCAATGTCATTCAGAGGCACATGCTTTTGGAATGATCTACCCCTATCTGTACGGGAGAAAGCATCCACGTCTTGCTTTCGTAGAACTCTAATATCACAAATGTTAATAGAATAATTGTTTTGAACTTTGGACCGAAGTTTCTTGCCTATTTGTAAATAGTATGTTATATAATTCTTTATCTTTTATTTAGTGTAAAATACCAAAGCTTTGTATTTAATCACAGATCATATTTTAGCCTAGATGTAGAATAGTTTGTAGCTTAAGTGTGTATTCAATAGTTATTCATATTTATTCATTACGTTCTCATTCATTGTTGTGATACTTTTGTGTGTTAGTGGTACCAGACACGATTAGCATTTAATGCTATTTTCTGGTCCCATTTATCCTTTCAATGTTAAACATTCACATTTGATTGTAATATTGATGTACTTTTTGTTTGGATAATAAACTTCAAACTCAAATCACCTACTTTCAATATTCTTTTCCATTCTTTTTTTATACAAAATAGCAACGCAAAATATTCTAAATAACATCCTTGATTCAACTTTAAAGATTCCTGTAATTCCAAAAAAGTTTAATTGATCCATCTATTTCCATTATATCTTTTACAAACAAAATTCCTTTATCAAACCAGTTTTTATACATAACTATTTGCCATCTATTTTAATATGAGAGTTATTCCATAGCGATTGATTCATAATATCTTTAAATTTCACGGGGTTGTAGTACCTGTAATGTGACCAAGCAAAAAAAAAAATCTTCCAAAATCCATTTATGCCGCTATAATTCAAATCACTTCCTACAAAATTACACAAGAATATATACACGCCGCCTATTTGTTTATTATTGGCATAAAACAACTTTTTCCAATGACCGTCATTTTGTTCGTCCAAAACTCTTTTTACCCATGCAATGTTTAGGGCATCGTTCAAATTGTTATACATGATACTTCTCTTTATTTGGTCACCTTTATTGTTCCAAATAAATTTAAATAATCTTTTTTGAAGAGTGTCAAAGAACTTTTTAGGTGGGTAAGGAGTGTTACTAAATAAATATACAAACTTTGGAATCACAAGCGCTTGGATTACTGCAATTTTTCCAACTAATGACAAACTCCTGTTACTCCAAACCTTTAGCAAATTATCAGTTTCTTCAATTTTTTCTTCAAAATTTAAATCATATAAATCAAATTCATTTGAGACAGGTATTTTATACGTAGATAAATTAATGAATCAGAAACCCATTTAGATTTCGTATCTATACAAAAAGTACCCTGAAAGTTACCTAAACGAACGATATTGCTCTTCTCTATGTTTTATTTTCAAACCTGATATACTTGCAAATTGTGATAACATATTACAACATTTTTCAAAATTATCCTCGGTCGCTGATAAATAAATAACAGTATCATCTGCATATTGACTCAGTTTCACTTCCGAGTCGATTACACGGGTCCCTACAATATCATTTGATTGTCTAATCATCACCCCTAAAATTTCAGCACCAATTAAAAATAAATAAGGTGAAAGAGGGCAGCCTCGTCTTACACCCCTCTGTATATTGAATGACGGTGAGGAATATCCATTATTAAGTACACAACCTTCAATGTTATTATAAAGTGTTTTTATCCATTGAATACAATGTTCCTTAAAACCAAATTTCTTTAAGCATATGTACAAAAAAAAATCCATTCTTAAGAATCGAATGCTTTTTCGAAATAAATAGAAAAGACAAGGCCATCTACAAAATTTGCTTTACAAAATTCTATCATGTCTAAAAACAAACTAATATTTTCTCCAATGTATCTATTTCTCATAAAACCAGTTTGATCAGAACAAATTAATAATGGAAGTACCTTTTTTTATTCTATTTGCTATTATTTTGGCTAATATTTTATAGTCTTTAATAAAGAAATTGGACGCCAATTTTTTAAATATAAATTATATTTTCCTTGTTTAGGGAGTAAAGTAATTATTCCTCTTCTCATTGAGGGACAAAGTTCACCATTTTCAAAACATTTATTAAATACCAGACATAAGTCATCTTTTAACTCTTGCCAGAACACTTTATAAAAATTAACAGAAAGCCTATCTTATCCGGGTGTTTTATCATTGGGCATAGACATTACTGCTTCGAAACATTTAGCTCCTGGAATGGGACCTTCACATAAAACTGCAGATTCTTCTTCTAAAACGGGTAGGTCGTATTCATCCCAACAAAATTAATTGTTTTCCTTTTCCGTTTGTCTAGTTCAATACAATCTTTCATAAAAATTCTTTTCCTCCAACAAAATATTTTTTTGGCTCAATCACTAGTCTCCCATCGACATATAATGATGTTATATATTTTTAATCAAAATTCCGTTTTCTAAATTAAAAATATCGTGCATTCTTTTCCCCTTCAGCTATCCAAGTTGCTCTTGTACGAACCATTACACCTCTTCCATTTCTGTTTCCTCAGCTTCATTAAAAAAGAGACAATGGAGAGTCTAATTTCCTCTTTTATCTTTTCATTCATCAATAGAGAAGAATTAAGTTTCCAAAGCCAGGTCCCCTTTTAGGATCTTAGCGATTGGTTTCAATAATTATAGCTGAATGGTCACTGCAATAGCCAAACTTAATATCACATTCATTAAGAAACTCCCGTAGACTACTAGAATAAGAAAATAATCTATTCTACTCTCAGAACCATTAGATTGCCAGGTATATTAAATCTTACATGGGTTTCAACACGCCAAATATCAATCAAATCAAATCCTCTTTTAAAATTTCACGGCAATCGTAGCATTAAGGGTGATATTGTTTTGAAGTTGGGTGTCTATCTAAAAAGGGGTTTTGTACCGTGTTCCAGTCTCCCCCAATAATTAGAGGCTCGGATCCATACGTTCCTAACATATCATGCAATTTATTAAATACATTACAATCGTCGCTATTGGGACCATATACATTAACAACTGTAAAAATTGTATTATCATGCATTACATTTAATAAAAGAATTCGCCCTTGACCATCTCTGTGGATTGAGGATATTTTCAAATTACTATTTAATTTAATAAAAATACATACACTATGAACGCGTCTTAGATTGGTCTTCAATTGTGCTTGTCATTGTCTTACCGCTGGAGACTTGGAGATGTCTTTTCTCTAACTGCTTTTGATTCTTTTTTACGCTTCGAATTTGTCAGATCAAAATTAGATAAAATGACCCTTCGAAGGTTTGATCTTAAATTTATCGACCTTTGATACTCCAGACCTCCAGGCAAACGATTTAGATGACATATTTTATGATCCCACGGGGAGTGGAAACTACCTCGCACTTTTGTCAAGTTTAGCTGAATGTATGCGGGTATTATGTGATGCTCAAAAGGTTGTAAAACGAATTAAAGGGAGAACAAAATATTTTCTGAAAGTGTGTGTGTTGATGCAGGGAAGCAGGCAGGATCTAGCCGGGGGCGATTTTCAACAACATGAAGCAAAAGTAAGCATTTAAAAACTTCTGATGCCTGTTTGATTATGATTTAAATTTGAGTGTATGCCACAATCATAGAGAATATAATCACTAATATCGCTGAAACGATTCTCCTCCTTCCCCTTCTTCTTCATCTTCTACTTCTGGAGTGGTAATAGCAGCAGTATCATAATAATCATTATCATTATCATTGTTATATTTATACTATCGTAATTATTATCATTATTAGGTGGTCTGTCAACGACAAACCACCTATTGATTTCGTCAGAATTTTCTTTCTTATTATTATTTCTTTATTTCTTTATTATTTGTTAGGTGGTCTGTCGTCTTCGACAGATCACCTATTGATTTCGTCAGAATTTTCTTTCTTATTATAGGTGGTCTGTCGTCTTCGACAGATCACCTATTGATTTCTTCAGAATTTTCTTTCTTCTTTATTATTTATTTTTATTTATTTCCGCCACTTTGTTGGAAGGAGAGGGCGCTTTTCAACGTGACGACGTGTTTTTCGTCTTCTCCAATCTTGTGCTTACACAATCTGGAATTTTTCTGTTTTTCATTTGAGACTTCATGTGATTTAATACATAATAAGGAACTGATATAGAAACCGGACACTACATGGTGAGTTGTGAAATTGATACTGTTTTTGATATTGAACACCAATTAGCAACAAATAACTACGATGTACAGCGAAAGGGCCACGCCCAATCCAACAGCGTACGTACCGAAGGGACCCAAACCTGTGTTCCTACGTGTGAACGATGTCAGAAATGCAGACTCAAAACTCATCAAGGGGGAGGAACTATACATTGTACTTTCTAAGATCATTCAGATTGACGCCATATTTGGGATTCAACAAATTGGTTAACTTTGGAGATTTTATTTGAACTCGCAAGATTCTAGAATCAAGCTTATCACTGAGGGATTAGAATTACGCGGAAATACCATCCCAATCTACGACATTAATCCATTCACTAAATCTAGAGATGAAAACCTAACAAGGTTCTCCATCAAGGATGTGCCACTCTGAGTGGATGTTTGTATGATTAGAGTGAGACTACAGGAAATGAAATATGACGTGAAAGGGGATATCTATCGTCAGAAATTACGAGTAAATGGGAAGCTAACAAATTTTCAAAATGGCGACCGTGTGCTGTATATCACACACTCCCCCAACCCCTCTCCAGACATCTGGTGATAGGACAAGTATTCAGAGCGCGTGTCTACCATGACGGACAGCCCTCAAACAATGCAAAAGGTAGTACGTGCTCGAGATGTTTGGAAGAGGGCTACCACATGTCAACATGTCAGAACGACATCGTATGCAAATCGTGGCATGTCATGAGCCAGTGTCCTGAACGCGAGACGAGCGTGGGATTACGTAATGCCGATCAGCTGACGACGACAACTAGCAACAAAGGCACCAGTGTGCAACAGCCAGCTGTCAAGCGACAAAGTACGCTTGCTGACTTCATGCCGAGATCCAACAACGCTTCAGTCGTTACCAGGGCAATCACCGTATCTGACACGCTTCCACCCACATCTGATGAAAATCAGAAAGAACCACCAGCGACCACTCCTGCGCGAGATGAAGATGTTCGTCAGGAGGACGACCATCAGTCCTCTCACTCCTCTGATGGTGACGATACCATCGATGCTTCGAGCGATAACGATAGTGAATATTCAACCATGTCAGCTGAAAATCCAACCCCACCCCAAAAAACTGCAACAGAAAAACAACAGAAATCTGCAAAAATAAAACAGAAAGCAACAACGAAAGCTCGGAAGAAGTAAGTGAACTAAGATGTTCATTCGTTATAGTTACAAGAATACTGACAAAGCGAAAAAACTAAAATCATTAGAGAAATTATATCGTATATGGAACAAAATATTCTCGCGAATTGACAAATGGATAAAAAAAAATTCTCCATTTTCTGTCCCTAAATGTGAGGGGCTTGCGTGACAAGCTGAAACGAAACAAGATATTTGTTATGGTTGATTACCAAAAGTGTGATGTTGTTTTTCAACAGGAGACATTTTGGTCATCTGATCTAGAGTCAACTATAGTTTCTGAATGGAATGGTAAATGTATATTTAACCATGGATCAAAACACGCAAAGGGTGTTGCAATTTTACTAAGTAAAAATATTAAATTTGAGTTATTAGACACATATTCTAAAAATGATGGAAGAGCAGTCGCTATGAGATATATATATACAAAGGTGAATTATTTGTAGGGCTGAATGTATATGCTCCTACCAAACGGACAGAAAATGATTTTTATTTCAAAGGTCTATTAGATTGGCTTTTAAATTTTAAAGGGCAAAATGATCAAGTAATTGCTGGAGGAGATTGGATCTGTATTCAAAACAAATTTCTTGATTGTGAAGGTTTGTCTAGTGTTTATTTACCCAAAAAGTACTTCACTTTGTTCAAGAAAAAATTAGGTCTAATTGATATTTGGAGAAAGTTAATCCGGATGAGAGGCAATTCACTTGAAGACAAGTATCCTTAAGATTATTCTCACGTCTAGATTATTGTGATTATTAATGTGACCATAATGCGGTCTCTTTGGAAATAAAAACTTCAGAGGAAATACGTGGGAGAGGTTATTGGAAAATAAACAACCAATTGTTAAACAATACAGTGTATAAAGAAAATATCTCGAATATAATTAGAAAGGTTAAATTGAATGATTCGTTATGTGTACAAAGAAAATGGGAAATGTGTAAAGTGAAAATTAAAGAATTTTCTTTGAAATATTCAAAATAAATTAGTAAAAAGAGAAGAGTGATTTATGAAGATTTAGAAAAGAAATACTGTTCATTGCAAAAGGAAATAAATAAGAACCCCACTGAAGAAAATATGCAAGAGTTAAAAGATGTTCAAAATCAGGTTGATAAGTTTTTAACTGAAAAATGTAAAGGAGCTTTCATCCGTTCCAGGGGAAAATGGTTAGAAGAAGGGGAAAAATCAACTCGTTATTTCTTGCAGCTTGAAGAAAAAAAAAATGGTATAAAAAAGGAAATTGATTGTATAGAAAAGTCAGGAAAGAAATTTGTTAAACAGGAAAAGATATTAGAAATTTATAATTATTACAAAGATTTGTATAGTACAAAAGGTAGTACCGAAGAAGAAGAATATATTGGAAATTTTGTTCGTAATGTTCAGTTGACAACGTTAAAAGAAAATGAGGCACTAAGCTGTGAAGGTGACCTTACGGAAAAGGTATGTGCAGAAGCGCTGTCTTCCATGCATTATAACAAAGCACCGGGAAGCGACGGCTTGAGTGTAGAGTTCTACAAATGTTTTTGGTCAGAGGTAAAATATTTAATAATAGATTGTTTGAATTACGGATATGGTAAACAGTGTTTGTCACCAAGTCAAAGGCAAGCTGTTTTAACATTGTTGTATAAAAAAGGAAATAAAAGAATTTTAGATAATTGGAGACCTATATCCCTCTTAAACGTACATTATAAATTATGTGCACAGGTTTTTTTCAAAACGATTACAAAATGTTATAGGTGGTATCATTTCCACGGATCAAACTGGTTTTATTAAAAATAGGTCAGCAACAGAAAATGTCAGACTGACTCAGGATGTTATTGATTATTGTTTAGATAAGAAGTTGCCTTGTATTATTATGTTTCTAGACTTCAAAAAAGCATACGATAATGTTAGCCACTCATTTTTACTACGCGCTTTAAAGAAGTTTAATTTTAAAGAAGGTTTTATTAAAAGGGTTCAAACTTTGTATAGTAATGCAAAGGGAAAGGTGATGAATTACGGGTGGATGTCCAAGTCCTTCTCTATTGAGCAAGGGGTCAGACAGGGATGTCCAACTTTTCGTTATTGTAGCGGAATTTCTAGCATGTAAGATCCGACAAAACGAAGATATAAAAGGAATTGATATATTAGGTTCTGCACTGTCCGAATTAAAAGTGTCTCAATTTGCAGATGACACAACAATTTTTGTAAATAGTTCAGAATCATTGATTAAGGTTATGGAAGAGGTCAGACATTTTGCAGCAGTGGCAGGTCCTCGAGTAAATTGGGATAAGACTAAAGTAATGAAGATCAATACAGATTATGTGAATGAAAAATGTGGGGAAAGTACTGAACAACCAGTTAAATATTTGGGAATATATATTGGGAAAAATAAAAGGGAAAATGAACGTTTAATTTGGGATGAAAAAATCCAAAAAATTCAAAATATATTGAAAAACTGGAAACAGAGAATATTAACGTTTTATGGTAAAGTGGTTGTTATTAAAGCCTTAATCGTTTCACAAATTGTTTAAACGGCAACTGTAGTACCTGCTCCTTATTTTGTTATTAAATCATTGAATAAAAGTATATATGCTTTTCTTTGGAGTTCAAAAAGAGAAAGAGTGAAAAGTATAAATAAACAGTTAGATGGTGGTCTTGATATGGTAGACATGGAATCGAAAATAAATTATTTGTATTTATCTTGGATAAGCAAATTATTGGATGAACAAACTTACATGGAAATCATTATTCAGATATTGGATTGACAGGATTGGAATTTTTCCAGATATCTTACGATATAATTTGAATAAGAAAGATATGAAAATGCTGTGTATACAAAAAGGACTGCCAGAGTTTTATCAAAATCTTCTTGTTGCATGGTTAGAATTTAAATATCGAAGTTTAGTTGAGGTAACAGAAATAGAAGAGGAGATGTTATGGAAAACAGTCATATCAGATTAAAAAATTCTACATTAATTGTTTTCAAAGTGGTACGTAGCTGGAATTTGTAAAGTAAAGCACGTGATTACAAACGGTAGTTGGAAAGACTCGATTCTGTTAAATAGTAAAGTTGGTATTCATCAATTATTATTTGAGTTCGAATACGCAAAATTGAAGAAATGTTTCCCATGCTATTGGTTAAATAAATTATGCGTTCGAAAGAATGTTCACTTAAGTAGTAAACAAAACAATTCAAATTTGATAGAAGTAGCTACATGAGATTTTGTTGATATATCTAGTTTCAAGACGAAACATTATTATTTATCCCTCCTGAAACAAAAACTTAAAAAACCAATTGTTACACGTTACTGGGGATATTACTTGAATTTTTTTCTTTTAATTGGCAGAAAGTATTCAATTTTAAATTCCAACAAATAGGAAATAATAGGATAAAGCAAGTTAATTTTAAAGTATTGCATAATATATTTCCATCAAAACATAATTTATGCAGATGGCGTATAATGGAAAATGACCAGTGTGATATATGTAAAGAAACAGAAACTACTTTTCATGTCTTGTTAAAATGTAACAAGGTTAGAGTTTTTTGGAAAATTATTGAAAACTTATATCATAACTACTTTCATGAACAAAAAAATATTAATGAAAAAGCATTAGTTATAGGTTATTGTATTGAAAAGAAGGAAAACTTTGTGATAAACCTTATGTTAATTTTAGGACAATACATAATATACATAATGCATAATATACATAATGTATATCCAACTTCGGTGTGATGGTAAAGAATACAATAGAAATAGTCTGTTCATTAATTTCAAATACATAATATACACAATACATAATATACATAATGTATATCCAACTTCGGTGTGATGGTAAAGAATACAATGGAAATAGTCTGTTCATTAATTTTAAATTAAAACTACGATATTATATAGCAAATAAACAAAGTTTTTTATTGACGAAACACAAAGAAATTTTTCAAAAAATGTTAAGGTTATAACTATTTATTTAATAACTTTTTGTCTTTTTTCATTATGTTAAAATGTTAATTGATGTAAATATATATGAAATGTGAAATATGTGAAATAAAACACCTCGGTAAGAGGACAAGAAAAAAAAAATTTCCGCCACTTGTTTGTGTATAGGATAACTCCAGATCGGTTTTGTCAATTTCATTCAATTTTGGCACAGTCATAGGTCATTGTCATAAGACGTGCCAGGAACATTTTCAAGGTCATCAAGTCTTCATGACGTCATCTAGGCGCCATTTTGTGAATTTTTCTGAAAATGAACTCATGATCATATCTTCATAACGGAAGGTCATTTCTCATTTATACTTATCAGGATCAAGGTCAATATCCGTCCGGTCAATTTCAGGTCAAAGAAACGCGCGCGTACGCCTACGACCGCGCGTCACTGCTCGCGCAAAATTTTAAAATGTTCAAAATCACCATTTAAGCATTTCGCAAAAAGCACGCTCACGCGCATGCGCGCGCGTTTTCGCGCGTACTGGCATTTTGCAACATAGCATCGCCGAATTTTCTCTGTCATCATATTTGACACATTTTTTCAAGCATTTTGATACCTTGTTCACCTTTTTCTGACCAGTAATAACGCAATGAGCGTCCGTCAAAGTTGACAGCACGCGCGGACCTTATCCACAATTCATGGGCAAAAACATGCCTGTACAAAATTCATAGTAACTCTTCAGAATGGATTGAAACTCCCTATTTCTTTTCATATTTTGCTAGATTATGAGTCGGAGATATGATTTCATGTCTCATTTGACCCTCAATTAACTCATGACGTCATCATAATGGCCTCCGAACTCAAAATTTCAATTTGCATATTATGACGTAAGCATATTTTTGGAAAATTGATTGTATCTCTGTAAATATTGATCGATTTTCTTCCAAATTTTGATATGTTCTAGCTGAGACAATTTACTACAAATACAATATCCACAATTTTTCATTTCGACAAAGGCATTATGGCGTATTTTTGCGATTAAAGAAGGCATGTCAATTTTCACATTTTGCGTGTATTCTCTACGGGACATGACTTTTTTTGAAAACTGGATTCTACATTCCCGTCTTTCGCGAGCAATATCTCGGTCGTTTTAATTTCGTTTTCGCTGAGCTTTGAGTATGTTGTAGCTGAGACAATAAGCTTTCACTAGTGTGCCCTTTATTGTTCGATCAGATGCCGGGATCATGCTCATATTTCACTTGCAAAGTGGAATTTGAGAATTCCATTTTCCGTTCACGTGTAATGTCTATGTGGATTATTTTGGTATAGTGGTCATAGCACTTGCCTCCCATTCCGGCGACCCACGTTCGATTCCTGGTGGGTCATTTTTGGTTTTGTTTTTTGGCCGTCGTTTTAAATTTGATTTTATGATCTTCTTCGACTATTATACCATATTATCATATACAATCACAAACAATGTAATTAAATGCCTAATTTTGCGTGTTATATCTAGGGGAGAAGAATGTCAATCGTTTGAGTACAACCCTATGGGAAATCTGATTCCTTGTCGTGTATTAAACCTATAGGGTTAATCTCCTAAGTCTGTTGGAATATATCAAGTCATCCCATTTTTATGATGTTAGTCTCCTTCCCAGACGTTTATACTTTCCAGTTATTCAGCCCAGGAATATGCAATGTTTACGTCTCTCCCACGGACATAGAATTGTTTACATGTCTATAACTTCTCTCTTTCTCTATAATATAGTAAATATTCAATTCTATTTATGCTGGAAATATTAAATGCATCGTTCTCCATTGCATCTCTTTCTCTTGCTCTCTTGCTCTGTTTCCCTTCCCCTCTCGTGTTCTGCCCCCTATCCTTCTCTTGCTCTGTCTTTGCATCTCTCTCTCTACTATTTCACTCTCTCCCTATCTCTGTCTCCCTCTCTTGCTCTGCCTCCCTCTGTCTCTGCCTCTCATTGTATACTCTCTCACCCTCTCCCTTTCCCGCCTCTGGTTCTCGTTCTCCCTCCGATATCTCTTGTAATTTTCTTTAATTTTCTCTAGCTCTTCATTTTGCCCTTTGTATTCTTATTTCACCCTACCAAGTTTCCTTACTGTCCTCTCTCCTTCCAAGTGCTTGCATACTGATTCCTCTTTTGTCACTCTGTCCAGCTCATGTATTTTTACATGACTTTACTCCGCTTCCCTCTCTCCTTCTCTATATCTATCTACTGCCATATCTCTCTCTATCTCTCTCTCTTCATCTCTCCATATGAGATCATTAAAAGAAACGTCCAGACCACCTCATTCGTCTTCAGTGACGAATTCTTATCTCGTTATTGTTATTTTTTATTGTTATTGTTCTTATAATTATTTGTATGCTTCTTCTTATCATAATTATCGTTTGCAATACGTCATGTGCAAAGAATTTATTGCTATAATACATCCAAGATGTCTACCAAAACTGTCAATTCGTTGCTGAAATATTATGAAGACAAAAGAAGAAACATTAGAATTTCTATTTTAAATTGAAATAAAATATATAGAAGAAATAAGTTGCGAATACAATCATGATTTTGGTACTGGAGGATTAACATGGACAACATGCACTTGTTTACATGACCACATTATCTCTTATTTATTCTAGGTCCAATGTTTTCTGACTGTTTTCAAGAGAATATCATGTTTGTCGATCATAGTTCTATGTAGCCTGATGTATCATGTTAATTTTTAGTGGAAAAGCAATCTAAGCAACAACTTCTGAATTTTAGCGACAATCGTTCGCCATTGCTGCTCTTTAATACTACTATGACGTGCAGTAACAAATTGAAATTTCAGAACTCTCTCTCTCTCTCTCTCTCTCTCGATAGATAAATGAGGAAGTTAAATTCGGAATACAAAACAGAACATAATACTGATTAATTAAGCTTATTTGCATTCATATCACTACAGGCATTCCAGTAGGTCTACCCCTCTCAAACAGGGTTCGTATTCCATACTATCCCAAATCTATGTTTCCAAATCTATTTACAAGATGCATGAACGATGCAAGAAACATGAACAGTGTAAGTACGTGTCTGATTTACATGATACAAAAAACACTAAACTGCAACATTTTATATAATCATTTACTTTCTTTGATGTTTAAATGAAAAACAGCATTGTAAAGTCACATATCTACATGATAGAAGATTATCTGAACAGAAGTAGCCAATGGTTCACTTTAAAGTCCTATCAAATACATAACATATCTATGCAAAAGGTCACTGACTTGACTTGTCAGTGGAAGCATACGAGTTCAAGCCTTCTTAGTCTTAATAACATGATGTATATGTCTTAAACAACATCTTCTCTCGTCTTATCCCAAATCTATGTTTCCAAATCTATTTACAAGATGCAAAGACACATGAACAGTGTAAGTACGTGTCTGATTTACATGATTAAAATACCTTCAAGTTGATATCAATTTTATTGAGTTATGTAGTGTGTGAAATATAAATTTTGAGCCAAAAAGGTGTTTTTTGGTAGATATTTTTTGTTTCCTCTAATTTTGGCCAGTATCTCGGTATATCAAGTGGACAAAAATGGTTGGACATTTAGTAGTGTAGAATGTTCAAAGGATTTGGAGTACTGAGTTTAAATGATAAGTACCTCTATACTCTGTGATGTTTTAGAAAATGTGGGCGTAGGCAGGTGCCCCCTCCATCTGTCATTTGACCGCTTAGTAAAATGTTGTGATGATAAAGACAAATATTTCAACATAATCAAAGAAAGAACATTAACAAAAATCCTGCTTGTGATTTAGCTGGGATTATATAGACAGCCCACGAGACCAACAATGTACATGTATGTCTCTTGAACCCTTGACAGAATGCCCATAAAACTGACATGCCGGTCCTGTAAATCCTCAAGTAATTTTTCAGAAGACCATGCAGAATGCTGAAGCGTTAATGTGGTGTAAATTCTTTTCAATACATATGTATATCAAGTCTGAGCCAAAAATGTGTTTTCTCTGTTATTTTTTAAGAAAACATTTATAGAATCAACTAGTTTTTACATATCAGATTCGCTCCTGAAGACTGATCTCTATGGTTTACCTCCTTTAAAAATGTTTTTGTTTGGTTGTGTTAATATAGAAAACATGTATTATCTTAAAAGCATTAGAATACAGTTTATTGCATTGATATCTATGTGTTTTTCTTGATAAATATACATGTATGTACAATAAGCAATGTGTATATAGATTTTCTAAATAACAAATAGTTGTATTAAAATAGTGAAGAAGGGTCTTACTATCAAATGTGATAAGGGCTGTACTGTGATAACTAGCATATGGATCTAGTATTCCATGAGTCATGAATTTGTCAGGTTGCAAGGGTATCGATCCAGGTCTCACAATAGGGGTGCCAATATTGCCAAAAATGATGTTCCAAACTAAATCCAAGTACTTCTATTGCCATTGTATTGAGTTTAAATAACAAGTTGTTCGCACCGAAAATTCTTGGATTTGTGTTTTGTCTCGCAAACTCAGCATGTCATCTTAAAGACCAAAAAATGTCATTCTGCCTTTTTGTCAACCCAGTTTGGGCTTGGTCTGGGAAACACGTATTTAAACAGGTTCATTTTTCTGAGGGAAAGTTATTATGAACACCCAAACCTCTTATACATTTAATGAAAACATTAATGAAGATTCATAACTCCAAAAGCTTATATAGGGTATTGCTCCGAAGGGGTGGGCGTGGGGAATGAATTTCCCATTTTCATTTGTGAATATTTCCCGCCCGGGAGTCACTCAGGCCTTCTTGTGGTTCTGAAAAGGAAGGGTTCGCAGACCAGTGTTTTACCCCTAGATTGTTTTCATATATATTGCATTATTCACCTTGGATTCGCCTAAGCAGAAAGGAGCGACATTATGCAAATGCCTTAACTCGCATTTCTTTCTAAATTTGGACGTCTTCCGATCACACTAGCACAACTTCACTATCAAAATGCAATAGTATATCTTTGGATGCCATTTCAATGAGGTAATTTTTTTATTTTTTTTTAAATTCCTATCCACTATATGTCCTAAAGCAACTAAAATTTTTACAGCTTTGTCGAAAGATCGAATAACCAGAAAAGAACCGGACTACAACATTTAGACAGGCCTTTTTATTTTTCTACATCATGTCTTTGACACAAAACTTTTTTGATGTTTCCAGGGGCAGACTGGGACTGAAAATTAGTTTTAAAAGTTTTATACGAACTGCCCACTGAATATATAAGATGCATACATGTATCTCAAGTAGCTCTCAGACCACAAATCGAATGGACTTTGATCCAGCCAAAAATAAAGAGCTGCTCGTGGGGAAACTTCCCCAAACTCCCCAGGGGCCAATCTGTCTCTGTATGTTTCCTTAGGATACCTGTATCTTTTTTTATCCAAAATGACAAATTTGTCATTGGCAGTTGTCAGTGGAAGCCCTTAGTAAAAAGTAAACTAAAACTTTACAGCTTTGTCGAAAGATCGAATAATCAGATAAGAACCGGACTACAACATCTAGACAGGCCTTTTATTTTTCTAATAATAATAATAATAATAATCCGCTTTTAAATAGCGCCCAATACATCGATCCAACGATGTGCCTAAGCGCTTTACAGATATTATTACCCCGGTCATCGGATTCAGGCTTACCCGCACACAATGTATGCACATTTTCTACTCCCTGGGGAGCATTCCAGCCAGTCGCCATTTTACAAGCGCACACTTGCTTATCCAACCACATGAACTTTCGCATCCTACCGGGTACCCATTTAACACCTGGGTGGAGTAGCAAGTGCAGGTAAATTTCTTGCTTAAGGATTAGTGCCGTGTCGGGATTCGAACCCTCGATCTTCGCCTCTCCAGTCAAGCGCCTTAAACCACTCGACCACGACACTTATTTTTCTACATGGCGTCGATTGAGAGAGATAAAAGAGAGGGGGATGTGGGGTTAACACCACTTCAACTCAAAAGTTTGATAAACATTTATCCTGCCATTTAACGAAAAATCTTCAAAATCTTCTTCTTCTCACTGAATATTCTTTAATCTGGTCAGGAAGTTCAAATTCTGGGGATTTGTTTGTATGAATAACTTTGTCATTTTCTAATTTACATAAATGCATTCTTTATTCTTTACCATACATGGTGATTCAATTCTCAAACATTTATCTCACACTCATTTCCATTATAAACATTGTCTTCATGTCTTATGCCTTAAATTGACTCGGTAACATTGTTGAAGGTTGATGAAAAAGCTATGTAATTTGTGTATGAAATGTTACTTATTATATTCCTTCTACTGTACTAACCCTCTAACATGCGAAAGATCCTGAACAAATTCTCAAACCACAAAGATATTTATGGTTTTCTTTGAAGGCGTCAATTTTCAACACCCTCGAACAGTAAATTCTCCCAGCCAATTTTTGAATTTTCCCAACCGTTTTCCATGAAAATAATACATAAAACAGGCTTTTAAAAATCTTTCAACACTAACATTTTGGATCGGTATATAATAATAATAATAATAATAATAATAATAATATTCGGCTTTTGTATAGCGCACATCACATTTAAACGTCTCTATGCGCTTCCAAATTTGGAAATTATTACCCCGGCTTTAGCTGTGCTGCCATTACGGCGCCCTAGCTTTTCAAGGAATTAATTCCTGCCAGGTACCCATTTACCTCTGTCAGTTATAAAGAGCAAATTAAAATTTAATTCAATTATAATAGTATAGTTGGGAGAATTAAGGAATCGATCAGATCAGTTTTTCCCAATTTGTCTTATTATCAATGGCCTATTTTCACTCAAACTCTCAGATTATCTTTAATTGTACAGCCCGCATTGAAGTCACAGCAGTAGCACCATTTTCTCTCATCTGAACAATGTTACCAAATCTCTTTAATATTCTGACTCTTGTAGAAACATGACCCAACTGTATGTTTTCGGCTTTCAAACAGTTGCAGTTTTGGAATATGCAAAACTCACTGTCCATAACAATTCCAAACCCATTTACATCTGAATACAAAATATTCCCTTCTTACCCTCACCGTCGATAACATCTCAATTATCCTTTACTCTATGATGATGGAATTTATTTTACACAAAACAATCTCCCTGTTTCGGTGTTAAAGTTTTTTTTCTCCTTCAGGTCATGTTGATATGTGATCCTAACGTTTTCGTTTTCACAGTTTTACTAGAATCTTGCACAAATGGATTTTGACGTGCCATATACATCATAAACGTGGTCAATGAAGCGTGTATAGATTAATGTAATCAATGTATCATTTAGAAGCATGTTACATCTAATTAATGATAAGCAAACAATCAAATTAACACAGCAATAACCATTTGATTTTTTGATTCGTTTTTTTTCAGGAACGCAAAGTACATATAGATTCGCCATTGGACACATTTGCACATTCGTTGGTGTTTGTTTGCCCACGATAGCAACATGCGCCTTATAGTTCAATTCAATTCAATTTCAATTCAAGTTTATTTCCACATTCTGATAAAAATACAGAACAATCAAAAGACAAATAACACAGACAAGAATATAACATAAATATAACATAACAGATAATGGTGGAATCGACAATAGGCCTACAGGCCTTTCTATGGTCAATCCCTTAAGTGAATACATGATAGTAAAATCTAACAAGAACATGAACTAAGTAACTAACAATACAACAACAGCGACTACAATAACAAAACAAAAAAGGATGGAGAAAAGGAATAATAAATGGGAGAGGAAGGGAGAAGGCAAATTAATATAGATTTAAAAGATGATTTTTATATGTTCGTTTAAAAACTGAAAGACTTTTGGTACATTTAAAGGTATTTGAGAGATTATTCCACATGATCGGCCCTGAGTATTTGATAGTGCATCTAGAGACATTATATTTATAATTAGGAACATACAAATTATTGTTCTGTCTTATATTGTACATATATTTTTCTTTGTGAAACCATTTTCTAGAAATTTTGGCAAGGTATTGTTGGTATATTGATACATAAATGTGCAGATTACAAATTTATGAATATCATATATAGTTAATAATTTCATTTTTTTAAACAAAGGATCTGAATGAGTGTAAGGCTTAGAGTTCGTAATTATCCGGATTGCACGTTTTTGAAGAACTATTATATATTATAATTTGAGTAAGGAATTTATATTATAATTTGAATAAGGAAATCCTTTGAAGTTTAAAAACTTTTAGGGTTGTGCACGCCTCGGATTGAAAAAATTGCACGTGTCATTCGTTTGGACTGCAGATCACTGTAAAGCTTGGGATTTTTTAAATAAGTTGTTTGAAATCTCGAAATGAAATATAAAAACTCAAAATAGTGCCTGAAAGAGGATGGCAACGGATATCGGTACCTGCACGGTTGAGCAAATGTACACTCTTCAAATTGAGAATAATAAAAATAGCGATACCTTCAGCATGTATAAAAGAATGGTTCCGCGAGAGAAAATGTCTGTACTGGTCTATGGGATTTCTTCTCGCAACGTTTTCACCGATAACTGAAATAAGCAACAATTTCATAGTACCGTTCCGTTCGCTGGTGCCTTTTGATGCCTATACGAAAGCTGTGATTGTTTACGCGCGCTCAATCTATGTATTTGTGAAATTGTGAAAATTCCCAGTTGTGAACATTAGTGAAATTACAAATATACTTGGGACAGGATAAGATTTTGTTACATCTGTAGTGACCATTTACGACCCTTGATATTTGTGTTGATCATCTATATTAAATCGTTGATATTAATAATCTTATTATTTGATAGCTTGTGGTTTGTTCCTCGTGAGATCGTCAAGTTAAAAAGTACGACCCCGCCCTGGGAGTTCTACACATCAGTTGATCAGTGTCCTCTTAATTTCTTTATTAAACAGAGTCTCGTATTGTAATTTTCCAAAGTTATGCCACAATTATTATTGAGACATATTTTTGACAGCTCAAAATGATAAATTTTAAAAATAGAGACTACACGACATATATCTTGACACGATGTAATATCTAATAGTATAAGAACATTTCCATTTGAGTAATAGTGGATGGAATCATTAACTGAATTCTATGAATGCTGTATCTATACGATACGGCTGGACTAAAATTAAGAAACCAGATTACATTCCAAAAAGTAGCCCCCGTCATGAAAAGAACCCCCATGAGAAACCTCAAGGGGGGCTTTTTTGTAAATTAAAAAAGAGCCCCCTTGGAAGAAAACAAATTGATGTTTGATTGTCACAAAAAGTAACTACACTCCTAAACAATTGCTCATAATTTTATAACGTAGAATCGTTTCAAGATTTCGTCTTGCAAAAATATTTCTATATATGGTAGTTAGGAAAACAATGTGTAACAATAAGAGGCTATCATAGTATCATTGATTCATGGTTGAATAAGCATACATTAATGAATTTTTATTTTCATTTTTAAAAATTCGCATAAGTAATATTATCATTGCAGTTTACTGAGTATTAAACAATTTCAAAATGCACTGTTTTACAATTGCAAATAATGCATTTAACCACATGTGCCATTTACAAATAAATATGAATGGAATATCAAAAAGCGTTGTTTCATAATCAATGCATTCAGTCATGTGCTGTTTCACAACAATGTACAGGCACGCACAGTGCCCTGTGACTTTTCAATTGGGCCATTTTGTCTTTAATCTGTGCTCATTCAGCCATACAGTGATGGATTTTCACACAAAATGTACCTAACGACTCTACCAATATTGTGGTAAGATGACATTGTGATACACTGTAAGGGTTTTGAAATTATGAGCAATTCTTCAGGGGGTAGTTAGTACTGTAGTTGCTTCTTGTGTTCTGTTTACAAGTACATGTATGTTTAAATGTAGTGTTACCACCTGCAAACAGATTGGCTCATTTAAATCATTTTTCTTTTAGGCAAATTTCAATTAAAAAAACCATGAAAATACAAAACAAATATCTGATATATTTTGTTCACTATTTATGTCTATTTTACTCCTTTTTGTTGGGGGGGGGGTAAATGCGCTACTTTTACTAGTATAGACGGCATCAAATCAACTAAAAATAAGAATGGATTTATTATTGTACATGATCTGGAAGCGTCATAGTGTAGTGGTTCTGACTCACGTCTTTCAATCATAAGGTCGTGAGTTCGAATCCCACTCCAGGACGTTGATTTCCTTCAGCAAGAAATTCATCCACATTGTGATGCACTCCACCCAGGTGAAGTAAATGGGGACCTAGCTGGTAGGAATTTATTCCTTGAAACGCAGAGCGCGTGACAGCTGCTCTGCTAAAGCCATGCATGGTAATCATGCTGGATTATTGCAGCGCGCTTAGAGACTTCCAACAAAGTAAGTGTTAGGCGCTATATAAGCACATATCATTATTATTATTATTATTCTGTATGGGATAGCATTCTCAACTTCTTTTGTTTTGTTTTACCAATCCACCATTCGACATGACAACTCTCAAGTACGTCCTTTCAAAACCTTATATCGCTCACACAACGCGCGCGAAAGGCCGCCGAAGGCGGCCCTTTCGCGAGTATTTATAAATCCACTTTGAGCAAAATTGACGGCTTCAGATGGAGGCGATAATTTACAGTAAAACAGGGTGGATAGAGAAGGAAACAGAGAGGGGGAGGAAGGGAGAGAGAGAGAGAGAGAGAGAAAGAGGAAGAGAAAGAGAGAAAGAGATAGAATGAGGGAGGGAGGGGTAAAATATAGAATGAGAGTGAAAATGGAGACGGGGGAGGGAGAGAGAGCGACAGAAAGAGATAAAGGGAAATAGGGAAGAGGAAGGAGGGGAGGGAGAGGTAAAAAAGAAAAAGAGAGAGGGGGAGTGGAGAGAAAGGGAGAGAGAGAGATAGAGAGAGGGAGAGAAAGAAAGATAGAAAGGGGGAAGGGAGGGAAAATATAAAGAGGGAGGGAAAGATAGAGAGTGAGAGAGAGAGAGAGAGACAAAGGGTTAGCGAGGGGGAGAGGGAAGGGAGGATGGAGGGAGAGAGAGAGAGAGAGAGTGAGAGAAAAAAGGAAAAGAGAGAGAGATAAAAAGTGGGAGGGAGGGGAAAAGAGAGAAAGAGAGTGAAATTGAGGGAGGGAGAGAGAGAGACAGAATGGGATTAAGGGAAGAGGGAGAGATAGAGAGAGGGAGAGAGCGATAACTGAAGAGAGGGAAGAGGAGCGAGAGGAGGGGATGTAGAGAGAGAAGAATAGAGGGGATGAGAGAAAGGTAGAGAAAGATATAGGGAGAGGGAGAGACAGAGAGAGTAGAACGTGGAAAGGAAGGAGAGAGAGAGTGAGAGAGAGATAAAGGGAGAGAGGGGAGGGACTGGTAGAGGGAGAAGGGGAGACGAGGTGGGAGTGGAGCGGAAGGGAGTGAGAAAGAGAAAAGGAGAATAGAGAAAGAAGAAGAGAGACAGAGAGAGAGAGAAAGGGATAGGAGAAGGGGAAGTGAGATGGTGACGAACTGATTATAAATTAAATTAAAAATTATCCTTACATTTAATGGCAACACAACAGTGGATTTATTTTGTATTTATGCAAACCTTAAAAACTATTTCTTGTTTTGACGCATCGTAAATTGTTAATCAACAGGAAAAAAACTCCTTGGCTTCTTTTGATGAAATGCCCATTTGATGATTAAATAAGAAGCTATCCTCCCCTATGTTACTGATGTATACAAATATATAATCCATTTTTAAATATTCAGATATTAGTTGTTAATTTTAAGAACGGTTACTTTTAAAATATGTATTTATAAATACCCCTAGCCCATATAGAAAGAACAATTGTATAGATAATTTGTTTTCTACTTGGCCACCACACAGCCTACGGCTACAATCTGATGTAATTAAACAACTAAGTGTGCACCAAAGAGGTAATACATCTTACCACACAGCCTAGGGCTACAATCTGATGTATTTAAACAACTAAGTGTGCACCAAATACATCTACTTATCAATAAACCACCAAGAATAAACGCATCTTCCGGTACTATATGTTGTTGTTAGTGTAGTTGTTTTCACGAAATGACTGTACTTTGAGGACTTCTAAAGTGTTTGACCTTCTAAAGTGTTCGATCTTTTCGATTTGATTGGGTGACTGGGTTGCGTGTCATGCAATTGGCCTACAGTCGGACAAAAAGTCGCCTGTTAGCGTGCGTGAACCCCTATTCAAAATGTTGTTACTCAGGTCACTGGTTTTATAACAATGTGGTCAGAAATAGAATTCGTCAATTGTTAAAGTTGTTTGCATCATGAATGATTTTGGGAGTTCCTAGTTTATTCAAGATCTCAAACAAAGAAACTTTTAATTTAATTTACTCATCCAAAACTCCGGCTTTCGCATGTGATTGCAAAAGTGTAACGAGCCAGAATAACTAAGAATCAATTTCGTGGAAGTGAAAAACGAGAGAATCATAGGGAAAGATAGATAGAAGGGTTGTATTAACAACATTCCATCGTCGCAGTCTTACAACTGAATTGTCATTGGAATACAATAAATCAGTTTATGTATTTACAAGTTAAAAGTACAATAGTCTTAGAATTATGAAAGAGTATATTTCAAAAAGTCATATTAAAACTTTATATAAAAAGCTCAATGAGTACGGAGAGAGGAAGGGATGAGGGAGAAATAGGAGCAAGGAGCAAGAATCAACAAAGGGTGAGAATATAATGAAAAGAAAGGAAGGGCAAGTAAAAGGAATATATCAAGAAGGATGAGATGGGAAACATGTGTAATAAGCCTTCTATTAATTAGCTTTAAAATGAACATATCCTCATGACTTATACAAACCATAAACATATAAAACATGTATTAAAAATTGTTATACTATACATTTTACAAGAAACATCAAGTATTGTAGTATTGTAGCTAAGACACTTCTCCAGGTGGTTAAGTTCAACATAGTACAATTGTGAAATTAAGTAAGATCAAAGATATCAGTCGTGCTAAGCGTAGAGTAAATTAAAAATACTCGAGACTAGTAGATAGAAAAGACCCGAAATAGGCGGAGGAGAAAATTAGGATGGGATTAAAGAAAGAAGGAAAGAGAAGGCGAAAGCAGAAAAGATAATAAATATATAAAGCCAGAGAGACAGAAGTAGAGAGACAGATAGTAAGATATAGAAAAAAGTGGTGAGAGGAGAGTGAGGTGTTCAGTAGGAATTCAAATACAGCCTACATACTATTTATACTGTGCATTTCTTTTGAGATTCATTTCATTGCCCCAACTATTTAAATTTGAGTGTAATCAATAATCGTAAGTCTTTCATCAAATAATGATTTACACGGAATGACAATTTATTAGCCTAACAAGATAAGGCAGAGCACTGTTTCTGAACATTTCCGTTCTACATTTGAACTCTCTCAATCTATTGCTACGTCGGATACGTTGGTTTTATGCCTCAGGCAACCAGTCTTTGAAGTTTCTTTTGAGCGACTCTGCAAATTTTAAACATAGTTTGTCCCTTCTTTCGCTCAGTGTTGAAAGCTCAGTCTTCTGGAGGGCATTTCTGTAGCTCACATATTGGCCAGAGAGAATTATGTGAAGAGCCCTTTTCTGGATCATCTCTATGGCATTGCTTTGTTGCACAGTGATACCAGAGTGCCACAGAGGTACGCAATACTCCAATGTAGGTCGTATGAACGAGGCATATACTGTCAACAAATCTTTCATTGGAGCATTAAAGCGTTTCAGAGATCTAATCGCATAGAATTTCATCGACGCATTCTTGATGATTTCATTCACATGACTATTCCACCGGAGGTTAGCCTTGATAATATCCCCAAGCAATTTCAACTCCAGGTCAGTGAAAATCTATATTTTCCCCAAAGAAAATTGTTCAATCATACATTGACCCAAAATATAGTTATTGCAAAGATGTATATGAAACAAATCTATTCCGTAATCAATAACTAACAAAATGGAAGTTAATAAAGTGTTTTGTACTGAACGAATTAGAGAGGAGCTCGTATGATATGTCAAAGTGTTGCCAATTTGTGTTTCACTGATCACAACTTTCATATTTTAGTTAGTTTGGAAACTATATATATAAATATATATATATATATATATATATATATACATATGTGTATATGCGTGCGCGCGTGTGTGTGTATGTGTGTGTGTGGGTGGGTGTGTGCGTATGCGTATTGGTGAGTCAATATATACGCTGCATATATAGATATACATTGTATATATAATGTATATATATATATATATATAACCCTACATGTTGTATTAACAGGACATCTATATATAACCCTGAATGGTACATTAACCGGACATCATAAAAAGTGGTATATTACCCTAACCCCAACCCTAACCCTAAATTCAAAACAATATAAGTAATTAAACTAATGACTAATGATTAAACCTTTGTTTCTTGTGAGGCCTTTAAGTTTCCTGTGATGAAAAAATAAATATTGCGGTTAACTTCTTGTTCGAAAGAATTTTGAATAACAGTTCATTGAGCACAAATCTATACATGTACAAACAAGAATACAAGCACCAAAAAGTAACACCTACAGACATATACAGTGTATATATAAAAAAATGTGTACCCAATTTTGGTAGCTCCTAATTGAAAATTCATACCCAATATGACTTTGGACTTGATTTCATGGTTAAGAGAAACTTATTTTCTGTCCAATGATACCCTATCCATCCTATGTCTGCCACTGGTGACTGAGCACCAGGGTCTTTAAAAAAGTGTTGTCAAAATCGCCTTGTTCCAAGTTTGGGCATACGGAACCAATGTGGGTCAGGCCATATGCATGTGCTTCTTCGGTCTTAAATCCTTTTAAATGTTAAACTATGCCTCGTGCTTCAGTGCTTCATTGTTTATAATGGTGCAATGTATCTAGGCTTTCACAGAACCTTGTTTAAGCCCATGTGATAACCTTTTTTTAGACAGCCTACTAACTTCTTGTCTCATGATATGTAGTTCTCTCTTCTCACCGTTCACCACTGCGCCATTTCACACGTGTATGGAGCATAAGGTGTTTATTTCAAATAGCGAATGAAAACGCAAAGGTCACTAAACCCAAATGCAAGAAAGAACACATATGATGATAAATATCAAAGAAATTGACAGCAGACTTTCATGAAAAAGATAACATCTCAAATAAACTCTATCCATTTTGTATCACTCAAGAAGAAGGTAACCTTAAACAAGGGATGCAAATGTAGTCAAGATTGTAATCATCATACGAAAAGAATATCATAAATTTTGCTTGTAATAAGCATTTCCTTGAGTTTGAGTTGATATTAACACCTTTTTTAATCTGAACTGCCTAATAGTCAGTGTAAATGAATGAGCATTTTTTGGAGGGGGGATGAGATAACACACACACATAATGGCTTTTGACCCACATTCATTTGATTTCTTTTTTAAGTTGTTTGGATATTCAACTTGCAGTTATAGGCCTGACTGAGACATGGATTTCTAAATTTACACCACGTTCAATGTTTAGCGTAGATAATTATAAATGTGTTGGTCAAGAACGGAAAAACAAAAGAGGGGGGTGGAGTTGGTTTTTATATTCGAAAAGATGTTGAATATACACATCTTTCAGAATTAGATATTAACGAATGTTACATGGAAGGTATGTTTTAGAATTGAAATTATGCAATACATCTATTTATGTCTCTTCTATTTATAGAACACCTGGTCAGCCTATTAATTTGTTTTTAAATTCATTAAGTGCAATATTGGACAAAATAAAAATGTTTAGTAGGAAAATATATTTACTAGGTGACTTTAATATTGATTTGATGAAAGTGAATAAGAATCTACAGGTTAATACTTTCTTAGATACTTTATTGTCTTATTCTCTAAATGCTCTGATTCGATATCCAACAAGAGTCACAGATCACTCTGCCACTCTCTTAGACAATATTTTTACTAATGATGATAGAGTTCTTTTGTCAGGAGCATTGTATTCAGATATAAGTGATCACTTTCCAGTTTTTTGTTTAAATAATTCCATTCTTAACTGTAAAAATAGTAATGAATCCGGAAAAAAGCGTAGAATTTCAGATCAAAATATTGCAAAAAAATTTTTTGAACTAGAAAAAATTGATTGGAAACCTCATGATGAAGATCCTAACAAAAGTTATGACAAGTTTTTTGATAAATTTTTACTTGTGTACAATTCATGTTTTCCATTCTATTCTCTTTCTATAACCAAAAAGAATACATGTTATAAACCATGGATGTCAAAAGAAATACGTAGATTAACAAAGAAAAAATGTAAGATGTATAAAAAATATATTAAGAATCCAACTGAATATAGAAAAGGTGTTTATAAGAAATTAAGAAATAAAGTTACAAATTTGATCAAGAAAACAAAAACAAATTATTATCAAACCCAGTTCCAAAATGCATCTGGTAATATGAGACAAACATGGAAAGTGATTAACAAAACCCTTGGGCGTGCTCAGAAAAAAACTGGTTTGGAGAAGATTACACATGAGGATCAAATATTCAAAGATAAAGAATTAATATGTAATATAGCGAACAAATATTTTGTTGATGTTGGTCCAAAATTACACTCTGACTTTAAACAGAGTAGTAATACTGACTCTGAGTCTGATTTATTAAAGTATATTACTAGAAATGATAAATCTTTATTTTGTCTCCCATATCTCTTAAAGAAATAATTGATACTGTAACTTTTTTTAAGAATGATATTAGTGCTGATTTCGATGGGATTGACGTCAGAGTTATTAAGAAGACTATACATGTAATTGCAAAACCTTTATGTGATATATTTAATTCTGTTCTTATTACTGGTATCTTTCCAGACCAGTTGAAGATTGCAAGAGTGGTTCCAGTTTTTAAATCTGGTTCTCCTGATATCATTTCAAATTACCGTCCAATTTCTGTCTTGCCCATTTTTTCAAAAAAATTAGAAAGATGCATTTACTCCAGGTTACATACTTTTATTTCCCGATGTAATATTCTCAATGCTAATCAGTTTGGTTTTAGAAAGGGGCACTCCACATTTTCCGCCTTAGCAGAATTTGTATATAAAGTCACATGTGCATTAGATAAACACGAAACGTTGATTGGTCTGTTCATCGACCTGAGCAAAGCATTCGATTCACTTGATCACAGTTCATTGTTACGTAAATTATCTCAGTATGGAATCAGGGGGGTTGAACTCAATTTATTTGACAACTATTTTCAGAATCGCAAACAATTCGTTTCCATTAATAATTATTCTTCCTCGATGCAGGCTATAAGATGTGGAGTGCCTCAAAGTTCGATCTTGGGCCCGCTCTTTTTATAATTTACATAAACGACTTGGGCAATATTTCTAAAATTTTAAATTGCATTTTGTATGCGGATGACACCAGTTTGTTCATGTCTCATCAAAATATGTATCTAAGTGGCTAATTGTCAATAAATTAACTATAAATGTTAGGAAATCAAATTTTATGGTTTTTACGAACAAAAATAAAGCGTCTTTCAATATTGATGTCTATTTAAATGACATGCCCGTCATTGAAGTTAAATTTGCTACCTTTCTAGGTGTCACTGTTGATAATAGGTTAACATGGAATGAACATGCTGGTGTCGTCTGCAATAAGATTGCCAAAAACATTGGAATTATATATAAACTTCATATTTTGCCTAAGAGAATTCTTCTTTTATTGTATAATATTCTGATTTTACCTTACTTAAATTATTGTAATATAGCTTGGGGTCATACTTTTTTTAGAAGGTAATATAAAATATTTTTATTATCTAAATATTAGATTCAATATTAGGCTCTTTTGTTAGTTTGTTTATTAGGTTAGGTACTTCATTTCTTATCTTATCTTGTGTTCCTTTTTGATGTGTTTTTATGTTACATATTATATCTTGTTTTCTTAACGGGTTGGCCTCTTACAAGGTTTATTACCTTTTTGGCCACTGCCTTCCTCACTTTTTATAATTCATCTCATGTATTGTCAAACATTTGTCTGTTTATATACGTATTTTTATATGTTGATCTCTGGAGGAGAAATAAATGAACTTCAAAAAAACATTTGTCTGTTTATATACGTATTTTTATATGTTGATCTCTGGAGGAGAAATTTTGCCCCCTCCCTCGCGCTACATCACTGACTTAGAGCTTATCTATTTTCATTCCAGACTGTAAGTCTTACAAGTAAAGAAAATAAACTGGAAACAAGGATGATGAAGTAAATACTTGTTATAACTACTATTTCCTAGGTTTGCAAAAAATCTTTCTCTAATGATGTTTTGTTGATACTTTTCAGTTATAAAAACATATTCCATGGGAGGATACAATAAATCATTGCATAATTGATGCATATATATATAAATAAATAGCTTGAAACATCTGCTTATGAAGTTTAATGAAAAGGTCATCAGATCAGCAATAATTTCAGTGAAGAGTAAAACTAATCAAAAACAAAAAGTGGTAGTACACAGTACCATAGTGAAATGTTAGCTTGCCTTTTCGATTTTCAATGTATTGCTCTTTTTTATAAGAAGTAAAAAGCATCCGATTAAAACAATCAATGCTTGGCTTGTTTTTTTCTTGTTTATGCAAAGTTAAACGCATCGTTTTGCCATTAGTAAATATGATTTATTGTTATACTTTGTATGTGCTTTTCTTATATCCTACGATTACTGTTTTTTCTTCATCCAGAAAAGATAAGTAAAAAGTGGACAACAAAACTTTGGATTCATTTTAAAAATCGTCTAAAGATAGCTTCATTGCCAAATTGCATTTTCTAATGTTTCTGATTCATTTACAGCAAAACGTACATTCTGGAGAAGGCTTTAAATGCATTTTGAAAAGCTTGTGATTAAAAACAAAATATTTAGCAAAACTTTAAACTGGAACTCTCGTGTTTTTGTATCAATAGTTGTATTGATCGTAATTGTTCGTACCTTACAAAATTCAGGATCACTCAACGAAAATAGCTCAGAGATTGATCCCTCTTCATTTCAACAAAGTTTACATAAAAGTGTTTACTTTTTATCACCCTGAGATTTCTTAACTCGTTAGGCATCATTATATCTTTAGTAAATTCCTCTTGTTTGTGTATTTGAACCTGACTATTTCTTTTCACTGTCATTCTTTATGCATGAAGCTAATCCTTGGAGTAATAAATAGTCATTCCCATTTATGTTGAATTGATTTTTCAACAAGCCTTTTCTTTGCACCATCTAGCAACATAATATGCTGTCTAGTTAAATTCCCTTTTCAAACAAATGTTGTTGTTTTTTTAATCATTTTATTGTCAATCTGTATATCTTTTTTTTCTTCCATACAATCTGATTAGCATGAGATTCATTCTCTACTATGAGCGTAACTGTGACAAAATTTCCAAAAAGAAGGCATAGAATGGAGTTATTTGTAAGCTTAACATACCAGTATCAAAGTTGCAGTTAAGAAGAAATGTACCACCATATTTCTGTGTATAATCGTTAAAAATATTAAATCAAGCTTGGTTGATTCCACTCTTCATTCTTCAAATCCTAGTTAACTGTCGAACCTAAATTACGGATTTGATATCTATCATTTTAACACCTCCTTTCTAAATTTCTTGTATAAAGACATTCCGCCTAATTTTGTCCTCCCTTTCAATAGAAAAACGTACAGTATAGTTTCAAACTATTTCACAACTCAGCGGGGTATAAGAAATAAAGTTAGATTTCTTTGTTTTCAAACATTTAGTTCTCGCCTAAGTGATAACAACATATTCCTCAGCTTTTTTTCCTGGTACTCATTAGCATTTTATCCCATTTCTGTTCCTAAGATTCTGATATCATCGACTTGGCGGATACCAACTATAATCTGAGCACTTCGATGCTTTCCAAGCTTCAATATTTCTGTTTTGTCTCTGTTAAATTAAAAATCTATCAAATTGCTTCAGCACATCGAATAATACTTTAATTAAATTATAATCCAAACAAAATGAACACAAATCATTTGCATGTAATGATAGTTTTTATTCACATAAGCTAAAAGAAATACCTCACATTTCTGTCGTATTTCTTGCACGAGAGGCTAACATTTAAATTGCAACTTTAAAAAAAAGTACGGGGATAAAGGATCCCCTTGTATTACTTGTCTGGAGATTGGGAAATAACCGGTTGAAGTACCATTAATGAGTACACACCCTTAAATGTTACAATAGAGTGCTTGAACCCATGTAATAAATGTTGGACCTAAGCCTACAGACTCCAGTGCTTTACAAATAAATTCGTGGACTATTGAATAAAAGGCCTTTCTCAAATCAATCGATATAATAAAACTGTCCTTGTTGTCAGTATAATATGAGTAATAAAACATATCCTGTACAATTACAATAGTCTATGCACTATTTCTACCCTAGATGAATGCATCTTGATCTAGAAGAATAATTAAATGTAACACTTTCATTCAGGATGATGCAAGTACTTTTGAGCAAATTTTCACATCACCATTTATCAAACTGTTATCCTTATAGGGTTTCAAAATTAATGTGATAACACTTTGTTTTTGAATAATTTACAGACAGTTCAATTTTACAAAAGAATAATTTAGGGCCGATAGTAAGGGATCAGATATAATTTCCCGTGAATCTGACATAGAATGACTTTGTGAAGCCATCTTTACCTGGTGATTTTCTTGTTGGCATTTCATTAACCCCCTGCCTGGTGCTCTGCCATGTTAACCTGCCTTCACAAATCTCCTGAATTATTTCTTCCAAGTGATTAACTTTGTTATCAAAAAAGTTCCTAGCGTTTGTGTCATTCAGTTCACCGGGCTTTTTTTTGTACAAAGACTAATTATCTGGACTCCAATGGTCTCAACAAACAGAAAAGGATAATTTTAAAAGAGATTATTGTTAGGGTAGAAGGAAACTTTCATAACCATGTACCTCCGAAACAGCCCATTATTTTGCTGTTTTGCCTTTGTCTCCTCAAGATGTCATCTTGCTCCATCGGCGTTCATCTCCTATGGTAAAGCATCATCCTAAAAACAATGATAATGTAAAAGCATTATACACAAAATATGATTGCTTCTGAACAAGGATACATGATCACCTGGTGACAGTGTTAGATGATCAAGGTTTTACATTTACTGTCCACCCCCCCTCCCCAATAAAAATGTCCGACAGCTCGTTCACAGTTGTTCCTGACAAATTTGTAAATTTACTGACTTTGGAAACATCGTTTCCATTAGCAAACTTGTTTCAAACTTTGCCTGACACCCCCACATTATTACAAATATTCCAAAGATACCACTTTACTCTGTCCACCTTAGTCCCCCTTGAAATTAATCTCTTCTATATATTCTATTTAGAAATGTTTAATATCCACTTTAAAACAATCCCAAATTATCATATTTACTCCATAACTGTACTCATTTAACTTATATATAAATATATCTTTTCATGGTGTACATATCTTAAGGAAAACAAGTTTCAAGACCACTGTAAAATTATACCATCATGTTTATTAATAAAGGTACATATATACCTGTCAATTTATATGTGAAATCTTTAGGTCTCCATATCATCTTGCATCTTCAACATTTGCCGCAATGTCTACAATGAGTTCCATTGGTTGGGTTCTTCTGTTAAAGTTTATCTGACGGAAAGATTCGAAATGAAAAATAACATTGTCTTTAACATAATATTCCCTTCATATATATCCACTTTTTGATATTTTTTTAGCATTCATTAGAAAGATTGGTCCCTGCCTTGAAAACTAGAGGATTTTGAACGTCTCTTAATTCATTGTGTTATTATTGTTTATCTTTTACAGACCGTATTCAAATACAGTATTCAAATACAGTTCATCGACAACTAAATTAACAAATAGACAGCGCTCTTGTTTAAAAACTGCACTAACAAAATATACCTTTACATTATGCTCAGTATAGTTTTAGCACAACGAAATTCAACCAAGATCTTTCTGGAGTTGCTGACGTAGCGGTAGGGTGAATCCACTCAATATTGTGCTTAAATACATCATTGACATGAATGACGTGGTCTGATTGACCATGTTGACGTGCAAGGGGGATTATTTTAATATTCTTTAAAATTACTATAACCATGAAATAATAATGTCATTATTACATCATGTACGAAGGACGCTCTCTATGTTAAGTTAAAGACAGAGTCATCACCCGACATTTGAAGATTCTAAAACTAATCTTGCTCGCAGCCTAATGAATTTCTTCTTTAAATAAAATACATTGTACATGTATTATGGAACTGATTGTGTGTGTTTTTTTTTTGGGGGTCTTCTTCTTAGTTTTTATTATGTAAATGATATGGGTTAACTCATGGACCCTGGATTTTTTAATACAAAAGAGAGAGAGATAGAGAGAGAGAGGAAAAAGACTTACTTTTCCTGGAAACCACACAAATCTATGTCAGATCCCCATTAGTCATACCATGATATACGGACTGGCACACTCTTTATATCATGTCACAGTATCGTAGGTGAATAAGTTTACCTTTTGTTATCATGTTATGATCACTGATAGTAACCTAAGAAGCGTGGGTGCTTTGAAGCTCAAAAACATTCCTCGCTATAATAATATACGAGAAAACTCACACAGACATATAACTGAAGCGAAAAATGGAAATTTTAGCTTCTGTTTATGACACTTTACCTGATATTCAGGTCCACCTTCCTTAACAAGATTTCAGATAAAATTATGTATTATAATGTAATTCAGTAAATAAGTGAAAACTCTCAAACGTAAATACCGAACTACATTTATAAATTTAGCTATGGTATGCTATACTTGAACCTAGGATGGCTTTTAACCGTTAAGCTCATGTTGAAAAGATTGAGGAAACCTGAATTTTACAGAAACGTATTTTTTTTTGGCAGCGTTCTACATTAGTAAAAGAATTTCAGAACTAGACAAAGTATATCTAGGCATATATATCATGTATATGGTGAAAAACACACGGGTCCGTATTTCAATACTTTAGTTATTGACACTTTAAATGATCACGTTAGATTCCTCCCTCCCCGGTACAAAATATTACAGATATGTGTACTTATTAATCAATTTTTTTTTCTGAAATTGATTTAGGCTCTGGCATACTCTAAAATAAGATACCAACGACATTAAACCTATGTACATCATTTATACCCTAACCTATAAGCCAATTTTGTACTGCTAAGCCGATGATGTTACGGATTTGGTAAAGGTTGGTGTAGAAACAAACATCAAATTATAACAAAATCACGAGACATTGCTTCATTTTACAAATATGTTCGATAATTGCACATCCTCCCCCCAAAGAAATAATTAATTAATAAAGGCTTGGTGCAAGTCTGCGTACCCGGGGCATTCAGAGAGTAGTGAATGATATAATTATTTTAAAAAACAATATAAACTAGTTGGTCTAGCGGCCATGTCCGTGTTTCTTGTTACCCTTCAACTGACTCTTATCGGACCCAAGATTGAAACTTGAGTCTGTCCTAAATGTTAATCATCATATCTCATTGATATACGTCTATTAAAAAAACGCAATCTCACACAAACACACACAAGTACACGCACGCCTACGTAGATGAATAAAACTTAATTAAGTGCGTATTAAAAAAAAAGTATATCCAACTTTGGCAGGTTCCTGTTTAACAGTTTTACCTGTGTAACCGTTAAGTATATTTCATTTTAAAGACTAAAAGCTCGCCCCCCTCCCTAGAAAAAAAGTATTAAAAAAATGGTAACCACAATTTTACTCTTTTTTCGTTCAAAGGGGGGTGGGGTAGCAATTATTGTTTTAGTGTACCCCCACCCTCTCACCCTCCCCGTTGAGCAAAACAAAATTGCAGTCGATTGGAGTGGTGAAGCAGACATTGTTTGAGTGCAACATTTTTGGTTCAATTTACCACATTACACTCGGAGTATAGCAATGTAATACTTGTGGATTACCTTCATCAACAACCAGGAGCATTTTGAAAGTTTTTCAACTGAGGATAAGTGAGTAAAATTCCGACTTTTCTACCTCAAAATCCTAGCTGAAACTACTCGTTTGTTACTGTCAGTCCCACCTATATGCTTGTTGAAAAGCAAAAGTCACTCCAAAAGCAGCTTTTCAGGAGGATCACAGCTATTTGATATTCACTGGAGCTTATCATGATCACCCTGGATCTCTATTGTGTCTGTCTTCAACAATCTTAATTGCTTATTCACCGAGTTGTATTCTTCTGCTGGATCACTATGACTACTGAAAGCTCCTCTATTGTAACCAGGGGAATGGAAAAGGATAAGGCATCTCTACTCAGCTCAGTCATCAAAGACATACTACAAGACAAAAGATTTCTTGAATTGATAGAGACCCATGTCGAGAGCAGACTTTCTGAAATGAGAATATCGATTGAAAAGCAAAAAGGTCGCATATTTGATCTTGAGATAGCAGACAGAAAACAACATGAAATAAAACATATACAAGTCACAGTGGAACAACAGACAAATCGAATACAAGATCTATCATGGAAACTTGACCAACAAGAACAATACTCAAGAAGAAACTGCCTCTTATTCTTTGGTCATGATGAATCAGCAGATGAAAACACAGATGATGTCATACTTCAGCTAGCAAAGGAAAAACTTAAAGTTGATCTCACGAGGAATGACATTGAACGCAGCCATTGAACCGGATCTAAAGCTATAAAACACAAAAGCACCAACACACCGCGTCCGATCATAGCAAAATTCAATACATACAGGAAACGACAAGAAGTGATCAGTGTCCGACGTAAATTGGCTTGTACCAGAAAATCAATTCAAGAGGATCTTACGAAGAGAAATCAGGAACTACTCAAATATGTCCAAGTATCAACAAAAGTAAAATCATCATGGACACGGGATGGTCGTGTATTGATATTGGACCAGCAAAACAGGAAACATCTAATCAAAAACAAACATGACCTTGATACTCTGGAAGTCTAATAAAGAAAGCATCTCCTGGTTGCTACTCCTGCTTTGAACGAAATATTAATCTATCAGAACTGAACTTATAATAGTGTTACATATTAAGCCTTTTTGTGTAGTTTTTGTGTAAACCTTCTTTTTTGTCAATGTTTTGTAGTGTCTGTCCAAATTCAGTGAAGACCCAATTGAATATATGTAAACAATGCCATGTTGGACATTGCGTTACTTGCAATGCTTCAATAGATAAATGTACATCAACTGACTTATCACTCTGCCAGATGTGTTTCCTATGCAAATACTATGAATTTCCTTTTCAAGAATTACCAGATGATGAATTTATTGCAATCAATACAAATAAAGAGAACAAAGATCATAAAGTGCATGAAGTACACAATTTTAATGATGTCTTTTGTGCAAGAAATGATGAGAATTATTACAATATGTCGTAAGATATATTTAGTAACTTAACAGAATGCAAGTATTATACTGAAGATGAATTTAAATCTGTGTTTCAAACATTTGAAAATAGTTTTAGTTTATTGCACTTTAATTCTCGCAGTCTCAACAGAAACTTCAGTTCTTTATCAGATTGTATACATTCTCTATCTCGAAACTTTACGGTCTATGGTTTTTCCGAGACTTGGATTAATAGTGATAATCAGAGTACCTTTGTATTGACGGTTACTCCTTTGTTCATACAGATAGGAGAGTAGGGAGAGGAGGTGGTGTTGGACTTTTAATTGCTAATACAGTACATTTTGATATAAGAAAAAATATACTAACCGATTCTGATGACTATGAGTCACTTTTTATAGAAATACATGTACCAAGAGGTAAACATATTGTTGTAGGTATTGTATATAGAAAGCCCCAATCTAGTATTAAGAATTTTATAGAAACATTTGATAATTGTTTGAAAAGTTTAAGCAATGAAGATAAACTGGTGTATATAATGGGTGATTACAATGTAAATTTATTAATGTATAGTCAACAATATGTTAATGAATTTTTAAATATATTATATGCCTCATCGTTCTTACCATAAATCGATAAACCTACACGTATAACAGAAACTAGCGCTACTCTTATAGATAATATTTACCAGTATTTCAGATAACTGCTAACCAAAACCCTAATCATAATACAAATAATAATAATAATCATAGATATGTTATTAATAAACAAAACATAAATTGTTTCATGCAAGATCTAGATAACACAGTCTGGGAAGATGTGTATAATTGTGCAAATGCTGATATAGCTTATCAACACTTCTTGAAACAATTTCTGTCCAAATATGAGAAAACTTCTTAGTAAAAAATAATTCTCTAAAAAACATGCCATATGTAAAAAACCTTGGATGACAAAAAAGTGTTAAAGATGGTAAATAAAAAGAACATAATGTATAAATTATATTTTAAACATCCATCAAACAATAATAAGATGAAATATACAAAATGTCGAAATAGTGTAAATATATGTCTAAAAGAAGTTAAAAGATTACATTATTTCAATGAATTTAAAAAACATAAAGGTAATATGAGAAAAACTTGGGATGTTATTCGAGATATTCTTGGTAATTCTGTAAATAAAACACCTGGGCCCGTATTCAATTAACTTCTTAAGCATGAAATCTAAGTACTTTTTCTTAAATTTTGGCTAAGAAAACAGTCTTAGCAAAAATGCGTATTCTATAAAAGCATTCAGGGGGGCTAAGAATTCTGCCTTAAGAGTAAGAAGAATTCTTAGATTTTATCTAAGAAAAAGGGCTTAAATAGCATGTCGTATTCTATATAATCGAGATATCTCAGATAAGTAAGAAATCTACCTTATATTTAACTCTTTGCCCGCCACGTACACAATCCCCCCTGTGCCACATTGTTTTTAGGGTGCCACCTTAGGAGGGGTTCTGCATGGACTATGCTTATTCAAAAGTTTCAAAAACTCAATTTTTCTCGGAAAATGTCAATGTAAACAATGTCTGCGAAAGCGGTGCAATGAAGTGTGATGTGTATACAATGCGAAGCACGCGTTACTATTGTGTGTGTGTGCGTACAATAGAATTAAATGCGTTCCGTGTGTATTGTGAATGAAATGTGACTTGAGTCGAAGTTGGCAGCCCGCTGTATGTTCCGCTAGCCGAACGTAGCGGGCAAAGAGTTAAGCATAGGCCGAGGATGCTTAAATAAGGCTTCCTATATCAACGTAAGCTTCGCGTATACAGCGTCGACGGCGCAGCGCGCAGAATTAAACGCCATTGTTCATGTTTGTTTGTATAATACTACTATACTTATAGCAAACGATCCAACGTAGCATATGCCGCCTTCATAACACTACTTTTAAATTATGACATGGCTGTCGTAAAGAAATCGTTTCTTAGTCATTGGCATTAAAATATGGAAACAGGGATTAATGTGTCATCGGCATAATGCTAGGTGAGACAAAATTTGTTTTATTATGAGTCTGATAAAGGTTAAAATTAACTATTTTATTAAGTTTAGGCTAGGCTAGCTATAGATCTAGATCTACTACCTATATCTATAGCAGTAGACGATTTAAGGGTAGCTCCAAATCCAATGCTAGCGCTGGTCGGCTGGCTAAGCGACGGCGCTAACTTCATAGACCGTCCTGCGGCCGCGGCATAAGAACGCCCGGTTTTGGCTCTTCGAAGATGTTTGACAGAAAAGTATAAAAGCCTACGGTGGATGTTAGATCTAGCCTCAGGGGGTCTCGACTAGACTGCCCTACTAATGTTTAGTGTCAGTTGGTCAAGCCTAAAACAATTATGTGAGCACGTACCTCCCTTACACTCTATCTCCCATACGTTTTGTGTATGATTTTCGTGCGGTGCGATTTTTATTTTAACACGCAAATTGCATTGGCAAATTGAGCTGCAATTAAGTCACTCGAGTCGACCAATTTGACTTTCCAAAATGACGTCATCGGGTCTAAGAATTTGTCTTAACTTTCGTCTTAGCTAAGACAAACTGCTTTACGTGTTTAGAATACGGCTAAGGTAACTTTCTTAACCTAGACAAATTTTTTGACATTTTCTTAGACTTAAGAAAAATTTCTTAGAAGTTTATTGAATACGGGCCCTGCTAGCTTCAATTTAGATGGTCGTGACATATATGATAGTGAAGATATTTCTAATATATTTAATAACTTTTTTATCAACATTGGTCCATCTATGTCAAATACTATTCCAGTTGATAGTGACATATCTTACCAATCTTTTTTACCACCTCCCTGCGAAAATATTTTAAACCTGTTACTGAAAACGAAATAATCAATATTGTCAGTGGAATAAAGAAGAGTAAAAGCACAAGTATTGATAACATAAGTTCTATTGTTGTAAAGAAAGTTATATTTTACATAACCAAACTGTTACTTTATATCTTCAATCTTTCACTATCAACTGGAGTAATTCCTACGAATCTTAAAATTGCAAAGGTAATCCCAGTGTACAAAAAAGGGGATAACCGCAATATATTGAATTACAGACCTATTTCTATATTACCTTTTTTCTCAAAGATATTAGAAAAAATTGTATTTACACGTGTTAATAGTTTCCTTAGCGATAATGTAATATTGAATTCATGCCAATATGGTTTTAGGACAAACAGATCAACTGAAATGGCATTAATTGATTTGCATAATTATTTGATTTCATGTATTGCAAACAAATTTCACACTATAGGAGTATTTTTAGATTGAAGCAAAGCTTTCGACACAATTGACCACAATATAATGCTTTATAAGTTAAGAAATTATAGATTTCGCGGGCTTGTTTTAACTTGGTTTGAGAATTATTAACAAATAGAAGTCAGGTGGTATATTTCAACAATGTTACCTCAAATAATTTACAAATTGTGTGTGGTGTACCACAGGGTTCAATCCAAAGTTGCCTGTTAGCGTGCCTGAACACCTATTCAATAATGTTGTTATTCAAGTCACTGATTTTTATAACAATGTGTGGTCAAAAATAGAATACGTCTACTGTTATGGTTGTTTGCATCCGAAATGATTTTGGGAGTTCCGCGATTATTTAAGTTCTCAAACAAAGAAACTTTTGATATGAGTTATTCATCCAAAACTCTGTTTGAATTGAATGAATGTGTGATCATAACCTGTGAAAGCAAATACTGTCGGAAATATAATTAGCTAGCTGCCTGGCCTGTGAATGCAAAAGTGTAACGACCCGGAATAACTAAAAATCAATTTTGCAGAAGTGAAAAAGTCCACTTTGATATTATGTTAGTTGTAAGAGAAGCAGAAAAGAAGAAAAAAAACAGGTCTGTGAAAATTTGAGCAAAAACCGATAAGAAATGAGAAATTAATGAATTTTTGAAGGTGCTATCAATCAATCGCACTTTTTGGTTAAATGATATTGTGGACGAATATCTTAGAAAATGAAGATCACTAAGGTTGTCACGCAAAAGTATCTTGAGTTAGAACATATAAGATGTGGATTTGGAGCTTTGGAATATTATTTGGAATTTAAAAACAGTTATTTCAAAATGTCTCTTGAGCGGAAGCAACACAATAACAGAACTATGTCATAAACTACTGAATACAATGTACATCCGTCAATGTATGTACAGTTACTCGATATCGAAACAGCCATCCTATATACAGAAGACAGAAATAAATACATGGATACAAATGATTCATGCAACGAGTTCATTTTACGATCTGCAGCACTCGAGTTAAGGCTGTATGCATCTATTGTACGAAGCCATCACGCTATTAAAGTACAATATGGTGAATAAACAGACTCAACAAGAGGGGATAGATTATGTAATGAATGAAAGAAAACATGTTTTATACAACACAACTCCTAGGTCCCTGTTATTTGGTGTCAAAATATATAATTGAAGATTGTTTCGTGTCATTATCGCTGACAAAAAAATCCCAAATTTAATAGGCTTCCTGTAGCCCGCACACAGATATAAGCCTCTACGTGCACACCTGCCAACCGACTACATTTGACCAATCATTTGATTAGGATCTGGGAGTGAGTTAAATAATACACACCAAGTCGAATGGACCAATTCCAGATATTGCCCTAATTGTGCAAAATCTGGATTGTTTTGAGTAAAACACAGCTTTTAGCGGGAATTTCTTTCACATGAAAACTTGATTTGAGAAAACTCTTGCCACCAACTATTTCCTGTAACCAGAACATAACCTTCTACAGGTGGGTGAAGGATACGCTGGGTGAAGAATCTCACCAGACACTGCATTGTTTGTTCAGAGCCAGAAGGGCATTAGCTCCGTGTTAGAGTATACAAGTCAACGCCCTTCTAGCTACAAACATATATTTCAACTAAAGAATAGAGAAGTCCACCCACCCTGATATTAATGTGTACCAATCACCTGAAGAAAAAAATTGTGTATAGCTAAAAAAAACATACACTTTGCCTGGCACTCTATACATGTAGTTTAACAGTTAACCCTTACTGTACTAGGCTATTTTGAGCATCTCCGTTCCTGGGGGGGGGGGGCTGGGGGCCTGGGAGCCCTCCCCCCTATGATCTCGGCCGTCGAATGTCCGATAAACACTACACATTGCATGTTTGTAGATACCCACGTTAGGAACAAGATGGTATAAATAGTTTTTCTAAATTTATAGCATAATTAATTATTAAAAATGCAAATTGTTTGCATTTTACAGAAAAATCTACATATAATTTGTCTCTTAACTTGTAAAGGATCTTAAAAATGAATCGAATAAATGTTTCGTTCATTTCAAATTCGTGAAATTTCATTATCTTTATGACATTTGAAAATGCATAAATTATGAACACGCAATTAACTTAATTTGTGTGTGTGTGTGTGTTTTGAAGGTATGTTCATCTTCATCATCATTATCATCATCATCATCACCGTCATCAACACCATCATCATTACCATCATCAACACCACCATCATCATCATCACCGTCATCGTCACCGTCATCACCACCATCATCTTAAGTTCTTAGCCATCATCAACACCACTACCATCATCATCATCATCAATACCATCATCATCATCACCATCATCATCACCATCATTATCATCATCACCATGGTTTTGATGATGGTGGTGATGATAATGATGGTGGTGGTGATTAAAAGGAGGAGGGGGAAGGTGTGGATTTCCAAAAATAATAGCAAAAGAGAGGTCTATTTGAATTTGATTTGTTCTTTAAATTTCTTTAGAAAAGGAGTGTGCTGTCATTGTGCTTACAATGAGTTTTTAAAAGAGAGAACACAGGCAAAACAAATGGAACTTACATTGTTTGCTGATAATTGATACACATGGGCCCATTTATTTTGTGTCTATTGTATTATGGGAGGATAGAGACGGTCAAAATAAATAAAGATCCTCTCAGATAATAAATACAACTTCTTCCAAATCTATATCATTTCTGCAAAATAAAAGAGTTCAAGTCAATATCTCTCTTTTGAATTTAAATTTGAATGTAAATTGAACAAATTTTTTTCTGCAAAACTTACAAATCGAATTACATTTCAACGATACAACATGTACAAAATATGACAAATTGTTTAAACGTATACACAATATAATAATAATTGAAATGTTGACATTAAAACAAAAAGTAACTGATAACACACTATCAACAATCATTCATTAATACATATGCAGTAAGCGTTTGCTTGATAGCGTGATAGCCCGGGGCGGGTTGGATTATCAAAAGAATTATATAAGAATTGTGATTGTGATGATAATGATGATGATGGTGATGATGTCGATGATAACGATGATGAGAATGTAAATAAAAATATGTTGATGTAAATATGTCTGACACATAAATCTTATAGTATACAGGAGTAATGAAATAAAGTGATGGCTGTTAATAGAAATCTGGAATTAATATAGAATATTTCCTGTGAAGCTTAACAACAGGCTATGCTCCCCTCTGTCACTTATATATACACAAATAAGGAGTTATCTTTAAGAACGATTACTTTGGAAACAAATGTTTTTATACCCATAACTCATATAGAAAGCACAATGTTATGGACTCAACACAGTCCAGCCCTACAATCTGATATATTCCAACAACTATAAAGTCTGCACCACAGAGGTAATACATCTACTAATCAATAAACCAAGTAGAATAATTGCATCTTCCGGTACTATTTGTTGTTGTTGTTGTAGTTTTTTTCACGAAATGACCGTACTTTGAGGACTTCTAAATTTTCGACCTTCTAAAGTGTTTGACCTTATCGATTTGACTGGGTGACTGGCAGGGGCAGCCGAGCGACTTCCAATGTGGGGGGCACCAAGAAAAAAGGGCACTTACAAAGGGAATTCTCAAAGCGTAAATATACAATTGTTTAGATATTGGTATATACCCCTACATTGTAACTACATTATCATGGATGTTTTCAATATTTGTTTCACTTTATACACCATACAAGATACTGTTTAGGCATCATGCTTTGCAGTTGGGTGTGATGGTCTGAAAATTATTTGCGAGGGAGCGAAGTGATCGAGGAAAAAATTATGATTTGTGAGGTCGCAGTGCGAAAAATTACATCTTATAAAGCTTATAAAACCCAATCCTGATGGGGTTATAAGCACATTCTCATAACGGAAGACTAAACTTTGATAAGTAACATAAGTATAACATCTATAGATGCGTGCGAGCATAGCGAGCGAGCTTCGGAGGAAATTGCTCTTAGTCGCTTGAAATTAGAGGCGCGTTTAAGGATGAGAGGAAAAGGAGACACTTATCAGAAGAGAAAAGGAGCATGTGTCAAAGTACAAAGATTAATTATCAGAGGCGAAAATGGGGCACTTCCTACACCCTCAAAAAGAGGCACTCACCAGGGATGAAAAAAGTCAGTCATGAGAAAAGGAAATGGGCATTTGTCGACGAAAGAGGGGCCCCCATCGGATTTTGATAGGGGCATTTATAAAAGGTGAAAAGGGGCATTTATGAATAAGGGATAGGTCCCTTATTAAAAAGGAAAAGGGACACGTATCATTGTTAAAGGGGAAATTTTCAGAATTAAAAAAGAGGCACTTATCACACCTAAAAAGGAGCAATGACCAGATATGAATAAGGGCACTTATATGAATGAAAAAGGGGCACTTATAATAAAGGAAAATGAGCATTAGTTGAAAGAAAATGGGCACCGATCAGATTTTAAAGGGGCATTTATCGGAGGTGAAGGGGGCACTTATCTTTAGTGAAAAGGAGTACTTTCTCGTACCTGAAAAGGGTTATTTACCAGAGAAGGGGCACTTATGAGAACGGGAAGGGGCTCTTTTTAATGGGGCACTTATCATTAGGAAAAGGGGCACTTATTAGAAATAAGGTGCACTTATCCGAGTTAAAATGGGGGTAGTTATTAAAAGGGAAGGGTCACTTCTTTTACAAAGGTAAAGGAGCACTTGTTAAATTTAAAGAGGCACCTCACAGATTTGAATAGGGCAATAGTTGGAGGTGAAGGGGGCACTTATTAAAAGTGAAAAGAGGCACTTCTCTTACCTGAAAAGGGGCACTTACTAGAGATGGGGCGCTTATGAGAAGGGGAAGGGGCTCTTTTTATGGGGCATTTATAAGCAAGGAAACGGTGCATATGTGAAAAATAAGGTGCGCTTATCCGAGTTAAAATGGGAGTAGTTATTAACAGGTGAAGGGGCACTTCTTACAAAGGAAAAGGGGCACTTGTCAAATTAAAAAAGGCACCTCTCAGATTTGAATAGGGCAATTATCACAGGTGAAGGGGGCACTTATCAAAAGTAAGAGGCACTTCTCTTACCTGAAAAGGGGCACTTACTAGAGATTAAAAAGGGCACTTATGAGAATGGAAATGGACACTTATTGCAAAGGAAAATGTGAACTTGTCGTAGAAAAAGGGGTACGTGTCCAAATAAAAGGGACACTTATCAGAGTTGAAAAGGGGAAGGGCAGTTTTACAAATTAATAGGGGCAATTGTCAAAGTTAAAGGGGCACTTTCCTATGTAAAAAGGGGCACTTTTCGGTTGCTTGAAAATTGGGGCACTGTGTCCGGGAGGGCCGCCTCTGGTAATGAGGGTTGCATGACATGCTCTTGGCCTACAGTCGGGCAAAATGTTGCCTGTTAGCGTGCGTGAACCTCTATTCAAAGTGTTGTTATTCATGCAAATCACTGGTTTTATAAGAATGCGTGATCAAACATAGAATTCGTCTATTGTTATGGTTGAGTGCATCAAGAATGATTTTGGGTGTTCCGAGCTTATTCAAGTTCTCAAACAAAGAAACTTCGAATATAAGTTATTCCTCCAAAACTCCGGTCGACTTGAATGAGTGTGTAATCATAATCTGTGAAATCAAATATGTCGGAAATATAATTAGCTAGCTGCCTGGCCTGTGAATGCGAAAGTGTAACGAGCCGGAACAACTAAGAATCAATTGTGATTGTGAAAAACGAGAGAATCATAGGTAAAGTCCCCTTTGATATTATGTTAGTTGTAAGAGAAATATTTAAAAAAAAAGAGGTAAGTGAAAAATCTATATTTCCCCAATGAAATGTTTCGATCATATGTTGACCCAAAAAATAATTAATGCAAATATGTATGAAACAAATCTATTCCTTACTTAATAACTAAGAAAATGGAAGTTAACGACATTTTCTGTACTGAATGAATTGGTGAGGAGCTCGCATGATAATGTCACAGTGTTGCCCATATGTGTTTCACTGATTACAACTTTAACAATTCACAACTTTCATTTTTAATCGGGTATTGCTCCAACTTTTAATGACCTGTTTCTTAACCAATGTCAGGGTAGGCTTCTCCTTTAAAAAGGGAAATAAATTAGGCAACGTAATTTGTTTATTTTTAGAAACAACAACAACGACGATAATGATTGCAAATCGAAAAACAGAATAGCATACATTTTTATTTCAAGTTTCTATTTTTTTTTTTTGAAAGAAGATCTTATTCGAGAGACTGGGCTCACTTAAATCTTCTGAAGCTTATAGTACAAATAGACTCATTTACACTCTAAATTGAAGTAGCGAAGAAGATCATTTGTAAGTGTGTGTGTGTGCTTGTGTGTTGTAATAACATATAAATACAATATTTATATATATATATATATATATACAGTGTATACATATTTGTATATGGGTGAGGGTGCGTGTGTGTGTGTGTGCGTATTGGTGAGTGTATATATACACTGTATGTAACTCTCTCTTAATTTAATGTTTCACCATTTGACTCTCCGGTTCGACATCTTTCCTCCCCTCCCCCTCCTCCTCTCTCTTTTCTCTCTCTCTCGATAGATAAATGAGGAAGTTAAATTCGGAATACAAAACAGAACCTAATACTGATTAATTCAGCTTATTTGCATTCATATCACTACAGGCATTTCAGTAGGTCTACCCCTCTCAAACAGGGTTCGTATTCCATACTATCCCAAATCTATGTTTCAAAATCTATTTACAAGATGCAAAGAAACATGAACAGTGCAAGTACGTGTCTGATTTACATGATACAAAAAACATTAAACTGCAACATTTTATATAATAATTTCCGTTCTTTGATGTTTAAATGAAAAACAGCATTGTAAAGTCACATATCTACATCATAGAATATTATCTGAACAGAAATAGTCAATGGTTCACTTTTAAGTCCTATCAAATACATAACATATCTTTGAAAAAGGTCACTGACTTGACTTGTCAGTAAAAGCATACGTGTTCAAGCCTTCTTAGTCTTAATAACATGATGTATATGTCTTAAACAACAAACTTATAGGATTTTACATATTACCCTCCTACATTTAATTTTCACCATTAAGTCCATTAATAACAATTCCATGCAAAGGCGTATCGACCTTTGTCAGTGAAAGTAGAAGAGTTCAAGACTTTCTCACTCACCCTTTAAAGGTAAATATCCATGTGGTACAGTAACACCAATCATCACACAAAAAGGGAGGCACATGGATAATATGAATGCAAGAATTCCAATCCACGTGAACACCATCGTGTGTGACCCTGGTTGACCTTCTCTTCAATATTGAATGATAACTGCTCCTATTCATTATTTAATTTATTATACAGAGCCGCAAATAATATTAGATTTGTCACAGCATTTTCTATATACACCTCACATAACCAAATACTGGTTTTTTAACAAAATGAATTGCATTGATTGAGGTTGAACCTTCAATAGGACTCTTTCATCAGTTATAAAAAGACAAGGTTGAGTTGTGGGAACGGTGGCAAACCAATTGATGAGCTTTTTTCATTCATGTTATGCTATTGTGGAGGATTATCATATAAAATGAAGGTCACTAAAGTTGTCACGCAAAATTATCTTGAGTGAAAACATAATAGATGTTGATTCGGAGGTTTGGAATATTATTCGGAATATAAAAAGAGTTATTTCAAATTTCTATTGAGCGGAAGCAACACAATAACATAACGATCTCATAACCCACTGAACACAATGTACATCTGTCAGTATATGTACAGTTACTCGATATCGAAACAGCCACCCTGTATAAAGAAGACTGCTTGATCTTATTAGTCCATGTCCTAGTTGATCTGCCCCTCTTTCTTCTCCCGTCAGTTCCTCCTTGCAAGATGGTGTTTGTCAAACTGTTATTTCATTCTGTATGTTAATGACTTATGTAATGCATCAACCCTTTTCCATTTTGTACTTTTTGCAGATGGCACCAATATTTTTTCCCCACATAGTAACTTTGATGAACTATTGGATGAAACTAATAGAGAGTTATGTAAGGTGGCAGCCTGGTTTGAAGCTAATAAGTTCATAAGTAATTACGATAAAACTAATGTCATGTATTTTTGTAAACCAAACATTTCTCACAATATATCTGATGTTAAATTAGAAATGGGTAGGACAGTCTTGAATATAACTAAAACAGTGAAATTTCTTGGTGGAATTTTAGATGATAAACTAACTTTTGTTAATCATCGTTTACATATATGTAGCAAAATATCTAAAAATGTTGGAATACTGTGTAAATTAAGATCCATATTACCTGAAAAAGACTTAGTCATGCTGTATAACTCCTTGATACTTTCTTTCATTCAATACTGTAACATAACATGGGCTAGTGTTGGCATAACAAAGCTAGATCCAATTCACAAACTTCAGAAAAAAGCACTCCGCATTTGTTCTCATTCTCTCTATCTAGCGCCATCTAGACCTTTATTCTTTAAATTAAAAACAATGACAGTCTATGATATTAATCAATTAAAATCGCTACACTTATGCATGCTGTTAAAAATAGATATGCTCCGAATAATATAATAAGTCTTTTTCAATACACCTATGAATTCCATCAGTATAATACTCGCTCATCAAATAATTTCCATTTTCCCATAGCAATTTCTTATCTTATTCTGAATTCTTTTAAACATACTGGGCCACGTATCTGGAATAATCTTGATATTACTCTTTTTTATGTTCAACCATTTCTTCGTTTAAAGTTAAACTTTAAAAAATAATTAACAATACTTATGCTTAATGTAATACCAAACTCATGTTATGAAAGTTAATGTTTGTCAATAATTTTCTGTGAGATGGTGTTTGTGTGTGTGTAATGATTCCTTTTTTTTTTTAAATACATATAGTATTTTTGTTGTTGAATACAATGTGTTTTCATCTGGCATGTACACACAATGTAATAATCTGGAGGCTTCCTATTTTCAAGTGTATACTTTTTGTTGTCCTCCTTTTCTTGTTCAAATGTAATTATTTACGAATGTACAATCTGATGTTTTATTTGATGTTCAAGAATAAAATAATTTTAAATTTTGAATTGAATTGGAATTGAATCTACTCAAATGCCTAGACTACTGTAACTGCCTTTTTTCACAATTGTGATGAGGTGATCATATTCCCATATACAAGGTGTATCAAAGGTTACCCAACTTTGGGGGCTCCTAATAGAAAAGTCATAACCAATTTTATGACTTTGAAATTGCTTTCATGATGAAGATTAGCTTATTTTCTGTCCAATGATACCCTATTCATAATCTTTCTGCCACGGGTGAATGAGCACCGGGGTCTTTAAAAGGTGTTGTCAAAATCGCCTTGTTCTAAGTTTGGGCTTAAGGAACCAATGTGGGTCAGGGCATATGCATGTGCTTCTTTGGTCTTAAATCCTTTTAAATGTTAAATTATGCCTCGTGCTTTAGTGCTTCATTGTTTATAATGGTGCAATGTATCTAGGCTTTCACAGAACCTTGTTTAAGCCCATATGATAACCTTTTTTAGACAGTCTACTAACTTCTTGTCTCATGATATGTAGTTCTCTCTTCTCACCGTTCACCACTGCGCCATTTCACACGTGTAAGGAGCATAAGGTGTTTATTTCGAATAGCAAATGAAAACGCAAAGGTCACTAAACCCAAATGCAAGAAAGAACACATATGATGATAAATATCAAAGAAATTGGCAGCAGACTTTCATGAAAAAGATAACATCTCAAATAAACTCTATCCATTTTGTATCACTCAAGAAGAAGGTAACCTTTAACAAGGGATGCAAATGTAGTCAAGATTGTAATCATCATAACGAAAAGAATATCATAAATGTTGCTTGTAATAAGCATTTCCTTGAGTTTGAGTTGATATTAACACCTTTTTTAATCTGAACTGCCTAATAGTCAGTGTAAATGAATGAGCATTTTTGGAGGGGATGAGATAACACACACACATAATGGCTTTTGACCCACATTCATTGCTTCAACCTAAACTTGGTACAAGAGGATTTTGACAATGCTTTGTTCAGTCATCCTTGGCAGCACAATTATGAAAATGATATTAGACGGGATGTTAGTTTTTCTTTACAATAACATATTATTCAGGGTCACATAGGTCATAACTTTGTAATTAGAAGCTACCAAATTTGGGCATTTTTTTTTAATACGCACTGTATATGAACCCTATAAACATAACCCCCAAAACAGATAATATTTCAACTCAAGAATAGAGAAGTTCACCTATATATATATAAAGAAAAGAAAGGACCAACATAAATTGGCGCACAAGTCCGACATGGGTTCCTTGCTTGCCCTATGATAGCGTGTATACATACATCACAACCATTCTACTCAATATTTCCCTTAGCTTTGGAGGCCATTAGAGTGACAATGAAATGGACCTTGAGACAAAGCTAGGTTCTCCATAACTTCCTGTCCTCACCTGTTCTGGTCAGCTCCTGAAATGACATGCCTATCTACTGATTGATGTTATTAGTCCATGTCCTAGTTGGTCTGCCCCTCTTACTCTGCTAACAGTTTCTGTTTGCAGGATGGTGCTTGTCAAACTCTTCTTCCATCCACTCACATGCTTCTTTTCACTTTCTTGTCGAAGGTATGCAAAATGTAGTGGATATGCAGAAGCCTTCTCATGCCATCCATCTCAAAAGCATTTATTCGCTCATCCGTCTCTGTACTCAGTCCATGTTTCACAGTCATATAGAAAGACTAGTGATACCAGTGCTCTCAACAAGCTCAATCTACATGGCATTGTGATGCTTAACAAATCGTTCTATTGTTTACTATTCACTGGGAGCGTCTTGAAACTACGGTATCTCTTTGTAGAAGTAATATGTGAAGCTCATATTTGTAATAAGTTAAAGCAACGTGGAACATCTTATATCAAGAACAAAACGTGTTTAAGTGATTGGTACACTTTAAATTGATTTTGATGGATTGATTGTATATGAGTGCTAAGAAAGCATGGGTATGCTTGTTCGTAAAAAACTAAGGGGTCGGCTGCTTGAAATCATCACCCAGGGACTTGGTATTGAGGTGCTAAGAAAGCATATGTATGCTTGAAAGTAAGAAAGTAGGGGTTTGGCTGCTTGAAGTCCTCTCCAAAGGACTTGGTACTGAGGTGCTCAGAAAGCATATGTATGCTTGTTCGTAAGAAACTAAGGGATCGGCTGCTTGAAGTCCTCTCCGAGGGACTTGGTACTGAGGAGTGATGCCTTACCAAAGGGCAAAGGCACATGGAGTTGGTGTTCTAACAATCAGTGTACCAGTTTTTAAAATAATTTTTTCTTTGCAGGAGCTCTTTTAGGATATGGTGTTGTAGAAGAGTTTTTTTTTACAGTGATTCTTAAAGATAAAGTTGAGTTCTGGTCATGCGATTGCATTGTGAAAGAAACGGTGTGGAATCGATCAGAAAAGGTTGATCATCTAGCATATAAGTATTGGTGTGTACTGCAAGGTTCTGGAATCATCAAAATTATAAGAAATTTGGCCCAGTCTTGGTAAAGTTACAAGCACTGTACACAGAAAGATTTATATGGGACTACACAAACATGTGGCAAAAAAAAATCTGTCCCGATTGTTATGCTGTTGCATGCCATATTTAGAATATTAAGGCATTTAAAGATACTATATGTCCCTTTTGCAGCCAACGTCAAATTCTGTAGAACTTTGCAGGAATTATGAATATGTCATGAATGTCCTATCTGTGAAATTTAAACGTTAGCAGTGTCCTAATATTCAAATTATGCAAGGAAACCCGTTTACTTGCTAGACTTCACTGTCAGACACTATTGAGTGACTGACTGGCTTTTTCATCTTTGGTAATAACATACATAAAATGAGCTGTAAAGGGTACATGAGCATTTGTCTACATCAATAACCCACTTCTTGTAATGGCCAAAATTAAACTGATTGAATCTTTGCGCAGCATAAAACGTACGACCATTCGGTACAATGGTCTGAAAAATCAGACTATTACTTACTGGCTCTATAGCTCCTAAGTCGATTCGACAACTAATAGTCGTTATTTTCCCACTTAAAGACATTTTCAAGCCCTCTTTTTTTTAGGGAAGTTCTAAATTAGTATTGTCTTTCAAATGCCGTTGGAACTTAACCTTTTCATTTTTTTGGCCTGCAAATGGGACATAGTACCTTTAAAGAGCCATGCTTTTCAGGGAACATTCTTTATCTGATGTTCTTCCACACTTGCATAATAACAATGATAACGCTCACACATTATTTTTCACCTCTTCCCAGAACTCAACCTTCTCCTTTGAGCTTTTGAGAGCTAAATCTCTCATCGCCCCATTGTATTATACAGAAATGAAGAGTACTGCACAGAAAACATGGAGAACAAAATATCTGACAGCTCAAAAAGTTGAGACAACATGGGGGTTTGCTTGTATTCTACATGTAAATTGTATCATCTTCAATTACATTCACATATTAAATAGAAATTGGAAGATCTTGACGTTACAGTGAACATATAAAATCACAAAAAATTTTAATGGTTTAAGAGAAAACATCATCATCACGTGTAAACAATATTGTATAAAGGCCAAAACAGAGATGAAAAGTGATAGCAATAATCAAAATCATGTTTTTAAACTCACAAAAAAAGCATTCTTACAATATATCTATGAACTCAAGATGATTATAAATTGTGGTATTCTATTTTTGTACCGATAATACCACAATAATACCATGATAATAGAACTGTATAGTCCCTCTCAAATATCTTTGTGTTGCTCTCTTGCAACAGCATTATGTGGAGCGGCTATGACCTATTTCTGATGTCAATTCATTTTCCATATAACTCTTAAGTATTACATGTGATTTAGATCATAGATGTGGCAAATAACATCAATTGCAATTAAGTACTTTGTTTCTTTACGATCAATTCCAAATCTATTTTGTTAACACACCAGATCAAACACTATTAAGAATTGGTGAAATACTTTGAAGATAAAATTGAAGTCAACATGATGACAGAGTCATAGAGATAAACCACATGGGAAATTTATTCTAAACTTGTATTAAGAAACATTGTATTGCAGAAGGAAAAATGAATAATGAAATATAACCATTGATTAGCATTTTCAGGTAATATCAAACTGCATAGCCTACTGATACATAGAAGCCTATTAAACTCAAGTCATTTTCTTTTTTAAAATTCTGCTTGTATTCATTTCTCTACAATAAACCATCTCCCGCCCCACCCCCACACACACACACCCTCTTTATTTATAAATATATATATATTAGAGGTTTCCAAAAATAGTAGCAAAAGAGATATGTATTGAATAGTATTTGTTCTTTGAATTTCTTTAGAAAAGAAGTGTGTTGTTATTTAACTTACAATGAGTTTTCATAAGAGAGAACACAGACAAAACAAATGGAACTTACATCGTTTGCTGATAATTGTTAAAGATAGGCCCACTCAATTTGTGTCTATTGTATTGTGGGAGGATAGAGACAGTCAAAATAAATAAAAATCCTCACAGCTAATGAATAAAACATTTTTCCAAATCTACTAGTATATCATTTCTGCAAAATAAAAGAGTTCAAAGCAATTTCTCTCTTTTGTCCTCAATTTATACAAAAATCTATCAGCAATTGTAAGAAGCAAATTAAAAATGAAAAATGTTACAAAGAAATCAAAGGAATAAAGCTGCCTGCAATGTGAAAAAAGACAAGTCAAACCAAGCACCATAACATTCCCTTGTCTTTGTAATTCATGGAATATAAAGTCATAAACTCGAGCATACTTTCAAGTAACGGCATTTCGAAAAATATGCAAAATGCACTGCCTATGGGAGCTGGGTAGCTCTATATGCGTTAACAACGCGCAAAGACTTAGTGCTTCATGAGGCTGTGGTTCAAATGGCCAATAACATCCAATCAGATTTCAAACTGCAATCATAAGAAGCATTCATATTATCAACCAATCAGGAAGAAGGGATCATATGTCACTCTATGAAAAAACGCTCCATACTTCTTAACAGCAGGCTTTGATTGTGGCTAACTTTCCCTCACAAATTTACAGACAGTATGAGCAAACTATTACTGATGCCTATAAGACTAAAAGGTATTAAGATCAAATGCAGTCAAAAGTACACTTAAACGGTAAACAATATAAAAAATTTAGATATCATATCATATTTAGATATATCAACAAGTTTGATTTAAGTGCAACTTTTCGTAGAATTCACTCGATGTGAATGTGGATTGATGTTAAAAGAGCTAGTGAAATAAAATTGACTGCATATTGCCATCAAAAGTGACATTGATACAATCAGCTAATCAGCCAATCAAAAAGTAGCATTCATACAATCAACCAATAAAAGGCGGCTCCTCATTGGCTATAAGTAGGGCTTGGTGTCAGCTTTCTAACAAAGGCAATACTTCTTAATAGCTGGATGAGAGGTGGAGGATTACGGTCTAGGCCCATCTGGATGCGAGGTTGGCATGATGACGTCACACATGTGTACTCCTATCCATATCCGAGTCTGAAAGCATGGTCTAGAACACCACACAAACAAATAAATGGTGTCATTGATTAGATATTTGTTCAATATTATGTTTAGAATCAAATTTCGAGATTTATCAAATTCTACCTTTGCTTCCAGATGGCTAAATTTGGATACTTTTACAGATAAAATAAAGAAATGCATAGGTTACAATATACAAATGTAGAATTACACTGAACCTTTGAGAAATCTTGATTTGGAATATCAAATATAAATACTAATTTAGCCTGCAAATGTTATTATCCTTCTGTAAATTCATGTAGTTGAATAATCATGCGGATATATAGATTACACAAGCTACCGGTACTCACAATAGAAATAATGATTGATTTGGGTCCTGGAAATAATTTGGAGGAAAAAGTCCAGACTTATTTCAAATTCCATAAAAGAAATAAACTTTTAAAGACAAAAAAAAATTATTGAGCAAAGGAAAAGATAAAGAAGTGGAATATTTCATAAGAGCCACTAGGCATAAACCCTATAAAAACAATTTGTTTAAGCATTATTTTTATCAACAAAGACTACAATCCGATGCTTACCGTCAAGGAATCAATTTCTTGAGAGAGGGCACCAAACTTTTGAGCTGTTCCCTCCTTCATTTCCTGGCCATCTGCTTGATCCTGCATTGATATGAAAGATGAATAATAATAGTGATAATAATATTCCGCTTTTATACAGCGCTTAATACATCTCGGACGTCTCTAAGCACTTTACATATATACTATTACCCCGGTCATTGGATTCAGTGCTTGCCCGCACACACTGTGTGCATAATTTCCACACCCTGGGGATTATTCCAGCCAGGCGTTACTTGATGCTCAAAAACTGTTTGACCAACAATGACAGTCGCATCCTACCGGGTACCCATGTTTAACACCTAGGTGGAGAGTAGCAAGTGTAGTTTAAGAAGGACACAATTGTGATAAGAATTTGAACAGGGAAGTCCACCCTCAATTTTAGTTGGTTTAACAACAATAGACATATGAGAGGAACAAATCATTGAAAGCTTGAGCAAAAGCCGAAAAAAATCGGAAAGTTATGAATTTATGAAGTTTTCTTCAATCAAATACTTATTTATAATTAACCCTTTTGAAGGACCTCTTTCATCCACAGAATATTTCATACATTTTGATTTTCTTAGTTGCTGATGAAGAAATATTTTGTTCATATAGGTGATATGTAAATACATGTACATTATGTGCAATGATTATATCTAGGGAGCATATAGTATAAAATATTTTCTTTTCAAAACAGATTTACCAACAAGTTACCATTGTTTTAGTATAGAGCTTCAGAGTATGGACCAAAGATATATGCCGCATGTTGTGTGTAGTCCCATCTACCTTTGGCTGTGTACAGTGCATGTGACTTTAATAGAGCAAGATCACGTCAGTTTCTTTTCCTTTTAGTCATTCCAAAACTCCACAGTATATATTATTTTTATGTACTTAACAACTTTTCCTAATTGCTTCAAGGCAATTTCTTTCACAATGTAATCCCTTGATCAGAACTCAACTTTATCTTCATATAGGCACGATAACTCAGTGGTAGAGCAGGGGTCTAATAGCCAGGAGGTCCCAGTTTTGAACCAAGTCGATGCACTAGTACCCTTTCATTGGTATGACATTAATCCTTATTACCAAGTCCCTTGGAGAGATGCAAAGCCCTTGGTGCCCTGGTTGCTTACTAACAAGCATCCACATGCTTTCTTAGCAGTCAGGTAAAAACAAACCAAACCATATTCAATAATTTCTTGCATAACAACCGTGATAAAAAAAATATTAAAAAAAATGTGCAGCAATGATATGAATGCTCACCTCATCCATTTGCCTGTGTACCTTTCCAGCACTTCTTACTTCTACCTTGTAACTAGGTGGAGCAGGTCTGTTACCATTCATATGGGACAGACCATTCAGACTGGAGGGGTGACCAAGGTCCATTGGGCAAATGTAGTCTTCCATTTCGGTCCCTCGCCTGCTCTTACCAAATGTTCTCTTTTTAGGCTGTGCAAAGTGAGAAGGGTACAACAAATTTTGATTCTTATCATAATTATCATTGTCATTATTTGGTTATCACCGTCATCATTTACATCTACCTGTACAAATAACAAATTACAATGCCATCACCATAATATTTCATCATCTTTTTCAGTGCCATTAATCACAATTACCATCATCATCACCATCATCAACACTGCCAATGTCATTTGATTTCTATTCATCACTTCAGCACTACTTACTTCTACCTTACCATCATAACCATAATCACCACCATCATCAACATCATCATTTTCACTAACACTATCACCTCAATCACAATTATCTTCATCACCATCACTATCACCCTCAATTTCACCATCATCACCTTCATCACCATCACCATCATCATCACCACCACCATCACCATCACCATCACCATCACCATCACCATCACCATCACCATCATCACTATCACCATCATCATCACCATCATCACTTTCATCATTACCATCATCATCACTTTCACCATCACCATCATCATCATCACCATCACCATCATCACCATCATCACCATCATCATCACCATCACCATCAAAATCACCATTGTCATCATCACCATCACCATCATCACCATCACCACAATCATCATCACCATCACCATCAAAATCACCATCGTCATCACTTTCATCATTACCATCATCATCATCATTCTAAGTTTAAAGTAGAGATGATCTCACCTTGACCTTAGCCAGGAAGTTGAGAGGTACAAACAAGGGTTGCTTCTCTGCTTCTCTCTTCTGCTGCTGAATGTCTGGACCAATTAGAGAGATGAAGTGAGTGCTAAGATGTCGCCGTAGCAACGTCTTGTTTCCAGGGATACACAAGATGGAGGCTAGAGTCTCGGCCGTGAAACGAGGTTCAAGAACCTGTGACAAGGTGAAAATGAGAAGATTAAAACTAATAGAACGATGTATACAATGCACTCTTTCTCTTTAAATTCTCATATGAATACCAATCTCTAAAGGGGTTGTATACTAATTTTCACAACCATCCATTGTTTGGTAGAAATATCATGTACATAATATTGTGTAGTCCTAAGTTTTTAAAAAAATCAGGATCAAGCTTGTAGGACCTTTATTTGCTCCTTCTAATCAGCCCTGTCCACTAAGGCATCGTTTCATGAAAGCGTCGTTTTAGTACAAGTTCACTGACTTCCCATTGAAATGCGTGTTACATTTAATACACACGGTGCAATAGGTTGTTAGCATTAAGCAAACTTGTACGGAGAGGAAAGAGAGAGAGAGAGAAGGGGGAAAAGAGAGGGAAGAAGAGAATGGAGAGAATGGTCGGAACGATGGACATAGTTTATCGATCACGTAGCAATTACTTCTCTCCACTGAATTATGAATTATGTTATTAAATTACTTATCAATAATTTAAACCACACTGGTCTATGTACCCTGATTATCAGCTGGTGTTTGCATATTTTCACCATCTTCAATATTGCATTTTATGTATTTTTGAAATTTGCTTGTAAAATGTGAACAATTCAGCCATTGGCTGCTAATCATATTTTGTATTATACCATGAATAAATAAATAAATAAATGAATAAATAAATAAATAAATGAATAAATAAATAAATAAATAAATAAATAAATAGACCAAACAGCAATTCACCAGTTGCAAATACTGCGGCATCATGAAATGCTGCTCTGATCTACTGACCATTCTCTCTCTCTCTCCCTCTCTCTCTTTCTCAATCTCTCTCTCTCTCTCTTTCCTCCTCACTCTATCTCTCTCTTTCTCAATCTCTCTCTCTCTCTCTCTTTCCTCCTCACTCTCTCTCTCTCTCTCTCTCTCTTTCCTCCTCACTCTATCTCTCTCTTTCTCAATCTCTCTCTCTCTCTTTCCTCCTCACTCCTCACTCTATCTCTATCTTTCTCAATCTCTCTCTCTCTCTCTTTCCTCCTCTCTCTCTCTCTCTCTCTCTCTTTCCTCCTCACTCTCTCTCTCTCTCTCTTCTTTTGTTTTATCTCACTTACCATCAATCCTCCATGTACCCCACTGCCCCTTAGGTTAGGTGCATATTCAGACAGATCTACCGACCGTAACCATTCCATCACTCTGTGATTTGTCCATAGTGCAACCTGGGTCCCTGTTTCATAAGGCTATACAAACACAAGAAAATGGGTCAGTTTCACAAAGCATTATTTTGTAACATAGGTTGTAAGATAATAAAATGAAATGGGTAAATGTATGTAAGATTTTTTTAAATAGAACTAACATAGTAAAATTCATAACCTTTACAAAAGCTGTTGCTTTGTTTTTAAAAATGCATAATTTTTCAAGAAAACAATGTGAATTTTGTCTGAAACTGCCAAACGTTGCTATTACTATTCCATCAAATTATTGTTATTTTGATCATCCAAAACTTAGCATGTACATCAATTATTATGTAACATGTCATAAACCTTTCTGGATTGCTTCTTGTCAGTTTCTTTCACAATATAAAGGCATGACGAGCACCCAAATACATCTTTATGTTCCAAACATTTGCTCAATATTTTGAAAGAATGTCAAAACGTTTCTTTTAAGAAACAATATCCAGTGTTCACTAAAGACTTAGGGAAGTATGCTGAGTGTATGTCACTCTTCTCTATTCTTGTCTTCACTTCTCTCCATCACAGTACATAGGGACATATAAGTATGGAATTATTATTATTATGATCATTATTATCCTCAATCTTTTGAGGTTTATCACAATGAAGCAGACCTGCCTATTTTTATGACATATTCAAAGAAATTCTGAAAATAAATAGAATGTAACTGGAAAAATAAAGACAGAACTTAAAGCATTACTGAACTGATTTTTCTGCCCTAGCGTACTGTTTATTGCACAGGGCCATCTCATGGTCAACTTGCCAACAGTGCATAACCCAATAACTAATTCCCACTTCGCAGATGAGGGCTACATGCGATAACCAACAGCCCAGCTAGGGAAGCAGCCCTCCCCCCTCTTTTCATCTTGGGGGGTAGGAATCAAACCATGGTCATATAGATTCAGTTTGTTTTCTAAGAAATAAAGCTATCCTCTTCTGTTTTGTAAATATTAAACAAAGTTTACAAACATGTAAGCTTGGAGCACATATTTAGTTTTAGAAGTTGAATATGGTCTCCAGCGGAAATAGGGGGAATATATTTCCTATCATTTACACCCCACAATATTCAAATCCTACGTTACATAATAAAAAGCAAATCATAAAAACTATACAACTAAAAAAGGAAGCAGAAATTATATATCAGAATTTAAATCAAGCATGCATTCTGCAACTCAAATAGAAAAGGACATAAACATTGATATTAACTAGGACACTACTCACAAATCTTAACAAATATTGACTACTAAACGACAAATACCTACTCTTCAAAAGCTAGTAAAGGGAATCCATAAGTACATATCCATATACAGTGGAACCTGTTTATAAAGAGCTCTGATATCTGTCATAACAACATGATTTCACTGGTCCCAGCTTTTTACATTCTTTTGTTTTTTCCTTGATATTTATCAAGATTCCTGATATAACAAATTAATTTCCATGGTCCCAAGGACCTTGTTATAACGAGTTCCACTTTATGAACATCGCATATCACAGGATAAAATATCATCTCTTAAGAGCCAGAAGGACATAAACTCTAAGGTACGTGATTTATGTAGCTTGTGAAATGTTAAAGATACTATGTCCTTTTGCAGCCAACATCAAATTCTGTAGAACTTTGCAGGAATTATGAATATGTCATGTATGTCCTATCTGTGAAATTTAAACGTTAGCAGTGTCCTAATATTCAAATTATGCAAGGAAACTCGTTTACTTGCTAGACTTCACTGTCAGACACTATTGAGTGACTGACTGGCTTTTTCATCTTTGGTAATAACATACATAAAATGAGCTGTAAAGGGTACATGAGCATTTGTCTACATCAATAACCCACTTCTTGTAATGGCCAAAATTAAACTGATTGAATCTTTGCGCAGCATAAAACGTACGACCATTCGGTACAATGGTCTGAAAAATCAGACTATTACTTACTGGCTCTATAGCTCCTAAGTCGATTCGACAACTAATAGTCGTTATTTTCCCACTTAAAGACATTTTCAAGCCCCCTTTTTTAGGGAAGTTCTAAATTAGTATTGTCTTTCAAATGCCGTTGGAATTTAACCTTTTCATTTTTTGGCCTGCAAATGGGACATAGTACCTTTACCTTTAAGGATGAAAAGACGTATCAGGAAGAAAATGCATAATTGGTGAAAATCATTATTTTTCTCACATTGAGGTAGAACCAAATCATTAGGACAAGAAGCTGGTAAAAGAAGAGAGGGAGGGGGCATGTTGAGGGCACTTTGGTATATTGATGAAGGCTCTTATTGTAATAATAATGATATTTTTACCCAGGAAACAACGTCAGCTTCAATTTTATTGATGAAGGACTTGCAATCATTATTATCCCCAGGAATTGCCATGTACCCCATTAACACCTGGGAGGAGTGTGGCAAATATGGATTAATGTCTTGCCAAAGAATGTTGGTGCCAGCTGGGATTCGAACCCTAAACCCTTGGATTGAGAGTCAAGTGAAAGAACAACTATACCACTACACCTCATCCTTTCAGCAGCACTCTTATACAAGAAGTTTGGGTTTGATCCTTGCTGGGTTCCTAATCCCCTGGACAAGGTGTTTTGCCCACATTTGCCCATCTCTACCCAGTTGTATTGAATGTAGCAATGCTGGGGTAATAATAATTGCAGAGCCCTCAGGAAGAAACAGGTCTGGAGTAATGTTGATGAAAACTTGCATGGGTAAATAAGATTATTATTATTATCATTATACACTATAGGAATAGGCTTCATATTACCTAAAGTATCATTCAGTTACGTCAAAGGAGTTTTAAATCATCGAGATCACCAACTATTGCACCTTTCGTGTCCTGGACTCGTCTTTTCATCTTATTTATTTCGCTAAGCTACCAAAATCACAATCGCAATGACTTCAAAAATCAACTAAAGGGCAATTTCAAAACCCTAGTGTATATACATGTATATACGGTATCCCATATAATTCATCTTCGTATTACATACTAGTAATACGTCTTTGTAATGTTTGCACAATTAAATACACTAGCTGTAAGTGATAGATAAGGATACTGACATTTCCTTGGTGGATTTTATGAAAGTCATTTGCGATGATGCCCCTGTGGCCCTCGGGGGATCACATAAACCAGTACATTACTTACAATGCATTCCTAAAACAACTTTTACAATGAGATGGTTTACAAGACACATCTACTGTGTGATCAGCTACTGTGTGATCAAACCAGTACATTACTTACAATGCATTCCTAAAACAACTTTTACAATGAGATGGTTTACAAAGACACATCTACTCTGTGATCAGCTAGAATGATGAGTACAGTGTATGTCCCATGCAAACCACTATTTACCAATGACCTCAGTCACATTTTTGAGACCTATACCAGATGGAATGAAGGATTGCATTACATCAAATGGGAAATACATGGTTAGTTTCCATTTCGGTGGGGTCGGTTCGGCCGTGTGGCATGTGTCGTGCTCGTCTATCCCCACTCTTCCCCCTCTCTCTTTCTCTTTCTCTCTCTCTCTCTCTATCCCCTTCTCTCCCCTCTCTCTCCTCCCTCTCTCCTTTTCGTCCATTCTTTCTCTCATTCTCTCTCTCCCCTACACTCTCTCTCTCTCTTCCCCACTCCTCCACCCCTCCTTTCTCCTTCCCTCCCCCTCACCTTCTCTCTCCCTCTCTCCCTCTCTCCCCCTCTCTCTCTCTCCCTTCCTCCCTCTCTCTCTCTTATTCTCTATATACCCTCTCCTCCCTATCCCCCTCCTCACCCTTATCTCTCTCTGAAACCAATCAACATCACTTGAAGTGATACTATACCAATGAACATCCATCTATCCATCTACAGTCAAACCTGTCTATTATGGAACACCAAAGAAACGGAAAGACTGACCACTGTAGACAGGTAGCCTTCGAGACATGTCCTCAACACACACTTCATCCCAGAGGAAGACATAAAGGTGGCCACTATTAAAGACAGGTTTGACTGTATATCTATCTACATGTGCATATTTGTGTATAATACTATTCTAGACCACATGGTGTACTAAATGATTCCTTTCATGATAAACATGCATACCCATTTATATCCAGACACCTACTCTTTGCTTTCAAAACAAAGATAATATCAAATATATTCTGCTATTTTAAAAGACCAAAGCCCTAGCACACCATGCGATTACACAAGTGATTAAATACATAATACCACTATTCATCACCATAACAATACTGAAACCACAACAAAATTCAATCTCAATTCACATTTTGATTTTGAACTTGTTAGTTTGTATTAATAAAGCAAGCAGGGGTGAGCTTA
>CP137684.1:25571240-25607576 GCA_037976565.1 Mesocentrotus franciscanus | reverse complement strand
TAAATAAATAACAGTATCATCTGCATATTGACTCAGTTTCACTTCCGAGTCGATTACACGGGTCCCTACAATATCATTTGATTGTCTAATCATCACCCCTAAAATTTCAGCACCAATTAAAAATAAATAAGGTGAAAGAGGGCAGCCTCGTCTTACACCCCTCTGTATATTGAATGACGGTGACGAATATCCATTATTAAGTACACAACCTTCAATGTTATTATAAAGTGTTTTTATCCATTGAATACAATGTTCCTTAAAACCAAATTTCTTTAAGCATATGTACAAAAAAAAATCCATTCTTAAGAATCGAATGCTTTTCGAAATAAATAGAAAAGACAAGGCCATCTACAAAATTTGCTTTACAAAATTCTATCATGTCTAAAAACAAACTAATATTTTCTCCAATGTATCTATTTCTCATAAAACCAGTTTGATCAGAACAAATTAATAATGGAAGTACCTTTTTTTATTCTATTTGCTATTATTTTGGCTAATATTTTATAGTCTTTAATAAAGAAATTGGACGCCAATTTTTTAAATATAAATTATATTTTCCTTGTTTAGGGAGTAAAGTAATTATTCCTCTTCTCATTGAGGGACAAAGTTCACCATTTTCAAAACATTTATTAAATACCAGACATAAGTCATCTTTTAACTCTTGCCAGAACACTTTATAAAAATTAACAGAAAGCCTATCTTATCCGGGTGTTTTATCATTGGGCATAGACATTACTGCTTCGAAACATTTAGCTTCTGGAATGGGACCTTCACATAAAACTGCAGATTCTTCTTCTAAAACGGGTAGGTCGTATTCATCCCAACAAAATTAATTGTTTTCCTTTTCCGTTTGTCTAGTTCAATACAATCTTTCATAAAAATTCTTTTCCTCCAACAAAATATTTTTTTGGCTCAATCACTAGTCTCCCATCGACATATAATGATGTTATATATTTTTTAATCAAAATTCCGTTTTTCTAAATTAAAAAATATCGTGCATTCTTTTCCCCTTCAGCTATCCAAGTTGCTCTTGTACGAACCATTACACCTCTTCCATTTCTGTTTCCTCAGCTTCATTAAAAAAAGAGACAATGGAGAGTCTAATTTCCTCTTTTATCTTTTCATTCATCAATAGAGAAGAATTAAGTTTCCAAAGCCAGGTCCCCTTTTAGGATCTTAGCGATTGGTTTCAATAATTATAGCTGAATGGTCACTGCAATAGCCAAACTTAATATCACATTCATTAAGAAACTCCTGTAGACTACTAGAATAAGAAAATAATCTATTCTACTCTCAGAACCATTAGATTGCCAGGTATATTAAATCTTACATGGGTTTCAACACGCCAAATATCAATCAAATCAAATCCTCTTTTAAAATTTCACGGCAATCGTAGCATTAAGGGTGATATTGTTTTGAAGTTGGGTGTCTATCTAAAAAGGGGTTTTGTACCGTGTTCCAGTCTCCCCCAATAATTAGAGGCTCGGATCCATACGTTCCTAACATATCATGCAATTTATTAAATACATTACAATCGTCGCTATTGGGACCATATACATTAACAACTGTAAAAATTGTATTATCATGCATTACATTTAATAAAAGAATTCGCCCTTGACCATCTCTGTGGATTGAGGATATTTTCAAATTACTATTTAATTTAATAAAAATACATACACTATGAACGCGTCTTAGATTGGTCTTCAATTGTGCTTGTCATTGTCTTACCGCTGGAGACTTGGAGATGTCTTTTCTCTAACTGCTTTTGATTCTTTTTTACGCTTCGAATTTGTCAGATCAAAATTAGATAAAATGACCCTTCGAAGGTTTGATCTTAAATTTATCGACCTTTGATACTCCAGACCTCCAGGCAAACGATTTAGATGACATATTTTATGATCCCACGGGGAGTGGAAACTACCTCGCACTTTTGTCAAGTTTAGCTGAATGTATGCGGGTATTATGTGATGCTCAAAAGGTTGTAAAACGAATTAAAGGGAGAACAAAATATTTTCTGAAAGTGTGTGTGTTGATGCAGGGAAGCAGGCAGGATCTAGCCGGGGCGATTTTCAACAACATGAAGCAAAAGTAAGCATTTAAAAACTTCTGATGCCTGTTTGATTATGATTTAAATTTGAGTGTATGCCACAATCATAGAGAATATAATCACTAATATCGCTGAAACGATTCTCCTCCTTCCCTTCTTCTTCATCTTCTACTTCTGGAGTGGTAATAGCAGCAGTATCATAATAATCATTATCATTATCATTGTTATATTTATACTATCGTAATTATTATCATTATTAGGTGGTCTGTCAACGACAGACCACCTATTGATTTCGTCAGAATTTTCTTTCTTATTATTTCTTTATTTCTTTATTATTTGTTAGGTGGTCTGTCGTCTTCGACAGATCACCTATTGATTTCGTCAGAATTTTCTTTCTTATTACAGGTGGTCTGTCGTCTTCGACAGATCACCTATTGATTTCTTCAGAATTTTCTTTCTTCTTTATTATTTATTTTTATTTATTTCCGCCACTTTGTTGGAAGGAGAGGGCGCTTTTCAACGTGACGACGTGTTTTTCGTCTTCTCAATCTTGTGCTTACACAATCTGGAATTTTTCTGTTTTTCATTTGAGACTTCATGTGATTTAATACATAATAAGGAACTGATATAGAAACCGGACACTACATGGTGAGTTGTGAAATTGATACTGTTTTTGATATTGAACACCAATTAGCAACAAATAACTACGATGTACAGCGAAAGGGCCACGCCCAATCCAACAGCGTACGTACCGAAGGGACCCAAACCTGTGTTCCTACGTGTGAACGATGTCAGAAATGCAGACTCAAAACTCATCAAGGGGGAGGAACTATACATTGTACTTTCTAAGATCATTCAGATTGACGCCATATTTGGGATTCAACAAATTGGTTAACTTTGGAGATTTTATTTGAACTCGCAAGATTCTAGAATCAAGCTTATCACTGAGGGATTAGAATTACGCGGAAATACCATCCCAATCTACGACATTAATCCATTCACTAAATCTAGAGATGAAAACCTAACAAGGTTCTCCATCAAGGATGTGCCACTCTGAGTGGATGATTGTATGATTAGAGTGAGACTACAGGAAATGAAATATGACGTGAAAGGGGATATCTATCGTCAGAAATTACGAGTAAATGGGAAGCTAACAAATTGTCAAAATGGCGACCGTGTGCTGTATATCACACACTCTCCCAACCCCTCTCCAGACATCTGGTGATAGGACAAGTATTCAGAGCGCGTGTCTACCATGACGGACAGCCCTCAAACAATGCAAAAGGTAGTACGTGCTCGAGATGTTTGGAAGAGGGCTACCACATGTCAACATGTCAGAACGACATCGTATGCAAATCGTGGCATGTCATGAGCCAGTGTCCTGAACGCGAGACGAGCGTGGGATTACGTAATGCCGATCAGCTGACGACGACAACTAGCAACAAAGGCACCAGTGTGCAACAGCCAGCTGTCAAGCGACAAAGTACGCTTGCTGACTTCATGCCGAGATCCAACAACGCTTCAGTCGTTACCAGGGCAATCACCGTATCTGACACGCTTCCACCCACATCTGATGAAAATCAGAAAGAACCACCAGCGACCACTCCTGCGCGAGATGAAGATGTTCGTCAGGAGGACGACCATCAGTCATCTCACTCCTCTGATGGTGACGATACCATCGATGCTTCGAGCGATAACGATAGTGAATATTCAACCATGTCAGCTGAAAATCCAACCCCACCCCAAAAAACTGCAACAGAAAAACAACAGAAATCTGCAAAAAGAAAACAGAAAGCAACAACGAAAGCTCGGAAGAAGTAAGTGAACTAAGATGTTCATTCGTTATAGTTACAAGAATACTGACAAAGCGAAAAAACTAAAATCATGAGAGAAATTATATCGTATATGGAACAAAATATTCTCGCGAATTGACAAATGGATAAAAAAAAATTCTCCATTTTCTGTCCCTAAATGTGAGGGGCTTGCGAGACAAACTGAAACGAAACAAGATATTTGTTATGGTTGATTACCAAAAGTGTGATGTTGTTTTTCTACAGGAGACATTTTGGTCATCTGATCTAGAGTCAACTATAGTTTCTGAATGGAATGGTAAATGTATATTTAACCATGGATCATAACACGCAAAGGGTGTTGCAATTTTACTAAGTATAAATATTAAATTTGAGTTATTAGACACATATTCTAAAAATGATGGAAGAGCAGTCGCTATGAGATATATAAATACAAAGGTGAATTATTTGTAGGGCTGAATGTATATGCTCGTACCAAACGGACAGAAAATGATTTTTATTTCAAAGGTCTATTAGATTGGCTTTTAAATTTTAAAGGGCAAAATGATCAAGTAATTGCTGGAGGAGATTGGATCTGTATTCAAAACAAATTTCTTGATTGTGAAGGTTTGTCTAGTGTGTATTTACCCAAAAAGTACTTCACTTTGTTCAAGAAAAAATTAGGTCTAATTGATATTTGGAGAAAGTTAATCCGGATGAGAGGCAATTCACTTGGAGACAAGTATCCTTAAGATTATTCTCACGCCAGATTATTGTGATTATTAATGTGACCATAATGCGGTCTCTTTGGAAATAAAAACTTCAGAGGAAATACGTGGGAGAGGTTATTGGAAAATAAACAACCAATTGTTAAACAATACAGTGTATAAAGAAAATATCTCGAATATAATTAGAAAGGTTAAATTGAATGATTCGTTATGTGTACAAACAAAATGGGAAATGTGTAAAGTGAAAATTAAAGAATTTTCTTTGAAATATTCAAAATAAATTAGTAAAAAGAGAAGAGTGATTTATGAAGATTTAGAAAAGAAATACTGTTCATTGCAAAAGGAAATAAATAAGAACCCCACTGAAGAAAATATGCAAGAGTTAAAAGATGTTCAAAATCAGGTTGATAAGTTTTTAACTGAAAATGTAAAGGAGCTTTCATCCGTTCCAGGGGAAAATGGTTAGAAGAAGGGGAAAAATCAACTCGTTATTTCTTGCAGCTTGAAAAAAAAATGGTATAAAAAAGGAAATTGATTGTATAGAAAAGTCAGGAAAGAAATTTGTTAAACAGGAAAAGATATTAGAAATTTATAATTATTACAAAGATTTGTATAGTACAAAAGGTAGTACCGAAGAAGAAGAATATATTGGAAATTTTGTTCGTAATGTTCAGTTGACAACGTTAAAAGAAAATGAGGCACTAAGCTGTGAAGGTGACCTTACGGAAAAGGTATGTGCAGAAGCGCTGTCTTCCATGCATTATAACAAAGCACCGGGAAGCGACGGCTTGAGTGTAGAGTTCTACAAATGTTTTTGGTCAGAGGTAAAATATTTAATAATAGATTGTTTGAATTACGGATATGGTAAACAGTGTTTGTCACCAAGTCAAAGGCAAGCTGTTTTAACATTGTTGTATAAAAAAGGAAATAAAAGAATTTTAGATAATTGGAGACCTATATCCCTCTTAAACGTACATTATAAATTATGTGCACAGGTTTTTTTCAAAACGATTACAAAATGTTATAGGTGGTATCATTTCCACGGATCAAACTGGTTTTATTAAAAATAGGTCAGCAACAGAAAATGTCAGACTGACTCAGGATGTTATTGATTATTGTTTAGATAAGAAGTTGCCTTGTATTATTATGTTTCTAGACTTCAAAAAAGCATACGATAATGTTAGCCACTCATTTTTACTACGCGCTTTAAAGAAGTTTAATTTTAAAGAAGGTTTTATTAAAAGGGTTCAAACTTTGTATAGTAATGCAAAGGGAAAGGTGATGAATTACGGGTGGATGTCCAAGTCCTTCTCTATTGAGCAAGGGGTCAGACAGGGATGCCCAACTTTTCGTTATTGTAGCGGAATTTCTAGCATGTAAGATCCGACAAAACGAAGATATAAAAGGAATTGATATATTAGGTTCTGCACTGTCCGAATTAAAAGTGTCTCAATTTGCAGATGACACAACAATTTTTGTAAATAGTTCAGAATCATTGATTAAGGTTATGGAAGAGGTCAGACATTTTGCAGCAGTGGCAGGTCCTCGAGTAAATTGGGATAAGACTAAAGTAATGAAGATCAATACAGATTATGTGAATGAAAATGTGGGGAAAGTACTGAACAACCAGTTAAATATTTGGGAATATATATTGGGAAAAATAAAAGGGAAAATGAACGTTTAATTTGGGATGAAAAAATCCAAAAAATTCAAAATATATTGAAAAACTGGAAACAGAGAATATTAACGTTTTATGGTAAAGTGGTTGTTATTAAAGCCTTAATCGTTTCACAAATTGTTTAAACGGCAACTGTAGTACCTGCTCCTTATTTTGTTATTAAATCATTGAATAAAAGTATATATGCTTTTCTTTGGAGTTCAAAAAGAGAAAGAGTGAAAAGTATAAATAAACAGTTAGATGGTGGTCTTGATATGGTAGACATGGAATCGAAAATAAATTATTTGTATTTATCTTGGATAAGCAAATTATTGGATGAACAAACTTACATGGAAATCATTATTCAGATATTGGATTGACAGGATTGGAATTTTTCCAGATATCTTACGATATAATTTGAATAAGAAAGATATGAAAATGCTGTGTATACAAAAAGGACTGCCAGAGTTTTATCAAAATCTTCTTGTTGCATGGTTAGAATTTAAATATCGAAGTTTAGTTGAGGTAACAGAAATAGAAGAGGAGATGTTATGGAAAACAGTCATATCAGATTAAAAAATTCTACATTAATTGTTTTCAAAGTGGTACGTAGCTGGAATTTGTAAAGTAAAGCACGTGATTACAAACGGTAGTTGGAAAGACTCGATTCTGTTAAATAGTAAAGTTGGTATTCATCAATTATTATTTGAGTTCGAATACGCAAAATTGAAGAAATGTTTCCCATGCTATTGGTTAAATAAATTATGCGTTCGAAAGAATGTTCACTTAAGTAGTAAACAAAACAATTCAAATTTGATAGAAGTAGCTACATGAGATTTTGTTGATATATCTAGTTTCAAGACGAAACATTATTATTTATCCCTCCTGAAACAAAAACTTAAAAAACCAATTGTTACACGTTACTGGGGATATTACTTGAATTTACCTTTTTCTTTTAATTGGCAGAAAGTATTCAATTTTAAATTCCAACAAATAGGAAATAATAGGATAAAGCAAGTTAATTTTAAAGTATTGCATAATATATTTCCATCAAAACATAATTTATGCAGATGGCGTATAATGGAAAATGACCAGTGTGATATATGTAAAGAAACAGAAACTACTTTTCATGTCTTGTTAAAATGTAACAAGGTTAGAGTTTTTTGGAAAATTATTGAAAACTTATATCATAACTACTTTCATGAACAAAAAAATATTAATGAAAAGCATTAGTTATAGGTTATTGTATTGAAAAGAAGGAAAACTTTGTGATAAACCTTATGTTAATTTTAGGACAATACATAATATACATAATGCATAATATACATAATGTATATCCAACTTCGGTGTGATGGTAAAGAATACAATGGAAATAGTCTGTTCGTTAATTTTAAATTAAAACTACGATATTATATAGCAAATAAACAAAGTTTTTTATTGACGAAACACAAAGAAATTTTTCAAAAAATGTTAAGGTTATAACTATTTATTTAATAACTTTTTTGTCTTTTTTTCATTATGTTAAAATGTTAATTGATGTAAATATATATGAAATGTGAAATATGTGAAATAAAACACCTCGGTAAGAGGACAAGAAAAAAAAAATTTCCGCCACTTGTTTGTGTATAGGATAACTCCAAATCGGTTTTGTCAATTTCTTTCAATTTTGGCACAGTCATAGGTCATTGTCATAAGACGTGCCAGGAACATTTTCAAGGTCATCAAGTCTTCATGACGTCATCTAGGCGCCATTTTGTGAATTTTTCTGAAAATGAACTCATGATCATATCTTCATAACGGAAGGTCATTTCTCATTTATACTTATCAGGATCAAGGTCAATATCCGTCCGGTCAATTTCAGGTCAAAGAAACGCGCGCGTACGCCTACGACCGCGCGTCACTGCTCGCGCAAAATTTTAAAATTTTAGAATTATCTCTGTCATCATATTTGACACATTTTTTCAAGCATTTTGATACCTTGTTCACCTTTTTCTGACCAGTAATAACGCAATGAGCGTCCGTCAAAGTTGACAGCACGCGCGGACCTTATCCACAATTCATGGGCAAAAACATGCCTATACAAAATTCATTGTAACTCTTCAGAATGGATTGAAACTCCCTATTTTTTTCATATTTTGATAGATTATGAGTCGGAGATATGATTTCATGTCTCATTTGACCCTCAATTAACTCATGACGTCATCATAATGGCCTCCGAACTCAAAATTTCAATTTGCATATTATGACGTCAGCATATTTTGGAAAATTGATTGTATCTCTGTAAATATTGATCGATTTTCTTCCAAATTTTGATATGTTCTAGCTGAGACAATTTCTACAAATGCAGTATCCACAATTTTTCATTTTGACAAAGGCATCATGGCGTATTTTTGCGATTAAAGGAGGCATGTCAATTTTCACATTTTGCGTGTATTCTCTATGGGACATGACTTTTTTGAAAACTGGATTCTACATTCCCGTCTTTCGCGAGCAATATCTCCGTCGTTTTAGTTTCGTTTTCGCTGAGCTTTGAGTATGTTGTAGCTGAGACAATAAGCTATCACAAGTGTGCCCTTTATTTTTCGATCAGATGCCGGGATCATGCTCATATTTCACTTGCAAAGTGGGATTTGAGAATTCCATTTTCCGTTCACGTGTAATGTCTATGTGGATTATTTTGGTATAGTGGTCATAGCACTTGCCTCCCATTCCGGCGACCCAAGTTCGATTCCTGGTGGGTCATTTTTTTTTTTTTTTGCCGTCGTTTTAAATTTGATTTTATGATCTTCTTCGACTATTATAACATATTATCATATACAATCACAAACAATGTAATTAAATGCCTAATTTTGCGTGTTATATCTAGGGGAGAAGAATGTCAATCGTTTGAGTACAACCCTATGGGAAATCTGATTCCCTGTCGTGTATTAAACCTAAAGGGTTAATCTCCTAAACTGTTGGAATATATCAAGTCATCCCATTTTTATGATGTTAGTCTCCTTCCCAGACGTTTATACTTTCCAGTTATTCAGCCCAGGTATATGCAATGTTTACGTCTCTCCCACGGACATAGAATTGTTTACATGTCTATAACTTCTCTCTTTCTCTATAATATAGTAAATATTCAATTCTATTTATGCTGGAAATATTAAATGCATCGTTCTCCATTGCATCTCTTTCTCTTGCTCTCTTGCTCTGTTTCCCTTCCCCTCTTGTTCTGCCCCCTATCCTTCTCTTGCTCTGTCTTTGCATCTCTCTCTCTACTATTTCACTCTCTCCCTATCTCTGTCTCCCTCTCTTGCTCTGCCTCCCTCTGTCTCTGCCTCTCATTGTATACTCTCTCACCCTCTCCCTTTCCCGCCTCTGGTTCTCGTTCTCCCTCCGATATCTCTTGTAATTTTCTTTAATTTTCTCTAGCTCTTCATTTTGCCCTTTGTATTCTTATTTCACCCTACCAAGTTTCCTTACTGTCCTCTCTCCTTCCAAGTGCTTGCATACTGATTCCTCTTTTGTCACTCTGTCCAGCTCATGTATTTTTACATGACTTTACTCCGCTTCCCTCTCTCCTTCTCTATATCTATCTACTGCCATATCTCTCTCTATCTCTCTCTCTCTTCATCTATCCATATGAGATCATTAAAAGAAACGTCCAGACCACCTCATTCGTCTTCAGTGACGAATTCTTATCTCGTTATTGTTATTTTTATTGTTATTGTTCTTATAATTATTTGTATGCTTCTTCTTCTTATCATAATTATCGTTTGCAATACGTCATGTGCCAAGAATTTATTGCTATAATACATCCAAGATGTCTACCAAAACTGTCAATTCGTTGCTGAAATATTATGAAGACAAAAGAAGAAACATTCGAATTTCTATTTTAAATTGAAATAAAATATATAAAAGAAATAAGTTGCGAATACAATCATGATTTTGGTACTGGAGGATTAACATGGACAACATGCATTTGTTTACATGACCACATTATCTCTTATTTATTCTAGGTCCAATGTTTTCTGACTGTTTTCAAGAGAATATCATGTTTGTCGATCATAGTTCTATGTAGCCTGATGTATCATGTTAATTTTTAGTGGAAAAGCAATCTAAGCAACAACTTCTGAATTTTAGCGACAATCGTTCGCCATTGCTGCTCTTTAATACTACTATGACGTGCAGTAACAAATTGAAATTTCAGAACTCTCTCTCTTTCTCTCTCTCTCTCTCTCTCGATAGATAAATGAGGAAGTTAAATTCGGAATACAAAACAGAACATAATACTGATTAATTAAGCTTATTTGCATTCATATCACTACAGGCATTCCAGTAGGTCTACCCCTCTCAAACAGGGTTCGTATTCCATACTATCCCAAATCTATGTTTCCAAATCTATTTACAAGATGCATGAACGATGCAAGAAACATGAACAGTGTAAGTACGTGTCTGATTTACATGATACAAATAACACTAAACTGCAACATTTTATATAATCATTTACTTTCTTTGATGTTTAAATGAAAAACAGCATTGTAAAGTCACATATCTACATGATAGAAGATTATCTTAACAGAAGTAGCCAATGGTTCACTTTAAAGTCCTATCAAATACATAACATATCTATGCAAAAGGTCACTGACTTGACTTGTCAGTGGAAGCATACGAGTTCAAGCCTTCTTAGTCTTAATAACATGATGTATATGTCTTAAACAACATCTTCTCTCGTCTTATCCCAAATCTATGTTTCCAAATCTATTTACAAGATGCAAAGACATGAACAGTGTAAGTACGTGTCTGATTTACATGATTAAAATACCTTCAAGTTGATATCAATTTTATTGAGTTATGTAGTGTGTGAAATATAAATTTTGAGCCAAAAAGGTGTTTTTTGGTAGATATTTTTTGTTTCCTCTAATTTTGGCCAGTATCTCGGTATATCAAGTGGACAAAAATGGTTGGACATTTAGTAGTGTAGAAAGTTCAAAGGATTTGGAGTACTGAGTTTAAATGATAAGTACCTCTATACTCTGTGATGTTTTAGAAAATGTGGGCATAGGCAGGTGCCCCCCCCCCTCCATCTGTCATTTGACCGCTTAGTAAAATGTTGTGATGATAAAGACAAATATTTCAACATAATCAAAGAAAGAACATTAACAAAAATCCTGCTTGTGATTTAGCTGGGATTATATAGACAGCCCACGAGACCAACAATGTACATGTATGTCTCTTGAACCCTTGACAGAATGCCCATAAAACTGACATGCCGGTCCTGTAAATCCTCAAGTAATTTTTCAGAAGACCATGCAGAATGCTGAAGCGTTAATGTAGTGTAAATTCTTTTCAATACATATGTATATCAAGTCTGAGCCAAAAATGTGTTTTCTCTGTTACTTTTTAAGAAAACATTTATAGAATCAACTAGTTTTTACATATCAGATTCGCTCCTGAAGACTGATCTCTATGGTTTACCTCCTTTAAAAATGTTTTTGTTTGGTTGTGTTAATATAGAAAACATGTATTATCTTAAAAGCATTAGAATACAGTTTATTGCATTGATATCTATGTGTTTTTCTTGATAAATATACATGTATGTACAATAAGCAATGTGTATATAGATTTTCTAAATAACAAATAGTTGTATTAAAATAGTGAAGAAGGGTCTTACTATCAAATGTGATAAGGGCTGTACTGTGATAACTAGCATATGGATCTAGTATTCCATGAGTCATGAATTTGTCAGGTTGCAAGGGGTATCGATCCAGGTCTCACAATAGGGGTGCCAATATTGCCAAAAATGATGTTCCAAACTAAATCCAAGTACTTCTATTGCCATTGTATTGAGTTTAAATAACAAGTTGTTCGCACCGAAAATTCTTGGATTTGTGTTTTGTCTCGCAAACTCAGCATGTCATCTTAAAGACCAAAAAATGTCATACTGCCTTTTTGTCAACCCAGTTTGGGCTTGGTCTGGGAAACACGTATTTAAACATGTTCATTTTTCTGAGGGGAAGTTATTATGAACACCCAAACCTCTTATACATTTAATGAAAACATTAATGAAGATTCATAACTCCAAAAGCTTAGGGTATTGCTCCGAAGGGGTGGGCGTGGGGAATGAATTTCCCATTTTCATTTGTGAATATTTCCCGCCCGGGAGTCACTCAGGCCTTCTTGTGGTTCTGAAAAGGAAGGGTTCGCAGACCAGTGTTTTACCCCTAGATTGTTTTCATATATATTGCATTATTCACCTTGGATTCGCCCAAGCAGAAAGGAGCGACATTATGCAAATGCCTTAACTCGCATTTCTTTCTAAATTTGGACGTCTTCCGATCACACTAGCACAACTTCACTATCAAAATGCAATAGTATATCTTTGGATGCCATTTCAATGAGGTAATTTTTTTATTTTTTTTTTAATTCCTATCCACTATATGTCCTAAAGCAACTAAAATTTTTACAGCTTTGTCGAAAGATCGAATAACCAGAAAAGAACCGGACTACAACATTTAGACAGGCCTTTTTATTTTTCTACATCATGTCTTTGACACAAAACTTTTTTGATGTTTCCAGGGGCAGACTGGGACTGAAAATTAGTTTTAAAAGTTTTATACGAACTGCCCACTGAATATATAAGATGCATACATGTATCTCAAGTAGCCCTCAGACCACAAATCGAATGGACTTTGATCCAGCCAAAAATAAAGAGCTGCTCGTGGGGAAACTTCCCCAAACTCCCCAGGGGCCAATCTGTCTCTGTATGTTTCCTTAGGATACCTGTATCTTTTTTCTATCCAAAATGACAAATTTGTCATTGGCAGTTGTCAGTGGAAGCCCTTAGTAAAAAGTAAACTAAAACTTTTACAGCTTTGTCGAAAGATCGAATAATCAGATAAGAACCGGACTACAACATCTAGACAGGCCTTTTTATTTTTCTAATAATAATAATAATAATAATCCGCTATTAAATAGCGCCCAATACATCGATCCAACGATGTGCCTAAGCGCTTTACAGATATTATTACCCCGGTCATCGGATTCAGGCTTACCCGCACACAATGTATGCACATTTTCCACTCCCTGGGGAGCATTCCAGCCAGTCGCCATTTTACAAGCGCACACTTGCTTATCCATCCTACCGGGTACCCATTTAACACCTGGGTGGAGTAGCAAGTGCAGGTAAATTTCTTGCTTAAGGACTAGTGCCGTGTCGGGATTCGAACCCTCGATCTTCGCCTCTCCAGTCAAGCGCCTTAAACCACTCGACGACGACACTTATTTTTCTACATGGCGTCGATTGAGAGAGAGAAAAGAGAGGGGGATGTGGGGTTAACACCACTTCAACTCAAAAGTTTGATAAACATTTATCCTGCCATTTAACGAAAAATCTTCAAAATCTTCTTCTTCTCACTGAATATTCTTTAATCTGGTCAGGAAGTTCAAATTCTGGGGATTTGTTTGTATGAATAACTTTGTCATTTTCTAATTTACATAAATGCATTCTTTATTCTTTACCATACATGGTGATTCAATTCTCAAACATTTATCTCACACTCATTTCCATTATAAACATTGTCTTCATGTCTTATGCCTTAAATTGACTCGGTAACATTGTTGAAGGTTGATGAAAAAGCTATGTAATTTTTGTATGAAATGTTACTTATTATATTCCTTCTACTGTACTAACCCTCTAACATGCGAAAGATCCTGAACAAATTCTCAAACCACAAAGATATTTATGGTTTTCTTTGAAGGCGTCAATTTTCAACACCCTCGAACAGTAAATTCTCCCAGCCAATTTTTGAATTTTCCCAACAGTTTTTCCATGAAAATAATACATAAAACAGGCTTTTAAAAATCTTTCAACACTAACATTTTGGATCGGTATATAATAATAATAATAATAATAATAATAATAATCGGCTTTTGTATAGCGCACATCACATTTAAACGTCTCTATGCGCTTCCAAATTTGGAAATTATTACCCCGGCTTTAGCTGTGCTGCCATTACGGCGCCTTAGCTTTTCAAGGAATTAATTCCTGCCAGGTACCCATTAACCTCTGTCAGTTATAAAGAGCAAATTAAAATTTAATTCAATTATAATAGTATAGTTGGGAGAATTAAGGAATCGATCAGATCAGTTTTTCCCAATTTGTCTTATTATCAATGGCCTATTTTCACTCAAACTCTCAGATTATCTTTAATTGTACAGCCCGCATTGAAGTCACAGCAGTAGCACCATTTTCTCTCATCTGAACAATGTTACCAAATCTCTTTAATATTCTGACTCTTGTAGAAACATGACCCAACTGTATGTTTTCGGCTTTCAAACAGTTGCAGTTTTGGAATATGCAAAACTCACTGTCCATAACAATTCCAAACCCATTTACATCTGAATACAAATGTAACCCCCATAAAAATGGCAGTTACTAAATTGTCCTATGATTACAACACCCCCCCTTTATTTTATTACACGTTTGATATATATATATATATATATATATCTCTTTCTCTCTCTTTCTATCCATTCTTTTCATCTCATACTCCCAGTGCAAGAAACAAACTCTGCTTTGTGCTCTCTATGCATGCAGTTTAGTGCAATATGGGTTTGCTCCCACCAAGATTATTTTCCTCTCCCAGTTTAAGAATTCTTGCTGGTAGACAATTTATTTGCTAGGGCTTTGACCGTCAACAACACTGGACACAGTGTTTGGGATTATATCGTCTCCCAGAGATTTCGGTGCCTTTTCCCCTTTGTCTACTCCCTTTAATAGGACCCTCCTTTTCTTAGTGGTGTTAGCAGGTAGAATGTGTCCCTTCAGGATGTGGCTACTGTTAATCTCTGTATTCAGGAGAAGTATAGTTTAAAGTGGTTGTACTAAGAACAAGCGAGCATTATGCTTTTCTATCTTTCAGAATCTCCTATATTGGTGATCGTGCTGTATCACCGAGTCTAATAATATTAATACTTCTATTTTGTGGTGTTATTTAGGTTGGGTCATTTACCAAAGCTTTGTGTATTGTGTATTGGGATGATTCCTATTTAAGTTTTAGTTATTATTATTGAAGTAGTACATAGCAAACTTCTATTTTAGAGTTCTAATTTCTGTCGTTGTTATTCCTAATTAGGGCAAAGACAAAATGCCTGAGAACATGTGTTTACATTACATGTATGTATGCGACATCTATGATATATATATATTGCAATAATTGAAATGCATATAATCATTGACATTGGCGTCGGACCTGTGTCCGCAAGGGTTTAAATATTATAGCGCGGTAAGGACGGATATTACCTTTAAGACCATGCTGTAGAGAGGTTTTGGGTTCGAGACAAAGGATGAGTTGGTTTAATTAAAGGGTGCAAGCATGATCCTATCACATGATGTTAGGGAACCAATAAGAAGTCTAGTCAGAAGGAAGGGTGATGTGGGTCTGGACAGTTTATAAAACTTTGACACTTAAAGTTTCCAGGTCATTCTCTGCCCAGCTGCCATTGCTTCGAACACTGCCCTGTATATATTCAATCTCCATGTTGGAGCATGTGCTACAAAATATATCTGTAGCCTCTACCTGATTTTCTTCTTCGAAACATATACAAAATGTATATATATCAACTTTACTTTCTTCAAGTTTCTCTAAGTTTTGAGAGAGTCTCCTGTTTAATATTTGATTGGGCATTTCATCCAACTTCAACCTTATGAGTTGGTTATCATCCTAGTTCCTGATTTTTATATTCAAGCAAGTGTTGGCTCTTTTACTAGGTAAGAACATCATATTTTGCTATGTCTATTCTGTTGTATGAAGCGTGTGTATATTATGTTGGTATCTATATTTTGCTTGTATGACTCTGAGTGTAGTTTGAGACTGTAGCATACATTCTGTAACTTGTAATGCAGTTGTATTTTATACAAGATTGTTTCTTTCGGCTGATCAAATAATTCAGTTAAATGAGAAGAAAAGATATATGTAAGATTATTTTGAAGTTAGTATATGTATCTGGCATAGCAGCATGCGAGCCCTATAGCCCATGCTGAAAGATTAATGGCTTTTATTTAGGGTGATGGCTAACTCGTGCTAGAGGTCATTGAACTCTCACTAAATTTGGAGTACCCTGATTCTATATTTAGGCCAGCTGCTATTACAGAGGCAGGCCGTCAAGAAAAGGTTTATGAAGAGTTTTGGTGGTTTGAGATACTTGTTTGATTTGTAGATAAGATTTACTAACCTTCTCTACTGATGTACTGGTAATGTGTATCTGCTGTTCATTATGGTTATGCGCAGCGTGGAGCAGTATTCTGCATATTCAATTGCTGGACTTTTCTATTGTAAAAGTCACGTTATTTTGGCAAATTCGAAATCAAGCGATATGGTCAGGTCAATCAGACAGATCGAGCTATCTATCTGTGGCATCCCTATTGCATTCATTAGCTCGTAATGATTATGAATGAAAACTCTACTGAACAGCTGGTGTACTATTCCATCTTCCTTGCATGCAATTATTGTGATGTACACATATTTTATATATATTTACTAACATGGGATAAGTACTAGTTTTAAAAGGGTTGTATCATGTTAATCATGAATTAAACCGAGATATATAACTGGATAAATTAGTTGACAGAATTGCATCGATTCTTCCAAAGTTAATTAGATAAATCAAGAGGCAAGCTCTCATCCTTTCCTTTATTTAATCTTTAGACTGTTATATAAATTTATCTTTCCCTCTGTTAAGGAATGTTTTATTAGAAGAGTCCTGTTTATTATGCTCTTTTACTAGGTCTTTTAGTTGGGTCTTTTATTTGATGAATTTCATCAAGCTTCATGCGACTATCATTCAACTTGTTCCTGTTTTCTGCGTGCTGCAACGTCCTCTTCGACGACGCCGAGACGCCGGATACTGATCAACTCTAATATTTAAATAATCGCCGGCTTAGTTATAAGTTATAATACCTCATAATGTTATAAGTTTTGGTTTTGGTTTATTTCAATGTTTTATTGATTTGCAGTTGTTTATTGACAACAAGCTAATAAAGGCATTGCCAGGTTATTTTGTTAAAACGTAACCTCAAGTGTAATTTCTTTATTTATGGACCTGGGAAATGTGACATTCGGGTTACATAAATTGGGGGCTTGTCCGGGAACTAAATTTGCATATATGCATAATTGATATTACTTATTTGATAGATACTTTATAATTACCTTGTGATTAACCAATATCCTCCGCTTATTAAGTTTTAATTGCTACTGTAAGCAGTTCGTATTATACCTTGTTGAAGGCATTGTAATTGTCTTCGTCATTATAGTTAAGATTTTAAGAGCCAACACTTGCACAAGTTAGTAGAAGCAATGGCAGCGAAGAATTTGAAAGAAATTGGGCAGGAGTGGTGCAAGGAGGAGGGAATAACGGCAGATAATGCCCTCCTACTTGTACTTGTAACACCAACAACGGCAATGCCTGATGAGGTATTTGCCCTGGCGATTTCAGATCGGTTTCCTACATTAAGTTGTATACTAAGAAAGAATGAGCCAACTGAAAATGTAACATTGATACTCTGTATATTTGAGGAGCCACTCCCATTGTAGGTGTAGGGAAAGAGATACACATATCGGTAGATGGAGACACTGTGTGCCAGGTGGTCAGGCTAGAAGATAGGGACCCCTCAAAAGGGGGTAGGATAAACATTAAGGACCTAAAGGAAAGTGGGTTAGTAGAGGAGTGGATGAAAGCTAAAGAAGCCGCATTGCTTAAAGAAGAGGTTCCTAAGAAAGAAAATGTTTCCCCTAGCCCAGCCACAAATAACCTAGATCGGGAGGTCCCTTCATTGTCTGCGTCATTATCAAGATGCGCGCTAACAACAAATTACAGGAAATTGCGCTGTTTCTCAGGGGCAAGGAACCCCGCGCGTGATGAGGACACCTATCCTTTGTGGATAGAGCACGTTGAGGGCCAGATGGATGAGTGGCGGGATCTCGAAGACGGCGAGCGCCGAAAGCGCATTCGTGAAGCGCTGCGCCCTCCTGCGTCGAGCATTATTAGTGACCTCCGCCGTGAGCTTCCCCACGCGGACTCATATGACTACCTCAAGGCCTTAGATTTGGCCTATGGGGATACGAACACTGATGATGAGCTGTTTGTCAAATTCCACAACACCACACAGCTCGAGGGCGAGCAACCCTCTGAGTACCTTTCTCGCCTACAGGAGATATTGAGACAGGTAGTGAGGCGTGGAGTAGTCAAACCGGCAGACTCCAACCAGGTAAGATTGAAACAGTTTATCAGGGGTGTCTTGTATAATGAGATGCTCCTGATCAACTTACAACTCCGTGATAAATTGATCGACCCCCCTTCATTTCTCCAGTTGTTATCCTCTGTAAGGAAGCAAGAGGAAGAAGACTCCATGAAAGCCAGCCTCACTCGGACGAGACCGACAAGAGCAGAACCAGGTAAGCGTGCCGCTGCACATAACCGTGTGGAGGCCCCAGTTCAAATTTCTCGAACTCCTATCACCTCTGAATTCACCCCTCCCAAACAGACTCCTCCAAGGCCGCATGGCAACACATCTGAGGTAATTTGCTTCAAGTGTGGGGAGGTAGGGCATATTAGTAGAATATGCAACAGCCCAGCTGCCCTGAAATTATCAATAAGAAGCTGATCCAGTTTATTCTAGGCAAGCAGGGAAACGCCAGAGGGCACCTGGTAAGGGGAGACCAGGAGTCCACCTAAATACTACACCCCAACAGGTAAGTGATGTCCCCCCAGGACTGGTCGGGGACAGTATCACCCAGAAGTGCTGGGTGGATGGCATGGAAACTAGGTGCCTCATAGACAGTGGCTCACAGGTGACACTCATTCAAAAGAGCCTATTTGATGAGCTCGATCGTGAGCTGCATTCTATGAGGGATCTAGTGCTCTATCATGGCGGTGACGGAACTCTACCTTACTTAGGCTATGCGTATGTTAATATTGGGTTTGAAAAGGCCTTTAGTGGGACAGGGACCCAATTTAGCACTTTAGCCCTGGTAGTCCCGGATGCTCAGCATCAAAGACCCCATTCCGTAGTCATAGGGACAAATTCCGGTCTTTTCCGGAATTGCTTTGAGTCCTGTAAGAGGTTAGCTGGGGTTAGATTTGCACAAACTTTGCAAATAAGTCCTGTGTGCAAAGATATCTACTTTTCCCTCTCTAAGGGGCAGACACTTCCCGCTGACGGTAAACTCGGCACCATCAGATCAAGAAAAAAACACACAGTTCATATTCCACCCCATAGCAGTCATACCATAATAGGTCGAGTTAGAAACACACTCCGGGCACCAGCGACTGCTGTCATTGAACCCCATTCCCCAACTAGGTTAACACAGGGCTTAGAAGTGATACCTTCGGTAGTTGAGGTCTCTGGGGATGCTTTCTGTAAGGTCGAGGTGCTACTTGTCAATAAGAGCTCGAGGCAAATCACCATCCCTGGGAACTGCCCACTGGCTGATGTATTCATCCCAGAGTGGTGCCGCGAACCTCCCAATCAAGGCTCTAATAATGCCATCCATGCATCATCTTCTGCTACCAGCGCAGAAGTGGGCACCACCGTTTCACATGATATTGATGTTGCAGACCTCCCTATCAGTTGGGGCCCCATAACCCCTGAATGGAAGGAGCGCCTTCTACAACAGTGTAGGCGGAGGAAAACTGTATTCTCCAGGCATGATTTTGACCTGGGATGCTCTGCCTATGCTGAGCACCAGATCAACGTCAACGACAGCACGCCATTCAGGGAAAGGTCTAGGAGGGTAGCCCCTTCAGACTTGAAGGATCTGCAACAGCACCTGCAGCAGCTACTTGACCACAAAGTAATCAAAGAGTCGCGGAGTCCATACGCTTCTCCGATTGTTCTTGTTCGCAAGAAAAATGGGAGTTTGAGAATGTGCGTAGACTACCGCACCCTCAATTTGCGCACGATTCCTGACCAGTATGCAGTACCTCTGATTCAGGAGGCCATTGACTGCCTTAATGGTAATCAATGGTTCTCGGTGATAGACCTGAAGTCAGGTTTCTACCAGATCCCCATGCGTGAAGAGGACAAAGAAAAGACAGCCTTCATCTGTCCTTTAGGCTTCTACCAATTCGAGCGCATGCCCCAGGGTGTAAAGGGGCAGCCACTTTCCAACGTTTGATGGAGAAGTGCATGTCAGGTTTAAACATGATGGAGGTACTTGTGTACATGGACGACCTTATCATTTTCTCCAAGACGCTAGAAGAGATGGAGGAGCGCCTGGGTAGAGTGCTTGATCGGTTGCATGAATTTGGATTGAAGGCATCCCTGAGAAGTGTCAATTCTGTTGTGAGTCGGTCAAGTATCTAGGTCATGTAGTCTCGGCAGAGGGAGTGCAGACAGACCCAGACAAGGTAGCAGACCTCGCAACGTGGCCTAGACCAGAGACCATCAGGCAAGTAAAGTCCTTCCTAGGATTTGCCGGATACTATCGGCGATTCATCAAGGACTACTCCAAGATATCACGCCCACTGAATGCTCTCACTATTGGGTGTGTATACCCAAAGAAGAGAGGAAAGCCACCTCCCAAGAGGCAGCCTGACCCTAATGCCAGACGAGCTAATGATTCCATTAGTGACCTCTGGACAAGTGAGTGTGAGGATGCGTTCCACACACTCAAGAAACTACTTGTTTCTGCCCCAGTGCTTGCCTTCGCGGACCTGTCACAACCCTTTGTTTTGCATGTTGATGCAAGTCGTGACGGTCTGGGTGGGGTCCTATACCAGGAGCATGAAGGCAAGCTCCGCCCGGTTGCATACGGCAGCCGGGGCCTATCAGCAAGTGAGAAGAACTACCCGGCCCACAAGCTGGAGTTCTTAGCCCTTAAGTGGGCAGTTACAGACAAGTTCCGTGATTATCTGTACGGAGCTAAGGGTACGCGGATTATGACAGATAATAATCCGCTTACATATATACTAAGCTCAGCCAAACTCGATGCCACAGGCCATCGGTGGTTGGCTGCACTCTCATGTTTCGATTTCTCCATCCACTATAAGCCAGGTAAGGCAAATATTGAGGCTGACGCACTGTCACGCAAGCCTCAAAACCCTGCCTTGGATGAGGAATACGAACAGCGCCAAAAGTGCAAGCTGAGTGACCTGGAGGCACGGCTGAGGGATGACGCCGATGTAATCTGCCCTCAGGAAGCCATCAGTGCCCTGTACCAGCGGTACGAGCCTATCATAGAGACCCTCTGTGCAAGTGCCGAGACCATTCCCAGCCTTTATGCAAAAGGCTCAGACCTACACAAGGTAGACTGGTCTCAGGCACAAAGTGCAGACCAAATCGTGAACCTGGTCCGGAGTCATGTGGAGCAAGGTGAGAAGCCATCCTCGTTGGATGGTGTACCTCGCGATGCTAAGCTCATGCTCCGTGAATTTGATAGGCTCGTGCTGAGGCAAGGCATCCTCTATCGGTCTTTCTTCGATTCCCTCGGGAAGACTCACTACCAGCTCGTCTTGCCCTCAAGTAGCCGGAAACAGGCCATGAGAGGCATTCATGATGAGGTGGGTCATCTCGGCATTGAGAGATCGATAGCCTTTGCCAGGGACAGGTTCTACTGGCCCAAGATGAGTGCCGAAATATCAGAATGGGTGAAGCACTGTCCCCGTTGTGTGGCAAGAAAAACCCATCAGCACCCATCAGCACCGTTGGTCAGTATCAAGACGACGAGTCCGTTGGAGCTGGTCTGCATGGACTTTCTGTCCTTAGAGCCAGACCGCTCTAACAAAAGTCGATACTGGTGGTAACTGATCACTACACCCGCTATGCACAAGCTTTCCCAACAAAAGACCAAACTGCTAAGACTGTGGCTAAGGTCTTATGGGAAAACTTTTCGTACATTATGGCTTGCCTCAACGCCTTCACTCCGATCAAGGCAGAGACTTCGAGAGCAAAGTCATATATGAACTGACCAGGCTCCTTGGAGTTCAAAAGTCAAGGACCACCCCGTATCATCCTCAAGGTGACCCCCAACCCGAAAGGTTTAACCGAACTTTACTAGGTATGCTAGGGACCCTTGAGGAAGAGAAGAAACAAAACTGGAGCAAATACGTTAGTGCACTAGTGCATGCATACAATTGCTCAAAGCATGATAGCACTGGTTTTCCCCATACCTTTTGATGTTTGGTAGGGAAGCTAGACTACCTGTTGATTTGCGCTTTGGCACGAGTCCGGACAACTATAGTGGCACGGATCATGTTAAATATGTCCAGGGACTTCGTGAACAACTCGCCCGTGCTTACAAGCTTGCATCTGAGGCGTCAGACAAGTCGGCCGAGGCCAACAAGAGAAGGTATGATGCCAAGGTGCGAGAAAATGATCTCCAGACAGGAGATAGAGTGCTTGTGAGAAATGTCGGTCTGACTGGCAAGCACAAGCTAGCCGACAAGTGGCATCGGGAGCCACAAGTTGTTGTACGGCGTATCAACCCAGACATGCCTGTTTATAAGGTAAAGCCGGAGGATGGAGAAGGTCGGGAACGAACCCTCCATAGAAATCTCCTCCTGCCAATTGAGTATTTTAATGAGACCGTTTCCCTATTGAGGAAAGAGTCCGTAAAGGTCCCTCACATCGGACTAGATCCAAACAGGTTCTACCCGCCGAACCGAGTCACTCAAGTGATGAATCTGCCTCAGATGATGAGGGTGTCGCTCTACTTTTCCCAGTGATGCCAAAGTCCCGAGCCCATACCCTACCTGCCCCTGGCCTCCGTGTGGATGCCCCTGAGTTTGTCCCAGATAGGGTAAGGCCCATTCCTGAGATTCCATCCCCAATAGTGGAAGATGGAGATGATGAAGTAAGTATGATTGAACCTATGTCACTCGAAAGTGATGAAGAAGTATTATTTCCCTTGAATGAATCTCCTGAACTGATAGAGCCCCAACAAAGGGCCGAAGAGGTAAGTTATGGGGACCAGGTTCTGAGGAGGAGAATACTGATACCGAAGAAATGGGTGCTGACCCCGTTGACCAAGCAGGTAATGTATCTCTTGAGAATCCCTTTGTGTCTGGCAATGTACCTAGTGTCCTACCAGACACCGAGCCTGGCGCTGCATACGCAGAGCCTGAACTACAATCCATCCGACGCTCAACGCGCTCCTCTAAGCCGCCGCAGCGCATGGTATATAGCGATTTGGGCGATCCTGTGACAAGATCGGCTACCTCCTCTAGGATATTTGCTGGTTTAAGGCTGAAGATTTTTGGATATTAATTTGTCTAACTTTTACTTTTTAGTTATGTTCCCGGAGCGAACAGGGTTTGAGGAGGGAGGATGTAACCCCCATAAAAATGGCAGTTACTAAATTGTCCTATGATTACAACACCCCCCCTTTATTTTATTACACGTTTGATATATATATATATATATATATATCTCTTTCTCTCTCTCTTTCTATCCATTCTTTTCATCTCATACTCCCAGTGTAAGAAACAAACTCTGCTTTGTGCTCTCTATGCATGCAGTTTAGTGCAATATGGGTTTGCTCCCACCAAGATTATTTTCCTCTCCCAGTTTAAGAATTCTTGCTGGTAGACAATTTATTTGCTAGGGCTTTGACCGTCAACAACACTGGACACAGTGTTTGGGATTATATTGTCTCCCAGAGATTTCGGTGCCTTTTCCCCTTTGTCTACTCCCTTTAATAGGACCCTCCTTTTCTTAGTGGTGTTAGCAGGTAGAATGTGTCCCTTCAGGATGTGGCTACTGTTAATCTCTGTATTCAGGAGAAGTATAGTTTAAAGTGGTTGTACTAAGAACAAGCGAGCATTATGCTTTTCTATCTTTCAGAATCTCCTATATTGGTGATCGTGCTGTATCACCGAGTCTAATAATATTAATACTTCTATTTTGTGGTGTTATTTAGGTTAGGGTCATTTACCAAAGCTTTGTGTATTGTGTATTGGGATGATTCCTATTTAAGTTTTAATTATTATTATTGAAGTAGTATATAGCAAACTTCTATTTTAGAGTTCTAATTTCTGTCGTTGTTATTCCTAATTAGGGCAAAGACAAAATGCCTGAGAACATGTGTTTACATTACATGTATGTATGCGACATCTATGATATATATATATTGCAATAATTGAAATGCATATAATCATTGACATTGGCGTCGGACCTGTGTCCGCAAGGGTTTTAAATATTATAGCGCGGTAAGGACGGATATTACCTTTAAGACCATGCTGTAGAGAGGTTTTGGGTTCGAGACAAAGGATGGGTTGGTTTAATTAAAGGGTGCAAGCATGGTCCTATCACATGATGTTAGGGAACCAATAAGAAGTCTAGTTGGAAGGAAGGGTGATGTGGGTCTGGACAGTTTAATAAAACTTTGACACTTAAAGTTTCCAGTTCATTCTCTGCCCAGCTGCCATTGCTTCGAACACTGCCCTGTATATATTCAATCTCCATGTTGGAGCATGTGCTACAAAATATATCTGTAGCCTCTACCTGATTTTCTTCTTCGAAACATATACAAAATGTATATATCAACTTTACTTTCTTCAAGTTTCTCTAAGTTTTGAGAGAGTCTCCTGTTTAATATTTGATTGGGCATTTCATCCAACTTCAACCTTATGAGTTGGTTATCATCCTAGTTCCTGATTTTTTATATTCAAGCAAGTGTTGGCTCTTTTACTAGGTAAGAACATCATCTTTTGCTATGTCTATTCTGTTGTATGAAGCGTGTGTATATTATGTTGATATCTATATTTTGCTTGTATGACTCTGAGTGTAGTTTGAGACTGTAGCATACATTCTGTAACTTGTAATGCAGTTGTATTTTATACAAGATTGTTTCTTTCGGCTGATCAAATAATTCAGTTAAATGAGAAGAAAAGATATATGTAAGATTATTTTGAAGTTAGTATATGTATCTGGCATAGCAGCATGCGAGCCCTATAGCCCATGCTGAAAGATTAATGGCTTTTATTTAGGGTGATGGCTAACTCGTGCTAGAGGTCATTGAACTCTCACTAAATTTGGAGTACCCTGATTCTATATTTAGGCCAGCTGCTATTACAGAGGCAGGCCGTCAAGAAAAGGTTTATGAAGAGTTTTGGTGGTTTGAGATACTTGTTTGATTTGTAGATAAGATTTACTAACCTTCTCTACTGATGTACTGGTAATGTGTATCTGCTGTTCATTATGGTTATGCGCAGCGTGGAGCAGTATTCTGCATATTCAATTGCTGGACTTTTCTATTGTAAAAGTCACGTTATTTTGGCAAATTCGAAATCAAGCGATATGGTCAGGTCAATCAGACAGATCGAGCTATCTATCTGTGGCATCCCTATTGCATTCATTAGCTCGTAATGATTATGAATGAAAACTCTACTGAACAGCTGGTGTACTATTCCATCTTCCTTGCATGCAATTATTGTGATGTACACATATTTTATATATATTTACTAACATGGGATAAGTACTAGTTTTAAAAGGGTTGTATCATGTTAATCATGAATTAAACCGAGATATATAACTGGATAAATTAGTTGACAGAATTGCATCGATTCTTCCAAAGTTAATTAGATAAATCAAGAGGCAAGCTCTCATCCTTTCCTTTATTTAATCTTTAGACTGTTATATAAATTTATCTTTCCCTCTGTTAAGGAATGTTTTATTAGAAGAGTCCTGTTTATTATGCTCTTTTACTAGGTCTTTTAGTTGGGTCTTTTATTTGATGAATTTCATCAAGCTTCATGCGACTATCATTCAACTTGTTCCTGTTTTCTGCGTGCTGCAACGTCCTCTTCGACGACGCCGAGACGCCGGATACTGATCAACCGCGTATACCGATCGATATCGTAGCGAGCTCATGAACATTTAATAATTTGTTTACTCTAATATTTAAATAATCGCCGGCTTAGTTATAAGTTATAATACCTCATAATGTTATAAGTTTTGGTTTTGGTTTATTTCAATGTTTTATTGATTTGCAGTTGTTTATTGACAACAAGCTAATAAAGGCATTGCCAGGTTATTTTGTTAAAACGTAACCTCAAGTGTAATTTCTTTATTTATGGACCTGGGAAATGTGACATTCGGGTTACACAAAATATTCCCTTCTTACCCTCACCGTCGATAACATCTCAATTATCCTTTACTCTATGATGATGGAATTTATTTTACACAAAACAATCTCCCTGTTTCGGTGTTAAAGTTTTTTTTCTCCTTCAGGTCATGTTAATATGTGATCCTAACGTTTTCGTTTTCACAGTTTTACTAGAATCTTGCACAAATGGATTTTGACGTGCCATATACATCATAAACGTGGTCAATGAAGCGTGTATAGATTAATGTAATCAATGTATCATTTAGAAGCATGTTACATCTAATTTATGATAAGCAAACAATCAAATTAACACAGCAATAACCATTTGATTTTTTGATTCGTTTTTTTTCAGGAACGCAAAGTACATATAGATTCGCCATTGGACACATTTGCACATTCGTTGGTGTTTGTTTGCCCATGATAGCAACATGCGCCTTATAGAACTATTTATATTATAATTTGAGTAAGGAATTTATATTATAATTTGAATAAGGAAATCCTTTGAAGTTTAAAAACTTTTAGGGTTGTGGACGCCTCGGATTGAAAAAATTGCACGTGTCATTCGTTTGGACTGCAGATCACTGTAAAGCTTGGGATTTTTTCAATAAGTTGTTTGAAATCTCGAAATGAAATATAAAAACTCAAAATAGTGCCTGAAAGAGGATGGCAACGGATATCGGTACTTGCACGGTTGAGCAAATGTACACTCTTCAAATTGAGAATAATAAAAATAGCGATACCTTCAGCATGTATAAAAGAATGGTTCCGCGAGAGAAAATGTCTGTACTGGTCTATGGGATTTCTTCTCGCAACGTTTTCACCGATAACTGAAATAAGCAACAATTTCATAGTACCGTTCCGTTCGCTGGTGCCTTTTGGTGCCTTCATCTACGTGGAAAGCGAATACGAAAGCTGTGATTGTTTACGCGCGCTCAATCTATGTATTTGTGAAATTGTGAAAATTCCCAGTTGTGAACATTAATGAAATGACAAATATACTTGGGACAGGATAAGATTTTGTTACATCTGTAGTGACCATATACGACCCTTGATATTTGTGTTGATCATCTATATTAAATCGTTGATATTAATAATCTTATTATTTGATAGCTTGTGGTTTGTTCCTCGTGAGATCGTCAAGTTAAAAAGTACGACCCCCGCCCTGGGAGTTCTACACATCAGTTGATCAGTGTCCTCTTAATTTCTTTATTAAACAGAGTCTCGTATTGTAATTTTCCAAAGTTATGCCACAATTATTATTGAGACATATTTTTGACAGCTCAAAATGATAAATTTTAAAAATAGAGACTACACGACATATATCTTGACACGATGTAATATCTAATAGTATAAGAACATTTCCATTTGAGTAATAGTGGATGGAAACATTAACTGAATTCTATGAATGCTGTATCTATACGATACGGCTGGACTAAAATTAAGAAACCAGATTACATTCCAAAAAGTAGCCCCCGTCATGAAAAGAACCCCCATGAGAAACTCAAGGGGGCTTTTGTAAATTAAAAAGAGCCCCTTGGAAGAAAACAAATTGATGGTTGATTGTCACAAAAAGTAACTACACTCCTAAACAATTGCTCATAATTTTATAACGTAGAATCGTTTCAAGATTTCGTCTTGCAAAAATATTTCTATATATGGTAGTTAGGAAAACAATGTTTAACAATAAGAGGCTATCATAGTATCATTGATCCATGGTTGAATAAGCATACATTAATGAATTTTTATTTTCATTTTTAAAAATTCGCATAAGTAATATTATCATTGGAGTTTACTGAGTATTAAACAATTTCAAAATGCACTGTTTTACAATTGCAAATAATGCATTTAACCACATGTGCCATTTACAAATAAATATGAATGGAATATCAAAAAGCGTTGTTTCATAATCAATGCATTCAGTCATGTGCTGTTTCACAACAATGTACAGGCACGCACAGTGCCCTGTGACTTTTCAATTGGGCCATTTTGTCTTTAATCTGTGCTCATTCAGCCATACAGTGATGGATTTTCACACAAAATGTACCTAACGACTCTACCAATATTGTGGTAAGATGACATTGTGATACATTTTAAGGGTTTTGAAATTATGAGCAATTCTTCAGGGGGTAGTTAGTTCTGTAGTTGCTTCTTGTGTTTTGTTTACAAGTACATGTATGTTTAAATGTAGTGTTACCACCTGCAAACAGATTGGCTCATTTAAATTATTTTTCTTTTAGGCAAATTTCAATTAAAAAAACCATGAAAATACAAAACAAATATCTGATATATTTTGTTCACTATTTATGTCTATTTTACTCCTTTTTGTTGGGGGGGGGGTAAATGCGCTACTTTTACTAGTATAGACGGCATCAAATCAACTAAAAATAAGAATGGATTTATTATTGTACATGATCTGGAAGCGTCATAGTGTAGTGGTTCTGACTCACGTCTTTCAATCATAAGGTCGTGAGTTCGAATCCCACTCCAGGACGTTGATTTCCTTCAGCAAGAAATTCAACCACATTGTGATGCACTCCACCCAGGTGAAGTAAATGGGGACCTAGCTGGTAGGAATTTATTCCTTGAAACGCAGAGCGCGTGACAGCTGCTCTGCTAAAGCCATGCATGATAATTATGCTGGATTATTGCAGAGCGCTTAGAGACTTCCAACAAAGTAAGTGTTAGGCGCTATATAAGCACATATCATTATTATTATTATTATTCTGTATAGGATAGCATTCTCAACTTCTTTTGTTTTGTTTTACCAATCCACCATTCAACATGACAACTCTCAAGTACGTCCTTTCAAAACCTTATATCGCTCACACGCGCGCGAAAGGCCGCCGAAGGCGGCCCTTTCATGAGTATTTATAAATCCACTTTGAGCAAAATTGACGCCTTCAGATGGAGGCGATAATTTACAGTAAAACAGGGTGGATAGAGAAGGAAACAGAGAGGGGGAGGAAGGGAGAGAGAGAGAGAGAGAAAGAGGAAGAGAAAGAGAGAGAGAGATAGAATGGGGGAGGGAGGGGTAAAAGATAGAATGAGAGTGAAAATGGAGACGGGGGAGGGAGAGAGAGCGACAGAAAGAGATAAAGGGAAATAGGGAAGAGGAAGGAGGGGAGGGAGAGGTAAAAAAAAGAAAAAGAGAGAGGGGGAGTGGAGAGAAAGGGAGAGAGAGAGATAGAGAGAGGGAGAGAAAGAAAGATAGAAAGGGGGAAGGGAGGGAAAATATAAAGAGGGAGGGAAAGATAGAGAGTGAGAGAGAGAGAGAGAGACAAAGGATTAGCGAGGGGGAGAGGGAAGGGAGGATGGAGGGAGAGAGAGAGAGAGAGAGTGAAAAAAGGAAAAGAGAGAGATAAAAAGTGGGAGGGAGGGGAAAAGAGAGAGAGTGAAATTGAGGGAGGGAGAGAGAGAGACAGAATGGGATTAAGGGAAGAGGGAGAGATAGAGAGAGGGAGAGCGATAACTGAAGAGAGGGAAGAGGAGCGAGAGGAGGGGATGTAGAGAGAGAAGAATAGAGGGGATGAGAGAAAGGTAGAGAAAGATATAGGGAGAGGGAGAGACAGAGAGAGTAGAACGTGGACAGGAAGGAGAGAGAGAGTGAGAGAGATAAAGGGAGAGAGGGGAGGGACTGGTAGAGGGAGAAGGGGAGACGAGGTGGGAGTGGAGCGGAAGGGAGTGAGAAAGAGAAAAGGAGAATAGAGAAAGAAGAAGAGAGACAGAGAGAGAGAGAGAAAGGGATAGGAGAAGGGGATGTGAGATGGTGACGAACTGATTATAAATTAAATTAAAAATTATCCTTACATTTAATGGCAACACAACAGTGGATTTATTTTGTATTTATGCAAACCTTAAAAACTATTTCTTGTTTTGACGCATCGTAAATTGTTAATCAACAGGAAAAAAACTCCTTGGCTTCTTTTGATGAAATGCCCATTTGATGATTAAATAAGAAGCTATCCTCCCCTATGTTACTGATGTATACAAATATATAATCCATTTTTAAATATTCAGATATTAGTTGTTAATTTTAAGAACGGTTACTTTTAAAATATGTATTTATAAATACCCCTAGCCCATATAGAAAGAACAATTGTATAGATAATTTGTTTTCTACTTGGCCACCACACAGCCTAGGGCTACAATCTGATGTAATTAAACAACTAAGTGTGCACCAAAGAGGTAATACATCTTACCATACAGCCTAGGGCTACAATCTGATGTATTTAAACAACTAAGTGTACACCAAATACATCTACTTATCAATAAACCACCAAGAATAAACGCATCTTCCGGTACTATTTGTTGATGTTAGTGTAGTTGTTTTCACGAAATGACTGTACTTTGAGGACTTCTAAAGTGTTTGACCTTCTAAAGTGTTCGATCTTTTCGATTTGATTGGGTGACTGGGTTGCGTGTCATGCAATTGGCCTACAGTCGGACAAAAAGTCGCCTGTTAGCGTGCGTGAACCCCTATTCAAAATGTTGTTACTCAGGTCACTGGTTTTATAACAATGTGTGATCAGAAATAGAATTCGTCCATTGTTAAAGTTGTTTGCATCATGAATGATTTTGGGAGTTCCTAGTTTATTCAAGATCTCAAACAAAGAAACTTTTAATTTAATTTACTCATCCAAAACTCCGGCTTTCGCATGTGATTGCAAAAGTGTAACGAGCCAGAATAACTAAGAATCAATTTCGTGGAAGTGAAAAACGAGAGAATCATAGGGAAAGATAGATAGAAGGGTTGTATTAACAACATTCCATCGTCGCAGTCTTACAACTGAATTGTCATTGGAATACAATAAATCAGTTTATGTATTTACAAGTTAAAAGTACAATAGTCTTAGAATTATGAAAGAGTATATTTCAAAAAGTCATATTAAAACTTTATATAAAAAGCTCAATGAGTACGGAGAGAGGAAGGGATGAGGGAGAAATAGGAGCAAGGAGCAAGAATCAACAAAGGGTGAGAATATAATGAAAAGAAAGGAAGGGCAAGTAAAAGGAATATATCAAGAAGGATGAGATGGGAAACATGTGTAATAAGCCTTCTATTAATTAGCTTTAAAATGAACATATCCTCATGACTTATACAAACCATAAACATATAAAACATGTATTAAAAATTGTTATACTATACATTTTACAAGAAACATCAAGTATTGTAGTATTGTAGCTAAGACACTTCTCCAGGTGGTTAAGTTCAACATAGTACAATTGTGAAATTAAGTAAGATCAAAGATATCAGTCGTGCTAAGCGTAGAGTAAATTAAAAATACTCGAGACTAGTAGATAGAAAAGACCCGAAATAGGCGGAGGAGAAAATTAGGATGGGATTAAAGAAAGAAGGAAAGAGAAGGCGAAAGCAGAAAAGATAATAAATATATAAAGCCAGAGAGACAGAAGTAGAGAGACAGATAGTAAGATATAGAAAAAAGTGGTGAGAGGAGAGTGAGGTGTTCAGTAGGAATTCAAATACAGCCTACATACTATTTATACTGTGCATTTCTTTGAGATTCATTTCATTGCCCCAACTATTTAAATTTGAGTGTAATCAATAATCGTAAGTCTTTCATCAAATAATGATTTACACGGAATGACAATTTATTAGCCTAACAAGATAAGGCAGAGCACTGTTTCTGAACATTTCCGTTCTACATTTGAACTCTCTCAATCTATTGCTACGTCGGATACGTTGGTTTTATGCCTCAGGCAACCAGTCTTTGAAGTTTCTTTTGAGCGACTCTGCAAATTTTAAACATAGTTTGTCCCTTCTTTCGCTCAGTGTTGAAAGCTCAGTCTTCTGGAGGGCATTTCTGTAGCTCACATATTGGCCAGAGAGAATTATGTGAAGAGCCCTTTTCTGGATCATCTCTATGGCATTGCTTTGTTGCACAGTGATACCAGAGTGCCACAGAGGTACGCAATACTCCAATGTAGGTCGTATGAACGAGGCATATACTGTCAACAAATCTTTCATTGGAGCATTAAAGCGTTTCGGAGATCTAATCGCATAGAATTTCATCGACGCATTCTTGATGATTTCATTCACATGACTATTCCACCGGAGGTTAGCCTTGATAATATCCCCAAGCAATTTCAACTCCTTGACTTCTTAAAGAACATTGTTACACAGCTCAATACGTGGGGAGGGGAGGGAAAGTCCCCTTTGATATTATGGTAGTTGTAAGAGAAGCAGAAATATGAAAGAAACAGGTCAGTGAAAATCTATATTTTCCCCAAAGAAAATTGTTCAATCATACATTGACCCAAAATATAGTTATTGCAAAGATGTATATGAAACAAATCTATTCCGTAATCAATAACTAACAAAATGGAAGTTAATAAAGTGTTTTGTACTGAACGAATTAGAGAGGAGCTCGTATGATATGTCAAAGTGTTGCCAATTTGTGTTTCACTGATCACAACTTTCATATTTTAGTTAGTTTGGAAACTATATATATAAATATATATATATATACATATGTGTATATGCGTGCGCGCGTGTGTGTGTGTATGTGTGTGTGGGTGGGTGTGTGCGTATGCGTATTGGTGAGTCAATATATACGCTGCATATATAGATATACATTGTATATATAATGTATATATATAGACGTGAAGAAAAAATGGTCTAGGAACGTGAGACGTAGCTGTACTGTACTTTATATATATATATATATAACCCTACATGTTGTATTAACAGGACATCTATATATAACCCTGAATGGTACATTAACCGGACATCATAAAAACTGGTATATTACCCTAACCCCAACCCTAACCCTAAATTCAAAACAATATAAGTAATTAAACTAATGACTAATGATTAAACCTTTGTTTCTTGTGAGGCCTTTAAGTTTCCTGTGATGAAAAAATAAATATTGCGGTTAACTTCTTGTTCGAAAGAATTTTGAATAACAGTTCATTAAGCACAAATCTATACATGTACAAACAAGAATACAAGCACCACAAAGTAACACCTACAGACATATACAGTGTATATATAAAAAAATGTGTACCCAATTTTGGTAGCTCCTAATTGAAAATTCATACCCAATATGACTTTGGACTTGATTTCATGGTTAAGAGAAACTTATTTTCTGTCCAATGATACCCTATCCATCCTATGTCTGCCACTGGTGACTGAGCACCAGGGTCTTTAAAAAAGTGTTGTCAAAATCGCCTTGTTCCAAGTTTGGGCATACGGAACCAATGTGGGTCAGGCCATATGCATGTGCTTCTTCGGTCTTAAATCCTTTTAAATGTTAAACTATGCCTCGTGCTTCAGTGCTTCATTGTTTATAATGGTGCAATGTATCTAGGCTTTCACAGAACCTTGTTTAAGCCCATGTGATAACCTTTTTTTAGACAGCCTACTAACTTCTTGTCTCATGATATGTAGTTCTCTCTTCTCACCGTTCACCACTGCGCCATTTCACACGTGTATGGAGCATAAGGTGTTTATTTCAAATAGCGAATGAAAACGCAAAGGTCACTAAACCCAAATGCAAGAAAGAACACATATGATGATAAATATCAAAGAAATTGACAGCAGACTTTCATGAAAAAGATAACATCTCAAATAAACTCTATCCATTTTGTATCACTCAAGAAGAAGGTAACCTTAAACAAGGGATGCAAATGTAGTCAAGATTGTAATCATCATACGAAAAGAATATCATAAATTTTGCTTGTAATAAGCATTTCCTTGAGTTTGAGTTGATATTAACACCTTTTTTAATCTGAACTGCCTAATAGTCAGTGTAAATGAATGAGCATTTTTTGGAGGGGGGATGAGATAACACACACACATAATGGCTTTTGACCCACATTCATTTGATTTCTTTTTTAAGTTGTTTGGATATTCAACTTGCAGTTATAGGCCTGACTGAGACATGGATTTCTAAATTTACACCACGTTCAATGTTTAGCGTAGATAATTATAAATGTGTTGGTCAAGAACGGAAAAACAAAAGAAGGGGGTGGAGTTGGTTTTTATATTCGAAAAGATGTTGAATATACACATCTTTCAGAATTAGATATTAACGAATGTTACATGGAAGGTATGTTTTTAGAATTGAAATTATGCAATACATCTATTTATGTCTCTTCTATTTATAGAACACCTGGTCAGCCTATTAATTTGTTTTTAAATTCATTAAGTGCAATATTGGACAAAATAAAAATGTTTAGTAGGAAAATATATTTACTAGGTGACTTTAATATTGATTTGATGAAAGTGAATAAGAATCTACAGGTTAATACTTTCTTAGATACTTTATTGTCTTATTCTCTAAATGCTCTGATTCGATATCCAACAAGAGTCACAGATCACTCTGCCACTCTCTTAGACAATATTTTTACTAATGATGATAGAGTTCTTTTGTCAGGAGCATTGTATTCAGATATAAGTGATCACTTTCCAGTTTTTTGTTTAAATAATTCCATTCTTAACTGTAAAAATAGTAATGAATCCGGAAAAAAGCGAAGAATTTCAGATCAAAATATTGCAAAATTTATTTTTGAACTAGAAAAAATTGATTGGAAACCTCATGATGAAGATCCTAACAAAAGTTATGACAAGTTTTTTGATAAATTTTTACTTGTGTAAAATTCATGTTTTCCATTCTATTCTCTTTCTATAACCAAAAAGAATACATGTTATAAACCATGGATGTCAAAAGAAATACGTAGATTAACAAAGAAAAATGTAAGATGTATAAAAAATATATTAAGAATCCAACTGAATATAGAAAAGGTGTTTATAAGAACTTAAGAAATAAAGTTACAAATTTGATCAAGAAAACAAAAACAAATTATTATCAAACCCAGTTCCAAAATGCATCTGGTAATATGAGACAAACATGGAAAGTGATTAACAAAACCCTTGGGCGTGCTCAGAAAAAAACTGGTTTGGAGAAGATTACACATGAGGATCAAATATTAAAAGATAAAGAATTAATATGTAATATAGCGAACAAATATTTTGTTGATGTTGGTCCAAAGTTACACTCTGAATTTAAACAGAGTAGTAATACTGACTCTGAGTCTGATTTATTAAAGTATATTACTAGAAATGATAAATCTTTATTTTTGTCTCCCATATCTCTTAAAGAAATAATTGATACTGTAACTTTTTTTAAGAATGATATTAGTGCTGATTTCGATGGGATCGACGTCAGAGTTATTAAGAAGACTATACATGTAATTGCAAAACCTTTATGTGATATATTTAATTCTGTTCTTATTACTGGTATCTTTCCAGACCAGTTGAAGATTGCAAGAGTGGTTCCAGTTTTTAAATCTGGTTCTCCTGATATCATTTCAAATTACCGTCCAATTTCTGTCTTGCCCATTTTTTCAAAAAATTTAGAAAGATGCATTTACTCCAGGTTACATACTTTTATTTCCCGATGTAATATTCTCAATGCTAATCAGTTTGGTTTTAGAAAGGGGCACTCCACATTTTCCGCCTTAGCAGAATTTGTATATAAAGTCACATGTGCATTAGATAAACACGAAACGTTGATTGGTCTGTTCATCGACCTGAGCAAAGCATTCGATTCACTTGATCACAGTTCATTGTTACGTAAATTATCTCAGTATGGAATCAGGGGGGTTGAACTCAATTTATTTGACAACTATTTTCAGAATCGCAAACAATTCGTTTCCATTAATAATTATTCTTCCTCGATGCAGGCTATAAGATGTGGAGTGCCTCAAAGTTCGATCTTGGGCCCGCTCTTTTTATAATTTACATAAACGACTTGGGCAATATTTCTAAAATTTTAAATTGCATTTTGTATGCGGATGACACCAGTTTGTTCATGTCTCATCAAAATATGTATCTAAGTGGCTAATTGTCAATAAATTAACTATAAATGTTAGGAAATCAAGTTTTATGGTTTTTACGAACAAAAATAAAGCGTCTTTCAATATTGATGTCTATTTAAATGACATGCCCGTCATTGAAGTTAAATTTGCTACCTTCTAGGTGTCACTGTTGATAATAGGTTAA
>CP137684.1:25554654-25570740 GCA_037976565.1 Mesocentrotus franciscanus | reverse complement strand
GCAATGTGAAAAAAGACAAGTCAAACCAAGCACCATAACATTCCCTTGTCTTTGTAATTCATGGAATATAAAGTCATAAACTCGAGCATACTTTCAAGTAACGGCATATCGAAAAATATGCAAAATGCACTGCCTATGGGAGCTGGGTAGCTCCTATATGCGTTAACAACGCCAAAGACTTAGTGCTTCATGAGGCTGTGGTTCAAATGGCCAATAACATCCAATCAGATTTCAAACTGCAATCATAAGAAGCATTCATATTATCAACCAATCAGGAAGAAGGGATCATATGTCACTCTATGAAAAAACGTTCCATACTTCTTAACAGCAGGCTTTGATTGCGGCTAACTTTCCCTCTTTTCTTTAAATGTGCTCACCAGTTTACAGACAGTATGAGCAAACTATTACTGATGCCTATAAGACAACATGTTTTATGATCAAATGCAGTCAAAAGTACACTTAAACGGTAAAAATAGAAACAATTTAGATATCATTCACTGAAAGAAACATCATCAGCAAGTTTGATTAAAGTGCTACTTTTCGTAGAATTCACTCGATGTGAATGTGGATTGATGTTAAAAGAGCTAGTGAAATAAAATTGACTGCATATTGCCATCAAAATGACATTGATACAATCAGCTAATCAGCCAATCAAAAAGTAGCATTCATACAATCAACCAATAAAAGGCGGCTCCTCATTGGCTATAAGTAGGGCTTGGTGTCAGCTTTCTAACAAAGGCAATACTTCTTAATAGCTGGATGAGAGGTGGAGGATTACGGTCTAGGCCCATCTGGATGCGAGGTTGGCATGATGACGTCACACATGTGTACTCCTATCCATATCCGAGTCTGAAAGCATGGTCTAAACACCACACAAACAAATAAATGGTGTCATTGATTAGGTATTTGTTCAATATTATGTTTAGAATCAAATTTCGAGATTTATCAAATTCTACCTTTGCTTCCAGATGGCTAAATTTGGATACTTTTACAGATAAAATAAAGAAATGCATAGGTTACAATATACAAATGTAGAATTACACTAAACCTTTGAGAAATCTTGATTTGGAATATCAAATATAAATACTAATTTAGCCTGCAAATGTTATTATCCTTCTGTAAATTCATGTAGTTGAATAATCATGCGGATATATAGATTACACAAGCTACCGGTACTCACAATAGAAATAATGATTGATTTGGGTCCTGGAAATAATTTGGAGGAAAAAAAAGTCCAGACTTATTTCAAATTCCAAAAAAGAAATAAACTTTTAAAGACAAAAAAAAAATTGAGCAAAGGAAAAGATAAAGAAGTGGAATATTGCATAAGACCACTAGGCATAAACCCTATAAACAAAATTTGTTTAAGCATTATTTTTATCAACAAAGACTACAATCCGATGCTTACCGTCAAGGAATCAATTTCTTGAGAGAGGCACCAAACTTTTGAGCTGTTCCCTCCTTCATTTCCTGGCCATCTGCTTGATCCTGCATTGATATGAAAGATGAATAATAATAGTGATAATAATATTCGCTTTTATACAGCGCTTAATACATCTCGGACGTCTCTAAGCGCTTTACAGATATACTATTACCCCAGTCATTGGATTCAGTGCTTGCCCACACACTGTGTGCATAATCTCCACTCCCTGGGGATTATTCCAGCCAGGCGTTACTTGATGCTCAAAAACTGTTTGACCAACAATGACAGTCGCATCCTACCGGGTACCCATGTTTAACACCTAGGTGGAGAGTAGCAAGTGTAGTTTAAGAAGGACACAATTGTGATAAGAATTTGAACAGGGAAGTCCACCCTCAAATTTAGTTGGTTTAACAAAATAGACATATGAGAGGAACAAATCATTGAAAGCTTGAGCAAAAGCCGAAAAAAATCGGAAAGTTATGAATTTATGAAGTTTTCTTCAATCAAATACTTATTTATAATTAACCCTTTTGAAGGACCTCTTTCATCCACAGAATATTTCATACATTTTGATGTTCTTAGTTGCTGATGAAGAAATATTTTGTTCATATAGGTGATATGTAAATACATGTACATTATGTGCAATGATTATCTAGGGAGCATATAGGATAAAATATTTTCTTTTAAAAACAGATTTACCAACAAGTTACCATTGTTTTAGTATAGAGCTTCAGAGTATGGACCAAAGATATATGCCACATGTTGTGTGTAGTCCCATCTACCTTTGGCTGTGTACAGTGCATGTGACTTTAGAGAGCAAGATCATGTCAGTTTCTTTTCCTTTTAGTCATTCCAAAACTCCACAGTATATATTATTTTTATGTACTTAACAACTTTTCCTAATTGCTTCAAGGCAATTTCTTTCACAATGTAATCCCTTGATCAAAACTCAACTTTATCTTCATATAGGCACGATAACTCAGTGGTAGAGCACTGGGCAGTGGTCTAATAGCCAGGAGGTCCCAGTTTTGAACCAAGTCGATGCACTAGTACCCTTTCATTGGTATGACATTAATCCTTATTACTAAGTCCCTTGGAGAGATGTAAAGCCCTTGGTGCCCTGGTTGCTTACTAACAAGCATCCACATGCTTTCTTAGCAGTCAGGTAAAAACAAACCAAACCATATTCAATAATGTCTTGCATAACAACCGTGATAAAAAAAAATATTAAAAAAAAACAAATTTGAATGCTCACCTCATCCATTTGCCTGTGTACCTTTCCAGCACTTCTTACTTCTACCTTGTAACTAGGTGGAGCAGGTCTGTTACCATTCATATGGGACAGACCATTCAGACTGGAGGGTGACCAAGGTCCATTGGGCAAATGTAGTCTTCCATTTCGGTCCCTCGCCTGCTCTTACCAAATGTTCTCTTTTTAGGCTGTGCAAAGTGAGAAGGGTACAACAAATTTTGATTCTTATCATAATTATCATTGTCATTATTTGTTTATCACCGTCATCATTTACATCTACCTGTACAAATAACAAATTACTATGCCATCACCATAATATTTCATCATCTTTTTCAGTGCCATTCATCACAATTACCATCATCATCACCATCATCATCAACACTGCCTATGTCATTTGATTTCTATTCATCACTTCAGCACTTCTTACTTCTACCTTACCATCATAACCATAATCACCACCATCATCAACATCATCATTTTCACTAACACTATCACCTCAATCACAATTATCTTCATCACCATCACTATCACCCTCAATTTCACCATCATCACCTTCATCACCATCACCATCATCATCACCACCACCATCACCATCACCATCACCATCACCATCGTCATCATCATCATCATCACCATCATCATCACCATCATCATCACCATCATCACTATCACCATCATTATCAATATCATCACTTTCATTACCATCATCATCATCACCATCACCATCATCACCATCATCATCATCATCACCATCACCATCAAAATCACCATCGTCATCATCACCATCACCATCATCACCATCACCACAATCATCATCACCATCACCATCAAAATCACCATCTTCATCACTTTCATCATAACCATCATCATCATCATTCTAAGTTTAAAGTAGAGATGATCTCACCTTGACCTTAGCCAGGAAGTTGAGAGGTACAAACAAGGGTTGCTTCTCTGCTTCTCTCTTCTGCTGCTGAATGTCTGGACCAATTAGAGAGATGAAGTGAGTGCTAAGATGTCGCCGTAGCAACGTCTTGTTTCCAGGGATACACAAGATGGAGGCTAGAGTCTCGGCCGTGAAACGAGGTTCGGAACCTGTGACAAGGTGAAAATGAGAAGATTAAAACTAATAGAACGATGTATACAATGCACTCTTTCTCTTTAAATTCTCATATGAATACCAATCTCTAAAGGGGTTGTATACTAATTTTCACAACCATCCATTGTTTGGTAGAAATATCATGTACATAATATTGTGTAGTCCTAAGTTTTTAAAAAAATCAGGATCAAGCTTGTAGGACCTTTATTTGCTCCTTCTAATCAGCCCTGTCCACTAAGGCATCGTTTCATGAAAGCGTCGTTTTAGTACAAGTTCACTGACTTCCCATTGAAATGCGTGTTACATTTAATACACACGGTGCAATAGGTTGTTAGCATTAAGCAAACTTGTGCGGTTTACTGGAAGAGAGAGAGAGAGAGAGAAGGGAGAACAGAGAGAAGGGAAAAGAGAGGAAAGAGAGAATGGAGAGAATGGTCGAACGATGGACATAGTTTATCGATCACGTAGCAATTACTTCTCTCCACTGAATTATGAATTATGTTATTAAATTACTTATCAATAATTTAAACCACACTGGTCTATGTACCCTGATTATCAGCTGGTGTTTGCATATTTTCACCATCTTCAATATTGCATTTTATGTATTTTTGAAATTTGCTTGTAAAATGTGAACAATTCAGCCATTGGCTGCTAATCATATTTTATATTATACCATGAATAAACAAATAAATAAATAAATAAATAAATAAATAAATAAATAAATAGACCAAACAGCAATTCACCAGTTGCAAATACTGTCATGAAATGCTGCTCTGATCTACTGACCATTCTCTCTCTCTCTCTCTCTCTCTCTCCCTCTCTCTCTTTCTCAATCTCTCTCTCTCTCTTTCCTCCTCACTCTCTCTCTCTCTTTCTCAATCTCTCTCTCTCTCTCTCTCTTTTTCCTCCTCACTCTCTCTCTCTCTCTTCCTCCTCCTCTATCTCTCTCTCTCCTCTTTCCTCCTCTCTCTCTCTCTCTCTCTCTCTTCCTCCTCACTCTCTTTCTCTCTCTTTCTCTCTCTCTCTTTTGTTTTATCTCACTTACCATCAATCCTCCATGTACCCCACTTTAGGTTAGGTGCATATTCAGACAGATCTACCGACCGTAACCATTCCATCACTCTGTGATTTGTCCATAGTGCAACCTGGGTCCCTGTTTCATAAGGCTATACAAACACAAGAAAAATGGGTCAGTTTCACAAAGCATTATTTTGTAACATAGGTTGTAAGATAATAAAATGAAATGGGTAAATGTATGTAAGATTTTTAAATAGAACTAACATAGTAAAATTCATAACCTTTACAAAAGCTGTTGCTTTGTTTTTAAAAATGCATAATTTTTCAAGAAAACAATGTGAATTTTGTCTGAAACTGCCAAACGTTGCTATTACTATTCCATCAAATTATTGTTATTTTGATCATCCAAAACTTAGCATGTACATCAATTATTATGTAACATGTCATAAACCTTTCTGAATTGCTTCGTGTCAGTTTCTTTCACAATATAAAGGCATGACGAGCACTCAAATACATCTTTATGTTCCAAACATTTGCTCAATATTTTGAAAGAATGTCAAAACGTTCCTTTAAGAAACAATTTCCAGTGTTAACTAAAGACTTAGGGAAGTATGCTGAGTGTATGTCACTCTTCTCTATTCTTGTCTTCACTTCTCTCCATCACAGTACATAGGGACATATAAGTATGGAATATTATTATTATTATTATGATCATTATTATCCTCAATCTGTTTGAGGTTTATCACAATGAAGCAGACCTGGCCTATTTTTATGACATATTCAAAGAAATTCTGAAAATAAATAGAATGTAACTGGAAAAATAAAGACAGAACTTAAAGCATTACTGAACTGATTTTTCTGCCTAGCGTACTGTTTATTGCACAGGGCCATCTCATGGTCAACTTGCCAACAGTGCATAACCCAATAACTAATTCCCTTCGCAGATAAAGGACTACATGTGATAACCAACAGCCCAGCTAGGGAAGCAGCCCTCCCCCCTCTTTTCATCTTGGGGGAGTGAACAATCAAATCATGGTCATATAGATTCAGTTTGTTTTCTAAGAAATAAAGCTATCCTCTTCTGTTTTGGTAAATATTAAACAAAGTTTACAAACATGTAAGCTTGGAGCACATATTTAGTTTTAGAAGTTGAATATGGTCTCCAGCGGAAATAGGGGGAATATATTTCCTATCATTTACACCCCACAATATTCAAATCCTACGTTACATAATAAAAAGCAAATCATAAAAACTATACAACTAAAAAAGGAAGCAGAAATTATATATCAGAATTTAAATCAAGCATGCATTCTGCAACTCAAATAGAAAAGGACATAAACATTGATATTAACTAGGACACTACTCACAAATCTTAACAAATATTGACTACTAAACGACAAATACCTACTCTTCAAAAGCTAGTAAAGGGAATCCATAAGTACATATCCATATACAGTGGAACCTGTTTATAAAGAGCTCTGATATCTGTCATAACAACATGATTTCACTGGTCCCAGCTTTTTACATTCTTTTGTTTTTTACCTTGATATTTATCAAGATTCCTGATATAACAAATTAATTTCCATGGTCCCAAGGACCTTGTTATAACGAGTTTCCACTTTATGAACATCGCATATCACAGGATAAAATATCATCTCTTAAGAGCCAGAAGGACATAAACTCTAAGGTACGTGATTTATGTAGCTTTGTGAAATGTTAAAGATACTATGTCCCTTTGCAGCCAACATCAAATTCTGTAGAACTTTGCAGGAATTATGAATATGTCATGTATGTCCTATCTGTGAAATTTAAATGTTAGCAGTGTCCTAATATTCAAATTATGCAAGGAAACTCGTTTACTTGCTAGACTTCACTGTCAGACACTATTGAGTGACTGACTGGCCTTTTTACATCTTTGGTAATAACATACATAAAATGAGCTGTAAAGGGTACATGAGCATTTGTCTACATCAATAACCCACTTCTTGTAATGGCCAAAATTAAACTGATTGAATCTTTGCGCAGCATAAAACGTACGACCATTCGTACAATGGTCTGAAAAATCAGACTATTACTTACTGGCTCTATAGCTCCTAAGTCGATTCGACAACTAATAGTCGTTATTTTCCCACTTAAAGACACTTTCAAGCCCCCTTTTATTAGGAAGTTCTAAATTAGTATTGTCTTTCAAATGCCTTTGGAATTTAACCTTTTCATTTTTTTGGCCTGCAAATGGGACATAGTACACTGTACCTTTAAGGATGAAAAGACGTATCAGGAAGAAAATGCATAATTGGTGAAAATCATTATTTTTCTCACATTGAGGTAGAACCAAATCATTAGGACAAGAAGCTGGTAAAAAGAAGAGAGGAGGGGGGCATGTTGAGGGCACTTTGGTATATTGATGAAGGCTCTTATTGTAATAATAATGATATTTTTTACCCAGGGAAACAACGTCAGCTTCAATTTTATTATTGATGAAGGACTTGCAATCATTATTATCCCCAGGAATTGCCATGTACCCCATTAACACCTGGGAGGAGTGTGGCAAATATGGATTAATGTCTTGCCAAAGAATGTTGGTGCCAGCTGGGATTCGAACCCTAAACCCTTGGATTGAGAGTCAAGTGAAAGAACAACTATACCACTACACCTTATCCTTTCAGCAGCTCTTATACAAGAAGTTTGGGTTTGATCCTTGCTGGGTTTCTAATCCCTGGACAAGGTGTTTTGCCCATATTTGCCCATCTCTACCCAGTTGTATTGAATGTGTAGCTAGCAATGCTGGGGTAATAATAATTGCAGAGCCCTCAGGAAGAAACAGGTCAGGAGTAATGTTGATGAAAACTTGCATGGGTAAATAAGATTATTATTATTATCATTATACACTATAGGAATAGGCTTCATATTACCTAAAGTATCATTCAGTTACGTCCAAAAGGAGTTTTAAATCATCGAGATCACCAACTATTGCACCTTTCGTGTCCTGGACTCGTCTTTTCATCTTATTTATTTCGCTAAGCTACCAAAATCACAATCGCAATGACTTCAAAAATCAACTAAAGGGCAATTTCAAAACCCTAGTGTATATACATGTATATACGGTATCCCATATAATTCATCTTCGTATTACATACTAGTAATACGTCTTTGTAATGTTTGCACAATTAAATACACTAGCTGTAAGTGATAGACAAGGATATTGACATTTCCTTGGTGGATTTTATGAAAGTCATTTGCGATGATGCCCCTGTGGCCTCGGGGATCACATAAACCAGTACATTACTTACAATGCATTCCTAAAACAACTTTTACAATGAGATGGTTTACAAAGACACATCTACTGTGTGATCAAACCAGTACATTACTTACAATGCATTCCTAAAACAACTTTTACAATGAGATGGTTTACAAAGAAACATCTACTCTGTGATGAGCTAAAATGATGAGTACAGTGTATGTCCCATGCAAACCACTATTTACCAATGACCTCAGTCACATTTGAGACCTATACCAGATGGAATGAAGGATTGCATTACATCCAAATGGGGAATACATGGTTAGTTTCCATTTCGGTGGGAGCGGTTCCCGTGTGGCATGTGTCGTGCTCGGCTCTATCCCCACTCTTCCCCCTCTCTCTTTCTCTCTTTCTCTCTCTCTAACCCTTCTCCCGTCTCTCCCCTCTCTCTCCTCCCTCTCTCCTTTTCTCGTCCATTCTTTCTCTCATTCTCTCTCTCCCCCTACACTCTCTCTCTCTCTACCTCCCCCACTCCTCCACCCCCTCCTTTCTCCTTCCCTCCCCCTCACCTTCTCTCTCCCTCTCTCTCTCTCTCTCTCCCTCCCTCTCTCTCTCTCCCTCCCCCTCTCTCTCTCTTATTCTCTATATACCCTCTCCTCCCTATCCCCCTCCTCACCCTTATCTCTCTCTGAAACCAATCAACATCACTTGAAGTGATACTATACCAATGAACATCCATCTATCCATCTACAGTCAAACCTGTCTATTATGGAACACCCAAGGGAAACGGAAAGACTGACCACTGTAGACAAGTAGCCTTCCTAGACATGTCCTCCAACACAAACTTCACCCCAGAGGAAGACATAAAGGTGGCCTCTGTAGACAGGTAGCCTTCCGAGACATGTCCTACAACACACACTTCATCCCAGAGGAAGACATAAAGGTGGCCACTATTAAAGACAGGTTTGACTGTATATCTATCTACATGTGCATATTTGTGTATAATACTATTCTAGACCACATGGTGTACTAAATGATTCCTTTCATGATAAACATGCATACCCATTTATATCCAGACACCTACTCCTCTTTGCTTTCAAAACAAAGATAATATCAAATATATTCTGCTATTTTAAAAAGACCAAAGCCCTAGCACACCATGCACGATTACACAAGTGATTAAATACATAATACCACTATTCATCACCATAACAATACTGAAACCACAACAAAATTCAATCTCCAATTCACATTTTGATTTTGAACTTGTTAGTTTGTATTAATAAAGCAAGCAGGGGTGAGCTTATAAAACATCAATATTGCCTCTCTTTGTCACTCCCGATCTGACCTATATAACCTTTAAGATCAAATATTTATTCCAGAAAAAAAATGTTATGTCCAATCTAACACAAAGATTCCAGGAAATTAATTGGTAAAGCCCGGTATCCCAACCCCACCCCGAAAAGGAGAAGAGCATTGTTTCGAAAATTGATAATCAACATGAATTGTATATTCCCATGTTTTAGATTCATTATTGATATTTACTTCCAATTCAGATTTAAATTGGGAAATGTGAAGAATGGATATTGTTAATTTTTTTTCAAAAGTTCTGTTCAATAATTGCGTTGAAATCACATGAAAATCTAGCTTCATTCCCAGCTATATGTAATTATGTATCCATTCTACCACGATACTGTACATTGTATCATAACCAGTGCAAGCTATGCATAGCAGGTACCTTCATGTTGGGTTAAACATTGGCTTGCCAAAGCGTACATTTAAAGATCATTACATGCAATGTGTCAGTACAAGAAAGGACTTTTGTCCATTTATTTCATCCAAAACTGAGAATCAGACTCTCCTTGCCTGCTACTAAACATGTACAGTAGACAGAACTTTCATTCCAACTGCTTTTCATCGTTGGAACTCGCTCCCTACTCCTGTTGTAGGAAGCATTTCAAATACATGAATACCTTCTTGATGTGATGTAATTTTGTTTTGCTTTTATTTCATGTTGGTATCAGTTTGTTCATTTGTATTGCCTGTTGTGTAATCATTTAATAGTCATGCTAAGATGCATTGAACCAGTGAGAGTCTGTTTCAGCACAATTTGTAAGATGTTTGTTGATGCTATTGTTCACATTCTGTAGCTTATATATATATATATATATATATATATTATATATATCTTTTTTTTGTTGAAAGATCATTGAATAATGGTTCTTTCTTGTATCACTATTACACTATTCTGTGATCTTGTCAAGAGATTTTTCACTTTTGGATGAAATAAATGGAAAAGAGTCATGTGTAATAAGCCACTTCATAGATAATATCTGCACATGGGTATATAATGGTCATTTGTACAAAGCTGTAAAACCGAATCGAGACCATCACTGGATGAGTGATCATGAAAGTTATGTAATCATTTTTCATCTATGCACCAGCGTACATTCTGATACACAGGTAGAAGTATTCTTTTCAAGAGGGCAAACAAAAGGCATTCATGAAGCACCTCCATCACTTTAGAAGTGATTTTTTGTAAATGCATGAAGTGGGATGTCTCCATGTGTAAAATAGGTTTGATTTGTACAAGTGCTATCCCCGAAGTGGCTTATGGGACACATTTCATGGAATCACCCTACAGCAAATTATGCATTAGGTGCTAATATATGTGGTACCGGAAGGATTATTAAGCACAGCTGTGGTCTACACGTTTATGCATACTGCCTTACTTGTCCAAAGTGAGATATAAGTGACAACTGCTCACATGTGATTTGTCCCAGAACAAACTTGGATCAACCCTCACAGTCATAAATGCATTATAAACTGTACGCGTATGCAGTCAGGGTATCTTCTTTCAAAGTATACTGAAATTCAGATTTTTCTTTTCTAAAATCAATATCATTATTTACATTAAAAGGTCCAAATTAGATTTAAACGATTAATATAATTTGAAAAAGTTAAACCTGGAACATGCCGACTTCTGGGAGAAGCACTGGTCATTTGCGCAATGTTTTCTAATACCAAACTTTTACTAAATAGCAAGCGATTTTGATGAGAACAGCCTAGCATACGCAGATGTTGTTCAATGATTGTCAGTTTTCACTTGTAATGTTTTGGCTGAATAAGGCAGTAAAGACCATAGAACAAAGATCATGCATTGTACCATCTCGTTACTCCAAGGAGGCATGTTTTTAAGGTTTTTATACCACGGCTGCGAAAGGGGTAAGAGCATAAACATAGAGGTTGGAATTCATTAATGACATAAAATGCAATATATGGGACAGAAGACATTTTTTAAAGTCGCGAAGGCCATTAACTCTGTGTAAAAGTACATGCGTTAATAGCCTTCTGGCTCTCATCACGTAATATGAGATCTCCTGGAATATATTGTCATACCTCCGTTGTCTCATACAAGTAATATCATTTCCATGGTAACATACATGTTCGGAATGTACTTCAGAATTCAATGATCATTTACTTTTTGTTATACTAACATTTTTTTTCTCCATATAAAATGTATTTATATAAATCATTAACATTTGTACACTTGCTTATCAAAGGAGTACAATTCATGATATTGGGTCTTAATAAATCTGAATAATGTAAAGCTCACATGAAAATTTCGTGAGATGTTGACGCCCATTTTCCGACACAAAGTTTCACAAAAGACATTTGTCTAATTCTAATGATCCGTGGCACAAAACATTATCAAGTCATGACCACTTTGAAATCTGATAGAATTTCATGAATGTAAGAGTTTTTGTTTTTTTACAGTCTCCATTCTTCAGCCAATGACTACCATGCCCAACATAACAGTCCTATCTCCATTATTTACCCATTGACTACCTTGCCCAACATAACAGTCCTATCTCCATTATTTACCCATTGACTACCATGCCCAACATAACAGTCCTATCTCCATTCTTCACCCATTGACTACCATGCCCAACATAACAGTCCTATCTCCATTATTTACCCATTGACTACCTTGCCCAACAAAACTCCATCCAGAGTCCAATGAGAAATGAGTGTTATATCAAAATCAAATACATGCAGTATTCAAGAGCTTCATTTTCATGATTGTTATACAAAATGGCCTGTATGCTACTGTGAATTAAACCCCATGCTGGTCTTAAGCTTGCATTCAAAATCAGTTTTAACAAAGGAAGTTAGTCTGTGGTTTAATATTTCCTTTATTACTCATGACCTTTGATCCAGAGTCAGGTTTAACTAGAACAGTATGGACCTATGTTTATACTATAGGCCATTCTACATGTATATTATTGCTTTGAGTACAAACTGCTTTCTTGCATTGCACACATGTGAATATTCTCTCCAAACATGAAAGACAAAAAGATTTTCTTTGGGAAACGAACAAGGACATTTGATATCATCTTCCTTGAAGTCAAATTTCAAATGCTAATGAAAGATTGATGTTGAATTTTGCTTGAAAAGAAAAAAACTGAACATGTAATTTTCTTAAAGATAAATTTGAGTTCTGATCAAGCGATTACTTTGTGAAAGAAACTAGAAGCACGCAATTGAGAAACACTGATCATGACAGTATAATGTGAGGTTTGGAAACAATCAAAATGAACGGAAATGACTCAATCATGTAGTCACATGCACTGCACACCAAAATGTGCATATGGGATTACACATAAAATTTTGAACCAAACTTTCAAAATATTTCTTGTGTAATTTTTTGAATAGGAGGGCAATCCTCTCTGGGGACCTGTTCATCTGTGAATTCTTTTTAATTAACGAAGAGGAAGAGAAAGCTCATATCAATTTGCACTTTCACCAGAACTCAACTTTCTCTTTAAAAACATGCATTTGGAGTTAAGATGTTCTAACATTCCTCATGCTCTAGAATGTGTGGAAGAACAATAGGATCTTGTAAGCTGAGAGCAACAAGGCATCAAGTACAACAAACTTGACTTAACTATATACTACCCTTCATCAGATATCATGACTACCTAATAGTAGGGAAGCCCAGTTGCAAATATTTCCATAAAATCTTAAGAAAGATAAATTCAGCCTCAAGAGCAAAATTCTAGATTGTTTTTATTTATTTATTTTTGCCAGTGCTTAAAATGTTCAAGTCCGTCTGACCTTAAATGAAAATAAGAATAATAACGGGAGGGGGTTAAACTTCTTATGAATATGTGTAGATCAATAGTATTTGGGAGGTTGATATGTAAAATAGAAAACCTTATATGTGCAAGATCACTCTTTTTCCCCCGACTAAAAATATTATTGTTGTATCAGAGCTTGTTAAGTGATGATTAGCACTGGATGGCAGACACATTATATGTGTACTTTCCAGATATTTTAAGAGAATCGAACGAAGTGGCTAGACATACTAATTGTACTTTTTATAAGACAGAGAATTGAAATTAGTCACTGAAAATGTGTATGAGGGAATGAGCTTAGGGAGGATAGTATAAGTGGAGGAAACATAATGATATGACGGATATTAATAAGGTTAATAAGGTTAATAAGGTCATCAATTTCAAAACTCTTGGGAAGCACTTACGTACGTTATTTCATAATGTGATGCGTTATTCAGGAAAAGAATATTGTTATCTATTATCATTAGTAGTAGTAGTAGTAGTAGTAGTAGTAGTAGTAGTAGTAGTAGAAGTAGTAGTATTGTTATAATATCAATATCTTTATTATTAATATTATTATCATTATTATTAATATTATCATTATTATAATTACTATTATCATTACTATCATCATAATTATTAATATTATCGTCATTGTCATTTTCATTATCATTATCATTACTAGTAGTAGTAGTAGTAGTAGTAGTAATATTGAATTGAATTGAATTTAGAATTGAATTTATTAAACCATATATACATGTAAAAGCAAAACATACATTAGAAAATAGAATACATAAACCATACAAAATATAAAGCAAATATATGGTCAAGACCACAAAGAAGCAAATTGCTTAATATAGATAGGGCCCCCACAAAATCATTATCATTATAACATCATCATCATTATTATCGTTATGTTGTTGTTGCCATAGAAACCATTCTTACCTCATCTGTGGGTCTTCTCCTAAGACAGCTCGGATGGAAGTTATGAAGTCGTAGGCACTGAATACCACGCATGATGCTTACATGATGGAAGGCACTTGTTACTTTCAACAGCAACAGATCGTCCTGAAAACATTCAAAAGCAAATTTGTTTGTTTATTTATTTACTTATTTTTGTGTGTTTTATTTACCCATGATAACTCCATCAGTGAGTTGGGGGCCCTGCAAATAGTACAACAAAAATTACAAACATATACATGAATACAAAACAACAAATATTACAAAGACATCAGACCTGCAAGAAAAATTATGCTAAAAAAATTAAAACAAAAAATATTGGGCTTCCATAATGCCTTCGCTTCCCGGAAACAACTGGACAGCAAGGCCCAAGGCACCACCTCCAAAACACTGCCTCACCACCCCATATTGGATTTTTTAATTTGTTTTGTTTTGTTTTGTTTTTTTGTTTCACTGATTGTTATTTGTCCTGAAATATGCAAACAGTGAATTGTTGGTACAACATAATGATGATCATCATAATCATAACGATCAGTAGCGTCACCAATATAAATGCAATGCAGCATTCTCCTATCAACTTCAGCTTCAAGAAAGACATCTTTTAACAGTGGTTGTCCTTCTCCATCGAGCCATCACTACCACCATTATCAACTTATCCACCACCACAAGCATCACAAGGACCAATATAAATATCATCAACATCACCATCACCATGACGATCATCATCCCTCTCTTACCAGTCATATAATGCAGCATTCTGCCATCAACTTTAGCTCAAGAAAGACATCTTTAAACAGCGGTTGTCCTTTGCCATCGAGCCATCGCTACCATCATTATCAACTTATCCACCACCAATATCATCAACATCACCATCACGATCATCATCCCTCTCTTACCACTGTCATATAGTGCAGCATTCTGCCATCGACTTTAGCTTCAAGAAAGGTATCTTTATACTGAGGTAGTCCCACATCGTCTAGCCATCTAGTGACCCAATGGTAGTCCAAGTCCCCTTGCTTGTCCTCACACTCTGATCCCATCGCCTGCAGGGCAAGCTGGAGCTTCTTCCGATGCAACGGATTCTTCAGACCCAAGTACTGAAGGTAGAAGGTCAGAGGTTAAACGTTAAAAATAATCTACAGGCACAGACTTTAATTTTAAACCAACCTCAGACTGAAGTATTGAGGGCAGAATAGCGAGGGTTAGTGGTTAAAATAGTCTGAAGTCACAAACCATAATTTAACCATATTTGACACAAAACAAGATGTTGATTCTTTGGATGCAATGGGTTCCTCGGACCTAAGTAATGAGGGTGGCAGGTATCAGATTAGATATTAAAAATAGTCTGAAGATACATACTGTAAATTGACACTAACTTTAGATCCACACACTGAGGGTGGAAGGTCAGAGGTTAAAGGTTAAAGGTTAAAAATAATCTCCAGGCGTAGACTTTAATTTTACACCAACCTCAGACTGAAGTACTGAGGTTGGAAGGTCAGAGGTTAAAGGTTAATAATAATCTGAAGGTGCAGACTCTTCTATATCCTTTCATGTTAAATGATACAGATGTGACCAGTAGGGAAACATGCTTAGTGAAATACCTAAATATATTGTATTTACCAACTTAGAAGTACAGACATTACCCTCTGACTCATCCCAAAACTGGCAATAATATAATCATACTGGGACATAGCCAAAGCAGTACAGGTGTGTTGTTGGAGATTGTCAATTGTGGCTCCTGTCCAGAAATCATTCTAGTGGGACACACTAAGGTCTATATAGATACATGTAATGGACAATACATGGTACGGTTTCACTACTAAATATACAGTAAGTTTGTTATTTATTTGAAGTGTAACTAAATGGATTGGGTATCTTTCTCTCAGATTCAAACAAAATCCTGGATTTAGCTCATGCTGCAATCATAATTATAAACCTTTTACGTCAGTCAGAAATCCCATTATGTTTACAAGCCGATCGCCC
>CP137684.1:25344654-25549654 GCA_037976565.1 Mesocentrotus franciscanus | reverse complement strand
GGAAGGGGATAAGAAATTACAATGTAAGTCAAAGATGAATGCCGAGTATTTACTCTTGACATACTTCCTTTGGTTTTTATAGTTTTGTTTTGTTTTTCATTTTTATTGTGCAATTGCGAACAATAGCCACTATGTATCAGCCAAGACCCAAATAGACCAATCAAATTGGTTTCGCTGCTACTCAAGTGATGTCATGCATCACTAATCTATTCAAGAACTAACAAAAACATTTCTAGCATATGAAATTTGTGGAAATTTCTGTAATCTAATAAGAGTGACTTTAATAGATACCCTGTAATTTAATTGAAAAATATTATTCAGTTGGCACTTCAAATAGATAGAAGTAATTTGGTTTGCAGCGTAAAGCAAATAAAACGTGTCGATGTAGTAGAGGAGAAAACCACTAAAGGTTATCATGCTGTAGACTGTATCAGAGCAATACAGTCAAACTAGTCACTTTCATGACATCAAACTTTCTTGTTAAAGGTATTGTATCTCTTTTGAAGCAAACATCAAATTCTGTAGAACTTTGCAGGAATTATGAATATGTCACGTATGTCTTATCTGTGAAATTTAAACGTTACCAGTGTCTTAGTATTCAAATTATGCAAGGAAACCCATTTACTTTCTAGACTTCACTGTCAGACACTATTGAGTGACTGACTGACTGACTTCTTTTTTTCTTTGGTAATAACATACATAACATGAGCTGTAAAGGGTTCATGAGCATTTGTCTACATCAATAATCCACTTCTTGTAATGGCCAAAATTAAACTGATTGAATCTTTGCGCAGCACAAAACGTACAACCATTCGGTACAAGGGTCTGAAAGTCAGACTATTTAATTAAACAAGTATGCTCGCTAAATTCGAATCGACAACTAACGGTCGTTATTTTCCTACAAAAAGACATATTCAAGCCCTTTTGTTTTGAGGGAAGTTCTAAATTAGTATTATCTTTCAAATGCCGTTAGAATTGAACCTTTTCAATTTTTTTTGGGGGGGGGGGGCCTGCAAATGGGATATAGTACCTTTATAAACGACACTCATATTCAAAGTCAGAAACTTCACTCTTCTGTCAATTGTGATTCAATTATTTGCAATATGAAACTGTCCTGAATCTGAAGTTACATTTTATGCATGCAAATATTCTGGCATTACACTACTACTACCGGTAATAATATTCTGGGTTGATATAGCACTCAATACATCAACCATGTCTCTAAGAGCTTTACGGATTATCCCAGTCATCAGATGCAGGCTTGCCCACACACAACGTAAGCTCATTCTCCACTTCCTGGGGAGTATTCCATCCTGGTGCAAGATGCTCACGATGCTGAGCAAACTACTTTGTACAATGAGTTTTGCATCCTACCAGAAACTCATTCAACAACCAAGTGGAGAATAGCAAGGTAGATAAAATGCCTTGCTTAAGGAAATAAGTGCCATGCCAGGGATCGAACCAATGACCTTTGCATCTTCAGTTCATAATAATAATAATAATATTCAGATTTTATATAGCGCTTAATACATCTACGATTTCTCTAAGCGCTTTACAGATATACTATTACCCCAGTCATTGGATTCAGTGCTTGCCCACACACACTGTGTGCACAATTTCCACTCCCTGGGGAGCATTCCAGCCAGGCGTTACTTGACGCTCAAAAACTGTTTAACCAACAAAGACGGTCGCATCCTACCGGGTACCAATTTAACACCTGGGTGGAGAGTAGCAAGTGCAGGTTAATATCTTGCCAAAGGATATTAGTGTTTAAACCACTCTAATGCAACATCTCTACTACAGCCAAAGACTGCTAATTCGAATCCACTCCTCATGAGTCAGCTAAAAAGTGTCCTATCTTTCATTGCAATGTGTTAGGTGAGGGTATCAAGTTACGTGAGATTAGAAGAGAAGGCATACCACATGATGATGAACAATGAATAATGGTGTAGTAATCTTTGGGATTATGTCATGAATCAACACTCTCAAAATACTCCATGTATGAGAGTGTGTCATAATCCTAAGTTATTAAAAAATGAAATAACAATATATGATAGGTTCACCCTTCAAGCAAATGTAAGGTCATTCACATAAGGCATAAACTTAGTGTGATATTTTCAGTATATATATACCCATGAATTCTTAGAAATATTACAAGATACAATATACACTGGAGAACTAGAATACGTTTTCAAGGGAAATAAATAACAAAACGCATTTCTTGGTAGAACAAAATGCTTGGAAATATTCTACTCATGAATTTAATAAGATATGCTAAATTACATCAAATGTATCCTTTACATTACATGTGGTGTTGGCTTGCTTAATTTCAATTCATTCCAATTTGTTTTGTATCATTCAAATCATTTCATTTTGTTCCCCTTTTTTGTTTGCTTGTTTGTTAGTTTAGGGTTGGTACACGGTATATGCATGGCAGAAGTGGCATGGATCCTCTGCCATCATATCAACTATTCCTGCAATATATCTATAAGACTACATCAGTATTAGAGATTATTATTTGTATGCAGTGTTTTGTGCTGACCAGAAAAATCAGATGACCGGATGACTGTGCATAATATCTACATATCTCATGGTTTTGGGTTTGGAACATGTAAAATGATGAATACGCATTTAAATGAACAAAGACTAAAACAATGGATGTGTATGCAGCCCTTGAATATTACTTGGGTGAGGACAAAAATGTTTTCTCCCTGATTTTAATGTTAAAGTTAATTTTAAAAGACATGAGGATGTATTGAGGAAAATTGAGATAATCAATATCATACAATTAATAATAATAATATTGAATGGATTCTCTTTTGTGACATACAAGGGTATATTTTACTCACTTTGAGAATATTTAATCAGCTCATATGCTCAGTAGCTATTGGAATATACCAGTGTATCCCACTCAAGACCATTCAAATGATTCAATAGTATATAAATGTTTCCAGCAAATGTTATCTACAGTTTAAGTATCAATGAATTCACTTTTGAGAAATATTCAATATTTAATGTTTATCATACAAATTTAAAAGAATCTATATACACAGATGTGGTTCTCCAGATGTTCATGTATCACTGGACATACATGAAATGAGAGGGTCTATATGTATGTACACAGTCTGAGACTTCCTACCTTGATTGTTTCTTATATAAAGCATAATTCCAGCTCAAAGTATTGAACAGAACATGAGTTAGACCACTGCAACTTAATGTCCAATCCAAATTAATCCTTTCAAAGCAAGACAGTTAACACAAGCACGCAAAAAACACAGATCAGTTCTAGCTTCTACACAACGCAATATATCTGGAGTAACTCTATTTGTGTTTATTGTATCACTCATTATATGGCAAAAGGCCTTCTCATATGACTTGTTTATTTGATTTCCGTTTCAAAGTCAAGACCTACTATAAAAAAAACAATTCATAAAAAGGCAAAGGACTTGTCTTGGGTAGGCATACACATATTCACAGGTAATTGTACTTTGGACTACATTATCAAGCGTGATGAATAGCATTGAGAATGTGTGACGTAGCAAACTGGGTAAATATTGACTATTTATTCAAAAGAGAGAGAAAATTGAGTCACTGAATCTTAAATGATCTGTTAAATTGCTGCTTAATTGAGTATCAAGTGAATAAATTCACGTCAAATTGAATCGATTAAAAGGAAAATATTTTGCATTAAATTACTTTAATAAATCAAGCAAATCAAACACATTTCATGTCATTGTATCGCCTATGAGAAGAAAGGATGATGTTTTTTATGTTAGTGGTAAAGTTGTTGCTGATAATCATGAGATCTATCATGATAGATATCATTATCTAATATTAAAACCCTCTTCTTTTGGATCAATGCATTTACAAAATCAATAAAAAATAATCTGGATTTTATATCTAGCGCCTGATACGAAATACCGTCTCTCAACACTTTACAGATATTATTACCCCAGTCATTAGGTTCATTGACGCACAATGTGCACCATCTCCTACCATATGATCATCATGAGGGCATATGGCAATTACTAACACAAAGGCTTTTGCCATTTCTCTCTTTGGTATGGAGTGGCAAAGGTAGATTAATGCCTTGCCAAAGGACATTAGTACTGTGTCGGGATCAAACCCATGACCTTTGCATTTCTCGACTATGACACCTCTATTCTCATTCTCAAAACAGTTTCTTGATTTTTTTTCTACTTCCATTTTGGTCAACTTTATTAGAGAGATTAGTCAAAACTAACAAATGTTTGTAAACCTCAGGTCAGAAACTGTGTTCATAAATGTATGAACATGTTTATTCTTAAAGGGCTTTAGATCAAAACAATCAAACCATATCAAATTAAGTCATTTCACTTCAAGTCAAGTCAAATCAAATCAAATCAAATCAAATCAAATCAAACCAAGTCAAACCAAACCAAACCAAACCAAACCAAACCAAACCAAACCAAACCAAACCAAACCAAATCTTATCATATCAAATCAAAATCTTCAATTATATCCGCCATTCTTGCTACCAGGGAGTCGTGATATCTTGCAATGAATAAAATCTTTCTTTGACACAAAATGGATTGTAAGTTACTACTGATTGTAAAGATACAATTGACTCAAGAAGATATGATTCATTTCTGAGAGATACATTCAATTGTACGTACAGGTACAGTTGACCATCTTCACATTAAAAGCAGTTAAGTACGAGTCCATCGTCAATAACCAAATTTACACTATAGTGTAACACTAACCCTAACCTTAGACCTAACCTAGAACCAAATAACAATTGTGTGTGGCAGACAAACAATCCTGATAGGTGTGTTGTGCACATTGACAACATTCAGCGTGCCGCGTACGTCATAGTCCAAGAGCGACCTCATAGTCGCAGTCCACTAGTGAACGTGCAAATCGAAAAGTCCCTATTGTTGAATTACTGTACCGGGTCAGGTATATCAATTATCTTTTACTTCTCATTTGTGTAAGTTTCACCTAGAGGACATAAAAAAAAAACTTTCACAGAAGCTTTAATGGAAGTGTCTTGCTACATGTACTTATCAAAGGAAATCTATGACAAATTTTTGAGGGCTTTCTAATAAGTACCTTACCAAAAGTGAGATCACCAAAACCAGACAATAGACAGAAATGGAGGCCTATGACCACTGACGTTAGTAACAAACCTGGTACATCATCATCATGATGATGACTAAAACTCTCCATGACTATAAAGTACATGTATTCAAATAGTGAATGCATGATTACACAATCAGAAATCGATAGAAAGAGAGCAAGATGTGAAGCACACCTAATTACATCATATACTGGTCAGCTCTCACATCTGGATATTATTTGACTATGGTTCTCACAACACCACATCAACCTAGCCACGTTCACATATGTTCCAGTAAACCGAGCTGGGGGGTTAAACTCAATATTTATTGTTACTTTACTCTTAATTTGTTGGAAATTGTTGGGGTGCCTGTTATTTGTAGAGGAGGCACTGAGTCAAGTTAGGTCATGGTATTACATTTTGAAAGAAAGTGTCTGGAAGTTATTGGGAAATGTTGACATATGTACATACAGGCTGTATACTGTGAGGTTTCATAATGATCAAAATGTAAAGAAATGGAATCTACATGTACATGTATAAGATTATATGCACTGCACACAGAATTCGGTATAAATATATATATGGATCTACCTACACACAGTGGCATGAAGGTTACTGATCATATTTTGAATTAGTGGGCATTCATATGAGACATTTCTTCCATGATATTCTTCCGAAAAAGAATGAAGAGCCTCACAAATTGTTTTTACTAGAACTCAAACTTTTCTCCTAAAGTGAGTATGCGTAGGACCTTTATTGCGGCAGCTCCTTTCTTCATCATAACACTTGCCATAACACTTGCCATATCATTTGGTACACAAACATAAACTTTGGCCGTTACCTTAACATACATATGTGAATAAGTCTTCAGTTAGGGACTAACCATCGTACAGCACACATATACTATATATGAAGCCTTATTCAGTTCTGTGGTAAACCAACTTGTCAAATGACACTACGTGTAGCATAGTGCACTGTTATATTATATTCACACAGATATATAAAGGCAGTATAAATTAGGGCTTTCCTTGCATGTGCTTTCTTTCTTTAAGCCCACTACCTGTTCAATTTACTTGTAAAATTGTGTATTTTGCAGAGGCACTCTATTTATTTATTTTATTTATTGACTTTTTGTTCTTCTTTCTTTCTTTTTTTCTTTTTTTTCTATTTTTTGTAGGGGGGGGGGTGCATTAAACATACCATGTACGAATAAGCCTTTAAGCATTAACCCATTAGCAACTAGAGATTTGTAAAAATGGCCTATTACTCACTGGAAGATGTTGCAATATTGCTCTCATTTTGACATTGTTCTAAATAATATGAAACATGCGCTATTTTGCTATGCAGAATCCTACTGTAGACATCGTAAGGATTACGCACGTATAACATTATCACGGTAGACCCCACAGAACGGATACTACAGCGCGTTGAAAACGGCCGAAAACGGGCGGGCGGTTTCGGGCATTTCAGTGAGTAAAAGGAGGGGCGGTTTCATGAGGTTTAGTTGCTTAAGGGTTAAACTATCAGTGTGCATACACCAGATCAATTTGTAAGTCTTGAAAGTAAATACACTGTACTAGTTTTAAGTATATGTACAAAATAAATTAATAAACACCCTCATCAAAGGTATAAAATATCAATAATATCATTAAAAAGATAAGGTTACATGTATATTTTTATAATACTTGTCATTTCCCTCCAATTTCGAATTATATGCATTAGGGCTGTGCATAACCGTGTAATGAGGTACTCGAGTACACATCCAGTCTTGCCCGCGAATACTCGAATACTCGGACGCCATGTTTTTTTGTTTTTTTTTTTTTTTAATATTTAAAAATAAAACTTAATACCTAGCTAGCCTTTATTTTGGTGATTTTACTCACACAAATAAGCCTGAGTCGGTACAGTCCCAACTGTTTTTTTCGAAGCCGACGCTCCGATAAAAATAATACAAATAGATCTAGTCTAGATCTAGTCTAGATCTAGAATCTATCAGCGTGTTTCCACAGAAAAAAGTATGTCACCGAAGAAAAGGATTATGACGGAATGCGGACTTTGGACTTGCGCACCCCTGTCAATCACCGAAGAAAAGGATTATGTCGCAACGCGGACTTTGGACTTGCGCACCCCTGTCAATCACCGAAGAAAAGGATTATGTCGCTATGCGGACTTTGGACTCATGCAGCCATTGTTACCGAAGAAAATGATTATGTCGCAATCCAGACTTTGGACTGGGGCAGACATTGTCACCGAAGAAAAGGATTATGTCGCAATGCGGCCTTTGGACTCGCGCAGCCATTGTTACCGAAGGGAATTATGTCAGCGCTTTGGAGCTCTAGCTACCTTGCTCAGAAAAGATCTCCTGCGTAATAAATCAACACTTTTTATTAAATCTCTTCCCTTCAAATTAGGAAGGTAGGTTAGCTTTAAATAGTATTCTATATTCGCATTATGTTGAGACACAGAGACGGTTGTAAAACCACTGAAAAAATAGCAACAAAAAAAACAAACAAAAAACAAAAAAAAATGGCGGCCGAGTATTCGAGTACAAGAAATCGTACTCAAGTAGCTGTCAACAGTGCGAGTATTTGAGTATTCGACTACTCGTCGCAGCCCTAATATGCATCATCATAACTCTTGATTATCATATTATTGTGAACAGAATATTGAATAGTAATAGTTAGTTGAAAACAGCTACACATAAAGCCAAATATAAATGCATATATATGTGCATATCTTTCTATAAATATTATTTGCTTGGAGCCAGAAGGGCCTTAACTCATATACTGTATTGAACAAGGGTTAAGTTAATGTCCTTCTGGCTCTGAACACATGATATCATACTTCATTTATTCCTGTATTGCACAAAGGAATGATGCAGAAAGGAATGATAGTCATACAAATATGGACCAATGTTAATACACATATTGATTGGAAGACATTAAATCATTGAATCTTATAGAGTGTAGACAGAAATAATAAATAGTGCAGAAGAGAGAAATGAAAACACACACCAATATGAACGAGAAATGTATCAAAGCTACTCTCCACACAATTTCGACTAAAAAACCTGAGGATAGTATTTAATGTTTCCTTCTGATAATGGTTGAGAGTGCATTGATGATTGTTTAGAGATTTAGCAGGAAGATAATAAAGCAGAAATCAGGAAATTAACCAAAACTTACCGAGATTTGGAGCACTGGAAGTTTTTTTGGAGGTGATTTTGAATAGTCCCTTTCCAAACGATGCTCTGGGTTTCCTTGGCTCTGGGGTGCCGTGAGCCGATTGTTGCTGCTTGTTGGGAAGATCAAACTCTTGGTTCCTACGAGGGGAGGGCAGCGTCCTGTAGCCTGAGGGACTGCTTCTAACAGCTAAATCACCCTGGTGAGGGGAAGAAAGAGGGATGGAGAGTAAGGGAGAGGGAGAGTGTGAAGGAGAGTGGAGGAGGGAGGGAGAAAGGGTAAGGGGGTGAGGGAGAGACAGGTGAACAGACAGAGAGTAAGGGAGAGTGAGGGTATGAGGGAGAGGAGAGAGGGAGGGGAAGAGGAGAGGGGAGGGGAAGAGGAGAGTGGGACAGAGTGAGAGAGAGTGAGAGGAAGTGGGGGTAGCAATAAAGATTTAAGAAGTTAGAGAGGATAATGATGGAGAGAATGGAAATGGCCAGGAGTGAAGTGGAGGAATATAGAAAGGAGAAGTGGATGGCAAGTTTTGTAGGATCACAGTCATGTGAAGATAGCCAATAAATGAAGGATTAATCATGACAGATGGTGAAGAATGACAAGAGGAAGATTTTACAAGTGAAGAATTGAAATTTAATATTATAATAATATAAAATGAAGAAGAAAAATAAAATTAGGGAGTAAAGAGCATTGAAGGAGATCAAGAGGAGGGTCAGAATTACAAATATGAGAGGAAATGAGAGTGGGAGAGATAAGAGGGAAGGAGAAGAGGGAGTTAAGATAAGAGAATATAAAGGAAAAAAAGAGGAAAGAATGATGGATGTGGAAATAAGTTGATACACACACGGCAGGAAGGTGAACATGGCAGAAAATGTAAGATCACAAAGTAAGGAGAGAGACCAGGAAAGAACAATGAAATGAGAGACATGTGAAAAAAAGTTTTGCAAATGTACAGGAGGGAACAAGAAGTGGAGGAAATGGCAGAAAAACAGAGAGAAACCCAAATGTAAACAGAGAGAGAGAGAGACGGAGAGAGAGACGGAGAGAATAAGAGTGGAGGAAGTGATTAAATTCAGTCCATGTGTTGTGCACAGCAGGATGGTGAACTACCTGTCATTCTAAAACGGTGGTGTACCCCAACAAAATGGGCACCCTGTAAGGCTACGCCCCCTTCTAATTCTCATATTGACATATAAACACTCTTAGCTCACAAGCAGTATACAGTGCAGGTAAATAAATGGCATTGTACAGAGACTGAAAATAAAACTGCAAGGGAATATATTAATAAACAATCCACCAACAGCCCCACCCCTAACCCTTTTTTTTTTACATAACCTTTTTTTAAATGATTTCTTTAAATTAGTCCTTAGTCTTATTCAACATATGTCCTCATAACATTTTAAGGAAGAAAGATTGTATTTAATACTCATGCACCCCTCACCCCACCCCCCTCCTTCCCCATTTTAAGACAGAAAAGTGTAATTTTATATCCATGCACCCCTCCCCTCTTAATTTTCTGTCTGGATATCCTCCTAATATTCTACACTGTAGATTAGATATGCCCGTGTTTTGAAATGAAGCATCACACAGCAGGTGTAAGCCAGGTTATTCAGTCAGGGAAATGTGGAAGTATAATACCCAAATCACACCAATGAAAGCAACACCACACCAACAACAGACCAAACCAAAACTACATGATAGCAAAGTGGAAAAGAATCGGTCAGTTTGGAATCGGTCAGTTTGGAATCGGTGTGGAGTTTGTTGAGTGGTGTGACAGAGGTATTTAAATCCCAGGTCCCATCCAAGATTATTGGACAATACATGTCACTGTGAGAACATCTGGAAGTCCACAGGAGGTGGAAACGTTAACAATCATCAAGTCTGCCCTCTCTACTTTAAAACATTATAGTCAGTATCATCTTACATTACATTGCCATAACAGGCTTACAAGTAAATTTCTTTGCTCTTTACCTGTGACATATTATTCAAGTTACGAATAAGAAATTAAGAATTCATTGATCAGTGCAAAATAGAATCATAGAGACCTCTTCTACAGAGTTGGAAAACATGATAGCAAAACTCAAAGAAAAGTGGTAAAATATTCAGATTAGAGACCTTTCCTATTTACAAAAAGCTGGTTAATAATATGAAGTATAACAGAATTAGTTGAAATAGTATTATTGAATAGTGGTATACACAGCAGCATGATAGCAGATATGTAAATGAGCAAAATGAAATCAATGCGATATCTTTAATGATGTGATTACAATATTATGAAATAAACTTGAAAACAGAACGATTGATTAAAGCGATACTGAACTGATGCACTCTCTGCCCTAGCATACCGTTTATTGCACAGCACCATCTCATGGTCAAATTTCCAACAGTGCATAACCCAAAACCTAATTCCCACTTTGCAGATGGGAAACTTGATGCAAGAACCAACAGCGCAGCTATGGAAGCAGAGAGTTACGAAACCGTACCACTACAGCTGACCCGAGAGGGCGCTAGAGGAGACTTCTAGTACAGTATGGCTCTAATACATAGATAGGGATACATAGATCTAAATGTTATAAGGTACATCGGGGTTAATCAAATACAAAAAGGTTAGTGCAGCATCCAAACAAAAATAGCATACCACACATCAAAAACTCAAATCAGAGTGAGGTTTGCAGCTTGTCCAAAAATATCTTCCAAGATCTTAGAAGTAATATCTTCCAAGATCTTAGAAGTTATATCTTTTGCATTGCATATCTTGGTGATGGAAAATGCAACATGCAAATCTTTTTTTTAATTGATTAAAACAAAGTGCATTACACTAAAATTCTATCACTAAAATGAATAGTAGTTGCTCTTTACCGAATTCATAATCTACCCTGAAACATTATATGTGCCTCTACCCTCTAATCATCCTTTTCACACATACAATGCTATTCCTCTTGCCAAAGTTCCATTATATGACTGACCCTCTTCACAGTGCAGAGAATGTCTCTCTGCACTGCATTAGCCAGGGCTCCACACTAGCTGCTTTGGTTAGGGGTCTGCATTTAACTTTTCAGAGTCTGCATGCATCACCCCGGTGTAAACTTTTAAGATTTTGAGGGTCTGGACCTGGGCCGGTATTCAATTCAATACTTAAGTTTGAAATATGAGTATTTTATTTAGTCTTCGGCTTAGATAAAATACTTAGCCAATTTTGGTATTCAGTTCAAACTTTTGGCTAAGTATTTTACCCTAAATTTAAGACAGCTCCCTTAAGCCAATTATTTGGAGGCCTTGATTGGCAGGCATATGGTTTTCTAACACAGTATCATAATTGCGGACAATTATATTAGCACGCATTTATTGCGACGCATTAATTGCGCATTACTTTTGATTGACCGTGTGATGTCACAATGCTTATCAGTAAGTATTTTACTTAGATTTTGTCTTACGTATGTAAAATTCTAAAATGCCATTTGAATACGAGATAAGTAAAGTTCTTAGCTTAGTAATTTATTTAGTAAATTTCTTACTTATTCTATTAATTAAAGTATTGAATTGAATGCCAGCCCTAGATTTAGAAACCAATGTGTCCTGGATGTGTTATCGTCGAGCCCTGCATTAGCTTGCAATGTAATCGTCAAGAACTGCCCTGAAGATGGACGCCTTCTAGAATTTGGTATGTTTGGAGCCAGAAGGATGTTAACTTGTATACTTTAACATAGACTTAACGTCCTTTAGGCTATGAACTGTCAATTCATTTCCTACGATAATAGTAATACCAACAAATATATACATCGAAATATCAAAATAAAATAATTAGCATAATATCATGCAGATTCGTGGTGTGAAAATCAAACATGGACTCTTTGGAACCATGAAAGAACAAGAGCTTTGTGTATTAAAAGAGTCAATGCCCTCCTGGTTCTTAACAAACATTACACAAAGTATTTCAGACAGGGGAGAATGTGGCAAGCCTCAGCAATGGAGTGCACCACACTGCGGTACATTAACTGTTGATGAACAACAAATACATCATCTGATGAGAGCCAGAAGGGCATTAACACTAAAGTGAGTTGATGCCAATCAGGGGGACTGTTTCTCAAAATTGCCATAAGTATAACTTCTTGGACATTAAAATGTGTGTTATAGAATTAAGACACGTTTCTATTGGATTGTCCACAAACTTAGACTTATGACGGTTTCGAGAAAATGGCCCCTGGCTCTCAACAAATAATTTGATGAAAACTGTAAAAACATGAATGTGAAAGATGGCACATGTGGAGACAGAAAAAAGACTACTCTGTTCTTTAATAAAATGTAATAAAAATATAATAAATAAATAAATTGATATGGGAGTGAGTTTCATCTGGAGCTGTTTTAGTTTTGTGTTCAGCAGCCATTAATTCAGGACATTTTTAAGAAATACTATTGAAAAACACAAATTGCTAATCCAAAAGCAGCTGAAACCTGAAGAATTATACTGGAGAATTCTAAAAAAAAAGGCAGTACCTGTAATTCATAATTTGAAATTTATAAGAATGCTTCAGATAACACAAGTAAGAGTCCAGATTTTCAAACTAAATGTTTAATAGAGCTAAAACCAAACAGGTAGGGAACATTTCACCATTCAAGTTCTTCATTTTTTTAAACTCATTTTTCTTCCTCAATAGTATTTATTAGCTTTCTGTTCCATACTACCCTTTAAAAATGAATCATAAGAAACTAAGCCTAAACATAAATATAAGGAAGCCATATCTTTAATATGATTCATTAGTTACTAAGAAGAAGTCAAGAAGTCTACATGAAGATGACAAAAATAGTTGGCTAAAATAGCTCTGCAATAAATCATTATATACATTTTGATGATTAAGATGTTAAATTCTAAATGTTAGTTTAATGAATTAAATGCACCAGAGGTAGCTAGCTCAACGCTAATTTAGCTCTAGTGACACAATTGTTTAAGTTATAGATGAAGAAGTAGAAGCATTATCATGATTCTGTATGCTATTATGATGTAACTAAATGACATTATAAAATACAAAATTTGAAGAAAGTGAATTAAAATTTGCAGAACAAAGCCATGCACCATTTGTTGCCATGGTAACTGGTTAAACAGGAAGCAAAGGCACAAACGACTATGTTTTAATTCCAAAAGGAAACAAAAACACAGTGTATTAATAGTTTAATGTATGGAATGAATATATTATATAACACATAGAAGGATGAAAGCAAAAGGTCGATTTGCTGGACAAAAAGGCGTAAGAAAGAACCGTGTGATTACCTCTGAGTCGGTCGTTTTCTTGGGAGCAGGTAGGGTCATATGACCTGAAACGGGGGAAACGTCACGACGGAAATGCGCCACGTTGGCGTCATCAATGTCAATGAAGGTCAGGTCAGTTGGGGAGTCTATGGAGTCAGTTGGTACCCCATTCCCTAAATGGCCATTTGTGTTTGAAGGACTGCAGTTAGCGCCCTGAGTGAGGAACACGCTAACGTGATCAATACCCGCCCTTTCTTCAAAGTCTTCCCCCACTGAGCTTCTCTGATCGTTACTGAACTCTGTCGTTGCGTCCATATCAAAATTGACCTTCTTAGGGACAGCTTCCCAGCTTGAGTTATTATTGGTTGGGAAAGGAGGCGTTTGGTTTGAAGCAGAAGTGACCACTTCTGGCAATCCTGTGGTCATATGTTTCATGTCTTCTGGAAGGGAAGAGATTTGATTGTTGCCAGAAGGATCTGCTAGCCCGGGTGAGAGCCTTTCAACATGAATAGGAACATGGATAGTTCTTGGGTCTTCTGTAAGGAAGGTTGAACTGTCCTGGTTGGGTGGAGGATGCTTGATATCAGGGGTGGAATAAAGTGGTTGTACAGTGCTCCCTTGGATATGTATAGGGACATGGATTGTTCTAGGGCCACCTGTAACAAGCAGGGGTTTGTCCGTTTGAGTGTATTGAGTGTCAGGAGTGGGATGGGAAGGGTCAGAGAAAGGTTCATTCTGTAGGGACAGAAAACATGCAAGGGAAATGCAAATATCAACATGAATTACAAAACATCAATTGGTATGATCAAACACATTCTTTATATAAACATTACATACTTGTAAGTATTCACACACAATAGGAAGAAGTAATAAATAAGTTTCATGAATATATTTAAACATGGCATGAAACAGAAACACACGATCAGAATATATCACAAAGTCTATGCTCATATTTGAAATACACACCCACATTAGACACTCTTTAGACTCTTTTCAGACTGTTATCGATATTACTCAAAAAGATCAAGATTAATATGAACATCAAATGAGTCATTCAGAGTTTCAGACTTTAACTTCACTGAACAATTCTTTTAATAAGTTTTTTCCCTCTTTTTCAAAATTCTGTATTTAGTCTATCCTACGAGGTAAACATGCGTACATGGGAAAGCTCAATTAGATGAAAATTGGATAATTAATGCATTATATATGGGAAGACTATATTAAACATTTGTATGTTTTACAATGAAAGGGACAGATGTACATGTACATATATATACTGGAGAATATCAGCTCGAAATGCAAACAGTTATGAAGCAATAGACAGAGAGGGTCATTGCGAATGATTAACTTGAACATTATATTTACTTGGTAATACAATGTAAGAAGAAAGAGAATAATGCTCGTTGAACAACTAAGAAATAAATGAGTATGCTTCGTTAAAAGTTTGAAATTTTACCATGGTTGATTTTGCCTTTTTCATACGCTACAGGACAGAAATAAGAAAGTAGGAAGAGTACATTCATCAATTGACACAAGGCTTATAACATTTCAATTTATGATTTCATTTCCTTCGTAAATTATTTCACAATCCAACCATTTGCAATCATGAAATTTCAGTAAATAAACAATTTCAATTTCAACAGCAATTAAAAAACGAGCTGTACTTCTGCTGATGAAAATATTTAAAATAGGTAATTCACTTTAAAAGATATTGATAAACCTCCTTTTTAAAAAAGGGACAGATACGGAGTAACCTTTCTGACTGATTTCAACTTTTTTTCCGAGCAATGCAGGAAATATTGTGAGAACTGAATTTGAGGTTCATTGTTAAAGCGATACTGAACTGATCAATTTTCATGCCCAAGCATACTGTTTATTTGCACAGCGCCATCTCATGGTCAACTTGCCAACAGTGTGTAACCCAATACCTAAATCCCACATCGCAGATAGAGGACTCCATGCGGGAACCAACAGTGCCGCTAGGGAAGCAGCAAGTTACGGGACCATACTGTTACAGCTGACCTGAGATGGTCCTAGAGGGGATTTTGTAGTAATGCTTGTTGTACAGTATGGCTTTAACTCCACACATCAAATATCTGTTGATCTATAGATGCACAATATACTACCTTATCCTCAGCATGCTATTATTAAACAGTGCAAAGTACATGTGTTATAAAAGTGCATTAAAATGTTACAGTGCCACAAACTTTCAAACATTTTCTTGGAATGAGTTTCCTCCATCATGGTTAATCTTGATATCATGTTCCAGTGAAAAACCCTCACAAATAGAGAATCCTTTTTTACTAATAACAATAATGATATTCTGTTCTTGAGTATTGCATATCACCTTTAAGATATAACATCTCTATGCGCTCCTATAGAACTTTAAATATTATTATCCTAGCTTTAGCTCCAGCAAACGTAGCAGTAAGTACATTAAAGAAATGATCCTACCAGGTACCAATTAACTTTTAAAAATTTTTAAAATTTCCAATCCAATTCACAGATAATTTGGTATTGCACTTTTTCCTTGCAGTTTAATACAAAGCACTTTACAGTATGCTTCACAACGTACACGTAGTACAGGGACCAAAAAACACTTCAAAAACACCAGTTGAGCTGATATAAACCAATAAATTTCTGACAAAAATATAAACTTTACAATGTATCTTTCAAGAATAAATCAAATTGTCAGAAACATTTCCTGTATAGAGGTAAGAAAAATGATTCCAACTTTATGGGCAACAGTGTTTATGGTGGTGAAGTTTTCCAAGAGTCATATGTAGGGTAAAATATATTTATTTTAGAATATGTCGATACATTTATATTCAGGAAAGTGATAAAATGAAGTTTATTTAATTTCAGTCTTTTAACCTACTGTACAAGTAGTGGCTGAATTTCATCTTTAATGATACAAAAAAACATTTATCTAAGAACAAATACATGAACATTTTGGAATGAATAAGATGAATTCACAAGAACTTCTTGTGGTCTTTGTGCCTTTACATACAATAGAAGGCACAAGACAGAAGGTCACATTTATTCAGCTAACTCTATGAGCTATATCTAGGATTCATACTAACAACAATTAATAATCTACCGACCATTCACTGCACGTGCACTACTATACATTAGATGAAAACTGTGAAAAAGACTTACCGTTGATGGTAGGACATTGGTCTGTAGATTCTCCAGACTTGCTGATCGTCGGCTGGTTTTGGAGCCAAACATCTCCTCAGTCCTATCCACCATCATGGTGTAGTCTCTGTCTGGACTGACTGGGCTGGATCCTTCCGGGACCTGGTGCTGTGAGAGGACACAGTTAAAGACAAAATTGAGTTCTGGCAAAGCTGAAAAATAATTTGTGAGCTTTTTCATGCATTTTATGTAAGTATGGAGGAATATCTGGCAGGAGAAGGGGTGGGCCAGTGTCCATAGTGTGTGATTAACAGAACCAACGATATTATAAATGCGAAAAAATCAGTGCGGTGAGACTACCATTATCATAATCTATCATACATTATCAGTAAGATCTGATCAAGCGTTTAGGGGACAAGCGGTGGTTTGTTTAAATGCAAAGGAATCAGTCACACACATGCAAAGGCTTCCAACACATCAACATACATGTGCATGTAATGCAATTGGGCCCTGCGCATCACCTTATATATATATTACAATGATATGTTACATATTCATGTAACTAAATATGAGTTTTATAGGCATTAGACATGTGAATAACAAGTCCACTAGGAACTGTGGGTCAATGGCATGCTCAGTCATTTTTTTTTGTGGGGAGACACCATGATCACCATATAGTATTTTTGATATGTTCATTAGAGTTTATTTGTGTCTATTCTGCTGTCTCATACCTGTACAAAAGAAGAAGATAGGCACTTGAGGAGACTCAAAATTGCCCCTGAGTTGGTGTTTTTTAAGTCTTCGCAGTAATCATTCTTTTCCGCTTATAGAACATATACACATGTATACCTGAACAGAGGGGTTACAGGGCATGCAATGGGTAGGTCTGAACACCGGCATCTATTAAAGCCATACTGAACTGATGAACTTTCTGCCCTAGCGTACTGTTTATTGCACAGCGCCATCTCATGGTCATCTTGCTTAACCCAATACCTAATTTCCACATCGCAGACAGAGGACTCGATGTGAGAACCAACAGCTCAGCTCAGCTCAGCATGGAAAGCAGTGAGTTACGTGACCATACTGCTACAGCTGACCTGAGATGGTGCTAGAGGGGAATTTGCGTTAGTTGTTTGAGTAGAGTATGGCTTTAAGAGTGAACTTACACTATCCTTTGATGTGTCTGTCTCTCCTGTAGCTGAGCTGGAGGTTGAGAAACTATCTGTTCTTTGGTTTTCAATGTCAAGCAGCATATCCATTTCAACTGAAACAAAGAAATAGTAACTGCTATCATAATCTACAAATGTATTCAAATCAAAAGACAAAAGGGCAACCCATGCAATGGGTCCGATACAACATATGCCTGTCATCCATTTCTTTCATCCAAAAATGAAATCTATCTTCTTTCTTTTAATATTATTATTAAGTATTTGGCGTCACCTGTGCCTGGGAGGCGAAAAGCAAACTGAATCACTGTAACCCTCGGGTCTCTCCTCCCGTTATAACTGATTGGGGTATGCAGGTTGACCACTACACCGGGGTTTCCCCCTACTCTTTTACAAATAGTGCAGTGGGATATTAATGTGCAAAGGTGGTGACTCTCCTCTACATGGGGCCTCCATTTAACATCCTATCAGAGCGATATATTAATTAATGCTAAATTTAAAAAATATAATTATTCCCATCATCACCAACAAACAACACCCCTCCCCCCATCCTCACCCTCCTCCCCCCTCCTCCCCCTCCCCCGAAGAAAAACAAATGAAGTGTAAATCCTTTACCTCTTCCATTGATGGCTGCCATTTCCTGTACATGGTAGAACCTTGATAACCTCTGGTTCAAATCTTCTATCGTCTTGTCCTTGATTGGGAAAGAAATACACAAAACAAGTATTAATACTGGCAAAGGTGAAGATTTACATGTGCATGTACAGGTAAAGTGTACACCTATACAAATTTTATACAAAAACTACACAGAGTACAGAGAAACCTAGGTACAAGCCTGCTTAAAGCCCCTCTAAAGTGTTGGGAGCCCAACAAATTTGAAGGATGGCAAAAATTCACTGGACACTTGTATAATGAAGTGAAAGAGATGTCATTTAACACTGACTTCTGCAAGGATTTTCAGAATAAATGTGTTTGAAGACGAATATCGATGAAAGAATACAAAATTTAGATTTTCTGCGTATAACACAAAACCCAAGTTTTGTATCCTTTCATCAATATTCGTTTCCAAACACATTTATTCTGAAAATCATTGCAGAGTCGAGTGTTAAATGACATCCTCTTTCACATCATTACACAATTTAAGTAAAATTTTGCCATCAAATTTTTGAGCGAATTTGGGGGCTTCCAACACTTTAGAGGGGCTTTCAGGAAGCTAATTATTTATTTTTTTTAATGGCCAAAATTGGTTTAATTTAAAAAAAGAACAATTGAAAGTCTATTTAGAGACAGAAAAAGGGTGAAGTGTGTGTGAAGTAATGTGAGTTAATGCCCTTCTGGCTCCAAACAGACAAAACACATATAGCTTATCCTCACCTTTTCTTTGTTGCCAGCTATCAGAGAATCAACAGCAATCTTTAGTTTCTCTTTTTCTACTTCTAAGTAAAACAAGAAAAAAGAAAAATATAATAAGTAAATTATGCATAAATATCTCAAGGCTTTCACATCTTCTACAGTATATGAAGCAACAAGAAAATAACAAGTATTTGATCAAAACCAGCTTGATTTCCTACTTATCAATTTAACAAGCAACAAGAAAGAACTAATTGGGACTAAGGAAATTAACTTGTTATATTACAATCTTGTTTTATCAGGGCTGAAAACAATGAAAAACAAGAGTGTGACTGAAAAAAAAGTACCTCATCCTAAGGTGAGTTATGTTCTTGATAACAAGTTTCCACTGTGTTTGATCTTAAAAAGTAAAAGTCTTTTGATATGACCATAATTCAATTGTTACGTAATAATTACATAATAGGAACATACATGTAATTTACTATCCTGTAATTTCTATTTTTTTGTAAAGATGTATATAACAATTTGGGTATCCCTGATCTCTTTCTTAACTGAGCTGAAGTTGTTTCTATACTTTGTTTATGAACTCTCAAAAGTATATGTTGCCTTTTTTCAAAGTCTAATACATACCGAAATATGCTAATATGGGTAGTTACTTTTCATCGGATTTAAAAACTAATTACTGTCTATACTATAATGTTATATTAAGATATTATAAATATGCAAAAATGTTTTCTTGAACAAAAGAGCAAAGCAAAACAAAACAACAAACCATTCATTCATTACGAGGATACCAAATACTTTGTATATATGTTTATACAAGTTCTTACTTATTCTTTGTTGCTGTTATGAGTTTATGTTCATGATTTTGTTATTATTATTATATATACATGTATATATTATTTTTTTAAAGTATTGTTTCTTATTATGTTTAACAGGGCCTCATGGAAGACCACCATTATTGGTGATAATTAGTCACCCTGTCTAAATATCAGAAATAAATTAATAATACTGATATCAGAATAAACATGCATGAAATCTAGGTCATTATCCTACAGGAGAGCATAAATTGAGTGCACAACCCAGCGCTACATTCCTCAACAAATCATATTACAAGATTCTAAATTTTCTAAATGAAAAAATTATTTTTTAAATATTACTATCGAAAGAAAATTGCCCTAATATCACTTTACTTGTAAATATGCACATGTACCTTGATCTAGAGTTTTGACTTTCTTGGCTTGGAGATAATAATATTAGAAAGAAGAAAAGAAAGAAGAAGAAAGAGAAGAAGAAGAAGAAGAAGAAAAAGATGAAAAATAAGGGGGAGGAGGGGGAGGAGAAGAAGAAGAAGAAGAAGAAGAAGAAGAAGAAGAAGAAGAAGAAGAAGAAGAAGAAGAAGAAGAAGAAAAAGATGGTGATGAAGAACCTACCTTTATCTAGAGTTTTGACTTTCTTGGCTTGAAGATCATCAAGAAGAGCCTGGAAAAAGTAGAGAAGAAAAATAAAACGTCCACATTTTAATTCTACAATTTGGTTGCACATCACATATTTAAAGTTTGTCATCACATGAGTTGGTTCTCTTCCATCCTCATCATACAAAGAAAGACAGATTCAACAGCTGAAATATTCTGATACAAAATTTGAGAAAAAATTGTGAAATTTAGGGATCACATACGAGAGATCAATCTTCTATTGCTTCTGTAAAACAGATGGTTTAGACGTACAGAAAGAACATTTAGATATTTGTTTGTAATGGGTAAAGCTGATGTCATACAAGAGTGTATGGGTAATGCAACCACAAGTAAATAAAAAATTACAAAAATTCTCTTAAAACTTGCATCTTAAATCATATCATTGTTTCTCAATAAAAAATGTGATGGCTAAAAAATCAAAATTAAAAATTTCATTCAAATATCTTCCTTGCAAAACAATAATTAGACATCAGTTATGTAAAAAATGAAAATGTAAGAACCCTGATCATTGCAATCTAAATTCATTTTAAAAGAGAGAGAATTACAAGAAATGTGTAGAACTTATGAGATGTGTGTGTACCATGCAAAGTAGGAAATGTAAGTGTGACAATCTTGGGAACAAAACAAAATATGTAATCACTGAAATCTGAATCCAAGAAAACCAAAGAATTAAAGATCAATTTGAATAATGAAATAAAATATACGATGTTGTCCTTTGAAAAAACATAAACATAAGTTTTGAAAAACAAATACAGAAATGAATGACTAAAATATGAAAAAAGCCTCAAACACAAATAAATAAAAAAATTCAAAAAGTTTGATTTTCATATAGAAAGAAAATTTGTTGAAGAGGGGATACCATACATAGATAGGCTCTGAGAGGCTCCATGCAGGATTCAGATTGTAGAAATGATATTGTATGTCATCCATTGATGTCACTCATGCTGGTAATACACACTCAATGTAAGCAAACAAATAAATGTGTTCTTGTATGCCATCCAGCTGCAGTCACTAAAACATCCATATCTATGAAATTTCACATTAAAAAATTGTCCTGCTTATTTTAATGTATATCTAAATGCATCACTCTTAATTCAATTATTTCTAATGTTATTAGTATGTTCTATTCTGCATTAATAATAATAATTACTTAAATCAATAATAAGAAGTTTATGTATGACTACTTTTTTTTCTTTAAATAAAACTTTTTTATTTGAATCAATGCCAAGGCGTTGCAGGTTTTGTGAATAAATAAATGAGCCTGCAGCAAGGGCTAACAATCACTGCACATATGCCGGTTCATGAAATCAGTGTTGATCTATATAAACTAAATTGAGAGAAATAGATGCTCTGTGGTGTAAAAATGAATAGGACTGCAGCTGTTACTTACAAGTAAGACAAAATAAAGTAACATTTTTCATTCAAGGAAATATTACCATCTATAACAGAAGCCATACCAAGGGGTCAATCAGCCAAAAATACCTACAAGAAATGCAGTTAGTGGGACCATAATACCAGGTCTATGTTAGTAGACACAAACTTGAGTGATAATTTAGAAAGTGCAAAAACATCTAAATCATGTCTTTTGACGAGTGTTTAATATTGCATAACATTTAAGTTTATACAGAATGAGGGGTTTTTATATTGTGTGTACAGTAAAAGTCATATTTTCTGGGTAAATCTTTTTGTAATTTTCCTGTCCTCTTCTCCTTTTCCTCTTCTCTCTCTCTCTCACACTCACTCACTCACTCACACTCACTCACTCTCAATCACTCACACTCACTCACTCACTCACTCACACTCACTCACACTCACTCACTTTCACTCACTCACTCACACTCACTCACTCACTCACACTCATACTCACTCACTCACACTCACACTCACTCACACTCACACTCACACTCACTCACTCACACTCACACTCACACTCACTCACTCACTCACTCACTCACACTCACACTCACATTCACTCACTCCATCTGTCTCAGTCCATAATACAATGTCAACTACAATTATTATGCCAAACCCACAAAATGTGGATTACATCTATGCTGTGTTAAAAAAGGCAATAATATTTTGCCTGTGTTTTACATTGTTATATAGCAATAAGTTGACATATAAATTAATTAAAGCATTTATGCAGCACTTTCTATCGACAAAATTTCACAGGTTCAATGCAGGAGAGAGAGAGCGTTGATGGAAATCTGAATTTATATAATTGTTATGATTTTGAATTTATAATCTCTTGTTTTGATTGATTGATGGTTTGTTTTAACCCGACTAAAAAAGCATTTGTATGCTAGTATTAAAGTAAGCACCCAGGGGACCAACGGCTGTAAGTCCTCTGGAGAGACTTGGTAATGAGGATTAATGCCTTACTGAAGGGCACTAGCGCATTGACTTGGTTTCGACCCCGGGATATCCTGGTTATGAGATCACTGCTCTACCATTAAGCCATTAAATGAAATGTCAAGATAACATAATTAATTGTTTCTTTTGTTTTACTAAGTAGGAACCTAACTCTAGTGCAAACCGAAAATATATCCAATGTTCAAGGACTTGAATTTGTTATCTCTACTTTTTAAAGAACTACAAGGGTGACATAATTATTGTTCTCTTTTCTGTTGTTATTCTAACTAGGCACCTAATTCTATTGCAAACCAACAAGTAAGTTAAATGTACATCAAATTGACTTTACAATGTCTACTTTTATATAAACTATCAACTCTACAATTATTCTAACTAAGCACCTAGTAAACCTAGCTTGCACTTCAGCTGATATTTGCCGTTGACAAAAAATATTTTACATATAGAGCAGTACGTCAAGTACAAAGCAGAATTACAAGTTTAACAGATCTCTAGTTTGTAATTATCATTATTTCAAACTTTGAACTAAGCACAAATAATCTTTGAAGCTGCTTCACCCTAAGAATTTTTAATTTCAATCAAATTTTGCTTGAGAGTGCATTTATCACTTACTGGGCGCATAGGCAAACGAAAGAGATGCCTCTTTGGTTTGCGTGGTTTCTTCTATAAGTGGAATAGAAAATTAACTTTGAGTAACTCAAGAAGGACCTTTACATATAAAAATCAAAATTTTAATAGGGATTTAATCAAGTTACTATCCCATTCTCAATACTGAGAAAAATCAATGTCACAGGAACAGTATATTTAACCTCATTCAAACTTGATGCCATTAACTTCCAACATAAATTGCAGAACAAGATACCTGTAGTAGAGTTTATGTACCTTATGACACACAGATCAAAGGTTACATTTTTTGGGGGGTACCAATCTGCCCCCTCCCCTAATGGTCCATAGGTAATGGGTTCATTCTCAGGTTTACACAAGCGCTCATCAAAGTAATCCCAGCTTTAGGGTACATTTAATTTAATCTAACAGTATGGAGAAATGAATTAACATCTTGAACCCCAAAAACCAAACAAAATAGATAGGGAGGAATCAACACAAACTAAAACAAAATTGATGGATAATGCTTTTGTCTCCCAAAATAAAAAAATGAATGATTACCGCTTCATGTAGAAATTAGCCCCTACATGACTTTCTGTTCACTCCTAGAAAACACATGAACAAGATAATATCCTTGCCCTAACTCTTCACCTGGCCCCATTTCATAAAATCTGTTACCAATAACAAGTTTAGATCTCTTATAAGCTACTGAAATCGGTGCACTTGACTGGCTGAGAGCAAAATTGTCAGGAATAGAATTTTAGCACTTCTTATTGATAACAAGTTTTATGAAACCGGGCCAAGAATGGTTAAAATCAATAAAAACAAAAAGATAAGTGGCTTGTCCACATATGACGCAATAAACCGTAGCAGATTTTTTTTTTTCTTCCTGTTTTTTTTAATCTAAAAATGGCAAAATGGGATGAAAGAAGTTGCTTTGCGCACATCAAAAGTCCAACGCACGCTCACTCACTATCTGTGTGATGCAAGATACCGAAATGTGAAGTGTATTACGTTTTGCTCGTTTCATGAACAGACTACTTTGTCATATGTGGACAGACCTCGAGAAGTTTCATTCATTAAGAGAGTTAAAGGGTGAGTGAAAGCACGGCATTCCAGGGTGTGCACATTCCGAAGTAAGAACGTAACACAAGGGGGCGCACTCACATGGCTGTACCGCAGACGAGCCTTGAGCTCTGCTGTCTCCGTCTGTGACCTAACTAGCTTGACCTACCAGGAAGGGGTAGGAATTGTGGGTAATTACATTGCTTCATGTTAAGCAACATCTTTATTTCAGATTGTACATATACCTTCTACCTTATCCCTCAAAAGAAATCACATCTAGCTTTGTAGTATGCATATATATTATCACACTGCATGTCTGTGACTAAACATTAAAATTATATGACAAAAATGATGCCTCTTTGCCTTACAATCATAATTTTACCTCTGAATGTGTGTGCAATTGATATCTGTGCTATGAATATTGTAAGTCTATATAAACTGCTCTTTTCTGCGTGGCAGAATTAGGAAATGTAATTTGTCAGGTTGGTTAACTTGATCATCATTTATAGCCTACCTCAAAAAGTATAAGAGGTGAGTAAAGATCTAATACCAGTATATTTGTGCAGTGTATAGTTCTATAACTAGTCTAGTCTCTATACAGATCCTTCATTTTGATACTGTGATAAGTTTGGACTATGGTATAAAAAGGGTTCATGAATCTTTTGAAGTTGACATTAATGATGGAATCTTTTAGGTTTCTTCAACGCCCCTAACCCTAAATGTCAAACCAAATGCTTCCATGTTTCTACAGCAAGTCATTTGCCGAGTGTCAGAAGGACATCAACTCATGTCATAAGGAGTTCAAAATATAGTTGAGTTCTGGTCATGCAGGCACAATGTGAGAAATATCATTCAGAAAGGTGGATTATGCAGTAAATAAAGGCTATTTGTGTATTTCAGGTTTAAAAATAATCAAAATGCCAAGCATCAACTATATTACAATGATCAGCACCCTACACAGATATGGTATGTGGGACAAATCGCCTGTTTGGTCCAAACTTTTCAACTATTTCTTGTCCTATTTGAAATATCAGAAGAGTAATCCTTTGCAGGGAATATTTCTACAGTGGAACCTCAGTATAAAGAGCTCTGATATAACAAGGTATCTGTTATAACAAGGTGATTTTGCTGGTCCCAGCTCTTTATATTCTTTTGTTTTTTTACCCTGATATAACAAGGTAATTTCCTTGGTCCCAAGGACCTCATTATAACGAGTTTCCACTGTACATGATACTCTTCCACAAAAGAATGAAAAGAAAGAAAAAGCTCACACATCTTCTTTTTTTGTCACCTTGACCAGAACTCAACCTCTTCTTGAATGCCCAACTGGCTCTCACAAGATCACATATGAACATTTCTTAATCATAGTGTCATAGTGTATTGAATACCATACCTGTGTCTCCATGTACTTCTCCTGCCATTTATGACATTCCGTTTGCAATTCACTGACGATTTTCTGTAAGGAAACAAGAAGTCAATCATTTAAAAGAGAAAATCTGCAGTGCACGGTTTAGTCCATATTTGACTACAATGTAAACCTAACATTCGGTTTTAGCTCATTCAAAATTAGGTTTAACAAAGGAAGTTAGTCAGAGGTTTAAGTTTTCCTTTGTTAAACTTGATCTTAGTCATAGAGTGTCAGGTTCAACTCAATCATTAGAATACGGAATACAGATATAAATCTAAGTGCTCAGTTTTTTTGGTTAAAATTCATGAGCCATATTCATTTACTTGTTGGCACAGAAAGGGTTACCTCATTCAGGTATATACCCATAATCAATCTCAAGCAATGTAGAGACCATGCCTTTTCAACCTCTGAGCGATTCCCAGAGATGTGTCCCATACAACATATGTCTTACATCATTTCTCAATACGACCACTGAACTCGCCCCATTGCTACTTGTTTGTAGAACTCACTCCCTTCCTCTCTTTGTTTTTCAACAGGGTGCAGCAGTATCCTGGGGTGCCACAAGAAATCTCTAGGGGTGCCGCGAGAAGAAAAAAAATTCTTCAATTTATTTAATTAAAAAATTATTTTGGAATAACGTTGATTTTTGTGAAAAAATAAGTATATTAGAAACTGGTAGAGTATGTAATTTCATGAGGAAGTAGCACTCTAAAACGATAATACAGCGTCTTTCTTCCTCAATCGCTTCACTCACTGGCAACGTTTAGAACGGGATGATTTCAGACAGCGAAGTGCCTGAATACCTCCATATTTGACAGCCAGGTGCCCAGATATATCTTATATGTTTTATATCGAAATTACATTTTTACCATGCTCGTAACATTTAGCAACAGAATAAATCTGGGCAACGAGATGTTCAAATGTCCTCATATTCGTGTATCAAGGTCATTAAAGAATAAATTATCATTCTTTTTTTATTCAGGTACATTTGGTGGCGAGCCTGCATCTTTCTAGTGTGCCGATTACAAAATAATTTTATTACCATATTAAGAATGTAACTTTTTTATTTAGAAAATTTAGAAACACATGTGCCCCGTACATGTGTGTATGGCACTTGACGAGTGCCAGAGTGATGCAAAATGAATATTCCGTGATGACTTTGGAATTGCGTTGACGCAAAACTTTTTTTTTTTATTAAAGGATGCTGTCAGTACAAAAAAGGTTGAAAAACGCTAGTCTAGAACATGTCAAATCATACCTCAAAACTTTCCTATATCAGCAAACGTGAAAATATAGACTTCATTGGAGGGGTGTGCACCTGTGAGTGTTTTTTAACAGAAATAATGGGGTGCCATAAAAATGCTGCATTATAATGCACATGGCTTACTGACCTGACTTTGTTGATATTTTGACATCAACTTGTTCATCTCATGTTGCTGCTCCTCAATCTTGGACTGCATAGGATAAAAATACACGCACAAAGATAAAGCAATATTGAACGATGATATATGCACTATACTTTTCATAAAAGGTAGCACTGACGATTAATGTGCTATGATGAAATCTTCATCGGTCATGTTTGCAAAATGAACCGATGAAAGACTAATAGGATAACTTATTTCTCCTAAATTACATTTGTTGGAGATCTGGTTATTCTTTACAAAGTGAAATTATACAAAACATACTCTGAAAACAAAGAACTACAAATAGGTCCAATGTATCTTTTAATTGTGTAAAATAATTTTTTTTTTTTGTTGACAGGTATTTTCCATATTGTTTCAAAAAGTTTAAGATATAACAAGCAAAGTTTTACCTGTTTCTTTTTGTTTGTTTTTAATAGCCAGGTTACAATGGTGATAAGAATCTTAGTATGTAATTTTGAGCACTTCCTTTAGTTTTAGAGCTTACCAAAAATCACAAATGGTGCGAAAATGGCCATTATAGCCCTTACTATAATTGCACTCCCTTTTATCATATGTACTTTGTGCTATGCATACTTTGTAACATGATACAAGTACGTGTGTGTTAAAATTTATCTGCAGAAACAGTGTATCTTCATTATGCCATCTCTTTACTACGTACCTCAGCCATGATGGCACGTTCTCTGACGACAAGAGTCTCATTCTCCACTGAGTCTAGTCGAGCCTTGAGTTTAGAAGCCTCTATAGCGTAATTCTGCTGGCTTTGTTCCAGTTCACAGTGGATTTCAGACTCCTACAAATAAACAAATAGGGATAGATATAATACCACGGGATATATATAAGAATATCAGATCGAGATAGAGTGCAGTCTACATTTAAAGTTCTTGCATGGCTTACTGTAACATGGGGAACTTTGGTGGACATGAAACTATTGCAAATTTCATGAATTATCCTGACAAAATGATTGAATTAAAATGTTGAATTTTGACACTTCATTTAAACAGTTTCTGTTTTCAACTTCGAGCCAGTGAGGAAAGCCTCCAGTGAGTTGGTAGGTGGGTTGGGTGAGTGAGTGAAAAGGTGAGTAGGGAGTCAGTGGGTGAGTTGGGTAATAATAATAATAATAAATAATAACAACGTTGCTTATAAAGTGCTTACCACCGAAGTCTCTAAGCACTATAAGGAACAGAATAGACTGATAAACAATTGCATATTAAACAAAACAAAAAGTGCAAATAAACTTGAGTGGGGGAGAGAGTGGGTGGGTGTAGGGTGAGTGGGGAGTGAGGGGGAGTGAGTGGGGAGTGAGTGAATAAGCAGGGGATAGGGTTAGAGGGGAGTGAGTGGGTGAGTGGGTAAGTGAGTGGGTGGGTGAGTGAGTGGGAGAGTGAGTGAATGAGAAGGGGAGTGAGTGAATGAGCAGGGGGAGTTGGTGAGTGGGGAGTGGGTGACTGACTGGGTGAGTGGGAGAGTGGGTGAGTGAGTGGGGGAGTGAGTAAATGAGCAGGGGTGTTGGTGAGTGGGGGAGTGAGTGGGTGACCGACTGGGTGGGTGGTGAGTGGGAGAGTTAGTTAATGAGCAGGGGTAGGGTTACAGGGTGAGTGAGTGGGTGGGTGGGTGAGTGGGAGAGTAGGTGAGTGAGTGGGGAGTAAGTGTATGAGCAGGGGGGTTGGTGAGTGGGGGAGTGAGTGGGTGACCGACTGGGTGGGTGGTGAGTGAGTGGGAGAGTTAGTGAATGAGCAGGGGGTAGGGTTAGAGGGTGAGTGAGTGGGTGACTCGGGAGTGAGTGGGAGAGTGGTTGAGTGAGTGGAGGAGTGAATGATCAGGGGGTAGGGTTAGAGGGAGAGTGATTGGGTGGGTGGGGAGTGAGTGGTAGAGTGGGTGAATGAGCAGGGGGTAGGGTTAGAGGGGAAGTGAGTGGGTGGGTGGGTTAGTGAGTGGGGAGTGAGTGAATGATCAGGGGGTAGGGTTAGAGGGGGAGTGAGTGGGTTGGTGGGTGAGTGAGTGGGGGAGTGAATGAGCAGGGGAAGTGAGTGAATGAGCAGGGGGTAGGGTTACAGGCGGAGTGATTGGGTGGGGGGTGAGTTAGGAAGTGGGAGAGTGGGTGAGTGGGTGAGTAAAAGGATGAGAGAGTAAATGAATTGGTAAGGATTGAATAAAATAAAGTGCTAAAATCAATAGCACAACTTGGGGCTTGGGAGGTGGATAACTACTTGTCCTAGGTGGAGCTGTTGTAACAGAATGAAGAGGGAAAAAACCGGACCCGAAGGCCTCTACCGTGGTCTATAGATGCTTGCAGACATTAATCCCAAAGTATTCTTTGTCCGCTTGCAGGCAGAAAGGTGTCAACTCACAATATTTAAAACAGAGTTAATACCCTTCTAACTCTGAAGAGACAATTTAATTGAGTCTGTACAAAGTTTGAATACATACCTGAAGTAACTTAGTCTCTGAATCAGCCAACTTTTTGCTTTTCTTTGCGCAGGCATACTCTAGTTCTTGTATCTTCTCGTTCTGGGCCTCAATTTGATCTGTCAATACATTAACCTACAAAGAAAGTCATAGTATCAGGATCAACTTCTAATGTGGATGTCATTACACACAAAAACAGTAACACAGTATAACTAGACAGGACTTATCGTGAACATGTACTGATGATTAGCCAGATATCTACTTTGTTTTTAATAACAATTTTTTCTTTAGACAATACTTCCTTCATGTTTTCACTCTACAATGATTCTCTATAGAATGTTTCTTCTTTCATATCAATTACCCCTTGTGTGAACAGGCTTTATGTTTAAACTTTAAAGCCATACTGCACTAGAAGCACTACAGCAAAATCTCCTCTAGCGCCATCTTAGGTCAGCTGTAGCAGTATCGTTCTGTAACTCGCTGCTTCCCTAGCTGAGCTGTTGGTTCTCGCAACGAGTCCTCTGCGGAAATTAGGTTTTGGATTACGCACTGTTGGACATTTGACCATGAGATGGCACTGTGCAATAAAAAGGATGCTAGGGCAGAAAGTTCATCAGTTCAGTATGGCTTTAAAACATACCTGGAGTTGTAAGCTGTCTTTGTCTCCTTCTAATCGCTTCATCTTTTCATTAGACCCTGGACTGGTTGCAAGCTCCTGCATGAGAACAAAACAAAAGAGAAAAGAATTTAAAAATTATTAAAATTCTCAACCTCCTCTATTCATAGCTATTTCACAATGTAGTATCATGATTGTAATGTCATTTTTTTTTTAGTACTTTAAGTTTAGTATTGCAGAATTTGTCAAGTATTTCATAATTATTTATTATTATTCTATCTAATGTAAAGTGCATTGAAATGTTTGTAATGTGCTATCAAAATGTTTACATATTATTTCATTATTATTATTATGAATGAAGTTCTTTTCAAGAACAGGTTCATCTGTTTATAGCCAGAAGGGCATTAACCCTGAGGAGAATGATACAAGTAAACCCAGCTCTGGCTATCTGGCTCAAAACAGACAGTTTTATAATCGTCTTCATAAACAGAGTACCGGTATACAACGATCAATGCTACAACACAATTTCCACACGTAGGTTTATCATAAAACTAAGCAGGGGGTTGCTATAACAAAACAAAAATCAACATACCCTTTTAGTGTTTACAAAAATAATACTTTGTGGATAAAATGCACTCAAACACCATGGAAACCTATAGAGTACATCAAATTTTAAGGACAAGCTGTCACATAATTTCAGAAAGTCACGTACAAGAAACTAGAGTCACCTACATGTACTGTAGGTGTAAATGCATGTTGTGACAAAAATGGAAAAACAGCAACAAATTTTCTTTGGGTTAATTCTTCTACTAGCAGATGATCTAATGATTCAGGCACTTCAAATTATCACCTTAAATTTGTAATGATTCTAAAACCATCATAAAGTACTTTTTTATCTTTTGTTATACATGTGAAATGAATACATTATACCGGTAATGCACTGCTTTGTACGGGCAATTAAAATTCATTCTTAGTTTCTTGATTTATCACATGAGGAGGGGTTTCCACTTCCATGCTAGAGCTATTGAGCAATTTTTTACACTCATTTCCTATATGGCATTTCAGGTGTCCATTCACTACAGACTCAGAGGCTCAAAACTACTTGACATTAAACTGCACATTTTATAAATGATTTTGGTACCTCCGTGCCAAGATTTGCTCAGATTCTTCTTCATTTCACATCCAAACATAATAACACATGTCACATGAAGAATTAAAAAAACAGGGAAAAAATAAAGTGCAGCAGGATGGGGCAAAAAGGGAATCAAGTTTAATTGGCCAAATAGAAAGGAGTTACCATATGTACCTTTCATATTGACTTTAAATAGAATATGATCAGAAATTATATCAAAAATAATATTGGTGGCTTGTTATAAAGTGCATACGTCCATCATGACATGATGCTCAACCATTACTACCCAAGGCAAGAAGGGAAGTAAGTAGTGCTCTAGTATATCAAATATCCAATAACACCTGGGTGGAGAGTGGCAATTGTGGATCGATGTTAGTGCCGGGCTGGGAATTGAACCCTCAACCTTTGGATTAAAAATCAAGTGCATGAACCACTATACCATGGCACCTACACAGTAGAATGTGAACACAAATAATATCAACTCTCGGGAGACCAAACTTGATGGGTCTGCCTGGAATATAGACTAGATGTAGGAAGCAAACATATGGCGATCTCATCATATCTGAAAGAGGTCCTTGTCAGGGATTTGGACAAAATTAGAGAGGATCTCTCATCACTAGATATAATGCCTCATTGCCTCTTTTAATGAGCACACCAGGCCCTGATGCTCACCTGCATTCACACACGATATTAACCACGTTTTCAGATGCTGCATGAAGAACACAACAGCACTAATACTAATAGCCCTTTTTCTAATAAACACCCCAGTCACACCTACTGACACCAGCCTGAACACAGATGGGTCAAATAATCATATTTATAACGAACCTCCAATGGTCAGTTTGGAGTCGGTTTAGACCTCCGCTTGGCAATGTGACTGAGATACGAACACAGACAATGCTCCACATACCGGTACACAACTGATGGACCGTGATAATTTTGCCCGAGCTACTAAAAGCAGTCCCTCACTTTCAAAAAAAAGTTGAACAGATCTTGTTTAGCAATGCATGACGATAGAAACTTGTTTCACTGCTATTCTGTTTCGCTTGTGCATCTCGGAACAGAATTTCTCTATGTAGTTAGACGGCATGTTACAAATGCCTCTTATCATTACTAATATTACTGCTCCCCACTCACAAGGGAAAGTAAGCCTTCTTCCATGAAACCCATCTTACAACATAAGGTGTACATGCAGCAGCCTCCTACTTGCAAGCCCACATTATTCATTTTCAAACATGGCAATCATGTTATATGTTCAACGATGAACATTAATTGTCCTAATGTAGGGCCTACAAGTTCATGTAGCAACAACCGAAACCCAATCTGGCATTTCATTTCTTTTCCCTAGATTGGTATTCTTTTATTTCCATGACATCGTCTTGACACCAATGTGTTTAGCCATCTCACGTTACCCGTCAAGGTAATTCTTCTCAACCTCTCTGTAATTCTTCTCAGCGGGTTATAATGGAAAGTGAGAAAATATTGAGACATGCTACAGACTGTAATGACAAGTATGTGGAGGAATGTAGGTAGCCCCCCTTGATTGATTCCAAAGACACAAGCTATGACACAAGCTACGGCAAATATCACTCTGCAGTCAATTCCATACATTAACCAAATGGTAAACACTTGACCAAATTAACCCCAACCCTTCCCCATCCAGTGAAGCTCTGAATCTAACCTGAAACTGAACCACAACCCTAACGCTAACCCAACATCTTTTTTAACAAAATAAGGCCTGGAGCAAAATGTCAGTTGGAATCTGTCAGATCAATGTTAATGATCATAGTTTGTATGACAATTTCTTTGTGTGAATGAGGTCTCAATGAACATGTACATGTATGTGCACCACTACCATGTAAACAAGATGGGTTGTAGCATTCTCTACACTCCAAACATTCTTACCAATGTAGAAAGTCTGAAGCAATTGAAAATAGAGCCTAGATCTGTCTGGTCTGCTTAGCTTGAAAATTGTGACATTGTATTATGTTATGAAAGCATTGCTGGGTCCTATAATGCCTATACAGGGTATACAAACTCAATATGAGCTACTGTAGTGTAAAACAGGACAATTTCCCAATTTCAACATGATGGGATCAAGATTAGTGAAAGAGTCCCAGCACACCATATACTAGTTTCTGAAAGCACGTCCCTATACTAAGTTTTTTTGTTGAAAGGGTCCAAATTCACTTTTTAAGAGTCTTTATGCATACACCTAATATGTGACAGTTTGGAAATTTGGCGGGTCCAGACTTAGATTTTGAGCACCGGTGACAGTGTGTCCCAGATTCCTGTTAGTGATCGAGCCCTGCAGACAGTTTCTGATTTTATACTTGAGACTGTCATCTGTATCACAAAGGAATGTTCTCAATAGGCATACACTCTGCATTTCAATATGATTTTTTTTTTAATGATGAATACCAATAGTACTATAAGACACAGTTGTCTTTCCAAATATTCTATTTAGAAATGTGATCCATAAACACTATTTTGATCATTTTCCTCTATCCTTTTCAAGTTCTTCATACTACCCTTATATTGCTCTTATTCTTCTATCCATTAATACACTATGCATAACCATGCACTTTGAAATATTCTGGAAAAATTCCAAACAATCATCTTCAGGAAAACTACAAAGCTCAAATTTCCATAACTTGGTCTGTTTACAGATGACAATCACAGCTTGAATACAGCCAAATTTGTTCATCCGATGCTTTACTGGTATGTGGTATTCCACCAATTTTCAAAAACACCATTTTTGGAAGATGATCCCTTTTCCAGATCAGACTCTGGGGGTCATCTTTCTTCTAAAGACAAGGTTGAGTTCTGGTAACTAAAAATGAAAAATAATTGTGAGCTTTCTCATTCTTTGTAAATCAGCTTGGATGAATATCAGAGTAGAATTGTCACCTGAAAAAGATTGCTCTTCAAATGCCCTCCGATAAATATGGCAAAAAGAGCAAGCGATGCGTTTGTACTGTAGTCCCATATAGAGTACAAACTGGAAGTTGATGGAACTGACTACTTGTCTAAAATAAGCACACGGGCTATTTTGATCATTCCCAAACTCAATGTGTGCATCAATTCTTATATCCTACATCGTTTAACAATGTTAAATCTGAGATGCACGGCCCTACGTGTTATCAGTGTCTGTGTTATGGTGTAATATTGAAGCCCTAAAAAAATTGCACCTCAAAATGATCAAGAAGTGCCTCAGAAGAGTACAAATCTTTGAGTGACCGGTTTTGCCATACTCATTTTCCCCAATAGACTGTAGTGTTAGGAAAACCGTTAGGAAAACGCAAAATTTCGTTTCGATTTTCAATCATAAGTATCTTGATAATCAGACAGGCGATCGGCTTGTAAAAGTCATGGGATTCCTGACTGACCTAAAGGTTTATAATTATCATTGCAGCATGAGCTAAATCCAGGATTTTGTTTCAGAATCCGAGACAAAGTTACCGGATCCCTTTAAAGGGCAATCCTACCCTTGTATTAAGTTCATGTCTATGAAAGCAGAAATATACAAGAAACAGAATGGGGATTAGTAAATAATTAATTTGGAACAATACAAATAAAATTATGAATGTTTTAAATATACGATCACTATAGTCTGTGAATCTCAAATTGGCATTTTGGTCAGTAGATTGTCACATAATCACGGATCCCTCTCCCGTGTGTTGTGTACAATATCATTAATTTCCATTTGTATCTGATCTATCTCCTCCCTTGGGGCACGACTCAAAATAAATCATGGAGAAATGACCCTTCGAAGTCATACATTATTGTAACATTATTGAACAATTTTAGTCATTTTGTGTGTTGGAACAAATAGGAAAGTTGTCCGCCACTACATCACAGAGATGTAGTCTGGGCAAATCAACCTATTTGATGTTCCTATGTGTATTTTGATTATGAACACAAAAATCCAAAACTTTCTCATTTTTTGTCTGAATTCACTCAAACTTTCACCCATCTACTTCAATCTTTGACTTTCCTACTTTCCTCTGGACAGTCCGTACGCAGCGGCATATGCTAATGAGCAAAACAAACAATTTTATTCTACGTCTCTCACAAGCTCTCGGCTTGTCTCGCGCACTACGAGATTTTACGAGAAAATGACTCTCCGAACGTCGACTGCGATTGTGCAGAAATGATTCCTCAACCGGTGCCATGACTGGGTAAGTCTTGCAGTCCAATAAATAACGAATCATTTTTTGTTTTTTTGAGCTAAATCTGACATTATTTGACAAAGATACGGAGGATAAAAGAAGCTGCTATTTCAAGAAGTTGATTTTGCATGCACTGATACTTTGCTGGATCCTGACCCATCTACAAATCTGATGACGTTATATTCCAGCTCTTTGAATAGATGAGATTCTGACATAAATTCTGATACCAAACTCGTTTTGGCTTCAAAATAAACAAAGCGATCAAAATTTCATCCAAAGTCGATGAAAATTCCGAAAATTGTTGTTTTGCGATGTTCTCTTTGTGCATGAAGTGTCACGTGACCTTCGCGTAAACGAGAATTTTCGACTCTTATTTGTCTGATCGTGCACGAATTGATTGTAGAGTCTAGTCCCATATGTATAATTTCATGTCTTGCTCTGTAACTGAAAAATAAATCATTCGAATTCGACTTTTCGAGTCTTTCTTCAGCTCTTTGCCTCTTTTGCAGTTTTGTGCCTTAATTATATTATGCCCATCTGAACTTGATTATACAGGTCAGACAGCTCAGTTCTAAGTTTGTTTTAATTGATCAGTTGATCAGTGCAGTATGGCTTTGATCTTTCTGTGGCAATTGAGAAATAGTGTTGTGTTTGAAGAGATTGTCAACTGAATCATGAATGATTGTGCCTTTGAAATTGAGGTAACTAATTCCAAATTGGAAAGTAACCACTTATAATTATATTTAGTATTTTGAATAATTGTAATTGTTGATTCTTGATCAATCTAATTGTAGCCCTTTGGTAAATAAATTGTGTGTACTCTTCTCCACAGACACACTGTCCCACCCAGTGCAGTGCCAGCTAGAGTCGACTAACGTTGCTAAAATTAAAGTAGACCTTAGAAGTCTAGCGTTAGATCTTGGGAGGAATTTTTAGTGACTTTGTCTCAGACTTAGGTAGAGCTGGCTAATTTATGAGGAATTAATATATCAATTATTTCTTTCTCTGAATATAGAATTGGGTCAGATTATTTTTCCTGTGACTTGGGCTATAAATTTGTTCCCTTATTTGGCCTAAATCTACACTACCTTGCAATTGTATTATTTTTATAAAAAGGGGTATTCATTGTCTTTCTGGCGTGAACTACCACAACCAATTTCGTTGATTATATTATTATGGCAACAAAGATGTACATCATGTACCACACTTGCCCTAACCTGCATTGTTCTAGCATACTGATAAAACTTGTATTTACTCAACCATGGAATAATCTTTAAAAAGATTTAATTTTAACATTTTTTCTAATTTTCTTTCTATTTTATATCATGACATTACAGGTATCTCCAAGACCTGTCTTCACTTTGGGGGAAAGTGCATGTGTATGGGGATTCAATTCTTCGTGGCGTTCAGGATAATTTGGAACTGCAGAGTGAAGTCTTTTTTGTTCCTGGCTGTACTATTAAGTCCTTGAGGTCATATTATCAGAAGGAATATTGTAGCTACTGAAGATACTGAAATTGTGTTTATCCACGTTGGAATCAACAATTTGTCTATGAGTGTCTAGGATTGGGATAGCAGTGCCTACACAGATTTATACATTACAGCTAGGGAGAAGTATTTTACCTCGCTGGGATTGTCAGCTTTTGTACGAAGCCAGTGTTTTCTACAATCTTAAGCTTCATTCTCTCACCACTTCTTTCTCTAACTGCTTTTGTTGATCTGCCTTCAAGCTGTTGTACATACCGTGACCTGTTTTTGCGTGATGGACCACATCTCATTTTCTTTGCAAAGAAGACATTGTCAGAGAATGTCAAAGTTGCAATAATTAAATGTATACATGTGCGACGTCCAACTTGTGCTAGCAAGTGTGTTCCTTCAGAACTCAAGATGTTGTGGACACCTCACCGCAAAAAACAGAAGAAGATAAATATGCCTCTTTCTACTGTACCCGCTTCTCTGCCGTCTGCTTCTTCTTCAACTGCTACTACCTCATCTGCTTCTTTTTTAAACCAATATACATGTTGATATTTTTTCTCAAGCTATGCAGAAGAAGGTTTGAATGAGATGTTTGTATATTTCACGTGTACTACAGGGTACCATGACGCAAGTTCAGGTGTACGTGGAACTTAAAGGTAAAGACCAGTTTTGGAAACGCCCCTCTCTCAAAAAATTGAAATGGAAGCTCTCATTACCAATCATGTGAAAGAATATGTTTTGACTAAGACGTGATGATACAAATTTTGCCGGGAAACCGCCTACTAATTGATATATTTGGTAAATTATATCTATTGGGACCAAATAGATATCGCGCACGTGGTCGCGTAGTCCCAAATACATCTTTCTGTGTGCAGTGCTTGTAACTTTACTAAGACTGGGCCAAATTTCTTATCATTTTGATGATTCCAGAACCTTGCAGTACACACCAATACTTATATGCTAGATGATCAACCTTTTCTGATCGATTCCATAACGTTTCTTTCACAATGCAATCGCATGACCAGAACTGGTCTTTATCTTTAAAGATACTTGCGTACAAATGTTATGTCTTTGCATTCTACACAGCACATTCTTCCACTGTGAAGTAGTTTTTATTGACCTTGCCATGTAACTTGGTACAGTTAATAAATATACATAGATGTATATGTATTTTTTTTTTTAAACTGAAGTTGTTGGCTTTGTTTGTTTCGCTGTATTAACAGTTACTGAAAGTGTGGAAAGATGGAAATATGAGATATGCTTTGACGCAATTAACAGATGTAGTAGGTATGAGCTAATTTAAGTTTAAGAAAATTCATGCATCTGACTGAAGAAGAAAACTCAAAGCAAGTAATTTGGAGAAAAGAAGAATTTAGCAAGAGAGAGAGACAAGTTTTTTTTTAAAGAGAGCCATACAGAGAGTGAAGTTGGTACAAAGAGAGAGATTGAGAGAGTGAGACAGTTTTTAAAAAGAAAGCCAGACAGACAGAGAGAAGTTGGTAGAGAGAGAGAGAGAGCAAGGCTGCCCGCAGTAATTTTTCCTGGGGGGAGGGGAACAAGAATGCATTTTTAGAATTTTTGAATGAAAAAAGAAAAGGGTTTGAAAATTTCTGGGGGGCAAGTGTCCCCTGCCCCTATACTGCGTACGGCCTTGAGAGAGTGGGAGATAAGAAGTGGAAAATATATATAAATAAGAAGGGAGATAGAGATAGATTTTTTTTAAAAAAGGGAAAGAGAGGGAAGAGAGAGTGCGAGACAAATGTGAGCGACGTGTAGGTGGACGTGGAACAATGGGCAGAGATAATGCATACACGAAATTGAACACATGGGACCAAAGTATATTTAGGAACAAGGAATGACGACATATTATCGCACTTGTGTAAATATAATTAAAGATTATTAAGAAGTGATCGTATCCATACTGATTTAATGGGAATATACCCTAATTGTAAGGATAAGAGAACGTTTTAAGGGCAAATACGAAGTTTGCAAAATGTAAGATTACGTCATTTTGTACGGACAGATGGTCCGAGCGTATGAACGCTGTGTGCGACTTCACCTCCAAAAGTAAAATCGACATCAGTACGTTTATAGCTGGATGCTGACCCATCTAAAAGTCATCAAGTTACTATTTTACCATATTTTTAAAGCTTAATAAATTTCCTTTCATAATTTTCAGCTACTTTGGGGGCCTTCGCAAAATATTGAGGAATTTAAGACGAAAATACAAACTTCAAATTTCCGAAAATAAGTCATCGTTCTAACTACTGATTTCATGGTTTGTTTACTCTTTTTTGAAAATATAAAGATGATATTTCCGTGATTTTAACTTTCAACTCCACAAAACAAAAACAATCATTTGAAAATCTTATTTCATAACGGAGCTACAAGCATTTCAAAACGAGTCTTCTTTCGCGACTTCTGAGGTCAAATCGAGGTCACGCTCGCGAGGACTGTAACTTCTGGAATAAACTAGACGTGTTTTTTCGGGCCTGCCGACTGACTGTGGAGTAGTTTGCTATCAGGGTTGGATTTCCCTTTCAATAATCCTTTCCAAACTGCTTCCAGAGTCTATCATTGTAATCACATGACCACTATTCGATCAACTTTCAAGTAAAGTGGTAGATATTTGATCTTTAATCAGTTATCAAGATCACAACATTCATGGTATTTTTTTTTTCTTTAACAGAATTCCATCATCAAAGCTTTTTAACTTGTTCCTTGTTCCACAGGGAAATCATAGTGCTATAAATACCATGGTTACTTATGGGGTTAGAAATTAGTTTAGAAAGGTCACAAGGAGATCAAGGCATATTTTAGTTGTGAGTAACCCCCCATTTAGACTAGCAAAATTCACTGTATATAACTAAATAATAGTTATTAAATTGTTACTAGTCTGAACATGGTAAAACAAAGTGTACAGTACTTGTAACAAAACAAATTGACCACTGTTTGATTAACTGCAAACTTCTCCGTTTTTAGTGATAAATTATTGGCCATACTTGCAATTTTCAACTGATGGTTTGTTTGTTTTACCCGACTGCTGAGAAAGCATGGGAAAGCGCGTGACGCAAGTAAGCTAGCAGGGGATTGGCTTTGAGTCCTCTGCCTAGTGTGAACAGACCCTATGTTTACAGCCTGTCCTGAGAGGCTGTAAACCTGACTAATGTGAATAAACCAGGTAGCTCTAGGCAGAGGGGTATAAAGCAGACTGTACTAATCAGATCATCAGCTTACAATGGACCATTGAACACTCAAACATGCATGCTAAACATATGACATTTCTACCATTCGGCATGAGTAATAATACAATCCAATATTGTGTTGTGTGTGTGTCTGCTAGAGGGGCATTAATTAGCACAAAAGTCCTACTGCCATACTGGTTTACACTCGTGCCCTTATGCCAGGCACACCGATTTTCACTGCGATAATGAATAGAAAGAACCTGATTCACAAGTGAAAAACATCCCATGGACAAAGAATAGATGGGACTGGGAGAATAGAATGAAGATATATACACTATAGAATTGGTATGCATCTTTAATAGTTCATGAACGATCAAAAAGAGCCCTGGTAAAAAAACAAATCAAGAAATCAGTGTTGTGAAATCTCCCATGTCCAATAACAGCTACCGGTAGGTTATATTTACATGAACATGGATGCTTACAGAATGTACATACCTGTACTGGTATGCTTATTTTAGCTTCCTTCCACATATCCCCCTACCCTCCACTTCTCCTTCCGCGCCCCCTTCCCTTCCCCCTATCAATCATTGAATTCATCTACCTGTAGACAATCATATTTAACTCATTACATACATACATGTATGTAGGCCTACCTGTCTAAACTTGGGAACTGAACAAGATTCCTGTATTATTCATGTACCAGTAGGTAGGTCCTACACGACATACTACAGGTAGGATAGTATGCTTCACAGTTAACTACTGCTTCAAAAAGAAACAAACTTTCTCTTCAACCGTCCTTGTAACATCTCTAAGACCCCGTTCTCACTCACTTTGAAAGTGGTCTTAGTTAGACCGCTCCAGAGGAACGGGTCTTGAGGAAGGGTTTGCGAGGGTTCACACTCCGAGCAGTTTTTTATGGCTCAAACCGCTCCACGAGTCAAAGTGGTCTTGTTGCTATGGCAGCTCAGGTCAGCGGGTAAATTTTTTCGCGGAATACTAAGCGTATGTACCGTACTACATGTTTCGCGGAAAGTCACTAGCTCACTTCCGTTCAAAGTACGCTTCCGTTCACACTCGCACGTTAGAGCGCTCCAAACCGCTCTTAATAAGACCCGTTCCTCAAGACCACCTCCCGAGGTGGTCTTCTGGAGCGGTCCAGAAGTCCACTTCCTGGACCACTTTGACCGTTCTCACTCACCTAAGAACCGCTCCTGAGGAACGGGTCTTAGTTAGACCACTCCAACGAAGTGAATGAGAACGGGGTCTAAGAAAGTGTAATTCTACCAGGCATATCAAATCCCTGATTCCTGTCCACTGGTCTGTATACTCCTACAACCCTTTTAATCCTCTCCCCCTTACTTAATCCCCATAACTGTACCTCTTCCTTTCCAGCGTCTTATAGGAAGTAGTTGGATTTATCTTGCCCATCCTGTCCGATGCTTGGCAGACTTCGTCTTCACTTACAAATAAGGAAGTCAGCTGTGATCCTCTTTACACGTTGACTAATCAAGTGATCTTGCTTCAACACAATTAATGAAGTGAACAATGGCATTGAAATCAAAATAGAAGTGTCTTTCATGCAATCGGTTATTGAATTTGAGTTCTATACAGACACGCCAGATATCATTTCATCCAGTTAAAGCTACGTGTACAAAACAAGATTTTTGAGCATCATATAAGAAATGTGATAAAAAATTAAAAATCACAATGTACATGCCATTAAAATCCTTTAATGCATTTCTACACTTCCCTATAACACTAGTTTCTTTCCTTGATATTTTTTGATAGGTTTATAACTTTGTACACACCTTTTCCAACAGGCTGTACAAATATTGGGTCACCTATATAGTTTACACATTTTCTGCCTTTTAGGTGGCATCCCATTTTTAACACTGTAATACGTCAGTCACACCGCCAAACTCACTCCATCTTGACTCCAAACCGACCCATTTTGGGCCATTCAGGATAATATAATTATTTATTCGGTCTGTTGTCAATCTGTTGTCGGTCTGTTGTCGGTCTGGTGTCGATCTGGTGTCGGTCTGGAGTCGGTCTCGTGTCGGTCTGGTGTCGGTCTGGTGTCGGTCTGTTGTCGGTCTGGTGTCGGTCTGGTGTCGGTCTGGTGTCGGTCTGGTGTCGGTCTGGTGTCGGTCTGGTGTCGGTCTGGTGTCGGTCTGGTGTCGGTCTGGTGTCGGTCTGGTGTGGGTTTCCTTGGTGTGACTGAGGTATACAGAGTATAAATAACTGTGTGACGTAGAATCTTCAGATCTTCAATAAATGAATCACTGGATTCTTCAGCAAACACTTTGAGGTCATGTAAGACTAAAATTAGTCCTTTTGATGAAATCTCTTCCGTATCTTTATCCCGGTGTGGGAGTCGATGCAAATGTCAGCATCAGTCTTTTGCATCAGACTTAAGCTGTGTTCACACAAGACCGTCGCAATCTTAAACGTTATGTTTGCAAAGCCTCTGAGTTTGAACACAACGATCCAGTAACAAAGATAGAGGTTTACACGGGACTGAAACTACTGTATCCCCCCACCCCCCTTGGCTTGTAGTTATTCATAAGATCACTATGGTTTATAAATTCAATCAAACTTAAAAGTTTAAAAACCAAGAGTGTGTCCGTATTTTAAAGTGGTCTGTAACTACAAGATTATCTCAAAGTTTAATACCGCGACCTAATCTTTAAGTGTACAGACTGTCGTGTGAACCCCACTACCGTTCTAAGCGCTCACCAGACTTTGCCTATCTACAGCTGTTGTTTGTTACCTTCTAATTTTAGAAGCATGCATGAATGTTGACAAAGTTGTTATGATTGTATACATTATAAGAAATAAAATACCTATTAGAATTTGTACCATGTACACAGGAAGACATATTACACCAACTCTATTATGTTTGCTTTTATCTAAAGTGGAATAAACAAGGTTTTCATTGTAAGCCTGCCTATACCCAGACGTTGTGTGTCCGGGCAGGATATGTATCTGGACAGTTGATTTAAATCGGTAAATCGAAGAAAATATGAATCATTTGTGACTTATGTCAGACAATATTATTATAAAATACAAATATTTATGGTTGTTAGTGCTATTTCGTGCATACTATTTTGTTAAATCCAACAGCAAAAGTGACAGCTTTATTTTTATTAAGAGTCCGGACACACAACCCCCCATCATACCAATTATTCTTTCTTTGTCTTAATTCTAACAATGTGGGTAATCAAATAATGAATTATTTAAGAAACTGTTTCATCAGGATTTCATTAACCTGAAGGCCTATAATGTAATGCAAGGCTACATTTAAGAAATGGGTTTGAATCAATGGGTTTGAATCAATGGGTTTGAATCAATGGGTTTTTATCAATGAGCTTCTGAAACAAATATACAAGTATGGCAACAAAAACAGACATACTTCAGCTTTTTGTCTTGCACTCATCAGAGTAAAATCTCAAGAATGAACAAAATGCTGAAATACAACAATATAAGCGCAAGCTAAACGAACAAAGTGCAAACAAAAAATAATGGGCTGCGACTTTCTGCCAGAAAGTATACGTAAAGATTAGCCATTTAATGACAAAGGGCTGTAGCAATGTTAGCTAAAATAACACAACGGTCCTCATGAACTTTTTCTGTCGGCGCTGAATAGGGTCAGTGAGCTGAATATAGGCAGCTCCCAGCATGCATACATGTACATGTAGATGAATGAACCAAGATGAACAGTAGTCCTGTTCAGTTTATGCTTCATATATTTAAGTGAAAAGACATTATTTTTTACTTCTTCCTGAGCACCATTTCCAAGAAGATATCAGAAGGGGATACAAGAATGGTACATTCATTTCACTCAAGTACTACGGTACATGCAAGTTACATCACCCTGCCTGTCTAACTATAAGGCTCCAAATATTCATCAACTCTTTGGTCACAAGCAGGTTAATATTTAACTTTTAAGAACTGTTACAATAATCTGGGACCACTGTGCAATACCGGTACCCCCTTATATACTGTATCTTCTTTGGTTGTTTGTTTTACCTGACTCCTAAGAAAACATGTGTATGCTTGTAAGTAATTTGTGGATAATGAATAATTGCAATAAATACTCCTGAATATGTTCTACAAAGTCAAGTACACGTATACCTTTAATCTCCAGAGTAATGCACAATGGGGGCTCTTGTTTGATTTCAGACCCCATTTCCTACTTCAGGGCTTCTTCCATCTCTGATCATCATAAATTCCGTCTGTCAGGCCGATAAACAAAAAGTAAATTTCATGCATTCTTGAGCTACCAGCTGGAATGCATCACAATGTCAAAGGTCAATTCCAAGTCCAACCAAGGTTAGAAGATTAGTCTTTAAATACAGACCCACTAATACCCGTTTTAGAGTGCGTTTATGCTCAACTTTTTCAGGCCAGAATGAGGCTTTTGTTACGTGTTTAGTTCAAAATACGGTTGCGTCCTTTCTCATTTTCGTATAAACGTGATAAACGTTGATCTAAAACGCCGATCGTAAACTCCAAAAAGACGGTTTCTGGGGAAGCATGAATGGACAATCATTTGAAAAGTTACTACTTCTTATTTTAAGAATAAAGGCTTACATCACAAATGTACATGTACTTTATGCAGTGAATGTCCCTCGATCCACACAAGACAGACTGTAACATTGCATGCATGGAATAACCCTGCAGTGAAACAAGCACACAGAGAATTGTACAAAGAAAATTGTTTGGGAGGAGAAGAGCAGTGAAAAACAGATCTATTAAAAGACAGAAAGAGTTTGGACATAAAGACTAGTTGACAGTGATTGATTTAGACTGTGAGTCATTATATGACCAATAGCAATGATATACTGGATTAAGATCCATCTATTGTCAGCAGTTTCACTTGGCAATCCAATTAATATAAAAGCTCTGAAGATTTATTTCAAGCAAAAAAATGGTCTGTTTGAAGCGAGAAGGATATTAGCTCTGTGTTAGAAATTTACATACCGGTACATGTATATATGTATATGGGTTGATGCCCTTCTGGATACTCCAGACTGATACAATACAAGTGTGCAAGAAGAGCCTGGGGAGATATTGAGATGATTTGTCTACCAATATTGTTATCCTATATGTAAATGTGATTTGCTGAGAGCTTACAGGGTATTCAATGATTTCAAATTAATTCATTTTACAAATGAATAATGCCCTTTATGGTTTACCGTAGATAAGAAATGAGTAACTAGCTTATTTTCTATGACTCTAATCATTACCTGTCAAGGTGGACTTCTGCTCTTCACTTCAAACACACTCTCACTTTCACTTTCCCATCTTTCCTCTTATCTTCCATCCCGTAACTTTCTTGCCTATTGAAAGCATGTCACCTCTCTCTCTCTCTCTCTCTCTCTCTCACTCTAGTCTACCCCCCTCAGTCATCACTATACTCTGCGTTACTTACATGTACTTCATCATTCTTGTGTTAAAAACAACACTTATATTTCATTCATTTCTATTTAATTAATATTCCTGAAATGTTAATTATCTCATATACATGTACACCTGTAGTACAACTGCATGTTTTATGTTTATATGTTATCCTGGACCATGTATGCTACATTGCAATATATCTCTGTATAATTAGGATTTATTATTTTGTACCAGTGCTGCCTACTTTGATTGCATTACTCATGCAGTGTTGGAAGAATCTAGGTCTATTCTATCTTACATTCTTTCCATGATGTATCACTTATCTGATCATTATTACATGTCAATGTTAAAAGATACAGTGCATATCTGCAAAAAAGATACACATTTGTAATATTATCAATTCAATGAATAATGAAGGAAAAATTAATGCAAATTCATTTTGCCTGCCCCCTACAAGGGCCCCTAGTTATGTAAAGAGCTGTAAATAAAAAAAATATTAAAATTGCATGAAGTACATGAAGACACAAACTGCTCTCCCAGGCATCTCAACTGAGAATGATATCACCCCACAAAATGAAACCAAAAAAAAAAATCCTCAAGGATTACAAGAAAGAAAGAAATCAGATGTTGATTTCCTAAAGGAATTCTGCGGTATGGATAGAAGGAAATTAATCACTTCACTCTCAAGAAAACATCACAACTACCAACTTGCTTCTTTGCTACAATCCATATTTCAAATTGATTCAAGAGGCTTCATCTTTACGGGTAAAGTACAAAAATAAGTATCTCTGGTGTCTACAGAAAAAGTTTGCTGTACCAAATTAAAATTGTATCCAATGAATTCATTTGTACAAAATCATTTTACCGACCCAGTTTTCATAATTATTGACGAGTCAAATGACAAATACCTTCTTAATGATTACCATCTATGGGTAATTTTCATTCGAATTGACAAATATTGTTGAAAATAATGCCAAATGAAAAAACAATCTTTTCAAAACTCTAACCTTCATTTACCATTTTAATGTAATCTTTTATCTTCATGCATTTAAGCTGGGTACATAGACCTATTGGATTGGGGCTTATATATTAGGCTACATGCTGACTGTGTTATTAGCAGGTCCATAGCAGGATATCTCAGGTAAATTAGACCTTCCGTTCTGAATGACCAGTGATGCGTTACCATGGTAATCAGAGGATGCATATCACTGATCAAGCTGGCTAGAGAAGATATTACAAATTATAAATTGGACTAGATCATCATTCCTTTACAATATCTAAATGTCCAAGAGTTGAGAATTCGTAGTAGAATGTGAAAGTTCAAAGTTCAAAGTTCAAAACTAAAATGGCAGAAAGTTAAGTTAACGCTGAGAAACTGTACCTACAAACTAGATCTGAGAAATACCAGAACATATTTGTTTGTTGGCCTAACATGATGAGGGTAACAAAGGAAGAGAGGATGAGAAAACATAAAAGACCATGATGATGAGGGCAGAACTTATCTTGAGAGAGAAAGCAATGGATTTGAGAGATGGTTTAGAGTTAGGACACTGCTTTGAAACCTCCTACATGATTGTAAGTTCACACCTTAGACACAGAGAGAAGCGGGATGATGAGGAGAAAAAGACTGATCAAAAACTATTGAAAAGACGTCAGAATTGATTGGTTGAGGGTAGATTTCATTCCAAGTAGATCAATATTGAGGAGAGGTCATGAGAGGTCACGGGCAGTTAAGACGCTTTTCTATTGATTGATCTAACTCATATCAGAGGAATCCTTCATCACATATGATGATGATGATAGGAGAAGACCAATGTGTAAAGCATGTTGAGAAGAAGGTTCAGTATGTGGGGTATATTCAATGAGTATTTTTTAAAGGGGATGCCTAGCCTGATATTAAGTTGGTTTTCATGAAAGAAGATTAACTAGTCACACACATCAGTGAAAGTTTAAGCAAAATCTGATTAAAAAGGAGGAAGTGATGAATATTTGAAGATGCAATTGATCAGACACAAATTGGGAACTCTTCACTTTCTCTGAACTACAAAATTAACAAAATTTCTATTTTCTCTAATGAAAATTTTCAGTCATACAAGAACCATCAATATTATAATTGCAAATACGTTTTAAACAAACCCTGTATTAAATCATCATCAATACATAATATGAAAATAGGATAGTTTTCATTGGGCTTGACTTTACACCCTTCCCTGTTTTTATTTCAAATTATGTGGTCCCCTCCCCTTTTTGTCAATCTCAAATCCCTTCCTCCCTCCCCCTCCCACTCTCTTTCTCTCCCTCTCTCTCTCACCACCCCTCTCCCACCATCCCTCTTTTCATTCCTTTGTCACTCTTCATAATCCTAAAAGCATATCTGTTTTATCTCAATATTTATTTATCATTTCCAAAACTAAAACTAAATACATGTAAATGTCAAAAATCCATAAAATAACAGTTATGAATTAAATTCAACAATGCCTGCCTATCAAAAAGCCATTTAGATTTTCTTTACATGTCACTGTTTGACATCAAATGTAAACACAAGGCAATTTATTGTACACACTGTCTCCTATTATTGACATTCCTGAAGTGCTGATTACTTCATAATATTAATATTTGTTAGTGATATTTGTTGAACACACGAGAGCAAATACCATTAGAATTTGTCAAATAGGTTTATGTAATATTGAAGCCTACATGATGACAGAATGATAGAGATAAACCACACAGGAAATGTATACTACGCTCTATGAAGAACGTACATATCGCAGAAGATTTAAACAAAAATCAAAAGTCTATTTTATTTTATTTTATCTTTGTAAGCGTTTTTCATGCATTTTCAAGTAATGTATCAATAGATGGATATGCTCCCTAAAATTTTCAGTTTGTTGCGTGAATGCTTAGCCTACATGTACATACTTGTAAGCTTAAAGGGGTAGTCCACCCTGATATTAATAGAAGCAGAAAAATGTGAGAAAGTTTGAGCAAATTCTGATTAAAAAGAAGAAATTTATGTCTTTTTTTTTAATGAATTTTTTAAGTTGCGATCAATCAAGCACAAATTGTTAACTCTGTGACATTTCTTGCAAGATTCTCTCCTATTTGTTCTGTACTTTAAAAATCAGACATTTTTATTTTCCCTAAGAAAATTCTCAATCATAATTCATCGCCTGGGTGGCAGAAGGGCGTTAGCTCGATTTTCAGGTAAAAAATGAAGCGTTAAGCAGAAGGGCATTAGCACTAAATCGCCTCAAACTTCTATAAAACTAACTTATTTCAGAAAAAAAATTTGTGGCCGTGTTCTACTATAATATTTCTGTTAATCTTTTAAGTTTTAAACCAATTTTCGGGAAGGAAAGCAGTTTAAATATCAAACAAATCTTTAAAAGCGAATAATTTGAAAAGTAGTTTTCAAGTCGCTTGCACGCTTACGCCCTTCTGACAGCCGGGCGACAAATTGTTGCAAACATGTTTCTATACAACCATTGTATGGACAAATCTATTTCGTTATCTACAGGTTGTACATGTATAACTAATGAAATGAAAGTTTATGAAATGTATTGTACAGAACAAATTGGAGAGGACCACGCAAGATAGGCTACTTGTTAATTTGTGTTAGATTGATCACAACTTTAAGATTTATAATTTTCTTATTTTTAATGAAAGGTTACTCAAACTGTCACTGACCTGTTCCTCACATTTTGTTGCTTCTATTTAAACCAACTTTAAATCAGGATGGACTTTCCCTTTGGGGCACCACTCCCCCTTAAAACTGAAATTGAAGGTGTGCATCAATTTGAATTTGATGGGTTCTTTCAATTTTTAATTTTAAAAAAGCCTTTAAAAAACCTTTAAAAACCTTAAAAATGCCTATTTTATGTACTTAAAATAAGAACAAAATATGTACAGCCTTACATTTAGGCCAAGACCAACATTCCATTAAAATTTCATTTCAGACTGCAAAACATCATCAGACATCATACTGCCACAATCCCACATGTTCATATAATTCTATACATGGGAAATAGACATTCCATAATGATACAGGAATGAAGTATTTCAACACCCCCATGATAAACCCCAAAAAAAGAAAAAGAAAATAACCTAGAGTGTGCAGCTCTCTATTTATCCTAGCGTTTCGGCCTTGGCATTCTCATAGTCTGCACACGCAGACTCTAATATGACACTTAATCACTATTCCATAGAGTCTCCAGCTGAGCCTAGCTCTGAGACTCTCTGGCTATCTCAGGAGTAGTTTAAGTACAGAGACTATCCCCGCTTTCACACAGGGGAATTCTTTAAAGCTGATTAGTTTAAAGAGCTTTAAACTAATCAGCTTTACATACAACATTTTTCACACACAGAAAATTTCGGTGCGGAGTAGGGCGGTTTCGCATTGTGTTTACTATTGGCGCGTGCTAATTGGCGCCGTCTTAGCTCCATCCAGTTAGGGACGTATACCCGTTCACACACAAAATGTCTTGCCTCTTAGATACGGACTTCGTATCTGCAGCCTGCTCTGACCGGTCTTTATATTGCGAGTTCGTATCTGTCCGAACATCGTATATTTTGACGTTCACATGGAAAATTTACTTTAAAGCTGTTAAGTTTAAATAAAAAGCTTTAAACTAAACAGCTTTTATATATATGATGAATTTTACCCCTGTGTGAAAAGGCCTTTAGTTGTGCAGTAGACTGTGCAGTTTAAAATAGTCTCACATTACAGACCCTCTATCATACATCTGACGAGGGTTTGCGGCTGTAGACTAGTATTCTCGTTGGTTGAGAAATAATATTTTGGCTGGAGGCGTGTGAAGACTCCTTGACTCCCATACCAGTTGTTTCATTCCATTGTTATTCATCCATTGTGTTACTAGTCAAAGGAAACACACTTCCCTTAAACGCTTTCCCATCATTCCTCTGCATGTGCACTGCCATGTAAACAATGTGCTTGGCTAGATCTAACTCTGACAATTACAGCATTTTTTCAAATATAGTCCAATTTATCTCTTTTTTTTTTCTTTTGCAATAATACTTTGTTACTATTATATAGGTTTCTAGACCATTGTTAAAAATGGACCTGTTTCATTAACACGTGTCTACATGTATGTGACAATACAATCTACTACAAGCATTCACTCTACATATACAAAAAATCTTGTAAAAAATCTACATGTATCCAATACAATCATTGCTATTTGACATTATCTTTTATAATAAATAATGACACATTCTTTATACAGCTATTATTGAACTATTTTGATGCACATTTGAATAGACTTGTTACATATTTTGCATTTTACAGTGAGTCAATATCTTAGTCTTCAGACTTCTGCCAGGTCTTTTTTTAAATGATAAAACCGAAATTGAATTGAAGTGAATTAAAGCAGATGACGTAACTTTAATACGCTTTACATTTCTGTATTTTATAACCAAGAGCTCAGTAAATATGCTTTATAGGAGTCACCTTTGTTTTGAGCAGTTGCCAATCATTTATATGTCCACATTGTAGAAAAATTACTGCATTTTACCCCCACTTCAAATCAGAAGAAGCCTTGAGCACAGGAGACGCAGGCAAATACAAACGGAACTAACTTTAGTTTCATGATAAAGATGTGCCCACTCATTTTAAACCCATTGTACAATCAACTCAACTGTAAACGAAAATAACAGCTCATGCTTTTGTTGTATTTTTGTACTCGACTTGTGCAATGTGTTTATGGTTTTTAGTTACAGAATCCTATTTTTAATATTGCTAGTTTTTGTGCAATGTGTTTATGGTTTTTAGTTACAGAATCCTATTTTTAATATTGCTAGTTTTTTACATGTACAGTGTGTATATATCTCTAAAAGTGTTATCTATTGTGCCTAACATGTAAACATGAATATTCCAGCCATGGCTGTCTTTCGCGTAAAATTGTATTTGTATGAACCATGTTTGTGCTATAATAAAAACCATTTTTGAATTGAATTGAATGAAATTGAAACTAAAGACATACTGTACCTATTTCAGATTGCTTACATATAACCTGGGCAAAGGCATGGGGAAATCAAGTTTTGGGGGATAAAAGGGGAAATTAATGGGATTAAACCATATAAAGCAATTGACAAATAGTGAGGACATGACGTCAAAAACTGATAACCAATTGGCAGTTTGTGTAGTGATTTCCATCGTTTTTTAGTTTTACATACTTTTTCAAAAATTCATAACTTTCTTATTAGTTATCCGATTTTGCTTAAACTTTTTTTATTGGTTTGTCTGATTTTTCTACTTCTATTAAAGGCAAGTTATTTTTGGAGTGGACTTGTACTTTAATGATGCAAATTCTAACTTCCTAGTTCATAGTTTCATACCAATGAATCATACTTAACAGAGCTGAGAAGTATCACAATTTATTACTTCTAAATTATTTCTCTGGTTACGTTTTTAGTAATCATTAAAACCAATCATAGTTTCACTTTTACATTGAACAATAGAGGAAGAGCGTGTATCCTGTGCAGATAAAGTGCAGGTCTGACGTCATCAATAATGAAAATGATAACAAGATTTGTTATTTTAAAAAAAAACCCACCAGTTCCAATACTACATCATGAGCACACACTGTACACATTGAATGTATTCATGAGCCCATGTCAAAATTGTGAAATTTTGGGGTCCGGACCTAGATTTGGGATTCGCATAAACATGTACATGTATGTCCTGGGGGGTGTTTCACAAAGACTAAGATCGACTTTAAGTTGGACTTAATATGGCAGGCCATTCATGCCACTGGTTGCTCTCAGTATTGGTCTCTCAATTATGATCTTTAGATAATATTTTTTCCTTCAATAATGAACTATCAAAAAATGTAAATTCTGTAGATTTGTGACCACTATTTATACTTCCCTTGAGAGACCAATATGCCAGTAAATGGTGAGACCAAACAATGGCATGAACGGCCTGCCATACATGTAGTTAAGTCCAACTTAAAGTCGATCTTAGTCTTTGTGAAACACCCCCTGGGTGCCATTAGTCTTAGCCCTACCTCCATAAACCATCCACCTCTACTAGGAATTATAATTCTGCCTGGATAGTAAGAAAATATACCATGAATAAAAAGAATAATCTATGGGAGATCCAGGGAAACCAAAAGGTTTCATCTGATGAGCTTGAGAAGAGGGCAGTGGCTCTGACATGTTGGAGCCACATACATGTAGAAGTGTCATAGTCCAGTGGTTTAAGCACTTGACTTGAAATTCAAAGGTCGTGGTTAGATCCCGACACGGCACTAATGTCCTTTGGCAATGCATTAATCTTCATTTGCCACACTTGACCCAGGTGAGGTACATGTAAATGGGTACCTGGCAGGAATTAATTCCTTGAAATGCTGGAGCGCTGTAATGGCAGCTAGGCTAAAAGCCGAGGTAATAATTAGTGCGCCTCGGAATAGAATTTGTAGATAGACGGCGCTATAGAAATGCCTATTATTATTAATATCATTATTTTTATGTATGTGCTTAACAAAAATGAAGCCTGTCACAGCCTGAAAACTGGAATCCCTAGATTAAGAGGAGCACCATCACAAACTTCAAGTAACAAGTTCTACAACTTTTACTCAAAGATGACAGACTTTTATATTTATTGAAAATGAAGTAACTTCAAATTCTTACCTTCTTGTCGCCTAGCAACCGTACGATGTACTGCCGAGTGGAATCCTCAACACGATCATGGAGTAAGTTCTCCTCCCCGTTCTCTATGGACCTCTCTGCTGCAGAGCGTAGTTCTGTGATGAGTCTTGGGACGTCTGCGTGTGATCCGTTCTCTTTAGGATGTGTGATGTTGACTTGGTTGTTGGTGACTACTGGTCCATTATCGTAGTCCATACCCTGTATTCTGCTACCTGGTCAAGTCACAAAATCATAAATTCATCACAAAAAATGTCATCTGCATTTCAAGAGAACCATCGGAATAAAAAATTCTAGACATTGTCTAACCACAAAAATTTATGAGCATGAACTGTTCCCAAAGTTTGTGAACGGTACAGATTTTCAAAACCTTCATGACGAGAAATGATTGAAAAACAACACTATATTTGGGCTACATGTATGTGCAAAAGCTCCGAGCCTTTTAAATGACCATCATTAATGGATAGTTAAAGTTTAATGGCGTTAATTATGATTTTCAGTTTCGGCATATTTGATCACCTATTCATTTATTATACAAATGTAGATTCTTCATACATGTACAATAGCATTATAAAAACTATACAAAATAGATCAGAAAAACTGCTGTAGCTGAACCTGAACCTGAAAACTTTTGTTAATACTTTCAAATGAAAATCTAATGTAACTATGTGTATAATAACAAGAATGGCATCTACAGTACTCAAAAACTATAATATAGATTCCTGCAGTACTTACAAGACTCTGTTTTCAGTTTGTGCTAACTACATATGAATTCATACTCTACCTTTGTCAAAGTTTGTGATTGCAATGACAACAACATAAAATATGTACTCACTTCCATTCACTCTCGGACTGATTTTTAATGTCAAACAACCAAAAGTCCAATCAATAGTGATTATATACCAAAGTATGGCACAGAGTGACACTTCCGACAGGACAGCACAAATGCACATGAATGTGTGCTACATTGCATGTTCTACAGTATAATGCCTCAACAATTGCCACTATGTTCTGTTGACTTGCTATTGTGCACATAGTAATAGTCACATTCGAGTCGTGTATTGTGTACAATGCGTAGTTTGGAACCCACATCAGGCTAATTCCTGTTCCTGAGCCCTGAAGCCTGGCCTACTATCTCTCACTCATGCATGACATCACACAGACAGTGAATAGTTGGTATGCTGAGTAATTAACAGTCGAACCGCAATTAGAGAGATTGATTTGATTTTAAAAACAAAATTTATCTTCAGTCAGTGAGGGGTTTGTTATGTACTTTCCTTTCCTCCTGTTTGTTTTAATATGTCTGTCCATCTGTACGCACATGTATCTACATGTATCTGTTCGTCTTAATATGTCTGTCCATCTGTATGCACATGTATCTGTTTGTCTTAATATGTCTGTCCATCTGTATGCACATGTATCTATCTGTTTGTCTTAATATGTCTGTCCATCTGTATGCACATGTATCTACATGTATCTGTTTGTCTTAATATGTCTGTCCATCTGTATGCACATGTATCTATCTATTTGTCTTAATATGTCTGTCCATCTGTATGCACATGTATCTACATGTATCTGTTTGTCTTAATATGTCTGTCCATCTGTATGCGCATGTATCTGTTTGTCTTAATATGTCTGTCCATCTGTATGCACATGTATCTACATGTATCTGTTTGTCTTAATATGTCTGTCCATCTGTATGCGCATGTATCTGTTTGTCTTAATATGTCTGTCCATCTGTATGCACATGTATCTACATGTATCTGTTTGTCTTAATATGTCTGTCCATCTGTATGCGCATGTATCTATCTGTTTGTGTATTTACTGAATACTGACTATTTGTACATGTATATATATACATGTATATCTGTTTGCCTAGGTTAATCACATTGTGATTTCAATCATTTTATTTGAAATTTATTCTGTATCTTAGGCTAATATTTTGTCCTTGTTCCTTAAACTATCATAGTTTACATTGTACATGTTGTATATCAATATATGCTCTTAGTTTATAGTTAAATGATTTAGATTCAATATGTTCATGTTGTATACATGAAGATATATTGTACCTTCTTTTTGTATTCGTATTTGCATTTGTATGTACATGTATAGCGCCATTAGTGTTATGCCTGACAGACCTGGTGCGCTTTATAAGAAGCCACCACTACTACTATTATTATTACTGAATACTGACTGTTTGTAGATAGTATGTTCATTTGTCTCACTCTCTTAATCTGTGGTCTACATGTACAAGAAGGTTTTGTCTGTTTGTCAGTCTCTCTGTTTATCTGTTGATAATGCATGTATGCTACATGTATCCATAATATATTTTATGAAGTGCCCCAAGGGAGAAGGCACTGAATAGAAAAAAGGAAATTAATGATATTTTTGTATACCACAAACAGGAGAGTTATCAGCAAGTACGTTACAATCTACTGACCAAATTCCCAATTTGAGATTCGCATGGATTTAGTGATCTCATATTTTAAACATTCATAACTCCCTTATTATTGGCTGGATTTATTTCTGTATCTCATATTTGTACATGTTCTGTGTGCTTCCATATTAATGAAGTTATTACAAGGGTTGGATTGCCCTTCAAAGATGCATGAAACAGAGGGATGACAGGGTCTGAAATCATTCAAAAACCTGAAAACTAGCATCCCTGACCATTACATGCAAGTTTGCAAAGAATGGCACAACAAAATATGATGAATATGACAATAGAGCGAGTCACGGGAGACTATTAATTACATCCACATGCCTCATCACTTTAGGGTAATCCCCTTACAATCTTACCTCGTAGGGTAATCCCCTCATCATACTAGTATTGGTTAAAAGCAATGGCATAGCTCCCGTCCAACCATTCAGGGGGCACTGGCATGATGGAGGGGAGGGGCATCAATCTTATTGGAAAATGAAATGTGAATTTGCAAGGCTACTGATGCGGGTGAAGTTGCAGGAGGTGGTCAGGGCATCTTCTGTTTTCGTGGTTTTTTTCCCCTCTCCCTTTCTCTTTTCCCTTTCCATTTCTATTTTTTTACCATTGGCATTCCATGAGGGGCACATCCCCCCCTGAAAGGATCTCTGACTGGGCTCCTCTATTGTAAAGGGAAACTGAGGAAAGTCTTTCTTTTTTTTACTATTATTATATATCTACATGTATCTATTTATCGATATATACAATGCAGTGAATGCACACAATATACAAGGTGTACATGTATTAATCTAACCTTCTTTTGTGCCATTATTATTATTTTGGGGAGACATGCCCAACCACCACCCCTCCCCTCCCCTCCCCTCCTCCAAAGACAACCCCTAGGTGCAGTGTCCTGATACCTCAGTCATACCAACGAGACCGACACCTGACCGAGTTGGTTTGGTAGTGTGACTGAGGTAAGACTGACATTTCAGCAGTGATTCTCAGTTGACAGGATATGAATCAATGCAGTGAATCTCATGAAAGATCCTTAAATCCAACCTAATAACCTTACTCATCCACCAACAATGATACACATCATTGTCATATCAAAACTACAATACAAGGAGCAAGATACCAAATAAACTATTTTTTTTTATAGGAGCTCTTTTTTCAATTTGCTACATGATAAATCAACTGACTGATTAATTCATTTATTCAATCAATTTTCATTCCTTCATTCATTCATTCATTCATTCATTCATTCATTCATTCATTCATTCATTCATCGTTCGTTCGTTCGTTCGTTCGTTCGTTCGTTCGCTCCCTCGCTCATTCATTCATTCATTCATTCATTCATTCATTCATCCATTCATTCATTTGCCTATTTATCTTTTTTACCATACTTCTTTGCAGAGCTCTTTTTGAGCTTTCAATTTTAATCTCTCACAGCTCCATTATATTTTTTTCCGCTGTAATATGCAGTGTCCAAGTAGAACTTTTCTAATTTCTATCACCCTTCCTTGATCAACTCCCCTCCAGTAATATTCTCTCTTTCTCTCTCTCTCAATATTTGCTAGATTTTATACTCAAAGGTTGAACCTTGCAAAAGATTGAGAGAGAACGAATTAAGTGCATGTATTATCTGTTGACAAACATCTGTCTCTTAAGGCTTGGTCAGATATCAGGGGGGTGTTTCACAAAGACCCTAAGTTGAACTTATCTCTAAGTTGGACTTAAAAGTTATGGAAAGCCGTAAGCATCTTTGAAAATATTTTCTAAAAGTTATTTTAAAAGACATAAAGTGTTGATTCAAATCATTCATATTTTCTATTACCAAGGAGATTTCATGTTCTTGATTTGGAATTTATGGAAAGTCTAAAATACTTGAATTTTTGCTTTTGAATATATTTTATTTTAATGCTACAAATGGCTCTCCATAATATTTACATTGTAAGTCCAACTTAGAGTTAAGTTCGACTTAGGATCTTTGTGAAACACCCCCACATGGGGCGCCAAATCGCCACATTTTTCTTTGTTTTAATGTGTAAATGAATGGCAACTGGGCAAATCAAGGACTGGCGCAGATTCACCGAGGTCTGTGAGTACAAAATACAGAAATGTAAAGCATATTACAGTTTACGTCATTAAAACATGCATCATATGTGAACGAGCCGTTAAACTACTAATATCTTACCTGCAATAATATCGTCCATCTGCTCCAAAGCAGCAGCCAACATCTGGCTCGCATCCGATGCTAGATTTGTCATCTTCGCCGCTATCTAAGAGACAAGAAGAATCCAGAAGGTACCTATAATACCAGAGAAGATGGTAGAAAACAGGTGTAAAGAAAGAAGAATCTCTTCAAATGGAGATAGAAGCTTCAAGAGAAGGTTTGGTTTGGGTCAAGCAATTGCATCATGAAAGAAACTCTCTAGAAATTATTCTGAATGGTTGACTACAGTATGTAACACAAATGACTATTACGGTATTGTGCAGTTTTGGAATAAGGAATTGACTCAATCGTACAAGCTAAAAATCAATAATATGACTTGCAATGCACACTGATAAAGCTGCAAAATTTGGTCCAAAGTTGTAAGCTGTTTATCGTCACATGTCGACCATGAGAGCATTTCATTATTAATTAATTACTATCGTACTAAACAAGGAAATAAAAGGTTAGAAAACTCTCAAAGTATTTTTGAACTTTACCAGTCTAACCCAATCCTCTCTTTAATACAAGGTAAGGAATCCCTCTTATAGAAGAATGAAGCTCTGTAAAAACCTTCTTGTTTGGTTAATGATGAAAAGTTGAGAGATAAACCAGAAAAGAGACAGAAAAAAGTCAGTAAAGACCTTATATTCTCTCAAGTGCTTAAGATCTGCTGCTATGGAAACTTGGAACGTAATGACTTTATATAAAGTAGTACTCATCATAAAAAACAAGTTAATCCTACATGTAGCAGACGCACGCCTTTGAACAGAGCCCTTTCCTTCTAGCAATTTTAAGTCACGTTTACACCCCAACCCTGAAGAGAGAGGTCACGAGACTAGCGTGTCTCTACAGCTACTGACGCGGTTCCTTCTTCCATCACCCCACTCATGGTGAGGGAGAAGTGTGCTACAACCAACTGTTGCTATAGCAACTACATCATCTTCTTCACTCCCACATCAATTAAAAACAAAATCCTCCCAGTTCTTATACTACTCTTGATCTAGAAGCTCATGTATTATTCATTTTCTTACCCTAGATTGTCCCAGGGTGCACTCTGTTAACCCAGATCTCTATGGATGGCGGTTGGCAGCTCAATATGGAGAGCGGTGTGGTCCAAACACCTTCAAATTCAACCAGTATCTCAGCTTTTTACGCGAAATTCCAACACAATTCTTGGTTGGGTAAGGCCTTCAAATGCCTTATTCCTCTCAATCTGTCTATTCGGCGCTCTGTCACTCTCTCTCTCTCTGCTTCAAAAGAAGTCTATGAATCTGTCCAAAGGCGTAACACAACTGACAATGTTCCTGATGGTATCAGTACATCCTGCGATTGACTCTCCCACCCCTAGCCCAAAAGACGTCCAGGGAGTTCAGAGCGGTGTCGCAGGCTAAGACGCGGATGGCTGGGATGGCGGTTGATGGGGTAGTTTAGATGACGTCATAGTCTAGAAGGATAACATTGATGGTCATGTGCTGAGCATGGAATGTTTTTGATCTCTGAAGATGGAAAATAGACTGAGGGTCATGTGACACACTGTGATCCCTGGAGACAGAAGTTGGAAAATAGACTGAGGGTCATGTGACACACTGTGATCCTATCACCTTTTCATACCTGCAGGAGAGAGAAAGAAAGAAAGATGATCATTAATGATTACACAGTATCTGTTTAATAGCCCATTCAGACTGTAGGGAATTTATACAAAACTCGTACAGTCAAATCCGTCTATAGCAACCGCCCAAGGGAAACACAAAAAGTGGTTTATGTAGACAGGTGGTCTTTGTAGACAGGTTCCTTTAGTAAATGTTTCAATGAGAAACCATTTTCAAGGGAAACAAAAAGTGTGGTCTTTGTAGACAGGTGGTCACTAAAGCAGGTTTGACTGTATGAAGAAACGTCATAATGCAAAGAGTCATTATATAGTGAAAGCTGCAAACTGACTAGATATCTAAGTCATATAAAGAAACTACAGTAGTATTCTGAAGAGATCAATTGACATGACAGCTGACCAACCAATCATCAGTACATGTATGTGCTCATGGTAAGCCTCGCCCTGTTATACACTAATGTTCAGAGTCAGACTACTGTAAATCTCTGTGTATAAGACGTACTTTTTCCCGCCGAAAAAAAAATCGAAAGTCGGGGGTGCGTCTTATACACGGGTACAAAACAAAAAAATGTCCCCCAGCTCAGTCATACCACTCGGAAACTAGAACAACACTACTTGAATGTCAGGATTTCTGTTTGGACTTAGAGGAAAATTTGTCTGTCATCTTTAGTTTTAAAAACAAATGTTCATTATTCTGATAACTTCATTCAACATTGTTACTAATATTTGTGAAATGTTCATTATTCTGATACTTCATTCAACATTGTTACTATTATTTGTGACAAGTTCACAAGCAAAAATTGGCGCCTCCAACTGCACCTCGCAGTAAAAAGAAGGTCCTTCCCCGCGTTTTTTTTTTTTTTGACCCAAAATATAGAGGTGCGTCTTATACACAGGTGCGTCTTATACACAGAGATTTACGGTATATATCGGGTCCATGAATTTTGATGGAGTTTACGTTCGAAGCGATGCCCAAACATTTACTTTGTTATACAATGTGACATTCACAATAGAAAAAAAAAGGAATGACTTAGTGTATCGCTATAAAATTCTTGAATAGGTATACCATGAATTCCGGTAGTTTGAATGCTGGGTTAGACTGAATTGAATCTCTTGAGCAATACCATTACGACCAATATGCACTATTTGTTCCAAAATGACAATGATGCTGAATGCAGGGGGTGTAAACTTGTGGGAGCAGTGAGCGATTTATCTGTGGAAAGCCTTAAACAATTTTCTGGAAAATTGAAAAAGAGCTCTGGTAAAACCGTGAAAGGCAATGAATATCTTTTTTAATGTCTGCAAAGAAACAAAAGCTCCTGTAAACAACTACCGGTACATAAATATACTTTTACACTGTGTCTGTCCTTTGTTTTTCTGTAAGAGGCTTTTATATATTTATACAAGTACATGAGATTTTAATATTTTTTTACAAAATGCCTGTACATGTATGCTGGAAAGAGCAGGAAAAATTTTGGTTCATTTTAATAGTGCCCATCATCACTCTACCATATTACACATTAAAGGACACCATATTCCATTTCAATATTGCCCATGGATCATATTATGACCTGAAGATGAGCGTATTGATTTCAATTCGTGAGCAATTGATGCTTTCCTAAAACAATAATGCAATATAGGTATGTGTATAATTATATTTCTGAGTGTGCAATTTATCCAGGCTACATTGTGTATCCTACAACAGTTCCCTTTGTTCAACACAATACACAGCATGTAACTCAGCATGCATGGCTCATTATCACTATTTACTTGTCAAAACAAATTCTAATTAACCCTACCTACATGTACATGTATGTATGAAACTCTCGAGAAACAATTGTGTACTTCTACATGTACATGTAGGCTTCTCTCTCGCAATCTCTCTCTCAATCTCTCTCTGTCTCAATCTGTCTCTCTCTATATACACTGTAGGTATGTCTTCATCAGCTCAAGATTGCCAAATAGCCCGCTATTTCTGATTTGGGAAATAAGCCTGAAGTTACAAATCGCGTCTTCATCTGCTCGAAACTCGAAACTCGAGCTCGAGAAATTAGCTTGAGATATTTGCTCAGCGTTCGCGCAGAGTACGAGTCTTGTGCGAGTCTTCAGGGTGGTGAAGACGCACCGGACAAAAAGCGGGATATTTTGCAAACTAGCCCAAGATATCTTGGGATGATTATCTCAACCAAATATCCCGCTAATTGCAACGGCGGGCTGATGAAGACGCAAATTAGCTGGATAATTTGCGATCGGGATAGTTAAAATAGCGGGTTATTTGGCAATCTCGAGCTGATGAAGACAGGCCTAATCTTTCTCTCTCTCTCTCTCTCTCTCTGTCTCTCTCTCTCTCTCTGTCTCTCTCTCTGTCACTCTATCTCCCAACAAACATTCACTCCTTTCTTTCTGTCTTGCTATTGATCAACTAATCAAAGAATACAGGCTAATCATTAACATGGACTGCTCGGCTTTGTCTCAAATTGGCATGCTTTTGGTATCAGCCTTTTTCTGAAGTCGTTGAGTCATATTAGAGATAGAAATTGGCAAGTACATCCAAATTGTTCAAGGTGTAATTCTTTTTCATGCAGATCAGGACCCAAACCAATGCATTATTGGCAGCGTTAATCAAGGCATATTCTCAAATGGTTTGTAACCTCTACAGCAGTGTAAGATTGTATAAATTGTTTTGTTTTGGAGAGCTTTTATGGGCATTGCCATTTGAAATGAGAATTCCTTTTAATAGTCACAGCGGCTTTGGTATGGTACATGTTTTACTCTTTTTTTTTTTTAAGTCTCTTTTGTTTATCTTCCAGAGCTGTTTTAGAGCTTTCCCAAGCTAAAGTGCTTAATAATTTTGTGTTTCTCCTCCTCCAAACCCCCCTTCACAATTTTGTTTCCATTGCTCTCTCTCTCTCCTGTTGTGTACATATATTGTATTCACTACTTGAGAGCAAGCTACACATTATTTGCATTCACACTGCGAGCAAAAACTGACAGTTTTTCTCACATTGCAGTGTTTCATCAGAAGAGGCTAAGCTACCCATAAACACAACAACAACAAAATTAAAAACTCACCTCTAGAGTATAAGCAAACACCAACGTTTTTTTAATAGGTTTTTCAAGTACCTGGAAGTATGTACGGTACATGTACATTACAGTACATGTACACGTGTGGTAGTTCAAAAAAACAATTTTTTCAAATTGGTTTTTCTGCAGTGTAAAATGGGCCTAGTTGTCAATGACAATGCTATGATCAATTTGTTTTGTACAGGAAACATTGATACTGTCAGGCAAAGATCATAGAACTTTCCTATCCTCACACCTACAGGAAGCTATTGGGAAGGGCAAGCCTCTGATACTCACATCCGCTCTTTATTCATTCATCTTATCTCATTCATGTTTGGACTCTCGCTTTGGTTCTTTGCAATCCAATGAGCTTTGGTTCTTTGCAATCCAATGAACTGCATTCATACTTTCAGCATTGAAAAACTAGCTGTGCCTCAATAAACTCTCAAACATGTACATGTACATTTACACTGTATGCCTACCTGTAGATCAAAACAAAGAGATACAGCTTGCCTAATACACCTGTACCTACTGTACCTCCTTGAGCAATCCAGAGATGATGATCAAACTAAAATCTGTCAATCAATGAATCCGTAAATCTCAGAACATCATGTTCATGTTTGGACTCTCGCTTGAGTATTTGCAATCCAATGGCATTACTGATTCAGCCAATTTGAAGTGTCCACATGTAATGTGATTCCAAAAATTAAAAAATGTATTACTTTCTTATCACATGTCTGATTTCATTCAAAACCTTTACCAGTCTGCTTCTCTGATTTTTCTGCTTTCTTTTTAATAGAGTAGTTGTCAATCAAGGTTGGATTTTCCTTTCATGGGCTGTGGACACAATAACATCATGCATCAAACTAAAATTTGTCAATCACTTGTATTGTAATATATATACATTATACAGTAAATATCTTGTCTTTGAAGCCCCACTTTGGCTGTTTGTAATCAAAGATACTATACGGTTTTCACACTGCCTTACAGTACCTTTGAGGCGTCAATCCTTCTGCTACAAACATAAACAAAAACTGCACAAATATTTACCGTTTTCTAGCAAAATACTACAATTCGTTTTGCATTGTGTTTACAGCTATTGAATTCTGTTGACCATGGTTCACAGGAAGTTCAAGGTATTCAGTCATGGGCAGCTGAAGGGGAAGTTTGACCCTTTATCTAGCGGTTCTATAGGACTGACTGAAACCCCCTTATTATAAGCTCTACATGTACATGAAATTGAAACCCATCTCCATAGATCTAGGCATCTGGTTATATGTATATGAGATGGCAAACAACCACATACAGTACATGTACAATGTAGAAAGTCCAACAATCTATGATCTGAAAGTCTGCATGTAGTGATGGCTTGGGCATTTGTGGTAGGGTTCATGCCTTAAGTCAAATCTGTAGCTCCTTATTACCAGCTAATCAGAGTTATAGAGGATGTAATTTCAACCACCCACCCCGACAGTCCCTGGCTCCCGTTCATAGATCCCCTATTCATTTGTACATGTATGTACATGTAAACTTAATACAGTTACTTACAATATCATACAATCGGCATATTAAGTAATGACCCACTCAAACTCGTCATCTGGTATCACTATCATCATCTCTCCATGATCCCATCCTCCCACCCCTCAAGGCATCCCCATTAGCCTGCCTGAACAAGCTTCAGCTAGCTTCAGATATGAGACCGATCAGCACACCTCAAGGAAATAGTTAGACCATGGACCCTATCATGGTCAGAACTTCAAGTTCTCTGTTTCCATTAGCCCAAACTGAGAACTCCCTCCTACAGTGTAACTAAAGGAATTAGCTAAAGCTTTAGAGCATAAAGTGTCTCTTCACCAGAGAATCAGACTGCTATTAGCGAACAATGTCATGAAAAAGCCATAGCTTTATACATGTAGTTTGCTTGAGTTATACCCGGTAAGCTTAAACTATACAGGTGTGTATTAATCCCAAGCGCAAGGGTGAAAGTGCCTGCTATCGATAGTTTGGTTGTTTTGATACCTGACTGCTAAGAAAGCATACATACATGTATATTTGCTTGTACTGTACAATGTATGTAAGCAGCCAGAGGACTGACAGCTTTAAGTCCTCTCTGAGGGACTTGATAATGAGGATTAATGCCATACCAAAGGGCACTAGCAAATTAACTTGGTTTCGAACCCGGGTCCTCCAAGATGTAACCAGTGCTCTACCACCTCCTGCTATCTGCATTGTCACTGCAAATTAAATATTTCAATATGATCATTTAGGTCATACATGTAGCTGTGGTTGGGCTAATTTCGCAACATCAGAATTAGTGGGGCCATTTTAAAAACTAGGTCTAATGAAAACAGGCCTTATATTAAAGGTTCTATGACATCAGACGACCTCAAATTCCACTTTTAACCTATTGTACAGTAATTATTCATCGTGAATCTGATGATGAAAACAATTTCCAGTCATTTTCAATCACTTAGCTGCAAAATGAGAAAAACAAATAGGTTTCGGAACGCCCCCTGAAATTGTTGAAGATTACGTAATCCCTGTGACGTCAGCGGGAGAACACAAAGCTGGCTTGAGCGAGAGTAAAATGCGTGATTGTATTGGCTTTGTGCGTTGATTTGTAAAACCACTGAGTGAACTTTGCTGCTTTGGAAGTTATTTTTTTCGCGAAAAATGGATCATTTGCGTGGGAGTGACAACGAAGATGGATTCTTTGAACATTCTTTGTCTGACGGAGAAGAAAATCTGCCTGAGTTTCAAGAGGAACTTGAGGAAAAAGATGAAGTTCCTGCTGCTACGCTGCTCCTGGAATATTGCATACACTACTGACTGTTTCAGCCTGCCTTTCCAGATCCAGTGAGACTGAGAGAAGTTGAGACAATTAATTTTGTCGGCGTTCGTGATAATCAGGAAGACATCGAAAACTTGGCCACAATCATTGGTGAGAATGATGTAAATAGCTATATATAGGAGCATTTATAGTTATTAAATTTATATTTGGGTTGAGACAATCGGCACTATTCACATGCGATGCGATGTACCCGGTGATGTGCACATAATATGCTGTAGCCGTAGCTACGTAGGCCTACACCGCACCGCCCAGCTGCGGGGCAGTGAATGCTTTGGTGGAGGCCGGAGTGCGTGGCTTACGTAATGAAAGTCACTGACTGAGCTGAGCTGACCGAGCTCCGAGCCAGGATTTGCGACACCAAACAAAACAATACTCGAGCTTTTGTATTGTACGATTGGCTTCTAAGTTCTATTTACTTTCGATCTAGATTATTGAAATCTATTTTCAGAAACAAATCACACATAGGGTCTAGACTCTAGTCTAGATCTAGTCTGCAATGTAATGTTAATTGTGAAACTAATAAAATCTTCAAACATTTACTGGATACATCATGTACATGTCCTATTTTTTCACACGATTATAGCGCAATGAATGATAAGATGAGATATAGGTCTAGGTCTACATAATAAACAATTTTTTTATACATTCATTCAGGTGTTCATGCAGTGGATCATGGAGGCTACTCTGCAATGCTGAAGGTCGTGATGACCATCTGCTTTAAAGAACTTCCCAGTTCACGCAGACAATGTTATGAGCCAGAGGAGTTGGACTGCATCACAGACCGTCCTGGTTTCAGGAGTGTTTGGATAGACAGGTGGGTACTTGAGACCGCCTTCTACCAGTACCGCCAGAAGTATACTGCCAACAAGCATGACAAGATACCACTGAAAATGAGTGAGTATTCACAATTTTTAGTCCGTACAATACATACATCGTAGTTCCACGGTGGAATTTGGTTATAATAAACTCCTTGGACCAGAAAAACTACCTGTTTTATCGAAACCATGTTATATCAGGGCTAAAATACAATAGAATACAAAGTTGGACCAGCAAAATTAACAATAGTTTGTTACATGTATCTCATTAAGGTTCACTGTACAGGCACAATTTTTTTTTTTTTGGGGGGGGGGGTGTGCTGAGGGTGCCAAATTATTGAATTCAGTATATATCATAACTATGTCATCAAGATGTCTTGGATGAGACATTAAACGATATGGGTGATTCTCTGTTACAAAGTTCGAACCCCACTGTTCGTGTCCGCACCCCCATCGCTACCTCACAGACTTCATTATTCATGTACGTACATATTGTAAAATATAAATGGTGCGATGTATTAAAACAGATATGATTGATAGAAGTGGTGGTTGTTGCATTCCATGGTCACATGCCATCACTGCTTATGCGTCAAATTGTAGTGACGTCCTAATAGTAGATGCAATTTTAAAAAAAATTATTATTGAATGATATTGAGTGGAGAAAAATGGGAATTGTGCACTTTCCCTTTTATTTCTGTACATGTATATATTTGTCTTGTCAAAACTCTTATAGATAGGAGGTAGATGTTATCTCTAATGGTTTGTGTGTTTTTTTTTGTTTTTTTGTTTGTTTGTTCATTGCAGGAAAAACACCCACGTTGCCTATCGTCAGCTAGCTAGATTGTGCTGGGGATACCTGGGAAGATCAGTGCGAGTTTCACTGCCGTCCTGCGCTGTAATTCAGATCCGACAACTTTCCCTTCCTCAGAATACAGAGGATTTGAAGAGGAATATACAGATATTTTGTTGGGCATGGGGTGTAGTGTGATTCATTCAAGATATGGATGTTTGCTTTTCATTTTTAAAATTTATTTTGAAGGTGACATTGATATGTTACTTACTTTTCAAACATTGTGGCTAAAGTAATTTACCTTAGTTTAATGGGTTACAAAGCTTACTAAAAAGGGATACCGGTAAGTTTTTTAATTTTCACATGATATAAATACCTTCTAGAGCTATAGGTTATCTTCATTGGTAAATGTAATTTCTCTCATAAGAGTATCAGAATTTATAACATTCCGCTTCTTATCTCCTCAAGGTTATGTATGTATTTATTTATTTATTATTATTATTATTATTATTATTTTCTTGGGGGGATTCTTTCAAACTAAACTTGTGACCTACTGTCTGTAGGTTTAAAGTAGATTAACATATGAACTCTCAAAAGGGTTAATTCATCCTAGAGCAGTTATTTGCTGTCAGCCAATGTTTTCTGTTTAGAGCTATAAAATACTGGAAAGTAAATGTGTTCTCTTATAATGACTACTTATTTTCGTATGATATTGCAGCTACATATTGTACTAAAGAATATCTCATTTGCCTCATCTCTCAGTTGATGCCCACAATCAATGAGTTGATTATTATTGTACTATGAAGGAGGTAGATCACACTTGTCCTAACCTGCATAGTGTACATTTCAGCAGTCTTTCTTGTAGAACAATTTTCCACCAGATGTTAAAGATACTACATGGGTGAATATTTTGGGTGAAAGTTTTCAATAGTTGTCATTTTTAGAGAAATAATGGATGAAACTGCAAGGCAATCATTACTTCCGTGCCTCTTGTTTTCTGATGCACTTAATTTGGGATAAATATTTCAGCATGTGTTTTCTTGTGTTTTATACCTTAAAATGCATCAGTAAATTCAGTATAATTAAATCAGTTCTTTTGAAAATCGTATTGAAGTATTGAAGATACTACATATTCAAATTGATGTATTTATTTAGTCAGTGATTACCCCATCGATTTATGCTGTTTAGGGTCAAGACAAGACAGAGAAACTAAATGGAAATTTGAAACTTTATTAGCTAATATGGGAATTAGAAATGTAAAGTACATGCACCCAGGGGCGGATCCAACCGGCGCCAAGGAGGGGGCCGAAAAGGGGGTAGTGAGAACAATTTTTTTTTTTTTGCCCCGAAAATTGAAAATTGAAAAATCGTGCTGGCGATTTTTCGCTCAGTGGGGATGGGGAGTGAGTAGTGAGCACAATTTTTTTTTGGCCTCCGACATTTTTTTAACCACCACCCCTTGAGCGCCAGGGGAGGGGCCCATCTTCTTTTTTTTTATAAAGAAAGGTGTTTTTACCTGTTTTTTCCGGGCCCCTGGATCCGCCACTGCATGCACTATTTCATGGTGTAGCTATTGTAGGACAAATCAACCTTCCAAATGGTTTATATATTTTTGTGTATTTTTCTACCATGTCTTTCATCCAAAGCAACATCTTACACACACTCACTCACAGTTTTAGTTAATGTGATATATTAAAGTGGACCAATCCCCAAATACATATTGTGCTTTCTTTTATCTGTTATTTTCTTCATACTCCTAAAATGTTAATCCTAACAATGCTTCATAGTAGTTCGTAGTTTATTTTATTCAAACTAAATGTAACACATATTATTTCATTCAAGTGATTGGTCCTCTTGCAATCTTGCTTACTTTACTTTTCACATGATTAGTAAACAGTAAGGAGTGCATTGAATTCAGGATGGAAGAGCAGAGAGGTATAGAACGAGATGCAAAGAGATATTGTGTGTGTGTGTGTGTGTGAGAGAGAGAGAGAGAGAGAGAGGTACGTTGCAAATGATAGAGATAGGAAAAAATATTGCAAGAGAAAAATTGTGATAGAGAGAGACATTGCAAGAGATAGGGACAGAGTAATTTCCAGAGAAAAAAAAAATTGTGAAATTCCCCCTAAATTTTCAAACCAAGGCCCTGACTGGCAGGGGGTAATAATAATTCTTTGGACCGCTGAAGGGAGTTTTATTTTTTTCCAAGTGGTTGAGGGAAAATAAAAATGTAACATCATTGTAAATTTTGAAAAATTGAAAGAGGAAAATAAATGAATTGAATGTTGAAGATGGCATGCACCCCATCATCAAAATCACAATCGTCGAAATGTGCACTGCACACTACACAGGAGTCTATGCATGGGGCTGCTCCAACTTGCCCGAGTCAGCTTCACTTTAGCTGTCCAAATTTAACTCAAATTCGGGTCTTTGGGGAAAAGATGTAGGCTTACCCCGTCCTGATTCGTATTACAGCAGCCTCCCACGATACACCTCGACGGCATTGTGAAATTCAAAGGAAAATATCAAAAAATTGCCGGAGGAATCGAACTTTTTCGTACAAAAAAACTTGCCACGCTAAAGCACGTAAACACAATAGAGAAAACTTTCGCGCACTGCAGCAGAAGCTCGAAGATTCTCCGATGACGTACTGTCACGTGATCGCTGAGTTTGGGAATTTTGGGAGGCGGGGCTTAGGAGCGTGGGAAATCATGTAATTAATGAAGGAAAAACACTATAACTCATTAACCCTTCTTTAGAAAAATTTCAAAAAACGAGAGATTGATTATATTGGTATTTTCTACACGATGGGAAGCATGAATACTTGGATTGCAGAGGACCTTTAACTGCACCTAAAATGCTAGCAAGCATGGGTTTTTTCTCACATTCCAGAGTTTTGTCGAAGGTTGCTTGGCAACTACCCATAAAGTCACTACGAAAACCCCATCCTGGACTCTGGAGTGTGGTTTGTTAAAACGTCGCCAAAATTTCACGGAATTTTGCAGTGTAAATGATTGCGCTTATAACACCAGTGAACTAGTCCTGGGGGGCGTTTCATGAAACAATTAGTCGGTGGTTTTCACCGACTAATATCATTTTCACCAACAATTTTATTGTCACCAACTATTTTCCAGGCCTCTGATTGGTCAAATTTAGTCAGCGCTGACAGTTGTCGGTGGACAAATGTTGATGAAATGCCCCCCAGTTTTTTGTTTAATACCTGACTCTCCTCACTTCTGCATGCAGAGCAGAGACAAGTTGCCCATGCGCACAACTAACACCCCCAAAAAACAGAATAAGAAAACAGTGAATTCTTTTAATGGGTTTTCCAAGTAGTGTGAATGGTAAAAATGATTTCAAATTGTTTTTTTGTGGAACATAAATGAGCCTATAGTCTACTGCCCAGCAGACAGGCAGGGAGAACAGGAGGTAAGGTGAGCATGTTGATGTTTATCTCTTGCCTTTGTCCGGTCTCACTTTCAGTGTCTGCTATTTTAATTGCAGTTAGGTCAGGATGATGAACCCCAATGACCTCAGATTGAAAGTACAAACTGATTCTACAGTTTAAATTAAAACCTGTGATTCATACACTAATGATACATGTAGGCATTTCTAAATTTAGTGATGCCCAGGCTTAAAGTTTGTTTCGATCAGTGTACATGTACATTTGAAGCAAAATTTGTATAAGCAATAGACCTGATAGAATTGCGACTTCTCATTATCATGTTTACATTGTATGTCACTCCTTTGTCAAATGATTTTCACGTTGGATATATTCATACTATGTTTACTCTGTTTTTATTTTACTTTTCTTGAATAAAGAAATGATATATAAAACAACGACTACAAATATCAGCATTTTCTTGAGCACATATTAAAGGTCATACAAAGTTTTGGTATGGGGTCATGAATTTGGTTAAAATGAACATATTGGAAGCATATGTGATTTTACAATATTTGCCGTTGAAAGTCTTGATTGTATAAACTCTTTATGTTGTATACACTGTAGCTCCCTCTCAAGACTGATATTACTTTAGCTTTAAAACAATGTTTCTTGACTACAATCGACCGATTTGCTATTCCCGTTTGGAAATTATATAGATCTGCATATATTATGAGATTTTCATGGTCGCAGCTACCATTGAATGGCCTCAAGCGCTATTCGAAATATTTGAATTTTACCAGGAGCACCAGTAATTTTTTGATTATTCAATTTCTCAAAAGCAGAAGTGTTTTAGGGGCTAATTTTCTAGTACTTATAATACATTCACAGGGGCATGATGGCATCCAAATATATCAAAATTTTAAAGAATTACTATCCATCCAATTTTCAAAATTTCCCAAAACTTTGCATACATTTCAAGACAGGTTCTCTGTTTGGGAGGACTGTAAGGACATGTCCATTAGTTTAATGCAGTCACACCTGCTTCAGTAACCACCTCTATAGAAAGACCACCTTCTACAATGTAAAGACATGTTTAATTTCCATTAAAGCCCCACTGTACTACTTGTAGCTACTTGCTCCCTCTATATAGCAAACAATGCCTAAGAGGTGCCTGTTGGTCCCCCATGATACTCTTTTTTATGTTAATTGAAAGCTGAGTTGATGAGATAACCACCTGTCAGTGACCATGCTAATCCCTCTAATCCCTCCTGGCCAAACTAGTGCAGAGGGGCTTTAAAACCTTGTTTCTCATTGACACATATATATTAAAAGAGACCCTGGGTATACAGACCACCTTCCTGTAAAGACCATTATTTTCTTTTCAATTTCACTTGAAACATTATTTTTTTAATGGGAACCAGTCTACAAAGACCACATTCTGAATATCCCGTGAAAATTGTTCTTCATTGCATCCAAGGAAACCTGCGTATAAATTTTAAAGATCGTCTGCTTATTGAGACTGATTCCTGTGTCTCCATTGAGACTGATTCCTTTGATTTCCATATGGGTTTAACTGTACAGAAGGCCTCTTGAGTTGCTAACTATGGTAGGTATGTAATTACTCATTGCACCTACAAGTAATGGTGTACTTGATGAAAGATTGAGTGAACAGATGAGGTAAAGGTAAGTGATGGAAACTGCTCTTATCAAGCATGAGCTCTAACACCTCCCTCTTTCAGACTACTCAAATTCATCATGTGCCTGTCCAAACACTATATACTGTACAGTCAAACCTGCTTCAGTGACCACCTGTTTACAAAGACCACATTTGTTGTTTCCCTTGAAAATGGCTTCTCATTGAAACATGTACACCTGTACTAAAGCCTTAAAGGAACCTGTCTACAAAAACCAATTTTTGTGTTTCCCTTGGGCGGTCACTATAGACAAGTTAGACTGTAGCTTCATGTACACGATAATAAATTCATCTATTTTGAGTCTGATCATCATACATGTATAGATAACGAAAAGTCGATACTGTAGGCCCTAAAGAAATGTTGTACTGTATAAAGAAACATCAAACAGCGCAAGAAATGCCTGAGCATTGTTTCAAACGAAATGACAATAGAGAATCAGGGCCGTATCCTTGTCTGAATGATGTACCGTATAAAAACAACTGAGCTCGCATTGATGATTGGTCAGCCATCATGTCACCTGACCTCTTCAAAACTGGTTTCTTTATAATGACGTTTATTTATACTACTGTATGTAGCACACCCAAGTCCGCAACCCGGTGCCTCAAGCCCACACGGACACGTAGCACCCCCACGTCTGCAACCCGGTGACTTAAGCCCACACGGACACGTAGCACACCCAAGTCCGCAACCCAGTGCCTCAAGCCCACACGGACACGTACATGTAGCACCCCCACGTCTGCAACCCGGTGACTCAAGCCCACACAGACACGTAGCAACCCCACGTCCGCAACCCAGTGACTTAAGCCCATGCACGCCAGCTATTCCCCACTCCTGACAACGGATAGTCAACCTGTTCGAAACGTTGAGCCATTCCTACCACCCATCCTCTCCTACCGTCTTTATACATGTAGTTCTCTTTTATAGAACTATGTTAATGTATAAGCTCGAGAAAGATTACCAACAGTCCTTTTCAGGAGTACACACACTCAAGAGAGAAAGATGACCAACAGTCCTCTTCAGGACTCCCCAATCCTCCCCCTATCACATGGTGCAACCGTAAGTGTTGTCATCCAGTGCATATGCCACTTTCCCCATTACTATGATTCTGTATACATTTCTTTCTTCAAGTTTTGTATAAAGTTTCTGCCTGAACAGACTACATGTATACATGTATATAGCAAGTCAAGTAAGACCCCGTTCTCACTCACTTTGAAAGTGGTCTTAGTTAGACCGCTCCAGAGGAACGGGTCTTGAGGAACGGTTTGCGAGGGTTCACACTCCGAGCAGTTTTTTATGGCTCAAACCGCTCCACGAGTCAAAGTGGTCTTGTTGCTATGGCAGCTCAGGTCAGCGGTTAATTTTTTCGCGAATACTAAGCGTATGTACGGTACTACATGTTTCGCACGCAACGTCACTAGACCACTTCCGCTCAAAGTACGCCTGTTCACACTCGCACGTTAGAGCGCTCCAAACCGCTCTTAATAAGACCTTCCTCAAGACCACCTCCCGAGGTGGTCTTCTGGAGCGGTCCAGAAGTCCACTTCCTGGACCACTTTGACCGTTCTCACTCACCTAAGAACCGCTCCTGAGGAACGGGTCTTAGTTAGACCGCTCCAACGAAGTGAGTGAGAACGGGGTCTAAAACTGTTTTATCATGCATGAGCTGGAAGGCATTGGGCGTCCACCCAGCCAGGACAAGCCAGGCCAGTCAGGCGCCAGGCAACCAGCCAAGCATCCATAGGGTGATTGACCAGCCACAAGGTGACCATGCTACTCAAACCATTGGCTTTCTGATATGTGTGGACAGCACAACAGATGACCATCCTAAGTATAAAACAGAGTTGGCAGTTTTTTCATATACTGTATAGCCTAGCCTCAATTACATTGAGTTCCTTTGCACAGCCTCACATATAGTGTACAGTACATGTATACCTGTATCCACCGTACATTCTACAGATTGGTCCATTTACACAAAGTATATTCTAGAAACTAGGCATACCAGGGTATACTTTTTACACAAAAACAAAGCTTAAATGGTAATTAAAGCACTGATATTTGACAAGGATTAATTTACATGAACATCTATGAAGCTCTGACATGAATTTCAAAATGGACCATAAAACGACTTAAAGATACTACCGGTATGTCCCTTTTGCAGCCAACATCAAATTCTGTAGAACTTTGCAGGAATTATGAATATGTCAGGTACATGTACATGTACAGTCCTATCTCAATATCTGTGAAATTTAAACGTTAGCAGTGTCCTAATATTCAAATTATGCAAGGAAACTGTTTACTTGCTAGACTTCACAGTCAGACACTATTGAGTGACTGACTGGCTTTTTTCATCTTTGGTAATAACATACATAAAATGAGCTGTAAAGGGTACATGAGCATGTGTCTACATCAATAACCCACTTCTTGTAATGGCCAAAATTAAACTGATTGAATCTTTGCGCAGCATAAAACGCACGACCATTCGGTACAATGGTCTGAAAAATCAGACTATTACTTACTGGCTCTATAGAGTACCGAAGCAGTGACATCATAAAAATCTATTTTTGTAGTTTCTCAATTTTTTCTTCATTTTCAAAAAGAGCATGAAAAATAATGTCCAAATGTCGAAAACCAATTGAATAGGTTAAGTATTGGCTGAGATATGACCATCTAAATAAAGATTGCCTATAGAACTCAGTGTTATATTGCTCTGGTTCATATAAACATTAGGAGCCAGAGCAATATAACACTGAGTTCCCATAGGCAATCTTTTTATTCAGATGGTCATATTTCAGGCAATACTTAACCTATTCAATTGGTTTTCGACATTTGGACATTATTTTTGGTGGTCTTTCGGAAAATGAAGAAAAAGTCAAGAAATTCCAAAAATACACTGTAGATGTAATTTGATGATGTCACACTTCACCATTCTATACATGTACAGTAGCTCCTACATTGTAAGTCGATTCGACAACTACATGTAATAGTTGTTATTTTCCAACTTAAAGACATTTTCAAGCCCCCCTTTTTTAAGGGAAGTTCTAAATTAGTATTATCTTTCAAATGCCGTTGGAATTTAACCTTTTCATTTTTGTTGGCCTGCAAATGGGACATACATATTACATGTACAGTAGTACCTTTAAATGTCACACTAGTTTGCAGGCATAAGGCCTTGTCCTTCGTTTTGTGTAACAATGTCTGCACTTTTTAATAGACTACATGTACATGTAGAGTAAGTAATAGGCTCTGTACTTGATTTGTTTCTCTCATATTTCTGCTTTTATGAAAACCAACTTAGTATCAATATTTGTTGGAGAAGACCGTCAAATGTACTCATTCATGAGTGTGCTACAATATTTACCTTCCAAAAAGTACACAACACACATACAATGTACATGTATGGTACATACAATGTAATGTAATTAATGTACATGTACACAATATAATACAAGGAAGTTATGTTTGTATGTACATTCATGACTCAACATACTGCAAACACAGAAAATGTGATCATTTTTCTGGGCTACTTACTTTGTAACAGGTTAAAAAGGTATGTCAATATTTGAGAATTGAGAACCAGCCTTCATAGTGGAGGGAGGGTGGGTAAATAAATTAAAGTGAAAAAGTGGGAAAGGAAGTCAGTGAAAATCAAATAGACAAGAAGAAATAATGATCAGGAAATAAAGTATAAGAAGGGTGACCAAGCCATCTCCCCACCAGCCATCTCCCCCCTCCCTTCACCAGCCATCTCCCCTCCACCAGCCATCTGCTCCCCACCCTCCACCAGCCACCCCCCTCCCTCAACCAGCAATCTCCCACCCTCCACCAGTCATCCCCTGCCCCTTCCACCAGCCATCCCTTCCCCTTTATATATATCTTCCCCCTTTTCTGTTTTGTGCATTTTGCTTTTATTTTAATTTAAATATTGATCATCATGTGCTTATGATAAGCAAGTATAATCTCTTTTGATGTTTTCAATGCATACAATTCAGGAGCGCTTTATGATCCATACATGTACAGGTACATGTACATGACGAACAAGGGAATTCACAGCTGCCCTTTATAAATGACAATGTGCATCAAACCAGGCAGATAATTACAGTCTGTAACATGTGAGAAATCAATACCATTAACACATTAGACAGACAGCAGACGATTATTGCATTAAAAAGCTGTCAAGTCTAACACTTGTAAAGTGGGAAGTAAGTATATACTGTATACGGTATATATAAACAAGCAACAATTATGGCTTTTTCACATGTCACACAATAAACAACAGTCATCTTCCCCCTCCCCCTCCCCCTCCCCCTCCCATGTATGTGCTAGAGTGTGCAGGGTTGCTTGGATAAGCTATGATGCAAAAATATACTCATTTTACCAGTTGGTCAATATAATCATCGAAAAAAGACCAGGAGTGAAATACTAATAATGATCCTCACGTGACGAGCTTTGAACAAATCAAAACTTTGTATCTGTAAGACCCCGTTCTCACTCACTTTGAAAGTGGTCTTAGTTAGACCGCTCCAGAGGAACGGGTCTTGAGGAACGGTTTGCGAGGGTTCACACTCCGAGCAGTTTTTTATGGCTCAAACCGCTCCACGAGTCAAAGTGGTCTTGTTGCTATGGCAGCTCAGGTCAGCGAGTAAATTTTTCGCTGAATACTAAGCGTATGTACCGTACTACATGTTTCGCGTAACGTCACTAGACCACTTCCGCTCAAAGTACGCTCCGCTCACTTCGCACGTTAGAGCGCTCCAAACCGCTCTTAATAAGACCCGTTCCTCAAGACCACCTCCCGAGGTGGTCTTCTGAGCGGTCCAGAAGTCCACTTCCTGGACCACTTTGACCGTTCTCACTCACCTAAGAACCGCTCCTGAGGAACGGGTCTTAGTTAGACTGCTCCAACGAAGTGAATGAGAACGGGGTCTAAGAGCCAACTAATATCGAAACGTAAACTTTAAAAATTCTCTGGAAAATACAAAAAATACAAACTTATTCCTCATGAAATATTGCTATTTCTGACATTCAAAAAAGCTCTCTTGTATTGTTGAACAAAAGAGCCAGTATTGCACTGATATGCAATGCAATCCAAACCATCAAAATTTCTTCTTTTTTTTTCTTTTTTTTTCTTTTTTTTTTACATAGTGCTTCATAATTTGCTCTACAAGTTATCAATATATATGGGCATGTACATACATTCTTTTGCCTCCTGACCCCCTCCCCCAAAAAAAACAGTAGGCTTGTCACAAATCAAAATGACCCCAAATAAATGAAATAAGAGTAGACCTAATGTATATGGGCAACACATTACATGTATTCCTATAGAGAAGTGGTTCGTTGATCATAACCTTCAAAAGTACATGTGGAACCAATAAATATTCACTGCGGTGAATTACAATCATGGCATCGTATAGCTACCAAATCAAATCAAATTAAAATAAATGGATTTAAGCTGGAGCTAGAGCCATACTGTAATGAGATATAATATGTATGGCTTAAATAGGGATGTGATTGGCATGGATAGATTGCATTTGATGGTTTTGTGTTAAAATAACTTGATGACATGAACGAATATTCAATATTTGTGAAAGAATTATAAGTGAAATCACAACATGGGGTATGCAAAATGCAATGAAATTTCGGCTCTATTGAAACTTTGGACATTAGGAAAACAAAATGTATTACCCGGTACATGAATTTACGTATTTCTAGCTAAAATAATTAAACTGAAAAATGTTAGATGGAGCACTCTTGAATGCAAACTACATGTACAGTTTTGTACATATAAATTAATCAACAGCCAACCAACAGCCTGACAAGTACAGCAATCTTGGTAAGTCCACCAATGATAGCAAGCTTGGTAAGTCCACCAATGATAGCAATCTTGGTAAGTCTGTAGCGGTTCAACATTGTACTGTGTAAATAAGTTATAGTTCCTTCACCTTTCTGTCACCTTTTCATTGGCATGCGTCCGCATTTCTTTATTTATTTTTAGACGCGCTGGTATGCAAATTCTTCAGTATGCTTGCGCGTAGCTGTTGTAAATTTATTGTGTTATGCGTGCGATCCCATTTGATAGGTGTGTTTTGCCTATTTAGTAATGTATTTTTGCCTTTTTGTGTCACTTAAAGTTTAATAATATTCAAAATGATTGCCTGGGTGATAATTACATTTTTATATTGCTCTATATTCTTCAATTCAATAATAATTTTAATTCTGGAAGTTTTATTAAGATAGCATTCTAGTTGACTCCAGTAGCACAAATAGTGTGTGTTTTGTCATTTTGGTTTTATTGGTAATTGTAAAAGTTTGCTGCCATTGGTCAGTTTTTCTCTTCTTAGATTGGCTCTTTATATTGGCCAATCCTTTGGGGCTAAAGTTAATTTTTGGCTTTGGCTAGTTAGTCGCCTTTAAACCTTCGCCGTGAAAGGTTCTCTTTTTTGTCTGATTTTGAGCTCAGTTGACCTTTACTTAATTTTCATTTCATTTCATTTCATTTCAACAAATAGTCTACGTCAACTTTTCATTGATTACTTTTTGGCGACCATCATTTTTAGTATTATAGTAATCAATCTTTAGCAAACTTTTGGATTTCGACTTCAATTCAGTGAATCAGCACAGCTCATGAACTGCAACTCTCAAGTCTAAATTATTCCCGACTTAGAACAGTCGATTAAAGACAGTCATCAATCTTCAACTCCGACAACGTTTTCAGCATCATCAACATTTTTAGACTGAGAGTCTTGTGAACTGAGTCCAGAGTTTCTTTCATCATTTAAGCATCATCTCGAAACTCGACTTGGATTTATTGTTCCACAATCAATTTATTGCAGGCTGAAATTTTGATTTCTCATCAAGTTCAATCATTCATCTACTGATCTAGGCAATACCATCAATTGCTTAGTCTACTTCAAACTGTCGCGGTTCTTCACTTAATCAACTAAATTAACGACTAGCTTCAAACTCTTATTCAACGATCACCAACGTCAGTCTACATATTCAGCACTGACCAACGTCATTCTAGATCTTCATCATCTTTATTTCATCTCTTCGTTGGGTTTTTGGCCAATGCGTTGAAGAGAGTTTGTATCTTTAAATCAGGAAGTTTCTTTTTAATGGATCTATATTTCCACCCTTGTATTTGACTTGGCAGTAAGGTAAAATAGCGGCGGTCTTTCGCTTTATAAATAGACCTTAATATTTTTGTTATCTGATGTAAAATAGCGGCGGTCTTTCGCTTTATAAATAGACCTTAATATTTTGTTATCTGATGTAAAATAGCGGCGGTCTTTCGCTTTATAAATAGACCTAGACCTGGAATTAAGAAAGTCTATTTCAGATTATTTATTATAATCTAGCCTATTTATTAATATTAATTAATAGATTGTAACCAGTTGCATGCCTGGATTATCTCATTTCTTATTTCGTGATTTTGATGTGAACATTACAATATTTGGAAAGTGAATTTATTTATCAAATAAAAAAACAAATCGGTGTTGGAACTTAAAGATTTTGCTTGATCAAAGTGTCTCTTATTCAGAAGTTATTTTCTTGTAAATCAATTTCATCTAAATTATCTTTAAGTCCTATTATCACCAAACTGGTGACCCCTGTGAAAGAACAAATATTTCTCGGTTTGATCATATCAATTTCATGATTTAGATTGAGTTTACTTAATGTTAAGTTCGAACAATAATATTGTGAGCTGGATTTAGATCTAGACCCTCTAAATCTAACTGTTAGGTATTAAATCAGAGATTCTGATTAGACTTTTGAGTCTATAGATTATCTTGGAATATTTTTATTGGCGATTCTATCCCAACGTAATCTATACTATTACAATCTCTGATTTCTGTAGTGTAAGTTAAATCTAAGACTAACGTTAGAGTGCCCGTTAGGCCGATTGCTCGTCGTGCTTTTTGCATGTCATGATTTAGGCTCGATATTGCCTATTTTTATTGTTAATGTTATTATCTAGTCTACTAGACGGTAGACCTAACTTATAGTTATAGTGTGTGTGATGTTTTGATTGCATTATCCAAGAATTGGTGAACTGACTGAGAATTTTGTCTTGTCTAATTTTTGGACATCCTTTTCTCTAGATTTCTACTTTGTTATTTAGCTTTGCGCGATGGCTAATAGCAATAATAACAATAATAAGCCTGATCCGGTTGTGGATCCTGCGCTTGACAACGGGCCGCCCATAATGGGACCCGTGGTGAACTTGAAGCTGCCACAATTCTGGTCTAATGACCCACAAATTTGGTTTGCACAAATTGAAGCGCAATTTGAAACCAGGCGCATTAACTCACAACAGAGCAGGTTTGCTCACGTCATTTCAGCGTTACAACCAGAGGTTGCACAAGAGGTGCGCGATGTATTGCTTAACCCACCTCAGGTTGATGCTTACAAAGCTCTTAAAGAGCAATTGATTCGTCGAATGTCAGAATCAGAGCAGCGACGTTTGCAACTCCTTCTTACTGAAGAGGAGTTAGGCGACCGTAAGCCTTCGCAGCTTTTGAGAAAGATGAATCAATTGTTAGGCGAGCATAAGCTTGAGACAGGTATCCTAAAGCAATTGTTCGTCCAGCGCTTACCAACAAACGTTCAACTAATCCTATCGACTGCTAGTACTGCTCTGTCAAACGAGCAGTTAGCCGATTTAGCCGATCGTATTATGGATGTGCCTTTGTTTACATCTTCTGTACATAGCGTTCATGTCCCGTCACCCCCTACAACTGCTAGCGTTACTTCAAGTCCTAGTCCTATCGAGACAGCAATTTCTTCCTTGCAGGATGAGATAAAGCGTTTGTCTATGCAGGTGCGTACACTGCAGGGCAATATGCGTGATCGTGAGCGTAGTCGTAGTCCTGCCCCGGGTTATCGACGGCCATCTGTCGATAGGCGCAAAGGAAAATCCAGCAGTCATAGCTTCAACAATGGCGACCCCAATGTAGGGGGAACCCCGTCCGCATCGGATTTGTGCTGGTACCATTTGAAGTTTGGTAGTAATGCTCATAAGTGTACGCCCCCTTGCTCATTTGAGCAGAACTCGGAAACTTGTAGGCCAGCGGGTTTCAGCGGCCCATCCTGTTGGTAGCACTATTAGTTCAGGTCGTTTATTTTATATTACTGATACTGTCACTGGTACTAGGTTCCTAGTTGACACAGGTGCCGCTGTTAGCGTACTTCCCCCGACTAGGGTGGATCGTAAATTTCTCGCACATCTTCGCTCGTTTTACAGGCAGCGAATAAGACTCTCATTCGTACTTTTGGTCAGCGTTCATTGACTCTTCGTATTGGTTTGCGTCGCACGTTTTCTTGGGTTTTGTTGTAGCTGATGTCTCACAACCCATTGTTGGCGCAGATTTCTTGTACCATTACGGCCTCTTGGTTGATCTCCGTGCCAAACAACTTCGAGATTCAACCACGAGTTTGTCAGTCGTAGTGGAGCCTTTCGATTCGGTTTCGCTCAGGCTCAGCGTTGCTATTGTAAATCCCGAATCAATTACCGATTATGACACATTACTCGCTGAATTTCCCGACATCACTCAGCCTATCTATAAAGACTGTCCTGTCAAGCATGATGTGACGCATCGCATCATAACTCAAGGATCTCCGGTTTTCGCTGCCTCGGCGATTAGCCCCTGAGAGGCTGCCCATCGCTAAAGATGAATTCACACATCTTTTAGATTTAGGCATTGTCGAAGTCTCAGATAGTAGCTGGTCTTCACCACTGCATATGGTCCCTAAGAAGTCGGGCGATTGGAGACCTTGTGGGGATTACCGCGTTAAATCGCGTTACTGTTCCTGACCGGTATCCCATACCTCACTTGCATGATTTTGCAAGCCAGTTGAGTGGGAAACATGTATTTTCTAAGATCGATTTGGTACGCGCATATCATCAGATACCGGTTCATCCAGATGATGCACACAAGACAGCCATTACGACACCGTTTGGTCTGTTTCAGTTCACTCGCATGCCTTTTGGGCTGCGCAATGCTGCTCAAACGTTTCAACGTTTTATCGATATGGTGTTGCGTGATTTGCCTTTTGTCTATTCATACATCGATGATCTCCTTGTCATAGCGAAGACGAGCAGCAGCACAAAGATCATCTACGTCGCCTCTTTGTTAGGTTGTCTGAGTTTGGTGTGGTTGTTAATCCTGCCAAATGTCAGTTCGGTACCAAGTCTCTTGATTTTCTTGGGCATCATGTCAATGATCAGGGCATTGCCCCCCTTGAAGAGAAGGTCACCGCTGTTCGTGAGTTTCCTAGGCCTAACACATTGCGTCAACTACGCGGATTTCTTGGTCTAGTCAATTTCTATCGTCGATTTCTGCCAAATTGCGCTAAGTCACTTGCGCCTTTGACCGATTTGCTTCGCCATCATCCCAAGCGCTCCCGCAAGCCTTTGGTTTGGACACCGGAGAGTGAAGCTGCGTTTGTTGACATTAAGAATGCGCTTGCCAATGCCACTTTGCTCACTCACCCATCGTCTGATCTGCCGACTAGTTTGGCGGTAGATGCTTCAGACACCGCTGTGGGTGGTGTTTTACAGCAGTTCTCGCAGGAGATTGGCATCCTATAGCTTTTTCTCGTCGATTGAATCCAGCGGTCGCGGTACAGTACTTTGGGCGAATTACTTGCTATCTATCTTGCTATCAAGCATTTCAGGCATTTTCTTGAAGGACGATTTTAGCGTTCTGACGGATCACAAGCCGCTCACATATGCTTTGAATTCGCGGCCTGATCGTCACTCCCCTCGGGAGGCTAGACATCTTGACTATGTATCTCAGTTCACTTCTGATATCCGGCATATTCATGGCCGTGACAATACAGTAGCTGATGCATTGTCTCGCGTGGACATGGCTTCAATTCGAGCCACTTCGTCCATTGACCTGCGCGGCATAGCCGCAGACCAACTTCTTGATGAGGAATTAGCCCAGTTGCTAAATGATACTTCCTCACTTCAATTTGAGAAGATTCTCCTTTCTGATGGAGATGCTTACATTTGGTGTGATATGACTACGGGCTCTCCACGCCCATTCATACCGTCTCATCACCGACGTGCAGTGTTTGATGCCTTGCATAGCTTGTCCCATCCTGGGATAAGAGCCTCACAAAAGTTGATAACTTCTCGCTTTGTGTGGGCGCATTAACATTGATGTTCGTCAATGGGCTCGTACGTGTTTACATTGTCAGAGAGCCAAGGTGCAGCGACATGTACATGCACCTCTTGGCACATTTACTAACCCTGATGCTCGTTTCGCACATGTACACATTGATTTGGTGGGTCCTTTGCCCCCGTCTAAGGGTTGTGTATATCTGCTCACGTGCATAGACAGATTCACTAGATGGCCAGAGGCTATTCCTATCCCTAATGCTACCGCTGAGACTGTTGCCATAGCTTTTGTGGAGCAGTGGGTTTCGCGTTTTGGTACACCATCTACCATCACTCATGATCGTGGTGCTCAATTTCAATCTGCTTTATTCACCGCGTTAACTAATCTGCTAGGATGTCGTTCAATTGCTACTACGGCTTATCATCCGCAGGCTAACGGAATGATTGAACGTTTTCATCGTCAAATCAAGGCCTCATTGAAGGCCCAGCCTGACCCTGGTCGTTGGCATGAGCTTTTGCCTTTGGTTTTGTTAGGCATCCGTGCTTCAGTAAAGGAGGACATCGGGTGCTCCTCATCCGAGCTTGTCTACGGGACTGCACTCCGTCTACCTGGGCAATTGGTTACGCCTGTTCAGCAGCAGAGTGTTGATCCTGCTGATTATGTGCAGCGCCTCAAGCAGCACATGTCTGGTTTTTCTTCTACGGGATCTCGTCCGCAGGCCCGTCGTGGTTTTGTCCACAAGTCCCTGGATTCGCACACACGTTTTCTTCGTCACGACGCAGTGACCAAGCCCCTTCAGCCCCTTATGCAGGCCCTTTCAAGGTGCTCAAGCGTACTCCTAAATACTTTGTTATAAGTCAGAAGGAGAAGTCTGTGACCGTTAGTATAGACCGTCTTAAGCCGGCATTTATTGATGTTGCGTCGCAAGCGCAATCGGTGCCTGAGCCTGCGGTGGTTATTCGGCCCAGTATGGAGACTTCACAGCAAGCGTCTCCTAGTCCCCAGTCCCCACGCCTTATTGAGCGTACTTCCCCAGAGATTCCGCCCTCCGGTCGTTGCACGCGTTCGGGCCGTCGCGTCCACTGGCCTAAGCGTTTTGTTCAAGTCGTGGAATTTGTGGCTTAATGCTGCGATAGATAGATTTGAATTAATTTAATTAGTCGTGGAATGGTACATGACGTATTTTATTAATGTAGTCAGATTATCACACATATTTAACTGTTGGGTAGTTTGTTTTGAATTCTTGTTAATGTTGCAGGATTGCAAAGTACATTGCATAATAGTATTGGACTTCATATAGACCCTACATGTAATCATTTATTTTATTTTGTTGTGCATTTGATCTTCAGTTATGGACTCCATGGTAGACCCTGTTTTTCTTGCACTCTGTTCACTCTTTTACAGTTTATGCTTACAGGTGTATATTTACTTGTTTGCAATTCAGCACATATTTCTTAAGCTTATTATGCTTAATATATATATTTATGTATATTAATTTTTAGATGGAATGATAATTTCTTGGGTATTGGATTTGTTTCGCCCCTTCGGAGCTAACGCGGCTCGGGTCTACGGGGGGGTTAGTGTAGCGGTTCAACATTGTACTGTGTAAATAAGTTATAGTTCCTTCACCTTTCTGTCACCTTTTCATTGGCATGCGTCCGCATTTCTTTATTTATTTTTAGCGCTGGTATGCAAATTCTTCAGTATGCTTGCGCGTAGCTGTTGTAAATTTATTGTGTTATGCGTGCCGATCCCATTTGATAGGTGTGTTTTGCCTATTTAGTAATGTATTTTTGCCTTTTGTGTCACTTAAAGTTTAATAATATTCAAAATGATTGCCTGGGTGATAATTACATTTTTATATTGCTCTATATTCTTCAATTCAATAATAATTTTAATTCTGGAAGTTTTATTAAGATAGCATTCTAGTTGACTCCAGTAGCACAAATAGTGTGTGTTTTGTCATTTTTGGTTTTATTGGTAATTGTAAAAGTTTGCTGCCATTGGTCAGTTTTTTCTCTTCTTAGATTGGCTCTTTATATTGGCCAATCCTTTGGGGCTAAAGTTAATTTTTTGGCTTTGGCTAGTTAGTCGCCTTTAAACCTTCGCCGTGAAAGGTTCTCTTTTTTTTGTCTGATTTTGAGCTCAGTTGACCTTTACTTAATTTTCATTTCATTTCATTTCATTTCAACAAATAGTCTACGTCAACTTTTCATTGATTACTTTTTGGCGACCATCATTTTTAGTATTATAGTAATCAATCTTTAGCAAACTTTTGGATTTCGACTTCAATTCAGTGAATCAGCACAGCTCATGAACTGCAACTCTCAAGTCTAAATTATTCCCGACTTAGAACAGTCGATTAAAGACAGTCATCAATCTTCAACTCCGACAACGTTTTCAGCATCATCAACATTTTTAGACTGAGAGTCTTGTGAACTGAGTCCAGAGTTTCTTTCATCATTTAAGCATCATCTCGAAACTCGACTTGGATTTATTGTTCCACAATCAATTTATTGCAGGCTGAAATTTTGATTTCTCATCAAGTTCAATCATTCATCTACTGATCTAGGCAATACCATCAATTGCTTAGTCTACTTCAAACTGTCGCGGTTCTTCACTTAATCAACTAAATTAACGACTAGCTTCAAACTCTTATTCAACGATCACCAACGTCAGTCTACATATTCAGCACTGACCAACGTCATTCTAGATCTTCATCATCTTTATTTCATCTCTTCGTTGGGTTTTTGGCCAATGCGTTGAAGAGAGTTTGTATCTTTAAATCAGGAAGTTTCTTTTTAATGGATCTATATTTCCACCCTTGTATTTGACTTGGCAGTAAGGTAAAATAGCGGCGGTCTTTCGCTTTATAAATAGACCTTAATATTTTTGTTATCTGATGTAAAATAGCGGCGGTCTTTCGCTTTATAAATAGACCTTAATATTTTTGTTATCTGATGTAAAATAGCGGCGGTCTTTCGCTTTATAAATAGACCTAGACCTGGAATTAAGAAAGTCTATTTCAGATTATTTATTATAATCTAGCCTATTTATTAATATTAATTAATAGATTGTAACCAGTTGCATGCCTGGATTATCTCATTTCTTATTTCGTGATTTTGATGTGAACATTACAATATTTGGAAAGTGAATTTATTTATCAAATAAAAAAACAAATCGGTGTTGGAACTTAAAGATTTTGCTTGATCAAAGTGTCTCTTATTCAGAAGTTATTTTCTTGTAAATCAATTTCATCTAAATTATCTTTAAGTCCTATTATCACCAAAAGTCCACCAATGATACACTGTAGCAATCTTGGTAAGTCCACCAATGGCAGCAATCTTGGTATTAGTCCACCAATGATAGCAATCTTGGTATAAAGTCCACCAATGATAGCAATCTTGGTAAGCCCACCAACGATAGCAATCTTGGTAAGTCCACCAATGGCAGCAATCTTGGTAAGTCCACCAATGGCAGCAATCTTGGTAAGTCCACCAATGACAGCAATCTTGGTAAGTCCCCAATGACAGCAATCTTGGTAAGTCCACCAATGATAGTAATCTTGGTAAGTCCACCAATGGCAGCAATCTTGGTAAGTCCACCAATGGCAGCAATCTTGGTAAGTCCACCAATGATAGCAATCTTGGTAAGTCCACCAATGATAGCAATCTTGGTAAGTCCACCAATGATAGCAATCTTGGTAAGTCCACCAATGATAGCAATCCTGGTGAGTCCACCAATGATAGCAATTATTTCCTGTATTCTTCATACATGCAGTACATCTCTCAATCTCCAACCAAGCATCATCTTTCATAAATACCAAGAACCTAGTTTCCCTGAAACCCGAAGCTGTGTCAATAAAACCTGGATTGGGATATTGTGGGGTCACTTTCTTATTGATCTAGAGGAGGCGAAGAGGTACATGTATCTCTTGAATAAAACATTTGGTCATTTGTTAGCACCTCCAGTGACCTACACAAATAGAAAGGGAGAGCAGTGGAAGAAATCAATTCATTCTAAATATACCATTAATTCTCAATTATTTTGAAGCAAAGATCAAAATAAGAAAGTCTGGATACTGGAAAGGTCTCTCCCCCCAAAAAATTTTTTGTTGTTTTCAAGCATGAAGTGGTTGGCCTAAATACATAAAGGAATACATAATTAGTCGGGTGGAAGCACTATTAAAGATATGATAAAGAAGAAGAAAAGGGAAATAAAGACTACTTGTACATGTACCTATACATGTACTGTACTGTATGTAGCAAGACCAAGAAGGAGAAAAAGAGGGACAGTGAAAAAAATACACGGGGACTCGGGCAAATTCTCCCCCGAAATGCCCAAAAGAGCCCCCAAAAATCATAAAAGAGCCCCCGTAAATTTGCATAGATTTCAATGCAAAACAAATTTTAGAGTGTTATTTTCATGCGAGCGAGCTTGAAAAGTAGCCCCCGAAAAATAAATATTAATTTTTTCCCTGAGAAGGAAGAAGGGAAGGAAAGAGGTATGCAGACAGAGAAAAAGAGAAAAATATTTAAAAAGAAGAGGAAGATGAAGCGCTAGTAAGAGTACAGTAAAACAAGAATGGGAGACCACTTGAAGTAAAAAGGGCAGACACATTTTTAGTTTTTACATGGTTTCCTGATTCACCATGCATCTAATGTACAGGTGTATCTAGGCAGGGCTGGAACCATCAGGCTGCAAGACACATGGGCACCTCAAATTATCCAAGTCTGGACACCACAATTGTCAACATTTTCACATACTGTAGAGAGTATGCATTCAGACTCTTAAAAATTCGACTTGACCCCCTTCCAAAACGTTAATGTGGAGCCCCATGTTAAAATTTTGAAACTCCGGGGGTTTGTGGTTAAATTTGGGGGCCTGGCCCTCGGAAACCCTAATAATGTCTGCCTACACTGTACAGTGTACATACATGTACAATGCACAGAATAAAGAAAAGAGTAAAGAAGAAATTGTAAAACAAGTACAGTACAGGATAAGTGGAAAAATAGCAGAAATTGTGACGGCAGTCAGTATGATCAAAGAGATAACACAACATCTCTTTGGTATGATCGATTACAAGGGATCTTATTCTTAATGGTTAGTTCTGACCGTAGTAACTAGTACTTACATGTGTAACACATTACAGATTGAAGTATTTCATCAAATATTAATATGTGACCTTTATATTAAAGTACTCTCTAGTGGGATGCTAAGAAATAATGACCATCATTTTTAATAATCATCTGATAGTCTCTCTGCGCTGACACACTTCATTCCCAGTCTTTTTATTTTTAATTGGTCTGCAAAATAAATCTGTACACCGTACACTATGTTGCTATTGAGATTTACTGAATGACAGGACTCAATTTATGGACCATGCAGTTGTCTCCAGCTTCATAATTGTTACTGTGTTTTAGTATACAGTAGTCCTGACCACCACCATAAAAATGGATAATCAAGCCTGGAGTAAGACTAAGCTACATGTAGCTAGAGGGAGTGCGAAGTGAAGCATGATGTATGTTATGAATGATTGACGATAGGCTCAGTTATTAAACAACCCAACCATCATTTTGAAAAATCTTCACCAATTTGAAAAATCTTTGACATTTTGGACTGCCATTTACACTACTGGAAAAACCCATAAAGAACCATCGCCATTTGCAGAAGCGAGGGGAGTCACGTGAACAATAAAAACGAATCATTTACTCATGTTTCAAAGGCGGGCATTTACACTGCAAAAATCAATGAAATTTCTGCCGGCGTTTAAAAAAAAACACACTCCAGGGGTGGATTTTTTTTCTCAGTATTTCGTTGTGTTTACAGGTACAGTAGTTGCTTAGCTTCTATGAGCAACTACTGACGAAATCTTGATCGGAATGTAAGAAAAATCAATGATTTTGGGTTACAGTGTAAGTACATGTATAAAGTACCATATGATGAATGTAACAATAATACGCAATATACTTTGAGGAGGCGCGATAGCTCAGTTGGTAGAGCAGTGGTCTCGTAATCTGGTGACCCGGGTTCGAAACCAAGTCGATGCGCTGGTGCCCTTTGGTAAGGCATTAATCCTCATTACCAGGTCTCTCGGAGAGGACCTAAAGCCGTCGGTCCTCTGGTTGCTTTAATACTAACAAGCATTTATGCTTTCTTAGCAGTCAGGTAAAATAACCACCACTATTCATACTCATACAACCACTGAGGGAAGGAAGGAAACCCTTCCCTCTACACACCAGGCCTACATCCTGAAGCAACTGTCGTGTCCTGGAAATTGATTTAAGATGCTTGTACAGAAAGGCTACCTTTCATTGTTGATAACTTGATATACATGTAGTGCTCATTGTCTTTTGATTTGACTGAATTTATTTTAAAAACAGTTCAAATGGTACCATAGGAGTAATAATGATAATACATGTAGATTGTAAGTAGGGGGAACCTGCATCATTGGACAATCAAGACTAATTTTTAATAATAATAATAATAATATGGATATTACTGTATATAGCGTTGGTATCCGCCAGGCTCTGACGCTCATGGCGCTGTTCACATATTACCCTGGTTGTAGCCGAGCTGCCAAAGTAAATAGCACTTAAACATATCAGGTACCCATTTACACCTGGGTGGAGAGTGGCAAATGTAGATTAACGTCTTGTCAAAGGGCATTAGTGCCGCGGCGGGACTTGAACCCCGTACCTTGTGATCTGCAGTCGGGTGACTTATCCACTAGACCAGAACACCTCTACATTTTTGTCAAACACTGCTGTCATACCAATGTGCTATTAAACTCCTTATAATACCTTGGGCCTGTATCATTATTGCTCTAACTATCCTCATCGAATTGACAGGGAGAGAGAGAGAGAGAGAGAGAAAGAAAGAGAAAGGGAGAGAAAGAGAGGGGAAGAGAGGGGGAAGAAAGAGGTCAATGATAAGAAATTGATCTAATTCATTAGCGATGGAGATGAACGATCATGAATGTTTGGAGAGCTTCTCATTATGTCTACAATTGAAGGCCCTTCAAGTCAATCGTGATCTATAAATATCAACGATGACGCACAATAGAATGAAAACATACTGCTTTGGGACAAACAATCACATTTCATTTTCTGTAAAATTAGTTTTCTAATTCTTTCAACTTGTACAGGTATGGTAACATGTGCTACATAGTTCATATGTTTTGTTTGTTTGTTTGTTTGTTTGTTTGTTTGTTTCATTGGTTTTATTTCTGCGTTCAAAAAGATACAAATTCAAACTCAAATTACAAAAATTCAAACAATAACAAATACAATGAATAACATGTTTACAAAAGTAATTAAATAGAAGGTCATGTAAAATTATATCATACAATAAACATGTACGAAGCATACACAAAAGATAACAAATACATAGTAAACATTTTTCAATAAATTAGAGAGGTAATTTAGAACGCAGGAGACCACCATCGTGAGCAGTTAGGCTGGAGATGGATGGTGGCCTCAATATATCAAATATCAAAAACTGAATTATCAATTTTTTTCCATTTATAATCACATGACATTGCAAACATAGCAATCTTCTTCTATGACAGGAGAGTTTTCAGCCTTGCTATTAAATTCAAAGCGTAGCCCAATGATTTATTTGTTTGTTTTGTTTGCGCCTGCACCCTGCTATGATGAATAGCTTAGAATAATAGAGATAGAATAGTCAGTGTCAATGGGGAATAATTGAAAATGAAATGGAGTCAAAACAGTTCTCACCACAATCCAAAGACGGTAGCCTTGAGCTCAAGATCCAAATTGAAACAGAATTGGGACAGAGTTGTACATGTGAATTTGCTATGTCTGTTTCGAGGCATGTACAGCAGCAGAGATGCCAATCAACCTCCTTAACACAAAAAACAGACTGAATTTCCTAAAAAAGATTGAGAGAAAAATCAGATTTTCACAAAAACTGACACTACCACTGGCCCGTTGGCCCGGGGCTAGTAAAATGTCAGAAAATGTTTTACTGGTAAGAACAGTCAAGTAAAATGTTAGCTCTTTCATTAACATTTTTAATGAGAAAATTGTAAAGAAAAGTTTTTGTCTGGGTTGCGGGGGATTACTTGTACACGTTTCTATGCGATTCAGCGTTTTAGGGGGGGTTTGTTTTTTTGTTTTTTAAAGATGATTTGTACATGTACAGTATTTTACAGGGATGCCAGTTAGAATTGGTCAGAAGGCCTGAAAATCACCTAGAATGAGCTATTTTATACACAAAAAAAGCCTGAACTATGGCCTGAAAATAACTCGCCAGGCCCTGAATTCAGGCTTTTGCCTGAAAATTGGCATCCCTGATTTTAAGAGGTGATATCGTATTATCGTATTTCACTCTTATTATCGTACTAAATAAGCTAAAAATCGTAGTGGTTGGCATCTCTGCAGTAGGCTAAAGCTCACTTTATTAAAGATAAAGACCAGTTCTGATCATGCGTTTGCATTGTGAAAGAAACGTTGTGGAATCTATCAGAAAAGGCTGATCATCTAGCATATAAGTATTGGTGTGTACTGCAAGGTTCTGGAATCATCAAAATGATAAGAAATTTGTACATGTACTGTACACTTTCAGGGCTGTCTAAAACTTCCTTATTCATACACACAGACCTGTGCATGAACTGATGAAGGTTTGAATAATGAAAGTTATATTTTATAACAAACAGAAAAAACAAGGGCCAGTCAACATACATGTACACTGTATAGAGTACATCAGTGAGCACCACATATTTTATAAGTAGACTATACAGTACATGTACCTAGCATCATCATTATAATTACTACATACACCTGTACATGTATCTGCAATGTATGTGACTGTTTGGCATCTACCACTCTACCAGAGATAGTTAGAACTAATTAAATTAATTTGGCTCAAGCGATTCTACACTACATGTACAACATACATGCAAGTACATACTGTACATGATGTAGCTACAGGCAGGGGGTCATCATGTCTTGTCTGTGTTTACTTCCTTTACATATCAACAGGAAGATAACCTAGAGATACTCCCGGATGTAATCAATCACTTTCCTGAAACAAGATTATCCCATTGGAGATACGATGAATGTATCTAGGGAGATGTGAATTGGTTTGAAAGCGGTACATTCACTTGGTCAGCTCTCTGTCTTCGCCTACAAACTGGCTCAGACGACCCCGGTTTGAAACCAAGTCGCGTCTTTCGGATGGTGACGTTTAAAGGTAAAGTTGTGTTCTGGTCATGCGATTGCATTGTGAAAGAAACGGTGTGGAATCGTTAAGAAAAAGTTGATCATCTAGCATATAAGTATTGGTGTGTACACAGTGTACTGCAAGGTTCTGGAATGATAAGAAATTTGGCCCAGTCTTTTTTCAGGGCACATTTTTTCTCTGATGTTCTTCCATACTTGCCTAATAACAATGATAACTCTCACAAATTATTTTTCACCTCTCCCCAGGACTCAACCTTCTCTTTTAAGGTCGGTCCCAGATATAAATAATGATTGATACACGTTTGTAAAAACCAAATTACACACACACACATAGAGATACTTCAACAAGCATGTAATGAATGAGGAAAATAGTCCCTGGTTGTTCTACTAGACAGCCTTTCCAGACCAGGGGACATTCTTATGAAACTCAATAACTCATGTAAAGAAACATTGTATAAAGAATCATCCATGTAAAGCAGAAGGTTCATACATGTACACACAAACAAAATAAATGTAAACAGTGATTTAAGACTATAAAGTACCGAAGTGCTGACATCATATTTGCTTGACGTTCAGGTTACTGGTTCCAAACAACAGAGCCTTTCTTTCATTCAAGCAACGGGCTGAAGCAGGGCAAATTCAATGTTTGGTGCTCTCTTTTGGAGACAATGTAATTTTTCCTTCATCTGTTTAAGTTAAATTCATTTTAAAAGGTATACCTGTATGTACACATATACAAGGTGTAAACAATTTTAAGGTATGATAATGAACAACATAATTATAATCTGATATACATGTATAGGTTTATTTTTGCCAAATTCATTTTTTGTTTTTATTTGATTAAAAAAATTGCCTAGAGGCCAAACTGCACTCAAGGCAAGTCGGGGGGAGGGGGAATTATGACACTTTAAAGAATTGAAACAAAAGCCATGCAAAGACTTGCTTGCATGTACATGTATACAACATAGCCATTATTAATTGTCGAGTAATGAACTTTCTGGACATTTTACATCATGCCTTTTAATAGCCCTTCACATACAGTACGTACATGTCTATTCCTTTTACATACATGTATATATATTCCTTCTGTGATTGGGGATCAAAACACAGGCTTCATGTAAAAACGCTGTTCATTACCATGCCTATAATTGCATTCATCACATCTCAAAAGGGATAATCTCATTCAGGAAACTGATTGCTAACATCTAGGAGGCGCGATGGCTCAGTGGTAGAGCAGTGGTCTCATAACCAAGAGGTCCCGGGTTCGAAACCAAGTCAGCGCGCTCATGCACTTTGGTATTAAAGGCTTTATTCCTCATTACCAAGTCCCTCGGAAAGAACTTAAAGCCATCAGTCCCCTGGTTGTTTATTTACAGTACAAACATATACATGTACTGTACATGTACAGTACATGCTTTCTTAAAAGCAGTCGGGTAAAACAATCATCACAAAGTTTAATCGGACATGGTTACTTCCGCATTACACAGCAAAACAAAACTGAAACACAAGAATGGCAAGAGTTTTGCATCTTGTTTACAAATAAGATAGCCTAAGGAATAGGATTCTATTTATAAAGCAATAAGGAAATGAATAAGGAAATAAGCTGATCATCTATTTTCATATTTGTTATTCTATTAAATTCAATTGGCACGTTCAAAATGAAATTATAAAATAAGTTTTTTGCTTAGCCTTAGACTTTGAAAAGGAAGATTCGTTAGATAGATATATAGAGATTGATCAAGTAGAAATACATGTATATCTACATGTAGATCTATGTAGAAATGGGTATTGACAGTTTGGTAATTCGATTTTGACAGAAATTAATTGCAGTAACTTATAATATAAGTTACAGAATCCGGGCTAACTCAGACTTCAGGCGAACTCGGCCTCGCTGTAAAAACTGTCATTTTGGGGTCATTTTACCCTAACCCTAAACCTAACCCTAACCCTTACCCTAAACCTAATCCTAAACCTGCAAAAACTGACCGTTTTTACAGCGAGGCCGAGTTCGCCCGAAGTCCGAGTTAGCCCGACTCCGTACTCGTTAAGTCTACTTAAGTCTTAAGTATCAGTAGAGTCTATGCTAACATCCAACGATTTAGATCTAACATTTTTAATAACATTAATTAACATTCAATGTTGTTATTATGTTTTATAATATTTATAATTGTAGACTATACATTGTTTGTAATACCAGTAAGCAGCAATTTCCATTTTTAAATTTTTAGTGGACAATAAATCAATTAAATTCAATTCAACAACAACAAATCATATCCGGAGCAGGATCACCTACAAAGTCTAAGACATACACACTCTAAACATATTCGAATGTATCTCCATTTGATTTCATCATGAACCGGGTTACCTAAAAGATAAGGTTCATTGATATTAAAAACTATCTGTATTGTCATTATTGCAAAGGTGACACTTTGATTTGACAAGTAGTGCGTTTATCGGGTCTTGCCATCAGATATGTACATATCGAACCCCACTATCGAACCCCACTATCGAACCCCACTATACGAACGTGATTCTCGGGATGTCGCGTTTATCGTCTCTTCACGATTCAAAATAAAGGCCTTGTCTCTGCCCAGCTGCTTTGCGCCGTTTGACCTTGGAAGCGGATTAGCCTGGGAAGGTTCATAGAGCTACATATGGGAAGGTCCGATTTGTATGTGGGGTTCAAAACAGCTTTGCGTTTATCGTGTCTCAGAAACGTGATTCTGGCTGTATGTCACATTCAAAACGCACCTTTTTCGGCGTTACAATATGCCCATATCTAAAGACATTTGAAATAGGGCTTTGCGTTTATCGCCTTAAAAATTTGCCTGAAAGACGTTTGAAAACGCTGATTCTAGGCAAAAATTTGGTCGATAAACGCGACCAAGGTTGTCAAAATTCAATGCCCGGAAACATTCGAAGTAATGATTATTATGAATTACAAAACGCTTAAATACAGCCCCAGCATAGCACCTGAAATGCTCTCCGATCGCTGGTGAGATGTGTGACGTCACACGTTGAACATGATTTGCACAAGCAGACGATGTCCCATGACATCTCACACATTTTCAGTGCTTGTTTCGTCATCTTTTCTTCAGTTATTTCTCTTACTTCACTACTGTCAGGCTAAATGTTTAATGTATTGCCTCACTCTAAACCCCGCGCATGGTATTATTTTGATGAAAAATGCAGCAATAAAAAATAAAGGAATCTGTCGCTTGTATTTGTAAACAAAATAAGACGCCATTGTATTTTCAGCTGCATACACGGCGGTATGTTCGGCGTTTCAAGAGGGAACAAATGCGTCCATCTATCATTCCAGGGGGTTTTGAATTTGAAAGTGTGGTTTCTTTGATCGTTCATTAGCCCCTATTCTGTGTATTTACCAACAAAAGAATTTAGTTATCAGAATCGGTGTCATATCCCTTTTTGAATGGTGTAAAATTCCATCACATTTATATACACTAAACTCATTATAATTTGAGAAATAATAGCATTGCAATTATGTTTATTCTTTATGGGAAGTCGTCTGCTTGCGCAGGATTCGTTCATATTGTGACGGCATTAAACATCGTTATTTTTCTGGCGAAACCCTCGCATATCCCAGATGCTATGGAGGTGGTTTTATTTTGTATTTTTATAAATCACCCGATATGAACTAATTGACCTAAAACTTGTACAATGGCCATCTGTTAGCTTACCAGTTTCTAGTAATATGTTATTTGCCATATTTGTGATTTTCTTTGAACCTGCACTTTAAGTCGCTACCACCAATCACACTTTTTAACATGCAATAACAGTTGAACTCACTCTTCGCCCCCACATACCACAGTTAACTCAACTCAGCGGGAAGCTCCGGCGGTTGCACGAGGCTTCACAGCACTATCTAACGCGGGTGCTTTGATCGTACAAATACGGTGCACGGAAACATAACAAAAGATTTCTACTTCGTGCTTTAAAACAATTCCAATCTCAATCAAACTTCCGCAAATGAACAAAGATCATCATCCGTATCCACGCTATGATTATATTTAATCAAGCTCTACTCTAAAGCAAATAAAATGTAAACAAAGTGCAAACTTGTTTTACATACCTTTCAACTGCGGTCGATGATAAATCCGTAAACAATTGCGATCTATGTGCCTACTAAAGAGCAATCTATAAAGTATAGCAATACACCCGGCCGTAAGAAGAACGGGATTATGCTTCGAAAACTACGCTGAATGGCACAAAACGATTGTGAATGGAAACTACACAAGGAAGTGTCATTCATCATGACAAAAACAGAAAGTGGGTCAACTCTTGGGCATCAGTCTGTTTTGTTTTGAGAGGTCTCGGTCTATCTATATCAACATGTTTCTGTTTATGTCATCAATAAGCTAAGGCACTAAGCATTAAGAACCTACTAATCCCTTCCCCTCCCTAACAAACGGGGTTAATTAGGCGGGAGGCCGGAGGGCCGAGGGGGAGGGAGGAGGCCTATAACGTACGCCTTATACGGGCCTACACTTATTCAGGTACATTTTAAAACGCAGACATGGAGAGACATGTCTATAACCATATCATCATTTAATTATTTAATTTTCTTATCTTATCTTGAGCAACGCATGATTAGTGAGCGATCAAAATTTTTGTAGACAAGATTTGGTATTGATTTCAATTTTTACCTCTTTGCATTGTTGGCCTATCCTGTATTTTGTTCATTAAAATACAGCAACATCAAGCTATATTTTATGAGTAGGCCTAGGTCCGGGGCCTAGGTCCGCTGTTCTTTCCTCTTTTCTTGATGCAAATCAGGCTATTTCCATTTTCTAAACTTGCCTATATATTCACATTTTCTATTTTATTTATTTATTTATGTTTCAAAGGCCTGGTACACCATGCGCTATCTTTCTCCTTCAGAGTTATAATAATCACTGTAGGCCTAATGTTAGATGGTTCTGAACTTTCCAGTGTAATAATTAACAGGCCTGAGACTTGGCTTGAATAATGCCAGAGGCGGCGCTCCCGGGGCAGGGGGCACAGTGCCCTCCCACTTTTCAAGTACCCCAAAAGTGCCCCTTTTACATAGGAAAAGTGCCCCTTTTACTTTGACAAGTGCCCCTTTTAATTTTTAAAAGTGCCCCTTCCCCTTTCCACCTCTGATAAGTGCCCCTTTTATTTTCCTTTGCAATTTAATGTCCATTTTTCAATCTCATAAGTGCTCTTTTTAATCTCTAGCAAGTGCCCCTTTTCAGGTACGAGAAGCACCCTTTTTCACTTTTGATAAGCGCCCCCTTCACCTCTGATAACTGGTCCTATTCAAATCTGAGAGGTGCCCCTTTTGCCTTGACAAGTGCTCCCTTTCCTTTGTAAGAAGTGCCTCTTCCCCTTTTAATAACTACCCCCTTTTAACTCGGATAAACGCACCTTATATTTTCACATGTGCCCCCTTTCCTTTCTAATAAGTGCCCCTTTTCCTTATGATAAGTGCTCCCATTAAAAAAAAGCCCCTTCTCATTAATGCCCCCCTTTTACCTATGAAAATAGTTCCTTTTCATTCTCATAAGTGCCCCTTTTCATCTCTTGTAAATGACTCTATTCAATTCTGAGAGATACTCGTTTTACTTTGACAAGTGCCCCTTCCCCTCCTGATAAGTGCTTTTTTCATCTCTAATAAATGCCACTTTTATTTTGACACGTCCCCTTTTCCTTCCTAATAAAAGCTCTTTTTCCTTCTTATAAGTGCCCCCCCTTCTCATGATTACCTCTTTTCATCTCTGATAAGTGCCCCGTTTATTTTAGCATGTGCCTCTTTTTCTTTTTAATAAGAGCCACTTCCCCTTTTAATAAAAGCCCCTTTCACCTCCGATAAATGCCCCTATTAAAATCTGATCGGTGCCCCTTTTTTCAACAAATGCACATTTCCTTTTATTATTAGTGCCCTTTTTCATTCTTATAAGTGCCTCTTTTCATATATGGTCATTGCCCCTTTTCAGATGCGATAAGTGCCCCTTTTCACCTCTGATAATTACCATTTTAACAATGATACGTGCCCCTTTTTCTTTCTAATAAGGAACCTATCCCTTTTCATAAATGCCCCTTTTCACTTCTTATAAAAGCCCCTATCAAAATCTGATGGGTGCCTCTTTTCCGTCGACAAATGCCCATTTCCCATTCTCATAAGTGCCTCTTTGTTTAGGTGTAAGAAGTGCTCCATTTTCACCTCTGGTAATTAGCCTTTGTACTTTGACACGTGCTGCTTTTCTTTTCTAATAAGTGTCTTATCCCTTTTGGTAAGTGTCCCCTTTTCCTCTCATCATTAAACGTGCCCCTAATTTCAAGCGACTAAGAGCAATTTCCCCAAAGCCCGCTCGCTCGCATTTATAGATGTTATAATTATGTTACTTATCAAAGGTCTTTTCAGTCTTCCGTTATGAGAATGTGCTTATAATCCCATCAAGATTGGGTGTTTCCTCTTTATAAGATGTAATTTTTCGCGCTGCGACCTCACAAATCTTTAAAATTTTCCTCGCTCGCTTTGCTCGCTCGCAAATGAATTTTCAGACCATCGCACCCAACTGCAAAGTATGATGCTTAACCAATATCTTATATGATGTATAAAGAGAAACAAATATTAAAATCATCCCTGATAATGTAATCACAATATAGGGTATATACCAATGTCTAAAAACTTGTATATTTTCGCTTTGAGATTTCCCTTTGAAGGGGCCCTTTTTCCAGAAAGTGCCCTTTTTGTTGGTGCCCCCACTTTGGAAGTCGCTCCGCCGCTTCTGAATAATGCAAGTAGGCCTGTGGTATCATCTATAAGCCAGGAGTAACTTATTGTATGTCCAAGGAGGAGGTACCTCCTTGACCAGTATGTCCAATCTTTCTTAAATTTTACGTAGCTTTGTCGGGAGCTATGTCTAATAGGATAATTTTACTTTTTGCCATGTTTTTGTTGTATTTCCTTAAATAGTCTGTTCGTGTATAATATTTTAGTTTCTTTTTTCTGTTTTCCTCTCTTCTTCTTTTTACGTACAGGGCATCATGCAGGGAAGACCACAATTGTGAATGAGCTATAGGCCTACCTGTTTTTTTAATATGTGAAAATGAAATAAATAAATTGTTCTAGAATGTTCATAAAACAGACACAAGTGAGATGACTTCATGCTGCGCTTGGGCAACCTTACTCATTAAAATTACTGAAAATTATGTTGTTGACTTACGGACGCTTTTATCGTCTATGAATTAAAGTCGAGCATTAATCTTATTTATTGATGGACTATGGGGAACTGTACAGTATAGGCTCACATCCCTGCACTATGTTTTTAAACTTATGTGCCACGTTGCTATACTTAATTCGGGTGTTGGTTGTTTTTAGGTATATAGCTATATTACAAAATTAAAAAAACGTTATACTTATAGAAAACTTTAGTTCAGAAGAATATAGAATAAAGCGATGCTCTGTAGTTTACACTTAAATCAATTATTATTTTTTTAAATAATTAGGCTCGCTATGTGTTAATGCTATCATGGTGGAATTCAAGTCATATCTTCTTCTTCTATGTGCCATATCCTGAGACGTTGGCGACCATGGAGTGCCACAACTCTCTATCCCATATTCTATGAAGTAATTCATTCTCCCGAGATCAATTCCACATTCAGAAATCCCACTCCTTAAGCTACTCATCCACAGAATCCTCCTTCTACCCCTCCTCCTCCCCTCGATTCTTCCAGTCAGTGCAAGATTTTCCAAACCATTCTTCCGTATAACATGGCCCAAGAAGCTCAGCTGTCGACCTCTTATATTATTCAGAAGCTTCCGTCTTGTTCCTGCCATGGCAAATACCTCATCATTAGAAACTCTTTCTGTCCATGATATTCTTAGCATCCTTCTCAGGAACCAAACTTCACAACTTTCCAGTCGCTTTCTTAGGTCTGATGTCAGGGTCCAAGCTTCACATCCATACATTAGAACTGGATACACGTAGCAATTGAGTACGCGGAGTCTCGTTTTCATCTTCAGCTTCTTATTCTTTAGGATGTTTTCTAACTTGGAGAAAGTTGATTTTGCAAGTGCAAGTTTTAGCTCCCCTCACCCCTCCCCTCTAAATGTTAAGCCCCTCTAAAGTGTTTGGAGCCCAAAATTTGCCCCAAAATTTGTTGGCAAAAATTGACTTATATTGTATAATGATGTGAAAGGTAAAGTTGTTATTTTAACACACACTTATGCAAGGATTTTCAAAACAAATGTGTTTGAGACGAATATTGATGACAGAATGCCATATTTAGGTTTACTAGCTGTTTGCCATCAAATTATTGGAGCTCCCAACACTTTAGAGAGGCTTTAAGATAATGATAAAGAAGTACATATACAGTCAGTGTATAAGGGTAACGAAATCTCTTTAGTGTTATTTATTTATTTACTTATGTATATTTTAAGGACTCCTAACCTTCTTTTGGGGGTCTTTTTTTCTCCCCTCATTTCTGTAACTACTGAGATGAAGAAAAGTGTTAAAGGTACTATGTCCCATTTGCAGGCCAAAAAAATGAAAAGGTTAAATTCCAACGGCATTTGAAAGACAATACTAATTTAGAACTTCCCTAAAAAAAGGGGGGAGGCTTGAAAATGTCTTTAAGTGAGAAAATAACGACTATTAGTTGTCGAATCGACTTAGGAGCTATAGAGCCAGTAAGTATGAATGGTCGTACGTTGTATGCTGCGCAAAGATTCAAAGTTGAATTTTGGCCGTTACAAGAAGTGGGTTATCGATGTAGACAAAATTAATGCTCATGTACCCTTTACAGCTCATTTTATGTATGTTATTACCAAAGATGAAAAAGCCAGTCAGTCACTCAATAGTGTCTGACAGTGAAGTCTAGCAAGTAAACAGGTTTCCTTGCATAATTTGAATATTAGGACACTGCTAACGTTTAAATTTCACAGATAGGACATACATGACATATTCATAATTCCTGCAAAGTTCTACATAATTTGATGTTGGCTGCAAAAGGGACATAGTATCTTTAACAAACTTATTGACAATTATATAATATATACCTACTAAATGTGTTGTTATTGTCGATTTTTTTTTGTGTGTGGGTCTGTTTTTGTTCTCTTAAAAGTATTTATTTGCCCCAATGGACCAAAAGGTGTTCCAATAAAGCTCAAGTTCAAGTTCAAGATAGCAGTAAACGATTAGACTGAAACGCTATCTTATAAGGTTTTGAACAAGAGATGGCGCTACACCTTTCATCGGCGAAAAGCAACAATGAATGAGCTCGGTTTCATCGTGAAGATGATCGATATTATTGTTATAGCAGCTTTGGTAGTTATTATGTCAATGTTTGGTTTTACTTCAGAGGCGGCGGTCCCGGGGGGGGGGCAGGGGGCACAGTGCCCTTTCAAGATTATATTGTGCTTAAATCTCATCAGGATTGTTTTATTCCTCTTTATAATTATGTAATTTGAACTTTCTGACCCTTCCCAGAACTCAACGCTCCCTTTGAGTAACCCCTTGATAATGGTTATTTCGCCTTTAATGGGGCAACTTGAAATAACGCAATATTGGCTTTAGAGGGGCACTTTGCTAGAATTGAAAAATAATTGTTCGACCATGACGGGGCACTTTATATAACCACATTGGGAAATTTCAGCTCTAGAAGGACACTTTTGCCCCTTGAAAAAGATTTTCTCTTTCCCCTGACGGGGAAACTTTTGCATTAAACTAACACGATGTTGGCTCGATAATGGCTCTGAGAATTTTTCGACAATGACGGGGCACTTTCCTCTCTATAGAAGGGCACTTTACGCCACTTGAAAATGATGTCATTCCTGACGGGCCACTTTAAGAACCGAATAGGGCAATTTTGGTTCAAGACCGGCACCTTTGTCCCATTAGAAAAATGAAAATTTCATCCTATTATGTAACTAAGTAGGGAAGTATCTGTTCTAGAAGTCCACTTTCGTTCCCTTGAGGGTAAAAATACATGTTTCCCCGGTGGAACACTTGAGGTAACCAAATTCATTCATAATATTGTCCATGTTCACACTCATAACATGTAAAAATGAATCGTCAAAAATTGACACAGTGGAAAAAACACATACTAAATAGTAAAGCCACGGCCTGCTTGACAGTGATGGAAAATAGTTTTTAGAAGGGTACTTTGCCCTTCGAAAAGGACAATAATATTTTGCCCCCTTTAATAAATAAGAATTTCGCCCCTGACTGGCCACTTTTAGTAACGGAATATGGCAATTTCGGCTCTAGAAGGGCACTTTTGCCCCCTTGAAAAATAAAAAAAAATTCGCTCCCGAAGTAGGAATTTATCTGCTCTAGAAAAATGAAAAATGAAAATTGCATGTTGCCAAAACGGAACACTTCAGGTAACCGAATTCATTCATTAATGTCCATGTTTTACACTCATAACATGTAAAGTGAATCGTTAAAAAATTGACGCAGAGAAAAACAAAGTGACAATTATATGCTTCTTTCAGCTACCACTACCACTGGAAGAAAAGAAAGAAGGAAAAAAAAAAATCGTAATTTCCTTGTGCCCCCACGAAAAAGCAAGGCCCCCAATGTCGCTTTGCTCCCTCGCCGGGTCACTAAAAAATATGCAATCAAATTTCAAACACCCCCATTTTAAAAATTCTGCGTACGCCACTGAGTGTAATTATATTGTACAACTTGAAGAGGTGATAAGGACAATGAATGATCCATTGTGTGCCTAGAAGTAATTATACGAATTATACAATTATACAAGCATACAAAGTTAAGAAATTAATGAAAACAAGATATTTAATGACCCAGTTTTAATATTTATTTATCAAATGATTATAATGTATGATTTGTATCTACTATCAAGGTTATGAAAAACATACCTACACGAAAATTGATGTCATTTTTATAGGTCTGTTTGATCTTCGGCGACTTTTCTATGGTAGACCGATGTATATAATACAAATGTTATCTTATTCACTCGTTCAGGCATTACAACCTTATAAGAACGGTGTGTATGCTTGTAATTATATTAACACCAATAAGAATTGATCATTGAAATTCGAGCTTGAAGATCAGGAAATAAGTTTTAAAGCCCCGCTGCACTACTTATTATAGCTACTTGCGCCCTCTATATAGCAAACAATGCCTAAGCGGTGAGCGTTGGTCCCCCGTGGTCCCCTTTTTATTATGTTAATTGAGAGCTGATTTGATGAGATAACCACCTGTCAGTGACCATGCAGGGTCGTCTAATCCCTTCTAGCAAAACAAGTGCAGATAGGCTTTAAAATATATTTTCATTTTTTTTTCTTCTTTTTTCCGTAACTAAAACCTGCCTTGAGATGGTAAAAAGATATGACAGGTTTGGAATCGCAACATGCCTGTTGTCGGGAAAGTTGTCACAGAGCGCGTCGACATGTCCGTTGATCTTGTACTTATGGCGGTTTCGTTAACAACCCGCAGGTTACTGGTTCTAAACAACAGCGTAATATTGTTCATTTACAATAACAAATTTAAAAAAAATATATATATATATATATATATATATATATATATATATATTTTATATAGATATTAATGATTATTAATGGAAATGGTAATGGCGGCTGGCCTATACAAAAGAAGGGATATGTATATATATACAATGTATATATATATATATATATATATATATATATATATATATATATATATATATATATATTTTTTTTTTTTAATAGATTTGAATATTAATGGAAATGGTAATGGTCTATACAAAAGAAAGAAGAAGAAGAAGGGGAAGAAGGAGGAGGAGGAGAAGAAGAAGAAAGGACTTTAAAATACTTTTCTATTAGAACAGGTGTATGTCCTCTAAAATTCTCAAAATCTTCTCAACTAGTCACTTTCATTCAACTAATTGTATTCTTTTTGTTTATTTTGTGCTTTACCGTTTAATCAGCATCTAGAATGATTATTTAGAATACATTCTCAAGTTGTCTAATCCACGACTTTTGTTCTACCATTTTCTAGTTGCATCACTCTTGGTCCGTCTATCGTTTTCTAGTCTCTCTCTCTCTCTCGACTGATAAATAGATTTGATCACGTCGTGCTTTTATGAAATTCTCTCCCTCAAAATTAGTTTTAAAGGTATAGACCAGTTTTGGAAACGCCCCTCTCTCAAAAAAATGAAATGGAAGCTCTCATTACCAATCATGTGAAAGAATATGTTTTTACTAATACGTGATGATACAAATTTTGCCGGGAAAGTCTGGAAACCGCCTACGAATTGATATTTTTGGTAAATTATTATATCTATTGGGACCAAATAGATATCGCGCACGTGGTCGCGTAGTCCCATATACATCTTTCTGTGTACAGTGCTTGTAACTTTACCAAGACTGGGCCAAATTTCTTATCATTTTGATGATTCCAGAATCTTGCAGTACACACCAATACTTATATGCTAGATGATCAACCTTTTCTGATCGATTCCACATCGTTTCTTTCACAATGCAATCGCATGACCAGAACTGGTCTTTCTCTTTAACCTACACAAGCTCATTTAATGTAAAGAGATTAGATGGTCCCGGATGTTCTCATCCATACACACACGTTTGCTTCAAGATCTCTTGTTTTTTTTAATTCAATGTTTGTTTTGTCCCGTTATGAATTGTTTTTTCATGTCCTCACTCCTGTCTTATGTTCTCATCCATACACTCACGTTTGCTTCAAGATCTCGTTTTTTTTTATTCAATGTTTGTTTTGTCCTGTTATGAATTGTTTTTTCATGTCCTCACTCCTGTCTTATGTTCTCATCCATACACTCACGTTTGCTTCAAGATCTCTTGTTTTTTTTAATTCAATGTTTGTTTTGTCCTGTTATGAATTGTTTTTTCATGTCCTCACTCCTGTCTAATGAAAATAATGTTCATATTGTATTTATTCTTGGGAACCTACAAAAAACACTTTTAAACCTACAAAAAACACGCTATGCTTTCCAGTAGGTTCCTGTTTCATTTCATAATTTTGAACTTACTTTGTCAACTATGTTCTTTATTGTGCAAACAATTGATATGAAATAAATTTGAATCGATCAATCAATATATTTTGTTTTCATTATGTTCTGTTACTCTCTTCCTCTTTCGTTATCTAGTTTCTCTGTATCCACTCTCTATCTGTCTTCTCTCTCCCTCGCATCACCGATATCCTCTGTTGACATGCAGAACCAATTTTAGATTTATTAACACTTTATGCAGTTTTCAATTTTGTAAAGATTTTATTAATATATAAACTCTGACATAGATATCTTGGACGTGGAATGAATGAACTGAACATGTCTTGTGACTTCAAGGTCAGATCGAGATAACTCGGACCCTTCGAAATATATTTCAACAGAAAAATTGATTTTCCCTGTGTGCAATCCAGTGTTGCTGATAAGTTCCCATTTAATGAAGCTTAGAATAGTGATAGATTCCAACCAACCAGAAGTCCTCTAATCAATCACAATGTTGCAAATGTATTAGGACAGAGTTGCGATCGATTTGAATCGATCATCACTTTTATGAAACGGGTTCCAACTCAGAGTTGCCAAGGCAGTAGCTTGCACACTTGGATAAATTTATTTTATGCCACACATATTATTCAGTCAAGGTGATTAGAAACATTTGCATAATGCTAAATATATAAATGAAAGACTTGCAGTAAAATTTATCTCTTTATCTACATTATATACAATTATATGGACGGCATTTACAGTTGGAATGATAGATACAGTTTTATATAATCTTATTTATACTTTTATCTTAAAATTCAAAACATTGCAGAACATCTGATCAACACATTTTCATGTTATGTTTCTATTTGAGTCTGTGTTGACTTGCGATAGTTTAGGTTAGGTTAAAATCCACAAACCTATATCATCAGGGCTCCACACCCACTTCTAGGAGGGGGTCCAGATTTAACTTTCTAGAGTCTGTATGCATGACCCCTGTGAAACCATTTTGAAATTGTAGGGGTCCTGACCTGACTTTAGTGGGTACCCATGTGTCAAGCCCTGCCTACATACACATAATGAATACATGTAACAATGTAATAAGGAAAGTGATGGATTCACGCAACAACCATACATCGTTTTGAGAGAAGTCTTTAAACCAGGAATAACATTTTGGAATGACTTTTAACAAATGCAATGCCTCAATAATAATCTACAAAATGTTTTATTTAGTGCTAATGATCTACAGTAATTTCCTACTTTTGTACCATCTTGGACTTATGGGCAGAAAATATAACAATTGCTGAGGAATACCTTTATGTAATATCCTTATAGATGTAATGCCATTCTTGTTTTCAAGACGATATTTAGCATTCCAAAAGGACTGAACAACATGATCATCTTGAGCCCCAAAGAATGTTGTTTAAGAGAAAGCAATGTTACCTCTGGCATCTTGTGTAGATCAAAGGAAACTCTTTGAGAATTAAGGCCCTTATATATTCTTAGATGAAATAAGTACTTCAAGAAGACTATTAACATAGATCATGTTAAGCATGAATCTAAGACAAAGCAACAACACTATTTTCTAGTATCAGTGAATCCAAACTCTGCACATGGAATGAATACCCTAATTTTTCTCACATAAATGACTTGTTATCATAGATCATGTGAAGCAGTCTAAGAGAAAGCAATAACCCTTGTCGCTTCTAGCATCTTGTGGACAGCGTCGATGTATCCAAACTCGGTGTTCTTCATGCGTTCATGACCTCCCTCGGAGCAAAGGTCATTGACCATGTGATAAAGGTCAGCATGAAACTGTGACCCTTCAGCAAAGGCTTCAGAGAAATCCTCGTCGTATTCTCCCATCTTCAGTTTGGACGTCTGCTTCTTACTCGTCAACAAGACTTGCCAATCCTCCTGTAAAGGTCAAGGATAAACAAGGGTAAGTTTCAGGAAAATAAATGCGACAGGGGCTAGGAGCATTCCTACAGCCAAGTTGAAGGTAGTTTGTCCCATTTGTTATAAAGCTATCATCTGTTTTTTTTTTGTTAGTACATGTATATATCCCAAAGCTAGTTGATTTTACAGTGTCAAGTCAGAAAATAGTTCCCTCCCAAATAGATTGCACGTGGGAGGGAACTATTTGGAATCCCTGATTTAACCTATGATTGCATTCGTGTGTCACAACCATCTCTTTCAATATGCTATGGTATATCTCATGATTAGATCAATTTGACAACCCCATCCACCAAAGCTTGAATCAGATCTAATAAGCAAAATGACTGTTCCAATGTGCAATTTTCCATCATTCTCAGGAACATATGGGACAGCAAATGACCAAAGGATGTGGGCTCGTCTTATCTTGGATTTGCCAAAATACCTAGGTCTTGCTGAAATAGATGTGGTGATTGATGAGAAGGTAGACCATTCTCTTGGTCTCATGAGAGAGAGTAAGAGCAAGATCATGCAGACTCTATACCACAATGGACTGAACTGTGTTCTACGGTACAAGGGCTAGGCTCAAATCTGAAAGACCAGGGGGGTGTTTCACAAAGATCCTAAGTTGAACTTAAATATTATGGAGAGCCATTTGTAGCCTTAAAATAAAATATATTCAAAAGCAAAAACTCAAAGTATTTTAGACTTTTTATAAATTCCACATCAAGAACATGGAATATCCTTGATAATCGAAAATATGAATGATTTGAATCAACATTTTATGCCTTTTAAAATAACTTTTACAAAATATTTTCATAGATGCTGACGGCTTTCCATAATTTTTAAGTCCAACTTAGAGTTAAGTTCAACTTAGGATCTTTGTGAAACACCCCCCTGCTTTAACATGACATAACAGTTACTTTTTGACAAACTCTGCTCAGTAACTACAAGAAGTTGCAATACATCACTGATTTAAGTTGGAAGATTTTCATTTTGATGAGTCTGCATGATGAGTCTTTGATCTTAAGTACTACATCTTAAATCTTTCTCACTAGACAAAATGCCTACCATAAATGTAAAGTATCTTTAAACATTATAAAGAAAATAATAATGTACAGAGTAACATCTTTCTAAAAATACATTAGTCAATATACTAAAAAACAAGTGTGTGTAACTGTGTGTCAAATTGGTGCGTAAATGTGAAGGTAAAAAATGTAAACGTGATGTGCGGTGAATTCTTTCAATCATTTTCATCACTGTGCTTTGGAATACACGTGCTGTGTAATATAACAACTCTTTCAAACTATATCATGTGAACAAATTGTGAATCAATTGCTTTACACAGAAAGACTCTGTGAAAATGATCAAGCATTATACACTCGTTCATCTTGTAAATAATGTGTGCACTACCAATCATAACTTATCCAAGAAATGAATTATAAATATGCATGCAGCTCTTGGACGAGATTGAGATCTTGTACAAAAACTGACGAGATAATCAAGTATGTATATATGTTAAGAATACTTGAAGAATATTAATACGAGATGTAGATGCATTTCATATTAGGATGAAATGAGAGCAATAAAGTTAAATATTAGAATTTTAATAGCATACATATCATTTACATCTCTACAAAGAATATGTATTGAAAATAATGTGTTAATCATATTCTTTTTTTTTTCATTCTAGTTAAATGTTAATGAGAGTTTTGATCTTCAAGTAGGAGAATATGAAGACCTAGTCAGAATAGATTTAATAACCGGGACCTGCTAACATAAAATTCAACAATAAATTGCATGATCACTACATTGCCACATCTCTGTGTATTTGTAAAATTTGATCATAATCAGAGACAACACTGATCAATGCAATCTATTAAAACTTTATGCTAAATAGTCCCGGTGTTATCATTAAAGCCTCATTCACACAATGCGGTAAACCCGTCACAGTAAACTGCCACAGAAAAATAAAGCGCTTCATATTTCTGTATTTTATAACACCAAATAATTGAGTTTCCTTAGCGGCCTTTGTCTCACGCAGATATTTTTTTCATCACTCCACTGGCCATTCATTTCCACGCAAACAAATTTTAAGTTCAGTTTACAGCACCGTATGTGAATGAGCCTTAAATGGTCATGCGAGCACGGCACACATGTGAACTGGTCTGCTAGTAAATACCTTGCTCTATTTGTATGCAATATAGCAGAATATCAAAATAAGGTATGGGAATAAAATGAAATAATGGTTAGCATGATGCATGGTGATAAACAAGGAAGCTGGATTTCACCATCACAAACTGTGTTTTCTTATGCATGAAGGGGTTACTATTTATTGCAATTTTGCCATAGCTACTTGAGAGAGACAGTTGCATCACCGGAAGTTGCTTCTGATTGGTCAGGCATTTCATGAAGCTCCAAAATAGTTCTCTCTGATAGAGATTGTACGTGGGCAGGAACTATCTGGAGCAACATGACTTAATCTATGACAAATCTTGCATACACGTAGATGCCTGTGTCACAACTATCTCTCTCAATATGCTATGAATTTTGCTAAAACTTTAACTTGTAATTCAAGTGAATTAAAACAGCTTCACTACAACATAAAATGGAAGTACTGGTTAACATTATGGATGGTGACTAACAATGGAGTATTTCAGCATCACATGAAATTGTTTCTTATGCATGAATGGTTTACTAATTCTTGTGATTTTGCCAAGACTTGATCTTATAATTCAAGTGCTCAAAACATCTCCACCAACACCTATGTGATTTACATGCAATATTAGCTTGGGCAGGTTCAGGTTAACAACATATGATGCATAATGCTTCAGTGATTTTTTGTTGTTGTTGTAAAACATGATTACATGGCTGCAAGGTTGAATGATGCAGTGTGCCCTTTTGCGTCACTGTTTGATGATTATATATTTTGAGGTGAATAACCATTTTGGTTACATTGTGAACAGGATAAGGGATTCACTAAACAAATACTGGGTAAAACAAAACAATTTATTGCAGCTTTAAAAAATGACTATACAATGTTTTTTTTTAAATGTGTCGCATAATGAATAATAACAACTGAATAAGTCAACAACACAAGGTTGTAAATTGCATGGTGTTGCATATTAAACAAAATTAAAGTGAATATGAGAAATAATGCTAATGAATCAATTATGTACAGCTTTTGATGGCATGGTGAGCAATGCATTTCATTCATATCAACACCAATTAAAACATGCAATGAGATGAGATAAAACAATGCAATTAATCTGAATGCAAATCATGTTGGGGTTGAATAAACAGGATTTTGAAGGGATCTTTAATTTGATTCTCCAGAGTTATATCAAGTTGTCCATGCTTTTATGTAAATATATTCTATTGTATGTACTTGTTTATGTATAGTGTAGGTACATACTGTGTGTAGACAAGTCCAAGCTAGTATGTCCCATACGATACCACCCACATCTTAAGATTTGATCTGATGACTGTATCTACTACATAGTCCAAGCGTGAATCTCACCAATCATCAAATACAGTCAAACCTGGTTTAGCGACCACCCGTCTACAAAGACCACATTTTTTGTTTCCCTTGAAAATGGTTTCTCATTGAAACATGTAATAAAGGCACCTGTACATAAAGACCACCTGCCTATAGAGACCACTTTTATTGTCTCCCTTGGGTGGCGTTCATACACAGGTTTCACTGTAAATGATATTCTTGTCAATTAAAGTTCACAATTCCCAAATATGAATCAATAACACATGGCAACGTATGGGGCATATCTTGGACTTGCCCATTTAAGTGTCACGTTTGAGTGAAATAATCACTCTTGACTTGATAATCTATCAAGTTGGACTGGATGAACTTACATCTTTGACAGGTTCTGGAACAAGCTTCTCACATCCCAGTAGAATGATCTTATCGGGAGACGTCTCAGCGTTCCATTTACTCCAGGAATAAGCAAAGTGAGATGCGGTCAACGCCATCTGATCATATGCTGCTCCTTCTGTCTGCTCATCCTACAAATCGTCAACAAAATAAATAAATAAATAACTGGTTAAATAATCGTTTAATCACCAGGAAATATGCAATACATTAAAGATATGGGGGCGATATTTAGTCCTAAAGCCCATGACACACTACACGATCTTCCTGCCATTTAGATTAAGTAAATGGCTTAAGGTCATTTTTCTTATTATTTTCTTATGATCGTAACAGAGCAAAGTTTGGAAAAAGTACAAAAAGTGCAAACACTTGCAACGGCAAAAGCAAACACAGATGCGCACATAAGGGACTGATATTTCATTGAGAGCCTTTCTTTGTTGCTTAAGTTCGGGGTATACTTCCTTCTGGCTCTCACCTTACAATCAATCAAAAGGCCTGTCCTCATCAGCTCGAGTTTGCCAAATAGCCTGCTATTCTGATTCAGGAAATTAGCTCGTGAAATTTGCTCAGTGTTCACGCATAGTACAAGTCTTCGGGCTGGTGAAGATGCACCGGACAAGTAGCAGGCTTATTTTGCAAACTAGCCCAAGATATCTCGGGAAGATTTCCCGAGCAAATAGCTTGCTATTTCGTGATCGGGCTAATTTCCCGAATCAGACTAAGTTGATGAAGACAGGCCTAAAGAGAAGTAGAGGATCTCACCTTATCACAGACGCTCACATATTTCTTAGAATCTTCTTCCGGGAACACGTTAACTCCAGCTTTCTTCATGGTCTCTATCAGTTGAGGAGGTTCCATCCACTTGTTAGAGATGGATTCCAGCTCAGGTTTGCGTTCACCATCACCGGCCTGTCTGAAACAACATAGATGATCCTGTGGACAGAGAAATACAGGCACTTCTATTATATTGGCTACCCTACACCCAGGGCAAGACTGTAGTAACAAAGATGATCCTACGGACAGAGAAATACGGGCACTTCTATTATATTGGTTACCCTATACCCAGGGTAAGACTGTAGTAACATAGATGATCCTAAGGACAGAGAAATACAGGCACTTCTATCATATTGGCTACCCTATACCCAGGGCAAGACTGTAGTAACATAGGTAATCCTACATAGAGAGATATAAACTTTCATTACATATTAGATCTAGCAGGAATTAACTGTTGTACAACTTTAGGGTACCTGCCCGAAATTTAAGCAGGTACCTGAATTACAAAGATACCAGAAATTCCCAGTCCAGGAGATACTGCACATTGGATTGTGAAAGCAGTGAAGAGTTGCATACCTTGATTTCAAACTCGACCTCCAGGATAGCTGCTATGATGGTGAAGCGTGCATGGTTGGTTCCTAGAGGGAAGAGTTCCCACGATTGGAAGGGCATGTTGATATGCTTGTCTTGGATGCAAGCCAGAGGACCAAACTTGATCGTCTTGAAGGAAAGTAATCTCTCCTCTGAAAAAATATGAAAGAAGTATTTTGTTTAGAAATAGTAATTGTTAGCTTGTCCCACACGCCATGACATCTCTGGTGCTCCAACATTATTACCCTGGTCATAGCCTAGCGGCCAAATGTAGCGCTCTAGCACAACGGGTACCCATTACATGTGGGTGGAGAATGGCAAACATGCACCGATGTCTTGCAAAAGGTTATGAGTGTCAGGCTGGGATTTGAACGCTTAACCCTTGGATTTAGAGTCAAGTAAATGAGCCACTAGACTACACAACAGAGCAAGAAAGGTTTACTCTTGGACTGCAAAGTGTTATTCAGATATAAGGTAAACTGTGTTTAACCCTAATAAGGCCGGGCTATTTGAGTTCTTAATACGGCCAGGGGGGCCTAATGGCCTAAGATCTCGGCCGTCGCCGCGAAAATTTGCATGCATGTCAAGTGAAGTGTATAGAATACTATAGCAATTTCAATTTTTTGAAAAAATTACTCATTTGCATATTTATGGTAAATTATGCAAATAAGGTCAAAAAATTCATATTTTTACCCATAAATCATATATTCTTCATATTTAAGCTTTCTTTTCCCTACATATATTTGTTAGACCATTTGGAATAATAATACGAAAAAAATTTGGAAAGCTAGGTTATTCCTTATGTTATCTCTTGTTTTGATAATTTCTTATGTATTTCATTGTTTTTTTAACTTATGTATTTTATTGTTTTTGTTGTTTTATTTCATTTCTAACTATAATTTAACTATTTTGACCCCAAAACAAACACCTAAACTTTAAACAAGACCAAAAAACCAATGTTTTATCTCTTTTAGGAAAAATGATATTTCCATATGTTTTGTACACAAATCACGAAAATGAGCGATTTTCGGGCCGACATGTAAAGACAAAAGGTCACGTGACTTTGTAACAGTAGGTCCGATTTTCAAAAAAATTGTTTTAAAAGATGCGCAAGACTCGAAAGAATAAAGTCATGAAGCGGCGGGCGTCATCCGTATCGTTCCCGAACAATCAGAAAAATCGCGGAGGGGGCCATGATGCCCCCCCCCGGTCTTATTAGGGTTAACATGACAAATTGCAGCAAAGTAAAAACCGATGACTTTTCATTCAATACCTGAGTGAGATCTTATAGAGACTAAAGAAACAATTAATTTTTTTTCCAAAGGCATGGTAGAGAATGTTTACCTTGTTCAAATTTGACATCGTGAAAGCCGTCGAGTCTCCATTGCTTGCCTTCGTCCCACCAGTAAACCATCTGAGGTTCTTCACAGAGTAATACATTGTCAGGAAGCCTGTAGGAAATAATAGTAGTAGTAGTAGTAGTAAGAGATTCTTGAATAGTGCATATCATATTCTAAATTCTTGCAAAACTACAATTCTAAAATTTCATGAATATTAGACCCTCACCAACATAATGGCTTACTTTAATACTGGGCAATTCTGGCAATGTGTCTTGTAGAACATGACTTTGTTCCATTTACTTCAGTCAAAAATATTTTATAAAAGTTGATATAACCATTTAATAATTTTAGTGAAACCAGCGAGTATCAAAAGTATATAGTCCTATCGAGATATTTTCATTTTGGGATGAAATGATGGATAATAATAATAATAATACAGTCAAACCTGTCTATAGCGACCGCCCAAGAGAAACACAAAAAGTGGTCTTTGTAATAAGGTTGTCTTTGTAGACAGGTTCCTTATATACATGTACATGTTTAAATGAGAAACCATTTTCAAGGGAAACAAAAATGTGGTCTTTGTAGACAGGTGGTCACTAAAACAGGTTTGACTGTACCCATTTCATACACCTGGGTAGAGGGTGGTTAATATCATCTGTTGTAGAAGACACAGTGCCCTACATCTTGATAGGAGAAAAGCTACTTACTTGACTGTAACCCCTAGAGGAGGGGCACCCAAGGCCTCTGTTGCTGCGGCGTTTGCTGCTGCAGTCTTAGGATCCATGGTCAGACCCATCGTCATTGTACCAGCCAGAGACGCACCAAGCTTGATGCTGTCAGAACCATAAGGCATTCGCTTCAGCTCATTAGATGTATCTGAAAAGAACACACATAATACAAGTCACAGGTCAGTCAAGGATTTCGTCAAGTACTCTCCAGAATGCACTCAACAATAATAATACGTTTTTGTATAATACATAGGCATAACTGCATGTCTCTTTGTGCTTTACTGAACAGAATACAGAAGGAGTGTAAATGGTGCACTGGGTTCATAATTGTGAGATTTAACAAAGTGGTAAATAGATATGTTTTCAATTTACTTCTGAACTTTTTATATGCATTCAAATTCACCATACAGCCATAGTATCTGTCAGGTAACACTTTGGCTGTAGTTGTGTATCTACATAAAGGAGAGGGATTTAACTACAATTACAATGATGTATCTTGTATAAAGTGAAGTGATATATCTACAATGTATGAAGCTTAGCATTTGAACTAGCTTCTTATTTGGTATTCCAACTTTCATTATCTTTAAACTCTTTGTTCCTTGATGAATGAAAAATATTGCCTCATTTGCAGAGCGTGGCTCCAAACAAATGGGACTCTGGTACACATGAGACTTTAATCATGACCCTTCCCAAAAGTGATATTGATAAAGGGGGTCATGATACATACACACCCTTTAAAGGCTCATAGTAGTGGGTTTTCATGAGGAATTTGACACTATTCGGGTGTTAACCCAATAACAAGGATAACAGGTGCAGTCATCACTCTTACAGCAGACGGGTCTTGTGTAATGCACTGAATAGATGACTAACCTTGTGTCATTATCCAGTTCTTGATAAGCTTGGGTTGAGGAGGCATGGTTAAAGGTCAAAGTGTATGACCCCTCCCAAGACCTGGTAAGCTCGGAGGTCAACCGTATCCTCGTCTTCCAGCTCGTATTCCTCCTCCTCGTAGTCCTCATACTCTTCTTCTTCCAGACCTTCCTGATCCTCCGCAGCTGGAGTCTTGGCAGGCTCTGGTTCCTTGGCTGGGGTAGGGGGCATGGTCTCCTGGGCCTCTTCTTTCACTTCCTCTCCTGCCACAGACTCTGTCACCTCTCCATCCTCTTCTTTCCCTTCTCCACTCTCTCCCTCGGCCTTCTCCCCGTCTCCCTCAACAGGAGGGGGTTCTTCAAAGGGCTCTTCTTCTGGAGGAGGGGGGTAGTAGCGCACCCTCTTCAGCTTGAAGGTGCGGCAGCGATGTGAGAAGTGGTCGTGTGCAGTGTGGATCACACGGATAGCGATGTCAGAGAGGGCAAGCTGCTTGGGAAGTTCAAAGGAGAAGTCTTGCTCCTCAAAGGCATAGCTCTTAAATCTGGAGAGGGAGAGAAGCATGGTAATGTTTATTGTCCATATCAATTATACAAGCTAAAATATTCTGAATTAAGATCTGAAATCTAGCAAGGAAAATCAAGGAACAACTATTATGCAGGGATGCCAGTTAGAATCGATCAGAGGGCCTGAAAATCACCTAGAATGAGCCTAAACTATGGCCTGAAAATAAATCGGCAGGGCCTGAATTCAGGCTTTTGACTGAAAACTGGCATCCCTGATTATGGCTTTTCTAATATCATTCTAACTACATAACACTCAATTAAAGTATTATTTTAAAGCATAAATTGGTACACAATTTCCCCGGACTGAACAAAGGAGCAGGACAAGTTCAAACGTAACATGTAATAGAAGAGCCATCATCACAGAAACCTCTTCACTAATATTGCTTAAATTCTACAAGAACAGTCTACAATGCAATTTGGATGTGACAACTACTGAACAAATATGCAATGACATTTTTTTCTTTTTCTAAGTTTCAGTTTTGTTTGGTCAATTGGACAAAGAATAAGCAATCATCTTACCTTGGGTTCTTGACCAGGTTTCCCCATAGCATCAAGACGATATCCTTGTTGCCCTTGGTAAACTGTAGATTACCCGTCTCAGAGTCAGCATGGTTTGACGCATCCTGAGAGAGGAGAAAACAAAATCAAACATCAAGTTAGGTACACACTGTCAATAATCATCTACTTTTGTTGCTTATATATTTATTACTGTTTATACTTTGCATGAGAAACAAACAAACAGACACATCCATTCGTTGCTCATGACTCTTCAAATTAGGAATAAAAAACAAACAAAATAAGACAATTAAAAAAAACAAAAAAACAAGTCCTTATGTACATGTATGTGGGCTTCTTCTGTACAGTTAACTCATTGAAAGGTCACTCAAAAATAAAGCCTGACTAAAAAATCAGAAAACCAGAACATTTTGGGACATGAAAACTTTACCAATCGTTATTGGCTGCCGTTATTGTGTTAAACTTGTGCTAAACCTACAGTACAAAGCTTTGATAAGAACACATTTTTAAAAATATTGATGGTGCAATGTTACTAATAAATTCTAAAATTTTGAGAGCGAGAGCGAAGAAATCAGCTGCTAATGATGACATGGCATGGCGAATGTATGAAAGGCCAGGCACTTGGCAGTACGGACAGATGAACATTGAGAGTAAGATCATTACAACAATGTCCATATGCCAGTACTATCAAGAACCAAGCAATGTGTCAGTCGTCTTCGTTAGTCTTCCTTTGCACCGCCAAGATGGAGAGATAGAGAGCCAGCTTCCACCGTTTGTTTGCTTCTCTGCTCGTTAAAATGTCTTTTTTTTCTTTTGCACTTTTCAACTTACTTAATTACATTTAACTAGGTTAGGTACTGCTGCTTTTTAAAGTCACATTGCAAATAATAATTATGTCTACAAATATTTGATTAGCGAAGGGTATTAGTTTGTAGCTATATTTGCTCTGTAATGCCAACACTCCTACACTGTACGTTATCTCTGTATCATCATTTGCAGCAATCTTTCTTTATGAGCCTGGTGCTATCTCCAGCTTCGTTTACAAAACATATGCGATGATTGATGACAGCTACATGTACTAAAGTTTGCTATAGGCCTACACGCTCCAGTTAAGACAGCGCTACCGGACACATGAATACTCAATCTAAGCATATGCAAGACAGAACATTTTAGCATTTCACAAATAGGTTCTTATAGATCAACTTGCAACGTAAACATTTCAAGTCCATTCTCACCCAAGCAAGGTGCATCTATTCCTACAGGCTGCTTCTAACAAGCTTTAATGACACAGGCATGAGTTGACTTCAAGGTGAAATACACCCACCAACTCAAGCATTCAACAGGAAATATCAAGTGCCCACACACATACACACACCCTTCAGATAACCTTTTACATGAATATAGCTATTTATACACACCAAACCAAGCAATGCATGCCTAATTCACTTTTCCTCTTTTGAGTACAATAATGCATGTCTATATAAAATTTGCAATATTTTTCTTTGAAATGCAACGTATACTTGCAAATTAATGTCATTAATCTTCAGGGAAGCACTGGTTTCAGCAAACACTCTCATTAATCACTCCTATCGAAAGTACACTAGCATGTTATAGAAACTGGTACGTTGTGGTAGAACAAACGCACGAAGAAAGCCATTGGATTGCACATCTAAATGAGTATGCACATTACATGCATAGCTGGGATGCTTGGCTTGATGATAATTACAATGGCAGATTTACAGTCCTAAGAGAATGGAATGCCTAATCTGACAACTAAAGTTCAAAGGTCATGGACTGTGGTTACGTAACAATCAGATGGTATCTCTCTACACAATATAGGATTCCAATGCATTCAAAGCATTACCTTTACCGACTACATACACACACTCTAGCCCCAGAAGCTTCTCCACATGTTATCACTATGTGAATATAACAAGATAAAATAGGCCTTTTGGCAGCCCTATGCTTGATACCGACATTGCTCTACTTTGATTGATTACATTTTTGTGGTTTATGAGAGTACATGTATGCCATTGATCATGATATAGTGATTACAAATAGAACAAGGAAATGAAGATAAAGTAGTAGAAGAATATTTTAATGAGGAAAGAAGTTTGAGAAGATGAATAATAATTATGAGTAGAGTTACACCCCTTTTGTTATGTGAATAGATGAAATTGTTTTGGTTGTTGCATGTATATACATGTATGTGTTTCTATTGTACTTTATTCATTTCTTGTATTGCCTGTTACTGCTGGTGGAAAGCTTATTTCCACATCTGTGGACAAGAAAAAATAAATTATTTCTTGTATAACCTTGTTTTGCTCGCCCCAGGGGCATGTAAGAACTAAAAAGCAGCATTGTTTTTTTTTTTTACATACCTTTAATAAGGATACAGTAGCTTCATCTAGCTTGGTAAGCAGGATATTCTGTAGTTCTATGATGGTTTCTTCATATCTTTTCTCAGTGTTTTCATCTAGCTGCTCTTCAGGTGTGTCTTCAAGTAGGAACTCCAGTTCACAAATCAACTGCAAATCAAACAAACATACAAAATATGAAGTTAAATAATAATAGTTGCAATTCATACATCACATTTTCCACTGGATACAAAGCGCTTTGAGATGCCTTTCACGAGTCAGTGTTTGATACAAGTTACCAAGCATTGACAGTGTGAGTTCAATGAATGCATAGGGTTTCAGAATAGGTAAGTCTTTAAACTCTGTCTGAATTGTTCTCCTGTTGGTGATGATTTCAATTGAGGGCGCCTATTCAATAGTCTGCAAGCAGTAGAGGAGAAAGCTGAATTGATGGTCCAAAATCTGTGCTACTATTCTATTAATGCAGAAAGATTAGACATGAAGTGAAGATACCCTTTTAAGGTGGATATGTCACTGGACTGTTGATCACATGGTTCACGGTTCAAGTCTCGCCGCTGAGCTTTGGCAAACCTTATGGTAAAGCATTAATCTACATTTGCCGCACTGCACTCAGGTGAAATAAATGGGTACCTGGTAGGAAGAAATTCCTTGAATAATAAACGCCTTTTCATAGCGCTTCAGCTACAGCCTTTGTACGAAGCGCAGTAAAGTATATTCATGTAGTAGCTTTGCTTTATATAAATTGACATATATGTACAGTCAAACCTGTCTAAAGCGAATGCCCAAGACAGGTTCCTTTAGTACACGTTTCAATGAGAAACCTTTTTCAAGGGAAACAAAAAATGTGGTCTTTGTAGACAGGTGGTCACTAAAGCAGGTTTGACTGTACTATATTATGATTATTTATACTAACCTTGAGTGTCAGATGGCTCTCCTTCAAGACGGAGTCAATCTCGTTTCTCTTTGTGTCATCTTTCCAGAGGTTGATATAGGTGTTGATCTCTGCAGGGATGGTTGGATCTGGGCTCCCATCACAAAGCATATACCGATCCCACTGCACAAAAGAAATATATAATGTGAAGGAAACTGATTAGACCATTGCATTCACTTGGAATCAGACTTAGTACACTTCTATCAGCTGTAAATTCAAGCAAATATATAAGCTATTTCAGGTCCACATATCCCATTCACCAAGGTGAAAATCCAGGGGAGTTCTTTAAAAAACTTGAAAATCTCAATTCTTGCTCGAGCTAAGGAAGCCATGAAATTGGCATGCTTTTCTTACAGTGTTACTACTAAGTCTGACAAGGAGAAATATCAAGAAACTGCTTGATGCGTGCTGCTTATGACCAACTGATTTGGGAGAAAATGGAGAAGCTGTTTATTCTGAAAAGATTTGACAGTGTTGTGAAGTGTTTTGCTTCACTCACCATAACCTAGTTCTCACAACCCCAGAACGACATCAATGATTTCCATTTTATCTTTTAAATGCAGGAGCAGCCAGAAAGTCGTTCCTGTAACTACTTTGTCACCATACCATACTTTCTTAATTATTAGTTTCATATATGGGGGAGTTTGATCTTCCTCTACAGAACAAGCAGGACTAACAGCAATCAAAATGTAATGAACAAGTGCTTTTAACATTTAAAATGTGGCCTACTTCGGGGAATCGTACAGACGCCACTAAGTCAGCATCGTCATCGTTTCGATGACTCCCTGTTCTCTTGTAATATCTTAAGCCCCTTCACGAGGTATTTCCTATATTATTACAAATCTTGAAAAGCGGCTCCACTGTGAGCCCTAGCTTATGCATCTTAATACAGAAACAAAACCCAATTATCCAATTTGCCTCTCAGAAGCGCCAGCGTTCTGCGCCTGTATTCCTGCTTCTCTACTCCTCCGCCTCTCACGCATGTCCTTATGTCCTAGAGCCAAGCGATGACTGCAGCGTGAGGCATCGCTCACTTAATTCACAGCAGAACAAAAACCTATTATCCAATATCCTCAAAGACAGGGGCCTTGTAATGCCTTATGACATAGCTAGTGATGATAGAATGACAGGAAATTCAGTCATAGTGACTCTCACAAAGAGTAATCAAGGATTTCCGCTCAGTTTCAACTCATCATTCCTTTCACCATTTCATCCCAGTCTTTTCAAATAACTCCATCCTACCTCGTGGCTTTATGTTACATCACATCCCAGAAAAGACATTCCCTGTAGGTTTCATCATTCCCTCCTTCGGCCCGTCCTATATAATCTCACCCTGATTTCTTCAAGAACAGCATGTAGACTGCGACTGACTGGGGGAACAAAAGTTATCCTGGGAAGTCGGCCAAGAAAGGTATCCCGTAGGAATCAACTAAAACGTGTATTTTTCAATTCTGACGCCCACACTTCCTTCCAACATGCGACAGGCGCTTGACCTTTCTATCACAAGTCCTCTCACCACCACGAGTGAGCTGAACAAGCCTTTATACAGCATTCATTGAGAGAATGCGGTTTACAACATGAAGTGCTACTTGAGCCAATGAATCTAAAACCATGAAGAGAAAACTTTCCCCTCTTCATTTCCTCATTACTCTAACTAACCTCAGTACCTCAATTTTACAAGATTAGAAATGCATGGATATAAATGTCAATGAAAACTCTACATATAGACTATCTAGACATGATGCAATATGCAGGATATCCCCTTCAGTTCACCCTCTTGCAATAGTCCACTATGAATAGAGTTACCTAGTAGTGCTTTAAAATTGGTTTTTGCCGAAATATTTCACAATGGTGAAATCTAGTTTTGGTGCCAATTTGAAAGGACAAGATACCCTGGGTATTTGCGGAGGCTGGTTTACGTGGAACAATAAAAAGATACTGGATGAGGGGACACTGCTGTACGTTTCGTCATCTTATCTCCTCCGAAATCTGTCACCGCTGCTGAATAGCGAACAAATGGATGAGGATGAGTAATTCGGTGACATCACTGTACCCCTGTTAATCACCCACTACCTGCCAAGCGAAGGCAGGCCATCTTATGCAGAGGACTTCAATTGAATTAAAAGCTTCCACTCAACCCACATTGTACATCCCTGAACTTTGAACTTTGAACCCTTGTCCTATCGCAAGACATTCACTACATAACCAGATCATGAGCAATTTTTCAATTCTTTCTACAGCTGACCCTAAACCTATTAAACCCATTACCTAATCGCATTCCTACCTCTGAACCCTAGACCCTGTAATTTTGACAAACTTAATCACTTGTTGGAGGAGAAGATGTGAGATCACTGACCAACTAGGACTTACATGTAAGTATTCTTCACATGCTAGCTATCAAACAGTGAATTGCAGACTACTTTGCATACTTTCAGACACATTAAAACAAGACTAACCTGTTTTGGAAGGGGGTTCTTAATTTTTATTTTTTTTAGTCTGTATGCATGAGCCCTATGTGAACATTTCCCAATTTTGGGGTTTCCTGGAGTGGGCTTGGGGCACCCACATGTCCCAGATGCCTATTAGTGTCAAGCCTAGCAATACAGATGAATTCAAGTTAATGTAAAGTTTGGATTGGTTGGTTCGGACTCGTTGGCGTGACTTGGAGTACGGCAGTACAAAGTGGACAGTGATTTCAAGGCGATATGGTTACAGCTAAAGTGAACATACCTTTGCCTGCGCTCTCCTGGATTCTCTAACATTGTGAAGAGCTGTGTAGTTTCCTTCCAAGATGGTTGCAAGCTGGGCAAGTTCTGCTGCATGTCTTTGATGTTCCTAATGGGATCAAAAATCAGATTGGAAAGACTATGTTAGTTTCAAGGCAATAGGGTACCGAAGTGTAATTATCATATACGCTAGTTTTCCAGGTTACTGGTTCCAAGCAACAGAGCCTGTGCATGAAGGTCACCGGAAATCATTCAAACAACGGGCTGGAGCAGGGCAAATTCAGTGTTTAGGGCTGGCGTGATCACAACACCATTGTCAAGCACAAAATTGTTTTGAACAAGCAACCTTGACAACTTGGCCAGTCTGACGTCACATTTCAATGCTCTATACAGTTGAAATCAATAAAACAAAAATTGATTTTTTTTCTTCTTCTTTTTTAATAGATTAAACAGCCCCTTGACTTTATCATCACTGTATTCAGTAATACAGTAGGGGATACTTGTTTCAAACTAATGGCATCTAAAAGAAATAACCCCAGTGTACATATGAATTGGTGTGGAAACCTACACAAGAAGTTACAGATCATTCAGTAATAATTGTATCTCTCTCTCTCTAGCAATGGATTAGAAAGGATATACTTTACATTGGTGAGACTTACATTGTCAAGATTTGAGGGCTTTGGTTGGAACACCAGACTAATGCACATTGAACAAGCTAATGGAGTTTGAAGGAATCTACCCAAATTCAAACTTGCAAAACATGCGCCCATACAACCGGAAAGTGACTTTCGGTTCAAGGAGAGAAAGGGGGAGAGAGACAGAGAGAGAGAATATCCTTTTGAAGGGCGATGATGAAACAATTGTTCATCCCAATGATAATGAAGCTTTTCCTTGCAAGGTTTCTCTGATCAGGATATGTACAATTATGGCTTTAGAAGAAAAGAAAAAAATCATACCACACTGGCGCTAACAAGAAACAAAAGATGAGTAGAGTTTCCTGTGATTAACGTGTCATAATGCTTGTGCCATGACTCAGGCAGCAGCATGCTAACAACCTTTCCTCAATATCAAACCCCACAATACGGATGCCAACCATGTAGTAATTTCCTGTGTACTCTCCGTAGTGCAAATTTTTTAGACATTTAGAAAAATTTTGAATACTATCAAGTCCAAAAGAGCTCCACAATTGTCTAGTGAAATTGAAACTGCTTCTTTTCAGATTATTTTTTTTTGTTTTCACATTAAAAAATAAAATAAAATTACTCCCTGTGTAATTGTACAGCAGAATACTATTTCAACAAAATAGAGATGCTACCGACATTTAAATTGTGAATATTTTGAAATTTGAATGGTTAAGTATTTATGTGACTAACAAAAATAGGAACCATCTCACAAGGAAAATAAGTGTGAGAGGTCATGAAATATTTCCTTTTCAGTTATGAAAGGACAGTGTATGACACTGCAGTAAACCCATGATGCAGACATAATACTTTGATTGAGCAATGCACATGTACATCTTAGACTGGCTAGTCAATACAGTATGCTTTGACAAGCTGGACATTTATTTATTGTCTCAAGACATTCTTCAAATACTCTACATGTATGTTGTCAGTTGAGAACCAGAAAGGTGCTGTCTCATATGCTTTAACACAGAGTTAACACCCTTGAGACAGTGGATATCTAGAAGCCCCATAGGCTAAATCATGCCAACATTGAGAAAGAGTGTAATTGCTTCATGGATCCGTAACTAAACCCCTCAAAGCTATACCCTTGTATTAAACATAACTTCCTTTTTGAAGTCTACAAAATTATTGAATTTTGTATACTTCATTTAAACAACACATATTATTAACTGCAACCTATTGCTCAGGTGAAGGGTGAAAAAATAAAAAAAATAACAGCAATTAATTTAGAAAAACGTGAAGAATCATTATAAATATGATAAACTTACAGCAGCTAAGATTTTTTCTCTTTCCTCTCGTTCCAATCTCTCTCGTTCCAGACGCTCCTTCTCCTCTTGTTCTTTACGGGCCCGCTCTTCCTCTACAAGGAGACAAAGCACAAAAAGAACAAACTTAATTTACAGATACAAACACTTGACTCGCTAACAGGATTCTACAAAATGAAAATGAAAATGAAAAAACAAAACAAGATTATTTCCTGTTAGTTATTCAAACAAGCAAAGTATTAATTACTATTTTAAGAGCTAAATATAGCAGTTGTAAAGCCCTGAAATTCATACACTTTGCCTGCAATAGAGGAAATATATGATCTCACTGAAAGTATATTGAACAGTACGTTCTTTTACATCAATTCAGAATAACACTAAGAATACAGGGCTTAAATTAATCCAAGGCCACCAAGGCCATGGCCTTGGATGCCCTTTTGATTGGCCTCAATGCCCCTCACATTGGCCTTGGAGATTTTGTGTGCCCTTTCCAATTCTTCCTATTTGTGCTGTAATATAGCAATGTGCCCTACAGAAAAGTGGCATTGCCCTAAAAATATTGAAATTTAAGGCCTGAGAATAGATATTCATGTGGAAAAGAAAAGACATGATCTACATGTATATATATGCCTATTATCAGTATAGCACCGCATCTCTTAAGCACTGTTCGGTCGCGGCAAAACCGCAGAGTTTTTTGTTTTTTTTCTGAGGACGTAAAGTGTAATACGCTTCATATTTCTGTATCTTCTAACACAGAGCTCAGTGAATATGCGCAAGTCCTTTGTTGTGCACAGTTGCCATTCATCTACACGTTTAAACAAAACGCAGCGGCATTTGCCCCATATCTGACCAACGTTTAGTTGATGTTTGCAAGACGATGAATATCACACATTACCAGCCAGGCCAGGCCAGGGAGGGCAGTCTCAACCCTCTCAAGCTAAATTGCAAATAACTCCAGCTATCACACAATGAAAGGGTCTTAATTTCCAAAGCACACAAATCAACATACATGTATGTATAACCTCCCTCACTGTGTGAATAAAAGGGGTAGGCCTGTAACAGTAACAGTGCTGCAATGGATATTGATTAAAATGTGGTTAGTACAGTGTGTTATATCACAAGTGCTTTAATACGTGTACATGTATGTACTGTGGTCTGTGGAAGTAATACATTCAACAACTTGTTAATAAAATATGGAGACATGATGCCACATGTACATGAAGTGTGAAATTAAACCAACTACTATAATTTACATGTATGTAACATTTGTTCAGGGGCTTAGAGACTCTCAAAGATAGATTGAGGCTTAGAGACTCTCAAAGATAGATTGAGGCTTAGAGACTCTTAAAGATTGATGGAAGTTATTATTCAGAAGAGAATCACTAGTCTTGTTTCATATAGATTAAAAATAAAACCTTCTTTTCTTCCAATTCTCTAGCTCTAAAATAGATCATCAAGATACCATATAAAGGAGAGTAAATATTGCACAATACTTGATATGTAAATGTAGTTCTCAACTAAAGTCACATTGCAACATAATAATTGTGCTATGTCATATCAAATGTTAAGCTCTCAGAAAATCAAAAAGCTTACAATTGACCATGCAGATGGCGTGGAATTATTGTGCAACACTGGATATGTAGCTAACTACACTGTACCAAGAATGGAATTTTCACTCTAGTCCACACTGTCCAATTATATATGGGGCTTAATCTACATGTATGTGTAACTTCCTCTTCACTGAATGGTGCTAGAGCCAGTAGAGGTGTAAAGGTTGCAATGTACATAAAAAGACAATGGGTATTGTCTATTACAGTAAAGAATGAACAGCCAATGGCTTAAACGTTATAGCTAGTAATTGCCCAGTATCTAGAAAAAACAATGCTCCTGTAATTCCCCAATTCATGTTGCTGCAAAGTAATTGATTGCAAATGCCAGAAGAAGTCAATTTCAAACAAATACAATGAATGTTAAAATCAGTAGTACGACTATCAAGAGATATTAATGCATGTTTGTGTGTGCTACCATTACATTTGATACTCACGAAAAATAAGCTGGAATGATTATCTTACATTCTTAGTAATATCCAAGTAATAGTAAATGTTATGCCATCTAAGAGTCCAAACAATTGAACAAAACAACTATAAGATTTAAATATGTGATGCTACATGGTTAGAGTCCATTTCTCTGTATAGCCTCCATATGAGACTCAATGCATGGCATGTATTGTATACCTGGTATGAAGGCATAGCTAAGAAAGCTTCCCCTGGTTCTAGCTACCCTGTAGGTCACTATGCATACATATAACACATGTCAGCCTCAATGGCCTTCCTATGAACTCAGCTCTGAACTAAGCTAATAAAAGCAGCGTACATAATGCATTCCTATCTACATGTAAATGTGAATGCTTGAAAGCAATCAGAAATAGCAGCAGCCAGAAAATGATAAAACAGTTCTGTACGTATAAATACAAGATAATTCAATAATTTTGTTCAATAAAGCAGCAGGAGAATTCATAGTAATTTCCCATTGAAATACAAAAGGATTTACAAACCTAAATCAAAAGATTTAATTTATCTTAATAGACTTCATTTTCAAGAGAAATTAAAACCCAATAGAGAATCTCTTACTTACTTATCCTTGCCGAAAATGGACATACCACTAGAAATAAACCACAGGAGAAATTGCAAGTCCAGCACTGGTAGAGGAACAAGATGCTTTACTCAGACTCACGTATGTTCAGAGTAGACACTACAAAAGCTCTACACTAGAGCACTACATCCAGCACTTCAGCACATGGCAGTGCATAGCTGTGCACTAGACACCCAAGGCTAGCTAGCTGTGCACGCATGCCATGCTTCTACTGTGATGCATTGTGGCGGGAAATGTTTGAATGAATGAATGCAGCAGCACTTGAGTGAAGAATGAAGTGAGCCTTAGAACCTAACGGAATGCAGAACAAAGACTCTGGTCTACAGGTAAACTTTGAGGACAAAGACCTCCCCAACACTAATCTCTATTTCCTGTGAAAGCCATTGCTCATGGTTCCTACCCAAATCCCAGGTGGTTTACCCATTTGGTGACCTTTGAACCCGGGGTCAAATCTAACAAACCAGTGGACCTTCTCTTATCCATAGGTCCATGCTTTATCTGCTCACACATGAACTGCATGGACATTTGAAGTAGGCCTACAAGTATGTGTGGTTCAATCAAGGAGTTACCAGCACTCCTTGGTTCAATGGATAGATTTATCAATGTACATTATTCAATACTGATTTGAATTGTTACCACTGATTAGCAAGTAGGGCCTACATGTATTTTAACTGATTTAAATACTGAAAGGAAGGTTAGTTTTAAATGTTCTAAATAAATCATTGGAAGAGAATTTGCAAATGAAATTAAGAAAAGGGAAACATTATTGATGTACTTTCCAACATTGAAGCCTAGTCGCACACATTCAAAATCTAGCTCTTTACAATGACAATACATTTTCAAAAGCAGTTTGTACAATTTGTTTTGGTTTTGGTGTTTAGTATTATATGGATCAATGGAATGAAGAATAACAGTTTTGATATCGATTGACAAAAGGGAACTAGATTTTGTTGTATTATACTTGACACTGACAGTTAATATCCCATTAACCCAAATACCACACATTCATCGCGCTTTACTGCCCATTAAATAAATAAAAGGGTAACAAGGTTAATTCTACACATAATTCGCCATCGCAGCTTTTACAATATATTGAGTTCATGCTAGTAAAATACTCATAAAAAGCTCTCTCAAAAAAAGGAGGAAAAAAAATTAAAAAATCCCTCAGGACTCTAAACTACAGTACATGTAGGAGGTGCCCTAGACACATGGGTGCTCAAAATCCAAGTCTTGACCCCCCATTTCAAATTATTTACATACAGTTCATGCATACAGACTCGAAAAATCTCAATATTAACCCAATTCCAAGAAAGTTAGTGTGTACTTGTACATGTACATGTAGCAACATAACTACTGGTATTGCATAATATCACTACCTTAAACACAGAGCAATGCAATACCAGGATGGGAATACCAGTTTCTGTGTGATATCAACCGAGAGAGGTTCAGCAGGTGTAACAACAAAAGCTAGCAGACTTTTGACATTTCAGAGACCTGAGCATTTCCTATCGGAAACCATGTAGGAAACAACCTATCCGCTCGGGAGGAATATGCAAAAAATTGTTCATTGTTCGTTTCTCTAGAAACAATAACCGACCAAAACTAGTATCTGTCCTGAACAATGAGAGTTTGGAAAATGTTCCACCACTAGTAGTAGTACAGATATGTAAGGTAGAGGTCATGGTTAATAACTCATGTTTTGACATGTCGAGTATTCAACGTTGCAGAATGGGCTATGTACAGTAATCATGAAAAAGAATGAAATCTATTGATGAATTCTAGAAAGAAATATTTTATTTCAGATTAGCATAGTTTGCGCATGTCCTATAGCATACATGTATCTGCTCAAGATTGTTACTTCTTTTGAAGCAACATATAGAACATCCCATGTGTCTCTTAGAAATGTTTTTAAATATTGTGACATGAAAATTTAGACAAGTGCACTTCTTATCAGGGTTTACAGTCTCTGACGGGGGTCTTTGAACTATTAGTGCATTGAGTAGTACTAAGTCCTGCAACTACATGTATTACAACCTACTGAGTCAAAAGTGCCCACAAATTAGGATTGATCTACAATGTACATGTACTCGTGTGGCTTTCTTACATGGAGTATTCTTAACAAAACTAAATGCCCATGACTTAATGTACATGTATTAGCATTGATTAAACAATTTGTAGAACTAAAGAGAAACCAATAGACACAGTAAGAAGACAGCTATTGAAGATTGCAAAATAAAGTACACACCTTGATAGAATGTCAGTCTGTCAGTCCAGTCAGCCGATAAGATCACAGTCTGGAGTCTAAATGTTTCACTGGATCTCCAACACCAAACAAGGCACTCCAAGGAGAAAAGCTGCAGCACCAGGGATTGAAGAAGCGCTCAAAGCCGAAGCTTCCACAAACCAAGAACTGTTGCTTCCGAAGTGGCAAACTGCACGGAACTGATAGCCAACGCCCTAAAGTTCTCCCTATTTAAGCCAGCATGACAGGGACAGGCATCAAGGAAAGAGAGAGTTTGTGAATCAGGCAGGCCTGTGAATCACACGAAGAGCTCTGGGCTCATTGGTTCCTAGAGCTCAGAACAAGCCCCTCTTAAAGCCACCTGTGGCAACCACTGGCACAGGAAGTACCAACTTCCCCAACTACATCGACCAATCAGAGACAGCGTTAGTCACTGGTGAGACTGACAGGGGGTTGGTTGGAGGGTGGGTGGGTGGGGTGCGGATGAGAGGAGGGGGGATGTTGGTAATCAACCTGCCCTAGGAATACAACAAAGGTCATCCACAATAGAAGAGAGAACAATGAAGAGTGAAAACAAGATGCATCCTAAGAAGACTCCTTCCTTTTGCACATTCTGGATGTGATAACTTGTCATTGTCTGTCAGATTGCATGTAACATGTACATGTACATGAATAGATATTAGCACGAGATGTCCACCTCAATAATGTCTTACTCACCATCATGACATCAACAAGTAGGGCAAAAAGAAATTACACATGTACTTCAACCAATACACAGTAGGACATTCTCCACTGGGCTGAAACATGTACCGTTCTATGATTGCTCATATCATTATACCGGTACTGTATCTCAACCTATAGTTTATTCGTTACATGCAAAGTATGGAAGTGTGGGCCTGAAAATCTATAAGTACATGTACTTTGTTCACAAAATTCCTGAAATATGGCCGAAAATGAAATTCATACATGTAGGTCCCAAATTCAAGATTTTTGACTAATAGTTGACATCACTGTCTTACCAATGCGTGGGAATGGTATGCTCATTTATACTCATTTTAGTAGGCCCTCTTCTGTTGTGTATTATTCTATCAGACATTAGGACCATGTGTTAACCCTTTTTCAGAGTCATAACATTGGGGGATGAATTTATTCTCTTATATTTCCATTTTCTTTTACAATTGTCAGGCACCATGCAAGTTCATGCTTTTCATATCATGACCACTGGGTATCAAAGCCATTGCACCTGTCTCGCCAATCTCTATCATTTCTACTCAAATTGGCAACACTCGCTCTCTTTTTTTTCAGTAGTGTACATGTATCCATCTTTGATTATGGAGTGAGGCAACCAAATATTTCATTTTAATATTTCATTAAGTACAAGTAATCTATACATGTATGTATTGAGAGGAAATAGAAAGCAAATGGTATCGATACAAGACAAAGAAGATTGTTTTTTGCTTTCTGGATCCATGTGTCCAAGTGTAGATTATGAATAGAAAGGACATTTCCAATAAAAGTGTAATCACCCTCTAACTTCCCAATGCCATTATCAATTCACTTCCTCTTGTCTAGTTAGTGCTAATGATGGAATTGTACTTGACAAAGTCACTTGGGTGGGTATGAGTTATGCCCATGTATGCTGCAATTACGCCATGTCCTGCACTTCTGGGCCACCCCCCCCCCCAAACACACAACCTAGTATTAAACTCACTAACACACAATACAGTCCCTTTTAATAGTCTTACAACGTAATATATTTGTAATGGATAACCGAAGGATAACTTGTGCCCAATACCGACTTCAACATGTTTTAACTGTATGCCATATATTTCATGAACTTTCATTTTTTTGATGATGGAATAGATTTGTTTCATACAGGGGTCAGGCCTTAAATTTCAATATTTTTAGGGCAAGGCCACTTTTCTGTAGGGCACATTCCTATATTACAGCACAAATGGGAAGAATTGGAAAGGGCACAAAAAATCTCCAAGGCCAATGAGAGGGGCATTGAGGCCAATCAAAAGGGCATCCATGGCCATGGCCTTGGATTAATGTATGTCTGAACATTTTCTTTCGGGAAAATAAAAATTTTATAAGTATTTTTATTTTTAGTTGGAGCGAATGGAGGGGAGACCTCAAAAGATATGTCATGTTTTTGCCAATTTTTGTTTGATTGAGCGGAACTTTATAAATTCATACATGTAACTCTCATTTCATATCAGATTTTCCTCACTACACTGTATAAATGCATGACCTGTTTCTTTTCATTTTCTACTTTTAATATCAGTGTGGACTTCCCCTTTAAAGAGTGACTTGGTAACATTGTTGAAGGTTGATCAAAAACGGCATCATTTTTGTATGAATTGTTACTTATTATATTCCTTCTACTGTACTAACCCTCTAACATGCAAAAAATCCTGAAAAAATTCTCAAACCGCAAAGACATTTCAGGTTTTCTTTGAAGGCATCAATGTGTAACCCCCTCTAACAGTAAATTCTCCCAACCAATTTTTGAATTTTCCCAATCGTTTTTCCATTAAAATAAGACATAAAACAGGCTTTTAAAAATCTTTCAACATTTACACTGTAAATATGACGATTTACATTCACCTAAAATTTTATTAAATTATAATAATGTAGTTGGAAGAATTTAGGAATCGATCAGATCAGTTTTTCCTAATTTTGATCATTAATAATGGTCTGTTTTCACTCAAACTTTCAGATTATCTTTAATTGTACATGTACATCTAGCATCGAAGTCACTACCTTAGCACCATTTTCTCTCATCTGAACAATGTTAGAGTCTCTTTAAAGAAACATTTGCTCAAATAAATTGTGTATTAAAGAGAGTTGCCATACCTTCTTCCCTTACTTGTTGTGCTTCTTCTTCTTTCTTTAACTTTTCCTTCTCAGCTTTGCTAAGCTTTCCTTTCCCCTTCCCCTTCGCTGATGACTTGGGCTTTGGAGGCTGGTGGAAGAAAGAAAGAAAAAATATTTCATTCATTCATTTGTAAATTTACTTCATTTGCATAAAAACACATTCAAAGGCAAATAAATAAACATGTACATTATATCCATAATCAATGCAAAATATCCATTAAGGTACTCAGGAAACGACATCCTTTAATAGCACTGTCTGTATAAAGAGTGTTTCAAATTTAGATTATAAATTTACATGTTTCATAAATGAAATGAAAAATAACAGAACTTAGAAAAAAGTTTATAACTTTAAAAAGCCTTTGATGGTTTTCTATGGCAAAGTTCCCACTACAATATAATATAATTATTTGATATCGCTCACTGATCGTGTTCATGTGTATGTTTGTTGTTTTTCTCAAAGCCGCATTGTAAAATCCCTATAACATAGTACATGTGATCCATATGGTCCTATCATGCCTGACCAGCTAGTGCAATCACCATTCCTACAGTGTACGTACATGTAGGGTACAATCAGACTGAAAAGAACAAGCGTACATGCGCATCATCTTCATGGTAAAGCCATTATTTCCAAACTGACGATGCGACATGCCATCTCAAATTTGGCCGCTATGTCTGGATGGGTTTTGGCGGACAAGGTCATTCCGTTGGGGGAGAGGTAAAGAATTAAATGACAGATGATAGTGTGGACTCCCCTGCAATTAATGTACATGTACTTTGACGAGGATGTTGAATTGTGGGACTGTATTCATCTATCACATGTACATTACCAAAGTGTAAATGTCAGGGATGAGACAGAGAAATTCCCCAAAAGGAGGAAGATTAAATAGGGGTCTGCAGAAAGCTTAAGAATATATTTTCTTTGCATTTAAATTCTAAATTTGAGAAATATTTGTTACCCCATCTTGCTTATGATAGGGACTCTATAACATTGTTCAGATGAGAAAATGCTGCTAAGGGTAGCAAGGTCAATGCTAGATGTACATGTACAATTAATGATAATCTGAAAGTTTTTTCCCCCAGGCCGTCTTGAAATCTCGAAATCTGCGGAGAAATCTCATCCTTGACATTACCAAAGTGTAAATGTCATTGTCCAACATACAGATACATGTGTACATGTACGCTCCAACAACAATTGATTTGCGGTCAATTTCTTACTTTCATCAACTACTTCCTTTCTTTCCTTTTTTGTTTTTTTCTTATAAGCATCTTATCAAATTTCTTTAAGTGCTAGTCACTAAATTCAATACACAATATGTACAGTGCACAAATCAAACATGCAACTTTAATATCAAGATTTTATTAGCAAAGAAATCTCCACATTTCACATTGCAAAGAACGAAATAAAGTTGTTTTGTTTGGTTGGTTTTGCTGTTGTTGCTTTGTTTGTAATGTGTATTTGATTTTTGTTTGTCTGTTTGTTTGTTAAATATAATTCACTTGGAAAATAAACTGTACATCATGTGTCATGTATTCAGAAAGTGTACTGATTATAGTAGAATGCTACTGTGTATGTACAGTACATACAGTCATAGATCACATTTTACTGATACATGATGTACTGTATGACATGTTATGAACCCATTGATTCATGTGTAGCTAGCCAGAGCAGAGCAGAGCATAAAGGCTACTTCCTTCTATACACAAAGAATAGGCGAGTGATGGCTAACTCCTTCCTGCCTTTAGTTCACAGTGAGGAAGTGTTTAGTTTAGTCATTACCCTACTATGGCAATATATGGATTCCTTATGGCACAGTCACAGTATGAACGCACAGAGATAAGATGTTCATTTCTAAATTCAGTTCTGCAGCCCATATGGATAAATAATTAAATACAGATCTTTCTGTGTTACTATCAAATTAAATTTGGGCTATTGCAAGGCTTGACACCAATAGGCACCGGGACACATGGGCGTAAAAAAATAAAGAAAGTTATTAATTTTCGAAAATTGTAATCACTTCAAATTGGCTGAATCTGTAATGTCACTGTGATGTAGTGATGGACATTTGTTCCAACACACAAAATGACTACAATGAAAAATGTAATTTGTTTTGATCTGACCCGGGGGATGATCTTTTCTTTTTAGAGAACCTGTAATACATGTAATATACTCTCCATAATATATTTTGAGTAGTGCCCTAAGGGTGAAGGCACTTGGGAGAAGAACAAAAATTAGTGAGGTTTTTGTACAAAAAATTGGGAAAGTTATCTGTGGCTAGGTCACAATCCACACACTAAATTGCCAATCTGAGATTTGCATAGATGTTGTGATCTCATATTATAAACATTATAAACTTTTTTCTAATTGGTCAGGTTTATTTCAAACTTTTGCCATTTAGTTTCTCTCATTTTTCTGCTTTCATTCAAATGAATTAATATAAATAAGATTGGATTGCCCTTTATTAATTGCATTATCAGCCAAAGAGCAAAGCCCAAAATAAGTGGGGAAAATATAATAATATACTGATCTGGGGTGCCAAGAATTTAGCTTTGGGTGTTAAATCAATGAGAAATTCAAACTCTATCATCTCTTCACCTCATCTTCTATCCCCATGTAACATGGAACTTACAGCAAGTAGAATTTGCTTTGTTCAAAGTAGGGTGTCTGATCGCGCACCCGATGTTGTGTGCTAAAATCCTTCCCATAGAGATTGCACGCAGCCCTATGCAGTCTATGTGCATTACGCGATCATGCAAAATTGGTCAAAGTTTTTTTTTTTTGAAGTTCAAACCTTTATTCTTTGTGATCCTGAAGGTGATACTCAATAAATGAGGTGTCATATGAAAGAACAGATTAATTCCAATATTTCCAGAGGGCGTCATCTCGAAATTCTAAAAATATCTTGGTCAAAACAGCTATTTAAACATTGTTTCCTGGCTAACTCGAAATTTGCCACTTATGAGATATGACGCCCTGGCGATATGTAGTCCCAGTCGTAAGGAAAATATCCCTACGCTTATTTTTTCGCTAGCCCCCAGGGATCACAAACAATTACAGTTTGAAAATACCCTTCCCCACATTTTTCGGATCAGCTAAGTAGGGAGGCGTGAGCTCCGCGCCAGCCATACCCATGGTGATAGCGTAAAATCTGCACATGAATATGCATCGGGCGCGTGTCTACAAACCCGAAGTGGGTGCCCATTGAAGACAATGGATCGCCGATCGCGCATCAGTTAAGCAACACGCGTGCTTGCACGCGTATGTGTACGCTTGCATATTGCGCAATTCAGCTGTTGTGCTAAATTTAGCAAAACAACATAACTCTGCGTGTACGTCTTTTCGTCGATTCTTACAAAAATGGATGAATATTGTAGGGAATTGAAGGGGCTGTAACTTTTGATAGAAACATCGGTGAGTCTTGAAATTTGAAATGTATTATTCTGAGTAAATAATTTTTTCAATTATCCAACCAAAATGGTGAAAAACGATCCAAAAGGGAAAATTGAAAAATCGTTCAGACACCCTATTCAAAGTAAAAACAAAAAAATCCCTCCCCCAATATCAAAAGTGGAGGGCCTTCTAAATCCCAACACCATGACACCAGTGATGTCAAAATCAAGACCCTTTGTTTGACGTTGCAAAAGACGGCATCCCTTTTGAGGTGCTCAGAGCCTATACAGACATTACTAGTTCACAATAAGTCAAAATCTGCCATTTTATATTTTCAAAGTGAGCCAGAATCATTGACAAATTTTCTAGTTTTACATCTGGTTTTGTTTAATTTGGGAAAAACAGAAAAAAGGCAAAACAATTTCAGACACACATTTCAAACTATTTACCGTGACAATTGTGATGTTTCTAAAAGTGATATCTTCAATTGAAGGACACACATTGTCATTGATTCATTAACAACTTCATAAAAGAATGAATACCGGTAACTAGATCTACACACACAAAATAACAAACTCTAGATTCTAGACCTAGACTCTATTTCTCTAAATAAAATCACTCAAAGTTAATAAGGTAAGCTTTCATCAATTGCATCAATATGTTTTCATTTTTTTTAAGTCATAGAGTATACTAATAGGTCTATAGAAAAAGAGAAACTGAAAAAAAAAAAAAAACTCGACAAGTCCAAGAAGAAATTTAGTCCGACTTGACATGAACAGTCACAACTGACACAAGTTTACCAGACAAAAATTTAACTTGAAGTTGAATTGCTTGTCCAATGAATTAATAAATAACTTTTGTCTAAAGACAGTTCTCAACTGTGACAGCTCACAGTCACACTCAGTCTGAAAATTAAATAAGAACCCGGATTACTGGTCCAGCCGCATGAACCAGGCAGGCCAGAGAATTTCACATCTCAACACCCATGCACTACCACGCGTTCTCATTCTCTCTCCCCAAATCTTCTCCGGTGTGCCGATGCTTCATCATTACAAATCCCGCCAAAATTATACCACGCACCGGCATTTTCTCAGATCTCAAGACAGAAAACAAGAACTTATGTTTTTTGCAACATCTGCTAAAAAAACAATCCTAATTATTATCATTTTCACCCTAACATATAGCACGTGTTTTATGGATTAGGGGGGTATCACAAAAGATGTTGTCTGGGTCGATTTTATTGTTTTTCATGGCATTTTGTCACTACAATTGACAACCATTTTGTCGCGAAGCAACATAGCGTGTACACAATGCACACCGCTACGCTTGAAAGCGCCACGCCAACAACTTGCCATATTATCCCTAAAAGTGAGCTCGATTTTGGCCCAGATTCAGGCAATTATAATCGTAACACAAGGCACGGATGACATCCTTGGCTCACAATGAACGAAAATTAATGCATTATAACACCACAATGAGTCAGCTTCATACGAAATTATCAAATTCTTTTCGCCGGTTACTCACCATGGTGCCTCTGTTTGTTCTCCGTGAAAGATGGCAACGCAGAATTGGCTTTGAACGCATGCGCAGTAAGCCGGAGAGCAGGTCAAATTTTTTGCATAGCCCGCGCTGGTATTTGCATACACATCGCCTGATTGAATGCGTGGCACAAAGGGCGATTTTACGGATTTTACGCATGTTGACCACATAGTGGAAAATTGGAGATTATAAGCCAATATAATTATAAGCAACATTCTTTAAATAGTTTGAATCAATATCTCGGTTATTTTCTTTTCTTTTATGACAATAAACTGGAGAAACGTGGAAAAAGGGACTCTTAAGTATCGTTTATCGACTAATATATATATATATATTTTTTTAATTTAGTTTTCGTCAAATTGTTTTGTGTTTTTAGTTTTACTTGAGCCTTGGGGAGGGGGGTTAATATTTATTAATTCAAAATAATTGAGTTGTGTATATTGTGTAATCTATTTGTTATGTATTGCCATTTGAAATAAGTTGTATGATGTACATGTATTGAATGAATACAATAAAGAATACTACAATGGCACGCGCGTTACCGTATAATCATGAATTCGGAAGAACCATATAAAGATCGAGTAAAATGTAACATAAAAATGTACAAGCAGAACCAAGAACATATACTGGGCTTATACTGATCCAAGACAAGGGATTCAACCAACATTCCCTCCCCGGCCCTCATCATCATCAAAAGGCCTGAGCAACTTAGTGAACTTAGATCGTCCCCCGGGTCCCCCCCCCCTTCCCGGGCCCCCGGGGTGGGGGCGGACTCGATCGGGGAGGAGGACTGATGATCGACCCAATTTGGAATTACTTTTGAAAGTCAAAAGAAAGTGCGCTATATATACGTTTTATATAAACATGTATAGATACATGTATATCAGTCAAATTCAGACTTTGTACCAATATTACAGTTTTATAGCGTTGGAATTATCATAAACTAGGTTGCCCCACTGCATGAACGTTTATTAAACGTTCATGCATGGGGCAACCTAGTGAGGCTATACGTGACCGTGTACCACTAATTTATGACACATTTTTAGGCTCTTCGCTTTCCTCGTCCTTCCCGTCCGTCTTCTTCAATTCTTCTGTAATTTCGTTGATAATAGTTATGATGAGGAATTTCCTTTTTTGAGTTTCCACAGGAACAAGCGAATATCGTGCCCTGTGACAAAAGCCGTGTTCCTCTAAAGCGAAGAGAGGAAATCTGAAATTACAGGGGGATGGGACACGTCATTGTCATGTGGGGCGTGGAGGGGTGTGAGTTTGCTGGTCGAGGGGTACATCACGACACTCAAAGAGGGGTTCTAATGCACCCTCATGCTCTAATATGTTCAGTGTTATCATACATCGTAAATAAATATCAAATCAGGGGGTTTTATTAGAAGATCATTATTGGCACAAAAAAGCGTGTTGCAGGTGGCGTCGAGATTCATTGGTTTGGGAAAGTTCTATAGCCTAAAGTGATCATTTTGATACCCAATTATACCCATGCGACATTCTCCAATCTCTCATTAAACCTATTGAAATCAAATGCACGTGCCATATCCGTAGAAGTAAATCACTTTTCATTTCTATATCTGGCTAAGACTGAATATATAAAACTTAGGAAAAATAGGCCTATAGCTTGCATTTTAAATTCATATACAAATTGGATCGCAGTATAGATGGTTGAAAATAATACAATTAAATTCTCATTAAAAATATTAAACTCCTTCCCCGATCAAACTATGGATGAAAGATATTAAAAGAGAGAAGTATGGATAGATTTTTCGCTACATAATAGTCACGTGATTTGGGTAAACGTTATCATGCCACGAACTAAATTAGAAATTGCGTTAAATAGCAGTTTATTTAGAAAATTTGCTTTTTAACCCCTCTTCAAGATCAGGCTCTCCCCCATGCACTCATGCACCCATGTAATTATCACTGCCTTTATGTATGGGCAAAATTAATCAAAAGGGATGTCTTCCCTTACCATTCAATTTTTTTCTTCTTCACAAATTCTCATAAATTTCCTTTACTTTTCTGCTGCCCCTTAATTGTTGCCATGAGAGCCGGGGACGTGCGTGGAGGTTACTTTCATAGTAGTTCATGTCGGTACTTATGCATAATAATTATTGGCCTATGCTATAGTATATCAAGTTTGTTATACTGATTCTTAGTAACGAGGACCGCTCACCAGTGGTAAAGAATGTATGATGCAATATAATATTTGCCTGGAGAAATGTTTTCATCGCGTGCATACTATTATAAAGTTTTATCCGACTATTATACGATCCGATTTTGCAATAATTTGCAACAGCATTTAATACGAACATGCAGAATTTAAAATTCTTAATGATCGAGGACGTGGATAGTCATATATGCTTCATAAAATGAATATTGTAAGGGCTCAGAACCGTAGTGACGTCATTGCAGACTATATTGCGACTGTTTACGATTTGAAGCCGATTCGGCTTTTATTCTGAATATATAGAAGACTTAAATGCACTAAAATTCCGGTTCTCATTAATTTTACATCGTTCAGAACCTAAATCGGGAAGGTGATGATTTTTTAGATTTCCATATCTAATATAAATGCCATTTCTTCGAAAATCGGATGGTATATTATTATAGGAGGATCGTGTACAGTGTGCGCTGGGCATAGCCAGCATGCAGAGACGGCCAATGTAGCAATAAACTGTTCCGAATTATTGCTCATTCTTTGAGAATGGAAAATTACAAATTGCAGAAACTGCATGGACCTTAGAGTTGTACTTCTACATTATATACATCATGTGTAATGGGTATGCCTAAAACTATACATAAAATAATTTTCTTTTGTTTGAGAGAGTAGTACCTTTGTGATAGCGAATATTGACGGGAAGTTGGGTATTATGACGAACCTTTTCACTAAATCCTTCTGTTTTCAATGAAAGGAAATGCAATTATTATGCCTTTCATTAGATGAACAATAATTATTGGAGATTTTCTCTACAAACTTTGTGTGAACCCGTAAACACTTCCTGAGCTGCAATATATCGCTACCCATGAACCCGGCCTCTCATGCAGTCCTCGATCCCGCACCCGCAAAATTAGTGTCCTATATATTTCTCCTCTCGTCACTTTCGAATCTTTATCTTCTTTTTGCGAAAACTCTATCCTAGGTTCGTTCTAATCCGATCGTGGTAGTAAATGAAACTAATGCGTGATATAGTGCGTAAAAATTAATATTCAACGACCTGTCATTGTGCACTGTATATATTATTAATAACTTTAAGTAGAGGAGGAGAGGGCCGGATCTAGCTTTATGCTAAGGGGGGGGGTTGACCCAATGACGATCCAGAGCATCGTCCACGAGCCGCGAAGCGGCTCGGCGATTTTTTTTTGTTTTGTTTTGTTTTGATTTTTTGATTTTTTTTTTTTTTGGGGGCTGCTATTTTGAACCCCCGTAAGTGATGTTTTCCTGGCATGTACTTACACAATGGAGACCATAAAAAGCAGTCACTGCTTTTTTCTTTTCTTTTTTTGGAACAGCCCAAGGGGTTAACCCCTAATCCCCCGTAGATCCGGCCCTGGAATTTATAGAAACGTAACCGTAGTTTTTTTCTCTCTTTTTTTAAAAAGCCAAGACGGCGGCGGGGGCGAAAATTGCGCTCACTACTCACACCAGAGACGGCGCTCCGGGGAGGGGGGGGGGGGGCACATTGCCCCTTTTTACACAGGAAAAGTGCTCCTTTTACTTTGAAAAGTGCCCCTATTAATTTTTAAAAGTGCCCCTTCCCCTTTTCACCTCTGATAAGTGCCCCTTTTATTTTGACACGTGCCCCTTTTCCTTCGACAAGTTCCCATTTTCCTTTGCAATAAGTGTCCATTTTCCATTCTCATAAGTGCCACTTTTCAGGTACGAGAAGTGCCCCTTTTCACTTTTAATAAATGATAATTGCCCCATTCAAATCTGAGAGGTGCCCCTTCCCCTTCTCATAAATGCCCCTTTTCATTCTCATAAGTGCCCCTTCCTTCACTGGTAAATGACCCTTTTCAGGTACGAGAAGTTACTCCTTTTCACTTCAGATAAGTGCCCCCTTCACCTCCGATAATTGCCCCTATTCAAATCTGAGAGATACTCGTTTTATTTTGACACGTGCCCATTTCCTTTTTAATAAATGCTTTTTTCCTTCTTTTAAGTGCCCCTTCCCTTCTCATAATTACCTCTTTTCACCTCTGATAAGTGCCCCATTTATTTGAACATGTGCCTCTTTTTCTTTTTAATGAGAACCACTTCTCCCTACTCATAAAAGCCCCCTTTCCCCTCCGATAAATGCCCCTTTTCATATCTGGTCAGTGCCCCTTTTCAGGTGCGATAAGTGTCCCTTTTCACCTCTGATAATTTCCCTTTTTAACAAGGATACATGCCCCTTTTCCTTTCTAATAAGGGACCTACATGACTTGTATCCCCTTTTCATAAATGCCTCTTTTCACCTCTTATAAATGCTGATGCTAAATCTGATGGGTGCCCCTTTTCCGTCGACAAATGCCCATTTTCCATTCTAATAAGTGCCCTTTTTCATCCCTGGTGAGTGCTTCTTTTTTCTAGGTGCAAGAAGTGCCCCATTCTCACCTCTGATAATTATCCTTTGTACTTTGACACGTGCTTCTTTTCTTTTCTAATAAGTGTCTTATCCCTTTCGGATAAGTGTCCCATTTTCCTCACATCATTAAACGTGCCCCTAATTTCAAGCGACTAAGAGCAATTTCCCCCAAAGCTCAATCGCTCGCATTTATAGATGATATAATTAGGCTATGTTACTTATCAAATGTCTTTTCAGTCTTCCGTTATGAGAATGTGCTTATAACCCCATCAGGATTGGGTTTTTTCCTCTTTAAAAGATGCAATTTTTCGCACGGCGATCTCACAAATCTTAATTTTTTTCCTCGCTCGCTTCGCTTGCTCGCAAATGAATTTTCAGACCATCACACCTAACTGCAAAGAATGATGCTTAAGCCATATCTTGTATGATGTATAAAGGGAAACAATATTTAATATTGAAATCATCCCTGATAATGTAATCACAATGTAAGGGTATATACCAATGTCAAAAAATGTATATTTTCACTTTGAGATTTCCCTTTGTAGGGTTCCTTTTTTGTTGGTGCCCCCCTCCCTCACTGTGGAAGTCGCCCCGCCGCCCCTGACTCACACACACACACACACGCCCGCGCGCGCGCGAAAGAGAGAGGGAGAGAGAGAGAGAAAGAAACAAGAAGAAAAAGAAACAGAAGAAGTGAAACAAAAAAAAAAGAAGAAGGAGAAGTTACAAAAGACATTAGCCGCGGTTGCATTTTATCCAATTTTATTGGCTCGTCTTTTTCTGCTTCTTTGATTCATTGAAAGAAGTGTGCTGGTTTGTAATCCATTGCAATTTTTAAATCGGGAGGGGCCCTAATTTTAGCGCAGGACGGGCATTTTTTCACTTTACTATGGGGGTATTATTTGTCGTGGGAGGGGCTAATTGCTTACCTTTGAGGAAAAAAGTATGGGCACGACCGCCGCCCCTCCCCTACCCCCGCTTTCATCTTGGTTCCGCAGCGCTCCTATAAGTTAGCCTTTTCAACTTTGCATAGAATAAAGTAGTCTTTTTTTCTGCAGTCAGATCGCAAATCCGACTGGTCCAATTACCATTTAGTCCAATTAATGCCTAGCTCATTTAATAAGCGCCAATATGTCTAATAGCCGTTACGGGCTTACGGCTATACCAAACTCGTACAATATGGTCCACAAATAAAAAATAATGTTTCTTACATGAAAACCATTTATTTAAAAGCACCATTGTCATTCTGAAAATTTTGTATTTTGGTTTGAGTCCTTAATCTTTTTGTTTTAGTATATATTTCCGTAAAAAGTAAACTACGTAATTTGTTTTCTTTATAATTATAATTATAATTATACCTTCTTTGTTTCATGTTATTCATTTATGTGTAATTCGTTTTGTATATTATTTTGTATGTATATTTTATTGTTTTACATGAATATTTCTTTATCGTAGTGAAAATGAAAAAAAAATGAACTTTAATATTTAATGTGCCCATATTCGTTATAATGTATTACGTTATCTGTACTTTTTGCTAGTACTTTTATCGCAATTTAAACATGTTAATTTCAGCCCATGGGCCGCCGACCATTTATATTTTATGTCACGGAATGTTTGAACGTTGAAATATACATTGAATTGATTGATTGATAGATAGTCTAATCATCACTGTGACCATCATCGGCAAAAAAAAAAAAAAAAAAAAACGTCAGATTTTGAGGCAAGACATAAACCATCCTATATTATGATACAGGATCTTTTGAAAAAATTATAGCGCGATCTATTGCTCGTATCACGTTATATACAGTTAAGAACTATATTATTCATATACCCTTACAAAGTTTTGAAGGTTATTGTATGTAAAAAAAACGTGATAAATCCCGATTTATTGTCCCGTTTCTTAAGAATTTGACATATTAAAACTTACAACTAAAAGTATTCAACAAAGGCCCTGCCTTATTCAACCAATCAACTGTGATTCTTGCACATTAAAAAACAACAACCCCAAAACAGTTTATAAGGGATATATATAATATGTATGTTGACTCATGATTATGTACGATCCCGCATGCAGGAGCTAATATGCGCTCTCAACATCTTGGATGCTAATTAATACAATCATGTATTGAGTGGTGAAGTGTGACGTCATCAAAAATCTATTTTTGGGATTTCTCAATTTTTTCTTCATTTTCCGAAAGACCACCAAAAATAATGTCCAAATGTCGAAAACCAATTGAATATGTTAAGTATTTGCCGAGATATGAACATCTGAAAAAGATTGCTTATGGAACTCAGTGTTATATTGCTCTGGCTCCTAATGTTATGAGCCAGAGCAATATAACACTGAGTCTCATAAGCAACCTTTTCTTCAGATGTTCATATCTCGGCAAATACTTAACATATTCAATTGGTTTTCGACATTTGGACATTATTTTTGGTGGTCTTTCGGAAAATGAAGAAAAAATTGAGAAATTCCAAAAATAGATTTTTATGACGTCACAGCTTCGGTACTCTATATTATGTAGCTCTAATTTGACTGATATTTTGCCATAGAGGGCGCTGTACTACGGCGGCGACCTATTGCATGGTATTTCTAATATTCTTGAATATGCTATATCTAATTAATATACTATGTAAATACCACGAATTTCCATTGTTAAATGGACAATAATTATGAAACTTATGAACCTTAGAACAGGTACAAAACATGCTCTAAATATAATATTTTTTGGGCTAATCAAGTACAATTGACACCATGCACACGTAAATAAACCTCGATTAGCATAAGGCTTTTTGTTAGTTAATCTTACCAAATTATGTCTGGATGTGGTATATCTGTTCATTATATGTATGTCACATTAATTTTTTTAGAACAAAATAATCTATCTCATCAAGTTATCAATCAACAATCTACTCCACAATTTCCAGAATTAATCACACGATCATTAATCAATCAAATATTAAATTAATTAACCAATCCATCCATCCATCCACACAACAATCAATTAGTCATATGTCTGTATAGATCAGATGTAGTCTATAGAGAACAATTAAGGCAACCATCCTTTTTGGGGGGGGGGACAGTCATATCAGCTTCTATTCACATTCTTCTGTTCTTCCATCTTTTTTTTCTTTCCCCGAGTCCTAACAGTGAGGGCCAGGGCACCAATATAATGGTAGCAAGGGTGTGATGGTATATCACTATGGTTCTAGGACAATTACCCCCTAGGCAATCATCATCCCCCACAGCCAATTACCAGCGGGACAATTTCCACCCCCCACAGCCAATTACCAGCGGGACATTTCACCCCGGACAATTACCCCCGAGGAAAAAAAATCTGCTTTTATAAAACCAACTTTTTATCGAAGACTTCCCGTTAATGAACGGGGTGATTTTTCAGGGGGGTAGCCGGAGGGCGATTGTCCAGGGAGTAATTGTCCTGATACGTATCACTACTACCACTGTAAATGCATGCATGGGAACGAGGCAACAAAGTTAAGGTGGAGGTCATATAATCTTCTATTCGCCTCCTTTCCCCCTCCCCTTTCTTTCTATGTGCCCAGATAGCTACCACAATACTGCAACAAAGAAACAAATGACCAAATGGTGGAATGTACATGTGATTTATGAATAAAATTTGAATTCTCTGTTAACATTTTTTTACACAGTTATAAAAACAACACACATGTCTACAGAGCGATGAATGCATGAAAAGTAACAATGAATGAATAATATTTCAACTAAAAAGCTTGAAAGATTGACAAGTTTATTGCAAAATTGTTTAAAAGAAAAAACATTGCAGCAGTCTTGTTTCATTTCAAGGACAGACGAATGTAGGAATCAAAACTTGGCCATCACAACAACAAAAAAGAAGACTTCTTTTGGTGATTGAACATGTAATTATGTGATATAGGATAGGGGTTCTTAATCATTTGGTCAGGTAGGGCTAGATTATACTTGAAATTACTTTCCTGATTACAGAGTTTCATCCACATCATGGACCAATCAGTTAATGGAGGAATGTTTTTCAAACTAGAGGCTATATACTCCACACCCACCACCTGATTGATAGATAAATATCTGACCATCAATCTAATTGAATTCATTTACAATTGATTACGTGTTTTATATGATTACGTCATCACTGATGGCCCATTGGCAAGCGAGCAAAGTTTTATGGCCCGGATTCTACTAAAATTTAAACCTATTGCTCATTTAATCTTTTGTCCAAAATCAGGTTTAACAAAGGAAGTTAGCCTGAGGTCTTAGTTTTGTTTTGTTAAAGGTGATGTTAGACCTGCAGGGCCCCATTGCATAAAACTTACCAATGATGGTAACTTTGCCATCAATGGTAACTACCATGGAAACCTTGATTTTGATTGGCTGTTGAGCCCCGTTACCATGGTAGTTGCCATTGATGGCAAAGTTACCATCAATGGTAAGTTTTATGCAACGGGGCTCTGGGTTGGGTTTAACTGTATTACCTAGTAGAATACGGTCCTATGACATTACAATTACAATAATAACACATATATAGTGCTCTTACAAACTTACTATCATTTTACAAAGCTTTTGCATCAATAAAAAAGATGGTGAAACACATTTTTTCACATTGGAGGAAATTTCCTACACATGATCACTTCATCTACCCGTACTCAGTTGATCTATTCAATTCTGAATTGTATGCATAGTAAATATATATGAAAAGCAGAAAATTATTTCAAACGTAACTGGAGCTCCAAGACACCCTGATAAGCAGAAGCTTGATGCCTTGCAAGCCATAACAGTCAAAGACAAACATAATTGAGGGTTAATTGAGAGTTAATTAAGTGGTGTTGTGAATTCCTTATGTACTGTCTTTCTCATTGAACCCGTTGACTGCCGAGTTGTTTAATTCCTATAGGCTTAATACAAGAGCCACCCTGTAACAGGAGTCAAAGGGTTAATAATGGATCTGATACAGAAGGGGTAATATACAATATCTTGAAGTATGAACAGAGACATCTTACATGTATCAAGCGCTACATAAACTAATAGTATTATCATGATCATTATTATGAATAGATTCTATAATAGTCTATAATTTTTAAGGTTTTTATTGATGACATGTCCATGACACGCACACATGTACTAAAAAGTGCCATAAGAAAACAAACACGAAACAAAGACAGAACAGAAAAGGAACAATTAGAAAAGTTGAGGCTCAGTAGTCCCCTATATTTCAGTGTTTGCTAAAATAAGATTTTGCTCTCTAATGTATTCGTAAGATTTTAAAGGTTTTAAAGGTTTTAAAGGTTTGACATTGGCCTTCCGTAATATATCCTTCTTGTATAGTGCATATCACATTATACAAATAATACACAGGTGTGAGTGCGTTATGGTCGATGCAGCGCATGAGGGTATTCACTACGGTGCAATAAAATTCACGAGGCGTAGCTGAGTGTATTTTTTGCCATTCTGAATACCCGAATAGCGCTGCATCGCCATAACGTCACGACCGAAAACCTGTGTATTATTTGTTTTATAAAATGGGTCGACAATCTTACTTAGCAAGGCGATATTAAACACTGTAAACCTGCAACCTTCATAAGAAATAACGATCGCGAGGGCAGTGACCTCGTAAACAAACTGCACAATGCATGGTAAACATCCATTGATTTACACGCAGCCGTGCATTATGCTTTTTTGTTGCGCACCTTTGGCACACTGATATCACCAAAGTGCGCATATGGTTAAAATTAATGCACGCACACGTGATCCATTTTGACGCTTCTCATTGGCTACATTCTTGAGCCCATTTTATAACATGATATAACGTCTCTATGGCGCCGGTAACCACAGCGCTCAGGGCATTCAAGGTATGAATCCTACCAGGTACCTATATTACTCTGGGATGAGTGTGGCAAATGTAGATTAACGTCTTGCCTAAGGACGTTAGTGCTATACGGTAGGGAATTCAGCCAAGTTTATTTTAGTCCTGCACAGGTCACGGCTGAATCTCAGCCACAGACTCATTCTCATGCTCCAATTCTTTTGGACCATTCTTATATGCTGGTATAAATTCTGTTATTGTACGACCCTTTGGTACGACACCTTTCTTTAGACAGACATTGAATATATAACACACAAGCTTACATTAAACTAGATGGAACTAATGCCTCTGCCATAGAGCCATTTTACAAACCAAAAGTTCAAAACAGAAGCAATTTTTAAAATTCAAGTTTGATTGTAATCCATTAACAGGTTCTCAGAATATTGTGATTACAAGCTATTTTCATATACATGTATGACCCTTTGATCTTTGACCTCATGACCCTAAAATCTACTCAATTCATTGGCTCTGCAAGATACATGCAGGTCCTGACTTTGATGGTAATATGTCTATCAGTTCTAATGATAATGTAACATTTTTAGGAGTCACTATTGACTCTCATCTAAATTTTAATGAGCATATACGTAATATACATACATCAGTATCGAGGAATATTGGAATACTGTATAAGTTTTTACAAATTCTTTCTGAAAGATCTATGATTATATTATACAATTCTCTAATTTTATCACATGTGATATACAGTCAAACCTGCTTTAGTGACCACCTGTCTTCAAAGACCACCTGGCTACAGAGACCACTATTTTCGTTTCCCTTGAAAATGGTTTCTCATTGAAACATGTACTAAAGGAACCTGTCTACAAAGACCACCCGTCTACAAAGACCACTTTTTGTGTTTCCCTTGGGTGGTCGCTATAGACAGGTTTGACTGTATTGTAATATTGTATGAGGTAATTGTGGTTTAACAAGAATTAATTTCTTATTTTTGCTTCAAAAGAGAGCGATTCGCATGATCACCAACTCAAATTATATATCACACACGGAACCTTATTTCATCGTTTAAAAACATTAAAAATACAAGATATTCACATTTTTCAGACAAGCATTTTTATGTATAAATATTCTCATAATCAACTACCATCCCTATTTCACAACATTTAAAGTTTAAACTCAAACATTCACACATATCCCACCCGTTGTTCAACAAATTATCACTTAGAAAATCCTAAAATACTTTTAGCCCAAAAGTCAGTAAGACATCATGGACCAGATGTTTGGAACTCCTTACCAAATTCAATGAGGCATTCTTCATCTCTCTAGTCTTTTAAAGCATCTCTTAAAAAAACTCTTATATCGTAGTATCTACATAACTGATTTCAACATGCAATAGGCAATTATCATTGATATCTCAAATTTTGGTCACATTGCAACTCATTTTTGTAAATTTTGTTTTCTATTTCGTATTCTTGGATATATTTATTGAAAAGCCTACATCTGTTTCAACTCCATCATACAACATAGAGCTACATGCACACATTACACACACATACAAACACGCATGCTCGCGCGCACATGCACACACACACACACACACGCGCACACACACAATACACACTTACACAACACACTCACAAACTCATACACAAATGTTTAAACACTTTTTCATTTTAAGTTTTACCTAAAGATTTTTTTGTTGGTTTTTTTGAGGCCGCCATCCTAGTCAAGCATCGCTTATGATTGCGGTCTCCTGCACTTTTTCAACAGATAGTTCGGATAACACCTCAAATTTATGATATGTTATGGAAATATTAAGTTTTGTTATTATATGTACATATGTAAAAAAACAACAACATTTTGACATGAAGTAATTATTGTTTGTATATGTTGTATTATACCTTACATTTATATGTTCTTTGTTATTCAGTTATATTATATTTGGAAAAATGCAGAAATAAAATCAAAATCAAATAATGCGATCACAAGCTATTTTTGCATATTTTTGCATACATAAGGAGCCCCATGACCTTTGGCCTCATGACCCCAAAATCTAATCAGTTCATTGGCTCTGCAAGATACATGCAGGTCCTGAGTTTGATGGTAATCTGTCAATCGGTTCTAATGATAATGCGATCACAAGCTATTTTTGCATACTTTTGCATATTTTTGCATACATAAGGAGCCCCATGACCTTTGACCTCATGACCCCAAAATCTAATCAGTTCATTGGCTCTGCAAGATACATACATGTATTGAGTTTGATGGTAATCCGTCAATCGGTTCTAATGATAATGCGATCACAAGCTATTTTTGCATACATAAGGGGCCCCATGACCTTTGACCTCATGACCCCTAAATCTAATCAGTTCATTGGCTCTGCATGATACATGCAGGTCCTGAGTTTGATGGTAATCTGTCTATCCGTTCTAATGATAATGTGATCACAAGCTATTTTTGCATACTTTTGTATATTTCTGCATACATGAGGAGCCCCATGACCTTTGACCTCATGACCCCAAAATCTAATCAGTTTATTGGCTGTGCAAGATTCATACATGTCCTGAGTTTGATGGTACATTGGTTTAATAACTGGTGAGCAGCCATCCATATCTGTATCTTCATTGTTTACTGTGGCAAAAATTCTATTGAATGATTAATGTTTAAGGTTTGTGAATTAATCTAGAATCTGAAATGAAAAATAATGGGAGTTTCTCGCAAAGTGACATAGTGGGCTTGTCTGTGTCTTGTTTTGTAGTCTGGATTACCATGATTGTGTTTGTGTGGTCAGTTAAAGGTGTAAAGTGTGACAGAGTGAAGATGTGAGTTATGCTTCAAGATAACAATAATTGACGTAACACTGCCTCACAACATGGACATTGTCTCTAGTCTACTGGGGATGGTTCTTTTCAAGTTCTTTTAGCCATGTCTCAGACACCTCTGGATTCTCGGTTCTCCACATGTCGGATGTATTCTCTTTCAGCCAATCAGAGTTTTGCAAGCTGACCTTGAATGACCTCACCAGCGATTCAAGCGATTCACCTACGGTAGAGAGAAACATTGTTTCATTAAACTTGTTATACAAACTCATTCCTAGATCCTAATCAAATGACTGGTCAAATGCAGTCACATGTGATTCATTTATTGAGATTACTACACTCTTTACATGAAAAAGCATGGATTAGGTTTAAGTACTAGCCAACAATTTAAAGTACCGTATTTGGCGGCGTAAAGGCCGCAGTATTATCGGATGAGAAAATATCAACAAGTCTGGGTGGGTCTATGCGCAACAACAGTAAAAAAAATCGGCAGTCTAAACAGCACGTATTCGTATATATGGGACTACAATGACTATACCACTTAATGTACAATGGTACAGGACATTTCTAAAATAACTCAACACATCTTACCTTAAATCTTACATCTTATATTGTTGACATTTTGTTTTGTGAATCTCGTGAATAAACTTCATATTTTTCAAACAAAAACTACCGGTAGATCTAGATCTAAGTTCTATGGGGGCAGATCTTTTGCAGTTGCTGGACCAAACCTTTGGAACAATCTTCCCAATTTCATACGACAGGCACCCACTTCTGCAACGTTCAAATCTGTACTAAAAACGCACCTCTTTGGCCTCAATTAATTATCTTAAACTGTATTTAGTCCTTACTTACATTATTTGTTTTGACCATGTTAGCTATCTTTCTATTAATTACGTTAGTTATAATGTTAAGTCATTTTTAGTAGTTATAAGATTTGTATATTCTCTTTTTTGATTTCTTTTTGTGATTATATTTCTCAAATTGCCATTCATGCTTGTACAGCGCATAGAGAAACAGACTGTTTATTATGCGCTTTATAAATATTGTATTATTATTTATATTCAAATGACTCCTTTTTAAAATCAAATAACATTGATCTAGGAGTTTTGTTATATGAAGCAAATAAAACATGTCTCTGATTGTTTATTACACATATCTCAAACTTTTGCTATAAGACATTATTCATTATTCATCCTGATTCAAAATCAATTCCAAGAAACAAACATTACTTTAAAACCAGAAATGTTGCCAATTTGTGTCTGATCAATTGAATCTTCAGAAAATTCATAACTTCATCATTTTTAATTGCATTTCCTCAAATTTTGACTGATCTATTTCTCTATTTTTCCTCTTCTAGACTTAACAACCCATTTAAGGCAACACAAGTTGACAACAAACATATTTCATTATAAAGCATAGAGCACTGCCATACCTGATGAGGCTCCTAGGATCTCTACATCTGCAAGGTCACCAGCAAGGTCACCAGCAAGGTCATTGGCAAGGTCATTGGCAAGGTCATTGGCAAGGCCATTGGCAAGGTCATCTGCAATCGCTGATCCCTTACCAGGTATGTAGCTTAGACAACCTTCTTTCAGTCTCTTTAAACCTGAATACAAAATTATAGGGAATTTTTAAAGACATATACCGGTAGGTAAGCATGGGTTCTCATGGGGAATTTGACACCATTCAGACATTCACCCAATAACAGATGCTATCAATCATTAGGAGTGGTCTTCACTGTTAGGATCAACAGGTCTTATGTAATGCAATGCTCCCTCCTCCTCTCGCCCTTAAAGTAAAAGTCATCTTTATACATTACCCTAACCTGAAGACTCCCTGATAGACCAGGGGGGTGTTTCACAAAGACTAAGATTGACTTTAAGTTGGACTTAACTATGGCAGGCCATTCATGCCACTAGTAAATAATGAGAGCAAACAGTGTCATGAACGGCCTGCCATATTTAAGTCCAACTTAAAGTTGATCCTAGTCTTTGTGAAACACCCCCCTGTGCTAGTTTTCTTATTGGGGTATACACCAACTGGCACCAAGGTTGAAATGGGATCAATGGTTTTTAAATCTTCAGTGTGTCTCCAAACATGTTCTACTACATGAATAAAATGGTATGGAATCTATGATTGCAACTACTTCCAGTCATACTGGAAATACAGGAGCATTTCTTCTTTCAGATGTGTATAAAAGAAACAGAGAAAGCTCATATTATTACTTTGACTTAAAAGGTATAGACCAGGAAATGGAAGCTCTTATTACTAATCATGTGAAAGAATATGTTTTGACTAATACGTGATGATACAAATTTTACCGGGAAACCGCCTACTAATTGATATATTTGGTAAATTATTGTATCTATTGGGACCAAATAGATATCGTGCACGTGGTCGCGTAGTCCCATATACATCTTTCTGTGTACAGTGCTTGTAACTTTACCAAGACTGGGCCAAATTTCTTATCATTTTGATGATTCCACAACCTTGCAGTACACACCAATACTTACATGATAGATGATCAACCTTTTCTGATCGATTCCACAACGTTTCTTTCACAATGCAATCACATGACCAGAATTGGTCTTTATCTTTAATACTAGTATTTAAATAAAAGCTAATCTTGAGCTCTGGTATGGGAATCGTATACATGTCGAGAAAACATGGCTATAATTCATTCTGGATTGTTTATCCTGCAGTAGATTGATTGTTTGAACCAGCAAAATAAAAACAACCTCACAAAAACTTGCTGGAAATCATAACTCTCATTTGCACATAGTGACCTGTGTTAAGCACATGGTGTCGGGCCTACTTACCTTGATTTCCTTTTCTTTCTATGCTCATTACTCAGCCCCTTCACATTTTCTACCAAAATCGTTTGGCACGTGTCATTTATTTGTTATCTTGAACATTCAATGTACCTTTTGTTGGATTCTGTGAGAATTTATTTTCTATCATTACTAGAACTCAAGATTATCTTTAAACTTGCATTCATTGAAAACGTTCAACAAGAAGACACAGGTCAAGAAAGGTCAACGAACCTTCTTCCAATTCTGGTATAGGATTGCAGAAGAGAATCCGGAACCAGCCATGCTCGTTGCCATAGAAACCAGCTGAAACTAAGATCATGACACCACACGACAGAAGATGGCAGCAGAGAGATTTCTCCTCGGCATCTGTTGACGCACCAAGAAACTGGAGGGGGGGGGGGGTTGCAAAATTGTTATTTACTATTCTGTTACCTTGTATATTTATGTTGCATCTTTGTAGAGAGAAATATGAACTGATATACATGTACATATACATCAGGGGGGCGTTTCATGAAACAATTAGTCAGTGGTTTTCACTGGCTAATATCATTTTCACCGACAATTTTATTGTCACCGACTATTTTCCAGGCCTCTGATTGGTCAAATTTAGTCAGTGCTGATAGTTGTCGGCGGACAAATGTTGATGAAACGCCCCCCAGGTAATTTAAGTTTTGTATTTTTATTTTATTTATTCATTTATTTCACATATTTAAAAACTAAAAGGATGACCCTTTCAATAAAACTTGGTTTTCAATGGGGGTCCTTTACCAAAGTACATTTAAATAAAAAGATACATTAAAAAACAAACAAACAAACAAACAAAAATTCTGGCTATCACATATAGCATTATACATGTACATTCCTATAATGGGGGTCTTTTACAAAGGTACATGTACATATTAGTACTTATTGATAACAAAAAGATACATTAAAATAACAACAACAACAAACAAAGAAAAACAATTAAAGGATTATATACAATATGAAAAATGAAAAACAGAAATGAGGAAGTTTAGGGACATTCCATATTTGAAAAAGATTAAAGTAAACATACCCACATATAATGGCTAAATATTTAGTTCAAGTCTAAATAAATTGATACAAATATAGAAATGATACATCTAGTTTGAATAATAATAGAAATCAATTCCCTTGTTCCATTATTTGAAAATCATTTAGTCCGTGTCTAATATCAAGTGGCAATTTATAAACATATTTCTATAAAATGTTACATAAGTAGGTTTCTTCGGGTTAACCTTACTGTAACATCATCTACTGAAACAAGGCCAATGCAAAGAAACAATGGAATACACATGCCCTTGAGGCACTGGTTTGTTTGTATACACAAATCTGTTGTGTCCCTGGAGAAATGTTTGTGAATGAGCTGATTTTATTTTTGTGAATAGAAGTTGCAAAATAATAACAATATATATAAAAGATATATTGACCGCTTTAATATTCGAGGCCTGGCTGTTTCTATACTGGCTCTCGGGGACATTGCATCCTGCCATGACCCCTCAGCGTGCCTGGGTTGAGCCTATAAAAACAGCCAGGCCTCTGGTAGCAGTCGATATATCTATACTATTGCCCTGACTATTACCTTGTTGAAATCTGCCCAGATGTAGAACCCAGCTGTAGGTTTGATGTAGGCCACACCCATTTCATCCAGCATTGCCATGGTGATGTCTCTTGCTTCTCTCAACCTCTCATGGCATGTTTTGAAGTACACATTGTGAAGCCATTCTACAAGGAAAACAAGTAGACATATGGGCACTGTGCAGAAAGGCAAAACAAATACAGTCAAACCTGCTTTAGTGACCACCTGTCTACAAAGACCACATTTTTTGTTTCCCTTGAAAATGGTTTCTCATTGAAACATGTACTAAAGGAACCTGTCTACAAAGACCACCTGTCTACAAAGACCACTTTTTGTGTTTCCCTTGTTTGACAGGTTTGACTGTACAAAAGAGTAGAGAGCTATTGACAGTGCAAGCGCCATTCAATCGTAAAGGTACTTTTTGTTGCCGTAACAAAGTGCTTGCACATGTTGCTCCACAGTTTTAGGTCATTTAAACAACAATACATCATTACAAATAGACTGCTTGTATGTAGATCTATGTAGCAATGAATAACTCAACTGAGATCTGTGGAGTGGGTGGATGGAGAGAACTCAACTGAGATCTGTGGAGTGGGTGGATGGAGAGAACTCAACTGAGATCTGTGGAGTGGGTGGATGGAGAGAACTCAACTGAGATCTGTGGAGTGGGTGGATGGAGAGAACTCAACTGAGATCTGTGGAGTGGGTGGATGGAGAGAACTCAACTGAGATCTGTGGAGTGGGTGGATGGAGAGAACTCAACTAAGATCTGTGGAGTGGGTGGATGGAGAGAACTCAACTAAGATCTGTGGAGTGGGTGGATGGAGAGAACTCAACTAAGATCTGTGGAGTGGGTGGATGGAGAGAACTCAACTAAGATCTGTGGAGTGGGTGGATGGAGAGAACTCAACTAAGATCTGTGGAGTGGGTGGATGGAGAGAACTCAACTAAGATCTGTGGAGTGGGTGGATGGAGAGAACTCAACTAAGATCTGTGGAGTGGGTGGATGGAGAGAACTCAACTAAGATCTGTGGAGTGGGTGGATGGAGAGAACTCAACAAAGATCTGTGGAGTGGGTGGATGGAGAGAACTCAACTAAGATCTGTGGAGTGGGTGGATGGAGAGAACTCAACTAAGATCTGTGGAGTGGGTGGATGGAGAGAACTCAACTAAGATCTGTGGAGTGGGTGGATGGAGAGAACTCAACTAAGATCTGTGGAGTGGGTGGATGGAGAGAACTCAACTAAGATCTGTGGAGTGGGTGGATGGAGAGAGATATGACTCTGGAAAAGCTAAAGATAGTAAAAAGATGGAGAGAGAAGTAGCACTGAAAAACTCTTGATAAGCTCAAGGGGAAGGGGGAGGGGGGGGGTGGAAAAGAGATTTGGCTCTGAAATTCTGAAGCAGAGCCGAGAGGAGAGAGAAGGGGGGGGGGGGGTGCCATAAGGCGTAACAAAACAAAAAAATGTTGTATTGCCCTTTGCGACCGACCAAAAAATCTTGAAATCTACGGTCGGCTTTTAATTTTTTATATTTTTTTTACTGTTTTTAGAAAAAAAATGTGTAATGAATAAAAAAAATATGTATTAAAAAATTAAAAACTGAGAAATATCAGCCCAAAGAGGGGGGGAAAAAAGATTTCTGACCGACCGACCCATGTTTTGGCACCAAAGGGCAATACAACATCTGTTCTATTTTTTAGGCCTAAGATGAAGTGGTTTGTCCTTTTGAATGTTCTGAGACTATGACATGTAAACTTCCCACTTTCAAAGGAATAAGGAGCCAAAATATATGCTGCACAGGGGAAGATCAAAGATTGTCAGAAAAACAGGGGTGTGGCAGGAAAATCTTTCCTAGGAGCGTGATTTTGGTCTCCTTCCACCCGTCCCAAACACAAGAGTGTAGAATGAAGTAGTGCTGTAGCCGAACCGCCGAACCGAACGGAAGTTCGCCGAACATGGCACTTCCGAACCGAGCCGAACCGAACCGAACACAAAGGCCTGGTTCGGATGTTCGGCAGAAAAACTTTAAATGTTTTTGCAGGCTAATTAACTTGTCATTTTATACCTAATTTTCATGTCATGATTGCTCACTCTATATTTACTTTTTTCCCATTTTCCTCCTTTGTGATTCATGCCTCTCAAGTCATGGGCGCGACTTCACTGACGCCATTTAAATCCCAAATCCTGACCTCTGCAACATCGCGATCGCAAGCTATAAACAAGCTAGAATACACGTGCCTATTAGGAACTGATCAAAACAAGTTCGGCTCAAACCCAAAAAATAAAAAAATTTAAAAAAATTAATTGTAATAATATCGGACAAATTTTACCATCTAAACAACGAAATAAATACATATTATAGTATTCTCATTTATTTATTCAGGAAAATTAGGAATTTTATTATTTACCCCATTAAAAATAAACATTTATAATAACGGCAATCGAACGAGCCTGAGCTGCTATCTCTGTGTGTTATAACGTATACATCGGTAAATTCAAGATGGCAGCTTTCATGACTCGTAACATTAGACAACAACCGTCTCGGCAAATCTTTAAAAAATATCATTTATTTTCAAATTGAAAACATGATTCTTGTAAAACTGCAAGTAAAACATGATTAAAAACGGAAATATGAATGTAAGTACTAAAATAGTTACGTTTAAAGCAGTTTTTTATGTGAAATATGTGCCGATCGGAAGCAGTGTTTTTCATCAGGAGTGGGGCAGAAGTCCTCCGTGTTGGTCGGGCCCGGCCGGCCCGCCAGCGCCGACCACCGTAGCTATTAGGCTGCTTGCTATTATATTACCGAACCCCGAACCGAACCAAGTTCGGGTAAAAAATTGCCGAACTCTGCCGAACCGAACCGAACCCGAACATGGCGCCTGACTTACAGCACTAGAATGAAGCCATCATTTATCTCAAGTTATCTTTACCTTTGTTTTGCAGTATCTGTGTGAGTGTTATCTGCATAAGGCTGGATACCATGTGATAGTCAATGATAACTGTCGCTGCTTCTAAAACCTTCTCATTCCATGAGTACAGCACTCCACATTTAGATGCATTGAAACAAAAATCCTGCAAACAACAAATCGTAATAGAATGCAATTATAGTTGAACACAATTTCATATACTCCTCAAGGCTCAAGCGCTATATTATAGATATATTGACTGCTATGAGAGGCATGGCAGAATGCAACGTCCCCGAGAGCCAGTATAGAAACTGCCATGCCTCGAATATTAAAGCAGTCCATATATCATTTATATACCGAATTCACAAAAAAAATATACACAGAATTCTTGCCTTATCCTTTTCATGAGTAAAGATTGGTTAAAACATCACAGAAAATTTGAGATACTGTCTGTTAATCTTCGCTGGAAAGTTGCCTAAATGTTACGATCATTCAGGAATCGCACACACTAAGCGACAAAATCGCACACATACTGTCAAAGAAAATTGACCGGTAGTTAGTGTACTGTGCTTCTCATTACCATGAGCGGGGCAATTTTCCACACCATACCCGAACACTAATAAACAGCGGGGGTTTTGTGTTTTATATTTGAACGGGTCTTAAAAGTAGTGCTGTAGCCGAACCGCCAAACCGAATGAATTTCGTTCAACATGGCACTTCCGAACCGAACCGAACCGAACCAAACGCAAAGGCCTGGTTCGGATGTTCGGCAGAAAAATGTAAACGTTTCCCAAGCTAATTAACTTGTCATTTTGTACCTAATTTTCATGTCATAATTGCTCATTCTATATTTACTTTTTTCCGATTTTCCTTCTTTGTGAATTATGCCTCTCAAGTGAGGGGCGCGCTACTTCACTGACGCCATTTAAATCCCAAATCCTGACCTCTGCAACGTCGCGATCGCAAGCTATAAACAAGAATACACGTGTGTACTAGGCGCTGATCAAAACAAGTTCAGCTCAAACCCAATCAATAAAAAAAATATTATTTTAATTGTAACAATATCGGACAAATTTTACACTTTAAATAATGAAATAAATGTATATTATAGTACTTTAATTTATTTATGCAGGAAAAGTATGAATTGTTTTATTTACCCTATTAAAAATAAACATTTAAAAGAACAGTGATCGAACGAGCCTGAGCTGCTATCTCTGTGTATTATAACATATACATCGGTAAATTCAAGATGGCAGCTTACATGACTCGTAACATTAGACAATAACCGTCTCGGCAAATCTGTCAAAAATATCAATTATTGTAAAATTGAAAAACATTATTCTTGTAAAATTGCAAATAAAACACGTTTGAGGACGGTAATATGAATGTAAGTACTACTTTTCTTTACAAATAGTTACGTTTAAAGCAGTTTTTATATGTGAAATTCGTGCCGGTCAGAAGCAGTGTTTTTCATCAGGAGTGGTAGGCAGAAGTCCTCCGTGCTGGTCTGGCCCGCCCGACCCGCCCAGTGCCGACCACCGTAGCTATAACGCTGCTTGCTATTATATCACCGAACCCCGAACCGAACCAAGTTCGTGTAAAAAATTGCCGAACTCTGCCGAACCGAACCGAACCCGAACATGGCGCCTGATTTACAGCACTACTTAAAAGGGTATCCTCTAGCAGTTCTTACCTTACTGAATGACCACATGAAGTGAGTTCTGTTTAGATCAGGGATCTCATCCTCTCTTAACGACAGTACACTACAACAAGGATTGGTCTGATCATACACACTACACAGGTAGATCTCATCTAGCATGACATGAAGACTATGTCTGAGGGACAAAGAGGGAGAAAGGGAGAATTAATTTGAGAGAAAGAATGAGAGAAAGAGACAGTAAAAAAGGGAGAAAGAAAAAGACACCGCAGGGAACTAAAGGAAACAGCGAGTCTATATGTTTACTGATAAGAATTGATGTAAAACAAAACAAAAGACATAGAGAGTTTATGATCTAGTAGATATGTCACCAGACTTTGGACCACATGGCTCCAGGATTGAGTTGCAGCATTAAAGGGAGTGTAGCATGGCAAATACTGGTTAACGCCATCGTCTTCTTTTGGACAACTGCACGTAAGCGAATGGACTTGATTAACGGTAGTCAGTGACTTAACCTCTACATGGTCAGCGCGCTAGCGTTCGCGAAACAGACCGAAGTTCTCCTCACGCTTCGGAATCGCGTATGTTGAACGCACGTGAATGCTGCGGTCGCATCGTCAGTAGTCGTATTATACCCGATTGGCCCCAAGTAGGGCCACAGGAAAGTCAGTCTCGTCATGCTACACTCCCTTTGACATCCTTTGGCAAGCCATTAGTCTATATTACCTCTCTCCACCCAGGAGATAATGGGTGCCTGTGAGGATTACCGAAAGCCAATGTGACTGTTTGTGCTACTGCAATGCATGTATGCATGTAATAATAGGAATGACCTCTAAGGAGTCGAGATAGTGCACACTTGTGTATCCGTTCGAAATCCATTGATCATTGGTATTCATGATAACATGTAAAGGGCATTGAAGTATATAAATGTGTAAAATATTCCTCCTCCTCCTCCTCCTCCTCCTCCTCCTCCTCCTCCTCCTCCTCCTCCTCCTCCTCCTCCTCCTCCTCCTCCTCCTCCTCCTCCTCCTCCTCCTCCTCCTCCTCCTCCTCCTCCTCCTCCTCCTCCTCCTCCTCCTCCTCCTCCTCCTCCTCCTCCTCCTCCTCCTCCTCCTCCTCCTCCTCCTCCTCCTCTTCTTCTTCTTCTTCTTCTTCTTCTTCTCCCTTTATTATAATAGATCATATCATTTCACCTACCTCTTACAGAACTGAAGGTATTCCAGTATCTGTGGTTTGGTGTAAACAGTCCCAAGAGGGTTTACAGGATTCACAAGAGACAGAACTTTCACTCGCTTTCCCTGATAGTAAATGAGATGACAGAGGCATAATTAGGGATGGCTTTAGTGGTATTGACGTCTGCTAGGCATTCATGGCATTTGCTATCAAATCCAGTAAACATGGATGTTGTGTGTATACACTGTAGTAGGTTTGAGGAAGAATATTCTCCTCCTTGATAGTAATCACTATGTAACAACAAGAATCTCTACTCTCTAGGATAGAAAGAATCTAGGCATTTGATTGGCTAAATTACACATCACCTGACCCATAATATTTTTAACATTAACTGCATGGTTCACCAAACATGGAATAGATTAGAAAACACTTGTTTGATCACAGGATATTGCATGTTCAATCATATTTACCCCATTTACTTGCATGTAAAATCATCTGACTGTGACTTTTTTCTTCCCAAACAAAAATAGGTACAGTACATGTACTCTCATGCCCAATTAAAGAATGAAATAAGCACAAACAGTCAAAATTATACATTTTAAACCTCATTTTTTATTATAAAAGAGAGAGAGAGATCAAAAATTATGGCACAGAAATTGTTAAAATAGATCTGGACTGACTGACCTGCTTTGTAGCCTCTTCATAGCCTCTTTCTAGATGTTCTACTGTTAATTTGTAAGGCTCCTCTCCTTCTGCTCCTGGCTAGATATTAATATCAAAACATTCAGAAATCATCAGATAAAAAGAGAATTAGGTTGAGTTCTGGGGAGAGGTGATAACTAATTTGTGAGCATTTGCATTGTTATTATGCAAGTGTGGAAGAACATCAGAGAAAAAATCTTCCCTGAACAGCATGGCTCTTCAAATGCCTTCATATTCTAAATATGACAATAACAGCTTTAAAATGAGGCCCGATTTTTATGCCACATGTTTGTGTAGTCCCATATACATCTTTCTGTGTACACTGTTTGTTAGTTTACCAAGACTGGGCCAAATTTCTTATCATTTTGATGACTCCGGAACCTTGCAGTACACACCAATACTTATATGCTACATGATCAACTTTTTCTGATCGATTCTACGTAGTTTCTTTCACAATGCAATCGCATGACCAGAACTCAACTTTATCTTTAAAATGATTGTAGCAATGCTACTAAACTTCCTCCACAACATTTCACTACTCTAATGCCCAATGCACACTACTTGATCCTCCTGCGATCAGACTGTCAAAGAAATGCCAATTACATTAGATATATGGAAATCTAAACAAACATCATCTTCCTGATTTACATGTAGGTTCTGATCGAATGATGATAAGAATAGCAACAACTGAAATTTTAGTGCATTTTACCCTTCTAATCGGAATTAAAGCCAAATCGGCTTCAAATCATAGACAATCGCACAAATGGTCTGTCATCACTATGAATTGAGCTGATCTAGCATTTCAAAGTTTGAATGTTCATATTAAATGCTTGTCTGACTTTTGAGTTATGACAATTTACATTGAACGTTGGGCCTCGTTTAGAACTGTGGCAGTTTTTTTTGATGACTTCAAGTAAAATGCATGACATTTTTGTATCTTATTACACAGAGCTTAGTGGATGAGCGCAGGACCATTGTTGGGCGCAGTTTTCATTCATTTATACGTAAAAAAAAACTGCTGCGGTTTCTTTAGCAGCGTTTTACCATGTCATATATGAATGAGCCTTAAAGATAAAGACCAGTTCTGGTCATGCGATTGCATTGTGAAAGAAACGTTGTGGAATCGATCAGAAAAGGTTGATCAACTAGCATATAAGTATTGGTGTGTACTGCAAGGTTCTGGAATCATCAAAATGATAAGAAATTTGGCCCAGTCTTGGTAAAGTTACAAGCACTGTACACAGAAAGATGTATATGGGACTACGCGACACGTGCACGATATCTATTTGGTCCCAATAGATATAATAATTTACCAAATATATCAATTAGTAGGTGGTTTCCCAGCAAAATTTGTATCATCACGTATTAGTCAAACCATATTCTTTCACATGATTGGTAATGAGAGCTTCCATTTCATTTTTTGAGAGGGGGGCGTTTCCAAAACTGGTCTTTACCTTTAAAAGATAACGTTCAGGAAACCACCCCTGATGTAAGATTTAATTTTTACCTTGCTTGATAAGTGAATGGGATGAACATTAACATTAGCTCTCCTTCCTGTGTCTTTTACAATACCACTATACATAGGTGATGGTGACAGTATGGTATCTGTAAAGAACAAATGCAAATAAAAATCACTGCTTCATAGGGCAACCAACTTTTCTCACAAATTGAATTGGATGAATACATAAAACAAATCAGAGAGAGAGAGATTGGTAAAACTGTCAACAAAATCAGGCAAACAGGAAGAAATGTTTAAATATTTAAACTTGTACGTCGTTATACATCAATGCAGCCTGAATCACAAATTTTTTAAATTGATCATAAGTCACTAGAGCAAGACAAAAGTTCCCTCCCATAGATATTGTATGTGGAAGGGAACTACTAGGAGCTTCATGGATTGACCTTCGACCTTGCAACAAACATATGCTTGCGACAACTGTCTCTTTACATATATGCTATGGTACTCCCCACAGTGTATTGAGAGAGATAGTTGTGACACGCGCATGCATATGCACACAAGGTTCAATTCATGGAGCTCCAAATACTTCCCTCCCACATACAATCTCTATGGGAGGGAACTATTTCAGTGCTCCATGAATTGAACTTTGCCTGGTGTGTACACGTGCACAGGTCACAACTATCTCTCTAAATATGCTATGGTACTCCCATGCCATAGTCTACATTCAGACCCTTACCTCCTTCATCACATAATATGAATGCTATGACCTCTATCAATGCAGTAAGACCATTGCAAACACGAAGCTGTAATTTAAAGACAAAAGAAGGAAAAACATGGGACTAATTAAATGTTCATTTTTTACCTTCAAATGAGCAAACCCCAATCAACATACTTTGCTACACAGTGGTACATTGGTGGGAGACTTAATTCAAAATGGAATAGCTAAGAAATTTTAAAAGACACATCCTTTTTCTACTCAATTTTTATTATACAGTAGGCTTGCGGGTGCACCATGTGAGAGAGAGGGAGGATTGAGGAGTTCTGAAAAGAATTCTCGGTATTCTTTCTTGAGGGTGTGTAGTCCTGAAAAGGACTGTTGGTGTAGTCTTGAAAAAGACTGTTGGTTATCTTTCTTTCTTAGCTTATAGTTCTAAGGAGAACTATAGCGCTTAGAGAGTTTTATTACTATTCTTTTGATAATAAATGGTGCAATACCGGTATATGGTACAGGGTAGGATGAAATTCCTTGATACCTGAGCATCTTATCAAGGTAGTTTGGCTAATAATATCATTGTAGGGCCCTCAGGGTGTACAGTTTTAATAATGATGAGAATAACTTGGGCAAATTATTTTCATTTTTGTTGTTGATATACTGTTTCATCCTTGATTGATATTAAGAATTTAGTTAGGGTAGGATGTTGACTGCAGAGCAATTGTGATACAGCTATATTGCCTGTGTAGAGGGTGAAGCTACATAATAATAACAATGACAACTTTTATAGCGTCGGTATTTGCCAGCTTGGTGCTAATGGCAGTTGCTCCAAAATGTAATCAATTAAAATCTGTAGGTGTACTGCCCGTGTAAACAGTTAAAACAATATCAAATACTTCAGGAAGAAAAAGCAGTGTTTAGTCAATTTGACATGTACATCAGAATGGCTAGTTTTTCAACTGCCAAGATTTGTCTTGAGCACTTCTTTGAAAGATTCCACGGTAAGAGCTGGCTGGATAAAGCAAGAAAGGCCATTCCAAACCTATGTGGCATCCATTAGGAATGACCTGCTTGATGTTCTACAAAAAGAAATGTGTACACGTACCTTGTCTGGGTCGATATCTTGTGGAGAATTGGTGTAGTCTTTCAGGAAGTCAGCAATGGCTTTTCGTAATGCTGGCGTACCTCGAGGGTCTGAGTATTGCAGTAGGGCAGCTCCATCACACTCGGATAGATCAAGCCTCTTCACCTGCCAAAGTACAGTGTCTGATCAAGAACTGAAGACTCAGTTATCAACTGCACAACAAGTCTATCATGGGACAACTCAACATACATGATGTATTTGGATGCGTTGTTCATTTACTGGACTCTCAATCCTAGGGTTGAGGATGAGGGTTCAAATCCTAGCCTTGCACTTACTTCCTTTGACAAGACATTAAAAATCCACATCTGCCATTCTACATCAAGATGTAGATGGGTATCTGGCAATTACTGGGGTAATATTAATTGCACGGCCCTATAAGTATAATTGACAATTACCATGGTGATGATGTAAAGTGCACAGTGAATTATAATGTGCATAAAACTGAAAGTACTTATCATCATTAAATCATCATTATCATCAACATTAATATTGCTATTATCATTACTATTATCATTATTAGTATTATTATCATTACTAATTCTTCTTCTCCTTCTCCTTCTCCTTCTTCTCCTCCTCCTCCTCCTCCTCCTCCTCCTCCTCCTCCTTCTTCTTCTTCTTCTTCTTCTTCTTCTTCTTCTTCTTCTTCTTCTTCTTCTTCTTCTTTTTATATTAATTATGAATTATTACAAAATGTCCTAATTATTACGGTATAAATGCCGTTGTCAATGTTGATCATACCTGTTCGAGCATGAGATCTCCACATAGTCTGTTCTGTGATAATGCAAGACTGATGAGTCCCTGAAGATTAAAAAGAAAGCTTTGAGAATGAGACCACTGAACGGCCTGTCTGCTTGCGCTGCCCACCAACATGTACAGAGGAGGTTTACAAACGATTTTGAATACTCTAGCAGTGAATATGAAAGGTTTGATAGGTTTCCATTTAATTTTCACGTTTCTTCTGTGTCTTTTTTAATTTGATGAAAAATACATGGGATGAGGTTGAACTTGGAAAGTTCTTCTTTTATCAGTAGAACTATATCTAATGGAAAACGAAAGAAGCTGTATTTTGACAAATTAATTTTCCAGAGGCAGAGCCTTTCCTAGATTCTAAACCCCCTGCTATATTGACAAGTCACAAGATAGGTAAACATAAAGCCTGTCTGGAGAGTAGCAATGTGTCTTTGGCTTTAGTCTTGACTTTAGATTCCAACAGACAGCTTTGAGGAACACGTGGACGGTGAATGTTTAGCAAATCGCTATCACTCGATCTGGTATCAAAATCTCATATTTTGGGGTAATTTGTACTAATTTCTTGACTGATTTGAATGTGCTTTTTATGAGAAGAAAGAAGAGTCCACAACTGGCACTAGCGAACTCCAAAACCAGTGCAGTGTGCAATTTTCACCGGGTCACCGGGTGCATGCGGGAAGTAGACCGAAAGCTTCAGTCTCTGATATCGACGGTTGTTACGCTGAGATTGCATCTGGCTCCTCTGACCGCCTCTATACATAGACTGAAGTACGTCAATGGGGTAGTGTGGGGAACGAATGGTTCGGTTCGGCGGACCGCGATGAATGAGATATGCAACGAGTTTTTCACTCTTTACGTCTTCATATATCCACTTTGGCTGCAATATTACACTGAATCTAAATAGCCGTAAAAATAACCGGAAATATATACTTTGACTTACGATAGCTTGCTCATTTAGATCCTATATTAATGATTAATCCGAGAAAGTCTTGTAGTCAACAAGATTTGTTGTCAGCCATCTTGGTTTGAGTTGATGAATATTCATTTTTTCTTTTCGAACGTCCAATAGCTACGTATGAGTCAGCCCGGCTTGAGCCGGTGATGTTTGAATATTCATAAGCCCAATATCAAACACGTGCTCTGATTGGCCATTGGGCTTGTTTTGGTCGGTTGACCCGGAAATATATCGGGCGGGTCATGTCATAGATTACCAGTTCGAATGCATGAACGTACCGTTTCCTTGGTTCTGAGATAAAAAATGGATAACTCATATACGTAAGTCCGTAAATTTCGCATTTGAAAACAGGTATTAAAACTTTGAGAACTGTACATAGGAGAATAAAAATTATATCTGATTTATAAATCAGAAAATTAGATCTAAATAAAGAAAATCGTAGGAGAAAGTCTTGGGGTCACATTCGGCTCAATCTCTCCCCGTGGTGCGAGGCGCACGGAGTACCGTCTGTGTATGGGGAATGTCAACAAATGTCAGTTTTATTAAAGAATGACCAATACCAGACGGTTATTTCTGTCTAGCGGGAAGGGGCTAGGGAGTAGGGGTGAAGGATTTTTAAAGCGCGAAGCGCAGGGGTATGGTCACTATGGCCTTTGGCCAGTTTGGGTGCCTCTTACGGGTAGGTGATATCAAAATCATATTTCATATAATCACTTTGACTTAGCAATCACCTAAGTTACAGGCCTTAAATTTCAATATTTTTAGGGCAAGGCCACTTTTCTGTAGACTAGCTAGGGCACATTCCTACAAGTATAAGGCTATATTACAGCACAAATAGGAAGAATTGGAAAGGGCACAAAAAATCTCCAAGGCCAATGAGAGGGGCATTGAGGCCAATCAAAAGAGCATCTTTGACCCCGTTCTCATTCACTTCGTTGGAGCGGTCTAACTAAGACCCGTTCCTCAGGAGCAGTTCTTAGGTGAGTGAGAACAGTCAAAGTGGTCCAGGAAGTGGACTTCTGGACCGCTCCAGAAGACCACCTCGGGAGGTGGTCTTGAGGAACGGGTCTTAGTTAGACCGCTCCAACGAAGTGAATGAGAACGGGGTCAAAGATGCTCTTTTGATTGGCCTCAATGCCCCTCTCATTGGTCTTATTAAGAGCGGTTTGGAGCGCTCTAACGTGCGAGTGTGAACGGAAGCGTACTTTGAACGGAAGTGAGCTAGTGACATTCCGCGCGAAACATGTAGTACGGTACATACGCGCGCGAATAAATTTATCAGCTGACTTGAGCTGCCATAGCAACAAAGACCACTTTGACTCGTGGAGCGGTTTGAGCCATAAAAAACTGCTCGGAGTGTGAACCCTCGCAAACCGTTCCTCAAGACCCGTTCCTCTGGAGCGGTCTAACTAAGACCACTTTCAAAGTGAGTGAGAACGGGGTCTAAGGCCATGGCCTTGGTGGCCTTGGATTAATTTAAGCCCTGAAGTTCTCGAGATCTCGAAGATCTCGAGATAGCTCCGACCCTCACCACTGCATGCACTGCCGGCAGTTGACCTCACAAACACATCAAGGCACTACCCGAGGCCTGCCCCGGCCGAGAGTCGAGCCTAGCCGGCCCGGCCCGGCCCGACGGTATTACACGGTAGTAGTACCGGGAAGCTGATACAAAAGTACTATTACTAAGCATGCAACGTACGGTGATGCCGATGTCGCAATGCCGCGCCGCGCTGGTAGTGGTAGTCCAACATACATAGTCATCATAGAGTAAAGTTAGCTTATTTAGACTAGGTCTATATTCATTTACCTTCGGATTTTTGGTGGGGTGGTAGGTGTTTTCTCCTCTCGCTTCATTAAGATACTTGAACGGATTAGTAAAAGATACGATGCGTCTCATTCGTTCTGAAATGTCTTCCATGATGTTCGTTATTGCTCACTACCAGTATATTGATATCATGTGACTCCTGCGCCGGAGCTACACGTGACCGTTTTTCTTTCGACGGATCGAAGCTCAAGTGAAAACATGTATCTCTTCTTTTCTACTTTCTAGTTAGTTTTACCCGAGGGAGTTTCATTTCAACTCCCTGGTTTCACATATCTTATTTGATAGTTTTTTCCGAGTCTGTTTTCTTATTTTTTTTTGCGCAAGAGCATAGATAATTACTTATAAAAACAAAAAAACATTTTTAGAACCTTTACATCTAGCGGATTCAGGGGGTGCATGCCCCCGTAAAAAAAGCGGGGGAAATTAGAAAAAGGAGGGGAAAATAAAGAAAAGGGAAGAGCTAGAGAAAGAAGAAGAAAAGAGGGAGGAGAGAAAAGGGAGGGGGAAAGGAAGAAAGGGGCCGCGAAGAGAGATCAGAAGGAGAGAAAAGGCGGAACTGAAAGAAGACTATTATAGTGAAAACGTATATCATGCGATCTACCATGGGTCCGAGTACTCGTTGCTCATCGTTAGCCCTCAGGGACATTCCTATCAATGTGTCTGACGTAGTAGATTGCTCGGAATTATCCACGAAAAATACTTCTGCCTAATAATACATGTTCAGTTCAGTCAGTGTGACGTTACAGGACAAAGTTAAGTTGTCATATCAATGTGTCTGAGGACTGATCGATCTACATGTATATTGGTTTGCTCTAAATCATTCACGACAAAATATACTTATGCCTAATAATTATGTTCAGTCAATGTGACGGTATAGGACAAAGTTAAGTCGAACATAATGACTAATGGCTATGTAATGCCAAAGATTTTATCTCCTTTATTAGCATAGTTATAACTTCAAACATCTAACTTTTAACTTAGTCTATAGCTTGAATGACTTTTCCGATATATATTTAATCAAGTGCTCTTTCAGCAGATCGATTGTCCCCGCCATTAATCCTACCACAGTTGCTGGTTTCAGCATTGTCATATTACTTTCTGTCATCCGTGTGTTTCTATCCGTTTAGCAAGCACTGTTTTTTCCATCGCAAACCGATGTAATGCTTACTATAGTGCTCCCAGTTTGAAGTTCATGCAACCATTTCCCCTTCAATTCAAACGATCTATAGAAGTGATTGATTGTGGAAATTGTATATGTTACTGCATAGTACTAGTAAGTTGTCAGTGGCGGATCTACGGGGGGGTAGGGGCTTAACCCCCTTGGGCTGCCAAGTGAAAATGTGATGTCGGCATAGAAAACGTACGCCATCATGTGTCCATGCAGACCCACACAGTATCCACATTTTGTTAGTAGATGCCAGGAAAACACTTACAGGGGTTCAAAAATTCAACAACAAAAAAATCACCTCGCTTTGCGGCTCGATCCAGTGGCCATTGGGTCAACCGTCAACCCCCAAAGAGAGGTCCGACCAAGTGGTTAGAGTTAGACCACAACTGAGAAAGAACGCACACTGGAGAGAAATTAAACCTTTCAAGTGCAAATTTTGTGAAAAGATATTCAACTTATCTGGTAAACACACTAACTCTGGAACTGTTACTGTTACAGCAAACTGTTACATGTACTTGATTTAAAAAGACGTTATCATGCACTGCTTTTTATAGTCTCCATTGTGTCAGTAGATGCCAGGAAAACATCACTTACGGGGGTTCAAAATAGCCCCCAAAAAAAAAAAAAAAAAAAAATCGCCTTGCCGCTTCGCGGCTCGTGGACGATACTCCGCATCGTCATTGGGTCAACCCCGGGACCCCCCTTAGCAAAAAGCTAGATCCGCCCCTGGTTCTTAAATATTTTGATGCAAACTGCTAGTTAACCATACATGTTGGTCCAGAAATGTCAGCTGCAGTAAGTCCATACTGTGGGCATGTATTTGTCTTATTTCTAGTGGTGAAAGAAGTTGAGTTCTCTCAAAAAATTTACTTACATGGAGGACAAGAGTTAATCTTTTATTTCAAGTAGTTGTATTCAAAGTTTATTGTAGTTTTCTTCTGTTGGAAAAACAAATCATTTGCACATGCAAAATATTCATATCTATTTCATTCTTTATATTTTTAGTGAAAATGATATAAACAAAATTGTGTTTGGATATCAAATTTCATGAAATTTTCATGAACAGAGCATCTTTTCCCGCGATTTGTTCCCATAGTTGTGGATCTCTTGGGCATATAATCATTTGCATATTATCCATGTTGACATATTTCTACTCGTGCAAACACCCTCACTCCTAGCTCACATCCTTATGCAACAAACATGATATCATGTGGGACATATTTATGTTTGTTGTGATATCTTCACTTTGTGAAACCTGGTGTTTTTGCAAATAAAAAGCATCATAATATACATAATCATTATTTTTGTTCATCATATTTACAGCATTTGTAGGGTTTCACATCATTTATCCACTTCTACAAGCTGGCACATTAGGGATGAATGATATGCTGGCTGAAGTTACGGAAATATGTTCGGGAAGAAGTGGATTTCAGCGGCAATCATATTAATAATATGTTGGTAGACCTCCGACCAGACATTTCCCCCTCAGAGTGTAAATTGATGAAAATGTCTGGAAGGAAATTGAGATATAACAGATCCCCAACTGTGTCACACCATAACTCTGAAATGAAAACATACTTGAGTCTATACGTGCTGTAATTAAGAATGATATTTTGAAAAGATCTTCCATCTAATTGACACAAAGCATCTATTTCTATTCATGCAAATGATTTTAACAAGAAATCATACTTCTTTGTCGTTTTACCCTAGAAGGACCCGTTGTCTTTATCAAAATATTAATCGCTTTTTACAAGAAAATAAAGATGTTTTGGGCCAATTTGAGAGGAGGCCTTTTTATTTTCCATCATACTATATAAGCGAGAAGCAAACTCAAAATTAACTTTCATTTGAGAATTGCGACACACAAAATATGGAGTCCCTCTTGCCAGGCGTGTAGCCCCCAAAAAAAAAAGCACAAGAAGAACAACAAAAAAGAGATGGAAAAAAGGGGGCAAGAGAGAATTTTTGTGAGTTAAAGGAGAAAGGAAACGAAATGAAAGAGAATTAAACAACGAGAGAAGAGAGGTGCGAGAGCATGATAAATTGCAGTTCTTTTTTTTAAAGAATAATGGGATAACAACACAGTTTATACACTTGAGATAATTTTTGCAAGTCACTACTGGTGAAGTACCAGACCACCGTCTTTGTATAATGCACGTGCATTGTGCAGCAACAAAGCATACAACGTCTGGGGACGTGACAGATCACTGTTCTCTAACTTCTAACCAATCAGGAGGCCTCGATTTTTTTCCAGGAAGTGCCGGTGGACATTAATGCGCCAAATGTGGTTCTCAAATTGCAAAAGATCCCTACTCTTGGAGGGGGTAGGAGAAAAGCAATTTTACGTCATATTACTCCAGGAAGTGCCTGAAAATGCGCCTAATGTGGTTCTAAAATTGCAAATGCTTCCTATTCAGACCCACCCACGCTCCCTCGCTGCTGACGCCTCGCTCCATCGTTTTTCATATATTTCTCCCCATGCGATTTTGTGCCCCCCCCCGTAACAAAATCTTGGATCCGCCACTGCTTTATTTCAATAAATATTGTTAAAAATCCCCTTCAAACATATTGCTGGCAGGGAGCTTGGGGTGCCACGGGGGCTGTATACAACCATATGCAGCCCCTAGGCCTGCCCCTTTAAAGATACTATGTCCCTTTTGCAGCCAACATCAAATTATGTAGAACTTTGCAGGAATTATGAATATGTCACGTATGTCCTATCTGTCAAATTTAAACATTAGCAGTGTCCTAATATTCAAATTATGCAAGGAAACCCGTTTACTTGCTAGACTTCACTGTCACTTTTTTTTCTTTGGTAAAATAACATACATAAAATGAGCTGTAAAGGGTACATGAGCATTTGTCTACATCAATAACCCACTACTTCTTGTAATGGCCAAAATTAAACTGATTGAATCTTTGTGCAGCACAAAACGTACGACCATTCGGTACAATGGTCTGAAAATCAGACTATTACTTACTGATTGCAATTACTTAAGTCGATTCGACAACTAATGGTCGTTATTTTCCCACTAAAAGACATTTTCAAGCCCTTTCGTTTTAGGGAAGTTCTAAATATAGTATTGTCTTTCAAATGCCGTTGGAATTTAACCTTTTCATTTTGTTTGGCCTGCAAATGGGACATAGTACCTTTAAGACCCAAACGGCATATAAAATACCTCCCTCCCCCCAAAAAAAAATGAATTAAAAAAATATATACATATATAAATAAGTAAAATAAAATGTCCTATCCCTCTTCAAATTCCAACCCGAAAACACCTCTACTCAATTTTTTCTTTTCTTTTCTTGTCCGAATTATTTTCAAAATTATTTAATTGTGCCTAGTAGTCTTATCTTTCACAGTCCATGTCCCCCTAAGCCCCTCCCCCTAATAAAGTTTATCACTTTTCAGGTTATTGATAATATAGTTTTGTCACATTTACATCCTTCTGATGACTATTACATATGTAGAAAACAGCTACTGAGAATTCTGATACTGTACCGTATGAAGAACTTTCTGCCCTAGTATATACCGATTATTGCACAGCGCCATCTCATGGTCAACTTGCCAACAGTGAATTCCCAGGCCCACTTCGCAGACAGAGGATTAGATGCGAGAACCAACCAACGTCTTGTATTTCGTTGGAACCAACAGCATGGCTATAAAGGAAAGCAGCAAGTTACGGGACTGCGACAGCTGACCAGGGAGTGTCTCTCTGAGCTGACCCAAGATGGCGCTATAGAGATGATTTTGTGGTAGTGCTTCTAGTACAGTATGATTTAGAAATCCTCATATTGGCAACAGTTTCTATTGAAAACTTATCTTCCCCATTGCACTCATTTCAAAGTCTAAACTATGTGGCACATGCCCAATTGAAACAAAAATTATTATCTGCTAAAAGCACTTTACCCCAGTCATTTGATTCAGTCATAGCGTATTGTGAGAGATTCATTGTAGCTGTGACACGTGCACAGTACGCAATCAAATGTCAATTCATGAAGCTCCAAATAGTTTCCTCCCACATACGATCTCTATGGTAGGGAACTATTTGGAGCTCCATGAATTGACCTAATTGGTCAAGTAAATGTGTGCGTGTCACAACTATCTCTCTAATATGCTATGAATTCAGTAAAAGATATAGAAAACCACCTCATCAAACTCAGTAGTCTTAGAAAAATCAACCACACAAGTTCAACTGTTTGCTCATCATTTTTTTTTTATTTAATTTTCTTTTTATGCCAAGATAGAAAGAACAGATCTCATGTATGTAGTACTAGTAGACAATATTTGAAATATGTTTATTTACCAATGTTCTTGTAAGTTGTATAAAACTATAAACCAACATTACATTAAAAATTTGAAATATTAGAATTGAAAGTATGGAACATCACTCTGTTTATGTAAAATATACAATTTAACATTGGAGTGGGGGAGGGGGGGGGGCTGTGAGGAAAAAAATAAAGGAAACACAAATAAACAAAACAAAACAAAACAAACTAAAAACAGTAACCCCCCTAAAAGATAACCCATACAACTCTCAACCCTACTATAAATACATGTACAATGTGTACTTCAAATTGGGGGGGATGGGCAACCCATGCAGTATTTCTGTTTGGGGTTTTAACTATTACGCTTTTTTAATAAAATATATTTACACGTATATACTTTTTTTAAATAAAGTGTTTTTGGAAGTTGCACTGTTCTTATTCTACACGTACATGCACTTACAAAGTATAAGTGCGATTACGATTAGGAGGAATGTTTATGTGGTTTTTGATTTCTGCAATATTTACGATTTCATGATCATCATTATCCTGCATGGAATACTAAAAGTCTCTTGGAATCTACTTCATGTTCGCAGCCTATAACAAAAAAAAATCAAATCTAGGAAAAATAGACATTCAACTGAACTAAATATAACTATAAAAAACATACACTGCCACCAAACTTCTGGACTGTGAATAAGCAACAAAAAAAAAATTTTAATGGAAAAGCAAATGAAAAATGATGATATCAGTAACATATTGGGAAATTCAAGTTGTTCCCTTTTTCATACACTTTCATCATAGAAACATGTTGTTTAAGGTGAAAATACATTTGATGCCAATTTGAAAGGAAAATCTAATTTCCTGCTCTTTTAAAGTGATACTGAACTGATGAACTTTCTGCTCTAGCGTACTGTTTATTGCACAGCGCCCTCTCATGGTCAACTTGTCATCAGTGCATAACCCAAAACCTAATGTCCACTTCGCAGACAGGGGACTTGATATGAGAACCAACAACACAGCTAGGGAAGCAGCGACTTATGGCACAGTTGACCTGAGATGGCGCTAAGATTGATTTTGCGGTAGAGATTCTAGTACAGTATTGCGTTTAAAAAAACCCCTCTTATTTGATGTAAATACATGTATAAATAAACATACCGGTATTCTTTTCTACCACACTAATAACCGTTACTCTGGCAATCACTAGAGTGCACAAATAAATAAACAAATGTCACCATAATACATACATCTCAATAACAGTGGATCTGGAAGACAAAATACACTTGGGGCCAGTTTCACAAAACAATCATAAGTCTATTAAAGTTCGTGGACATCCCATAGAAATGTGTGACATATATTTAACATGTGTTTCAGTGGGATGTCCTCAAAACTTAGACACGTGATAATTTCAAGAAACTGGCCCTAGATTATCAGTATGTTCAAATTGTAGCCCTACAAACAAAAAGGTTGGTCTAGAAAACCAGGCCAGAGGATAGTCCGACATATCAGTTAGGAGTAGATGATGATGATGCAAGTATACCCGGGGAGGTAGGAGGTTGATCGGTGTCTAAATGATGGCCAGGTAACGATGCCTACATAAACAGAAAAGAAAAACAAAATTTCATTAATTTCATAAATTCATACTGTTCTATAAATGTGTTTTCTTTAAAGAAAATTTTCAGTCATACATGCACCTTAAATATAGTCCTTGCAATTATGTTATAAGCATTGTACAGTCAAACCTGTCTATAGCGACCGCCCAAAGGAAACACAAAAAGTGGTCTTTGTAGACAGGTGGTCACTAAAGCAGGTTTGACTGTATATGTATATACTGTTCAGAAGGAGTTAATGCCAATCTGGCTAAAGAAAACACACGACATGAAATATATCTATCTTTGTGAAATCTTCTGTACAGAGCAAATGGGAGGGGACACACACACCATTTGTGTCTCATTGATTATCATTTGCAAAATGTTCTTATTTTTTCAATTGGATTTTTCTCAAACTTTCCCTAATTTGATTCCCTATGTTATTATTGAAACCAAGTGAATGTGAGGGTGGACTTCCTCTTTAAGATCTCTCACTGAACCTCTTCAAATTATATTTTACAATACTTGTGCTTTTCTCTTTTTTTAAAGGTATACTTTCATCTATTACTTCATCTATTTTTGTCAAAATTGTTTTTATGTCTTTTTACTTGTGGATAATTAATAAATTGAAATAAATTGACTTTGGAATTGAAGTGGATGTGGAGTTTAATTCTCGCTATCACCACTATGGAATTCTGCTGTAGAGGGCAGCACTAGCCATGGGTATCTGTGGCAAAGGCACTTCCTGGTCTCATACAAATACAATGGGTCGAGAACTGGAAAGTCTGATAGAAATGATAGTTTCAGAGCCAATATAATACAAACAAGTCAACGCAAAGCGTAGCATCCCCTCGCAGTGTACAAATGGCCTATATACTTCAGAACAAGTTACCTCTATTAGACTATACTATTATATTACTAGGCAAGGAAGTTAACCACATTTTCACATATATAATTAGGTGTTTTTGCATATTTAATGAGCTATGACCTTTCACCTTTGACCTACATACTCCGAAATCGAACTTGCCCTGTATTTTGATACCATGTACCTTCATATCAAATTTCATTAAAATCCGTCAAACATTACTGAAGTTATCGATCAGAAATTTGTTACGGACGGACGGACGGCAGCGTTACTATATCCCCTCCGACTTCGTCGGCGAGGGGATAACAATATATTATGATGGTGTCTACATACATCTTATGAAATCATCGGGAGAGTTCATGAAACCTGAACAATATTTTAATAAAATCAGGAATTTGTTGACCCTACTGTACATTTTCCATGGAAGCCGGAAGAAAGCTTGTCTCATCTGGGATCGTATCTGCGCATGAGCTGACCTACGCAGTGTGGGAGGAAGGTCGCCCTCTACTGTCAACAATGTACACTCACCTCTTCAGACTTGAATGATTTGAATTTGTTAAATCTGCAACACACAACATCCATGACAAGACCCATCAAGCTATTGATAATACCTGTAAAGAACAAACATGACATCAACTTGAATGTGAAATTCACACCTGTAATAAACAAAAAGGGCACAAACAATAGATCTACTAGTAAGCATAATCAAATTCTACAATAATATCGTTTAGACAAGACACAGGTCTAATAAATAGCCAGAATGAAGATTCTTAGCCAAAAGGCATGACTCATACATGGACTGGATGTACATTTCCACAAAGATAAAAAAGTTTATACCCTCACTACATTCTAGTTGTATGTGTAGTATTGAGGGTACACAAGTATTGTGAATGCAACACTTGTCATCATATACCGCATATCAGGATTCTAGGCCTCTGATGGGTTGAAATTGCAGGCATAAAATTCACTACAGACGGCTTGGCATTGTCGTGAAAAATATCGAATGGGCGTAGTTCTACTTGTGCCTACAATGCACAGAGACAATTGTATACAAATGATACATGCTAATCAGTTTCTTATATGATCTATCCGCACTATCTGAACTATCTCTTTCAACTTTGTCTCAGTTGTTAGGTCACCTTCAGCAATAGTTTCAACCGTGTCCCACGAAGAAGTCAATTTTTAAATACATGTATTTATTTACCTGATGTAGCAAATACACCACCCACAATGCCACATAGTCTAATGAGTAGTTTCCAGAAAGGATCATAAACTTCTTCTACCGAGATGACGAGAGATGAGAGCTCATATTTAAAGAATATTCCTGTAACTCCATGGCTACCAGCGCCATGGTTTATCACACGCTCCTGTAAGGACAAAAATAACAACAATAATAATCACAAAAAAATATTTCATATTATATAATTCACTTCTAGATTCTAATCATATGTTTGGTCGAGCACAGTCACATGTGATTCATTCATTGAGACTATTACACATTTTTTTGTTGTTCTTAAGTGTTCAAGAGTTTCTAGTACTACCTGTTATCCAAGCACATAATTTTGCATAAAGGTAAGTGCGCTTATGTGTTTGGGATAACACATGCACAGCTTTAAGCCTAAGTCACACCGACCTCCCGGACTGTCCCGGAGCGTCCTGGACTGAAATTTGGCCGATCCGGGTCGATCTGTGTTGGATCCGGGCTTATCCGGGACAGTTCCGGATGGCCCGTCATTGTCCGGGACACCACCCATGCAATTTAAAACTGTTTAAAATTGCCGTGGTCATCCAGGACCGTCCGGTAGGATTTTTCAATCCGGGGTAGTCCGGGACGGTCCGTGTAGCGACCGTGTTGGCTCCGGGAAGGTCTGTAGTGGCAGCGTATTGATCCTTGGCAGTCTAGCATGTCGTGTTAGACTCCCCGGAGCACCCCGGACCATACACGGTTCATGCCGGGCCAAGCATGGATGAACACCGACTCAACACTGTGCAAACAGGGATGAAAAGGCTTTGAACACGGGGCGGTCCATGTTGGGTCCCGGTACAGTCCATAGCTGATCTGGGATGGTCTGGTGTCATCCATGTTGACACTGTGTTGGTCCGGGAGGGTCTTGGTCCGGGATGGTCCGGGTCATTTGACTCAATTTCACCCAGGATCACGATGGATTAACACGGAAAATCGGATCAAGAGATTGAGGTTGCTCAATCTCTTGATCCGGGTTTTCCGTGTTAATCCGTCGTGATCGATGTTGGTTCCGCTTCGGTGTGACTTAGGCTTTACGCATAAATGCATATTTTTAGATTAGTGAGCTAATACTGTGTGTTCCCTATTGAAAGTAAGCCAACAATATCAGAAAAGAAATGTAATTGACATGACATTTGATATTAATGTGTAATGAATGTATTCATACCAGATCAGTGATGTCATATTGATGTGTAATGAATGAATTCATAATAATAATAATAATAGTGGGTTTTTGTATAGTGCTCATGTCTGTCAAACTTGACACTCCTGGCGCTCTACAATTATTATCCCAACTTTAATACATTGGTGTTGCGGCGGGACTTGAACTGCAAACCATGTGATCCACAGTCCGGAGACTTAATGTATCCACTGGACCACAACACATCTACCAGGTACATACTTGTTCAGTGACATCATATTGTTGCATAATAAATGTATTAATACTTGTTCAGTGATGTCATATTGTTGTATAATGAATGTAGTCTTACCTGTTCAGTGACGGCATACTGTTGTGTAATGAACGTAGTCTTACCAGTTCAGTGACAGCATATTTTTGCATAATGAATGCATTCATACTTGTTCAGTGACGTCATATTGTTGCATAATGAAATGCTTACCCGTTCAGTGACGACATACTGTTGTGTAATGAACGTAGTCTTACCAGTTCAGTGACAGCATATTGTTGCATAATGAATGCATTCATACTTGTTCAGTGACGTCATATTGTTGTATAATGAATGTAGTCTTACCCGTTCAGTTACGGCATACTGATGTGTATGAGCCTTAGCTGCTCGAGTCTTCACCTTGGTTGGTACAATCTGAATAAAATACTGGTAAATTTGAAGAGCTGTAAGAAATAATAATACACAGAAATTATGAAACAGGTATTGAAAATCTAGGAATGTTTCTCCTATAATTGAGAGATATATTTTGCAAAGGTGATACTACATCATTGCGTAGGGCTGTGCATAACCGTGTAATGAGGTACTCGAGTACACTCCTAGGCTTACAGGCGAATACTTGGACGCCATGTTTTTTTTATAATTTTTTTGAATTCTTTTGAATTTTTTTTTTTTTTGCCAACACCATACTACGAACAGTACGAAGGTTTGTCTCCAAAAACCCACGCGATTTTACTTCAAGTTGCTGTTGAAAGCGCCGATTTGTGCTTTTGAATTTTTGCAAATAATTGAAACAATGTTATTTTTAAAACTAAAGATGACAGACAAATATTCCTCCAAGTCCAAACAGAAATCCGAGATTTGGTCCCAGTTTCTGAGTGGTGAGTTGACAGTGACACCCAGTGTATGATTGAGCTGGGAAACACTTTTACCCACGGTACCATGCCGGTGCTCTTCTGGCATGGGTGACCGTCGGCCTAGACAGTGCCAGGTGAACAAGGGAAAAAAAAAAGAAAAAAAATGGCGGCCGAGTATTCGAGTACGAGAAATCGTACTCAAGTAGTTGTCAACAGTGCGAGTATTCGAGTACTCGTCGCAGCCCTACTCTATACTGTGTCAAACATTTTCCAGTAGCCGTTAGAAGTTGAAATGTTTAGTTGATGTGTCCTCCAATTCTTGAAAATAAATTTGATATATAAAAGAAGCATTATTGAACAAGTGCTAATCGACTGGGCACAGTTGAGTTGACAATTATGCCTCCACTGTCAGTGCAACTTTCACTTCCGCACATTTTACCAGAGAGAGATCTCCTACTTACATTCATTGGTGACCTTGAGATCTCCGTCCAAAGGATTTACTATACCAGGGACAGGTGTACCATAAGAAAAATGATCTATCCGATGAGAAAAATTATAATCTGTAAGAATAAAAGGAAAAAAAAATCCAACATTTTTGTACCAGCACCAGCCTTTTAGGGGAGTAAGCTTATGACACATGACCGCAAATCAAATAAAACAGTACAAACAATACTAATAAGAGTACTTACTAATACTACTACTACAGATTGTAGCTCCTGCAACAATTTCTTACCCCATAGCCTACATGATCCGGTTGGTTCCTGCTGAGGCTTCAGTAGTCAACGTGTTATAACTTCAAGCCTGGACTCAATACTAGACCCAACCCTTACCCTAAACCTAACCTAAACCCAAATTTTAACCCTAACAACAACAACATCAACTAATACTATCAGCACATAATGAACTTCCTACTACTACTACTTCTTATAGTAATAATGATAAAAATAATAATAAGCTAAAGTTATTGATAACATTTGTGATGGAATTGATTGTAAGAAATGTCATTGTCTTATGCATTTTTTTCCTCTTTCCGATACCTTTGTTTATGCATCTTTCCTTTTTTTTCTCATCACTAATACTACTACTCATTATGTGTACGTTTATACTTGTACCAACCAGTGCAAAACAAATTTCCTGATATGGACAATAAATCATATACATACTAACTTAAACTTATATACTTACTTACTTATACTTATTTACTTACTAACATATACTTAAATTTTTACATACTTATACACTTACTTACTTTTACTTATATACTTACTTACTTATAATTAAAGGTAAAGACCAGTTTTGGAAACGCCCCTCTCTCAAAATATGAAAAGGAAGCTCTCATTACCAATCATGTGAAAGAAGATGTTTTTGACTTATACGTGATGATACAAATTTTGCCGGGAAACCGCCTACTAATTTTATAATATAGTTGGTAAATTATTATATCTATTGGGACCAAATAGATATCGCGCACGTGGTCGCGTAGTCCCATATACATCTTTCTGTGTACAGTGCTTGTAACTTTACCAAGACTGGGCCAAATTTCTTATCATTTTGATGATTCCAGAACCTTGCAGTACACACCAATACTTATGCTAGATGATCAACCTTTTCTGATCGATTCCACAACGTTTCTTTCACAATGCTATCGCATGACCAGAACTGGTCTTTATCTTTAAATACTTACTTACATGTACTTATATAATTATACTTATATACTTACTTTTGGGATCTATCATGAGTGCTAGATGGGCGTGGCCTCGAGGGTGAGGTATACTCTTGCCAATCGTCACATGAAAGTTACCAGCAACCTAAATAAAAAGAATTCATAGATTTTTATCAGTCCAGAAATAAAGATATGATTTCCATTTCTATTATGAATAAAAAATATTTTGCAGTTGTGGATTTGATGATCATCAAATACTTTAATTAAAACAATAAATGATAGTGATGATGGTGGTGATGATGATGGTGATGATGATGATGATGATGATGGTGGTGGTGGTGATGATGATGATGACGATAAGGGTGGTGATGAAGGTGGTGGTAATGATGATCATGGTGATAATGATCATGGTGATGATGATGAAGGCGAGTGATGATGCAGAGCTGCCAACCTCCAGAACAGAAAATCAGTAATCACAAGGCTCAAAATCAGTAATTTTGGGAATAAATCAGTAATTTCCTATGCGGCTCTATGAATCTAAAAAAAACAGCTCGCCAACACTGCGCGGATGCATGCGCGCATGATTATCTGGAATGTTTGGTGATTTTAGTCACACAAAGTTGCTAAATATTGATTTTCAGGTCATCACAACACATCCGTTTTCCATGAAAAATTGGCTTCTATTAAGAGAATACTTGATACTTTTCTGTCCTTCTCAGCGAGTGTTGGATGGCTGCCATACTGCACAGCACTCGCTACGATAAATCATATTTACGCCAATTTTTTGTAATCCATAATTTGACACAACATTCTGTACTGCCGTAATGATCGTTAATTCCCGTACCAATTACGGGAAATCCGTACTAGTTGGCAGCTTTGATGATGATCGTGGTGATGATGGTGGTGGTGACAATGATGATGCTTGTGATGTTATAATGATGATATGATGATGATGATGGTGATGCTAATTATTTCATCAGTAATTCATACAATGTAATGCTGTGCCTTGAAGATGTCTAATAGAAGTTGTGCTTAATAAACAGGTAATGTAGGGTTCTGAATTAATTACATTATAAACAATTACACATGCATTTTATTGTCTTCATGATGAAATGATTAAAAATCTGTTCAAACTTCAAAACATTATACAAGAAGTATTTAATTACCGGTATGTATTATTTAACAAGTGTCATAAAACTCACTGCAAGCAAAAATTTGCATGGATCAATTCTATAATGTGCACCATGCTTGAAGGATAATCCAACCCTTGTAATAAGTTCATTTGTATGGAAGCAGAAAAATAAAATAAACAGAATGGCAAAAGTTTGAAATAAAACGGACCTGTAATAAGATAGTTATTAATGTTTCAAATATGAGATCACTATGAAGTTTATGCCAATCTCAAATTGGCAGTTACATGTAGTCATGGGATTGTGACGTAGTCACTAGTCAGGGATAATTCCTCTCCTGTTTGACATGTACAGAAATATTATATATTTCTGTTTTTCTCCTAAGTGCCTTCTCCCTTTGGGCACTACTCAAAATACATTTTGGATAGCATATTATTATAGGTCTTCTAAAGAGAATAGACCCATCTGAGTCATACATTTTTGAAAATTTAAATTTTAGTCATTTTGTGTGTTGGAACAAATGGGAAAGTTGTCTGCCACAACACCACTACATCATATAGACATTACTGATTCAGCCAATTTGAAGAGCCCATACCTACATTGTATAGTGATTACAACTTTCAAAAATTCACAACTTTCTCATTTTTTGGTCCAATTTCATTCAAACTTTCACCAGTCTATTTCTCTGATTTTTCTGCTTGCCTCTAATGCTAACTGCTATCAAGGTTGGATTTCACTTTTAAAGAGAAAGACCAGTTCTGGTCATGCGATTGCATTGTGAAAGAAACGTTGTGGAATCGATCAGAAAAGGTTGATCATCTAGCATATAAGTATTGGTGTGTACTGCAAGGTTCTGGAATCATCAAAATGATAAGAAATTTGGCCCAGTCTTGGTAAAGTTACAAGCACTGTACACAGAAAGATGTATATGGGACTACGCGACCACGTGCGCGATATCTATTTGGTCCCAATAGATATAATAATTTACCAAATATATCAATTAGTAGGCGGTTTCCGACTTTCCCGGCAAAATTTGTATCATCACGTATTAGTCAAAACATATTCTTTCACATGATTGGTAATGAGAGCTTCCATTTCATTTTTTTGAGAGAGGGGCGTTTCCAAAACTGGTCTTTACCTTTAAAGGAGGTTGATTTTGGTAAAATAAAAAAATTGTGAGTTTTCCCATTATTTCTTTGTCAGATGAAATAATATCGTGGAAGAAATGTCTCCTGGAACAAGTCTCTCTTCAACTCTCCTCATATTTCAAATATGACAAGTAATACCAGTAGCTGAACAGTTTCATGCAAACTTCCATGCCATATGCGTATGTAGTCCCATGTACACATTTCTATGTGCAGAGCATGTGGCTTTCAGTAGACTTGAGTCAATATCTTATCATTTTGAGGATTCCAAAACCTCACAGTGTGCATCATTTCCTGTGTACCACATCACCAGAACAACTTTGATATATGTTTTTTAGTTAACAATGATCAACAGTATTTCCTACATTTTCTTAAAGGTATTGTTTAACAATGCCAAATCTGAGATGCATGGCCTTACGTGTTATAGGTGTCTATAGTCTGTGATATGGTGTAATATTGAAGCCCTAAAAAAAATTGCGCTTCAAAATGATCATTAAGTGCCTCAAAAAAGTAAAAATCTTTGAGTGACCAGCTTTACCGTACTAATTTTCCCCCATTAGACTGTAGTGTTATAAAAAACGTTGGGGAAACGTTTTTTTGAAATTTCGAATTCCGATCATAATATCTTGATAATAAGATGGGCGATCGGCTTGTAAACGTCATGGGATTCCTGACTGACCTAAAGGTTTATAATTATGATTGCAGCATGAGCTAAATCCAGGATTTTGTTTAGAATCTGAGACAAAGATACCCAATCCCTTTTAAAATATAATATGACTTTCTTAACATTCATGGAGGGATATTCTATACCTTATTTGTCGTCAGAGAGCCATGTAACCTACAAGCATCCAGTTTCTTGCCTGCATCTACCTTCTGAGGTTGGTTAGTTGGTTTACTACTAAACCCCGTTTGGAATAACAGATCCTGTATAGCATGTTCTTCACTCAGAGCCTTCCTTACTGTTTGTAATGTCCTGTTATAGAAGAGCAAAACAGTTCAAGTTTACGAGAAATGACTGTGATTGGTTAGTTGGTTTACTACTAAACCCCGTTTGGAATAACAGATCCTGTATAGCATGTTCTTCATTCTAAGCCATTCTCAATGTATGTACATGTACATGTAATGTCCTGATATAGGAGAGCAAATTTGAAAATTTTAGACAGGAATTTTAAAACCACTAATAAAAATATTCTTTGAATTCGGAATACTGATTTTACCATTACATGTATCATTATGCAACTTAGCCTTTAATGAATAAATTAGTTAATTAAAGAGCACCTATTAATCCCCCACCCTCAAATAAAGGAATTTGCAAGTAGAACAAAATTTAGGAGCCATCAATCACCCCCCCCCCCTAAAAGTCCATGAGACAAAATCAACAGACATATTTCGTATTAAGGCCTTCATGCAACTGAAGTTCACAAACTATGTTATCTATATTTACTGTGCAATTCAGTATTCGAATATGGAATATCTTTTCACAGAAGTCATATCTACACTATGTTGTTACTATGAATGACCAGGACGCCGAGCCAAACATACAGATCAATACAGTGTGATTAATAACCTCAATATCTGTGCTTGAACTTACTTGTGCCAGGATTTCTGTTGTGGAGTCATCTCAAAAGACGTTGGCTCCTCTTTCAGTTTTCCGCTGAATTTAAACATGGCGGAATCTCCGGCAGAATCTAGCACATCTGCTCCTATATCTATTAAGGAAACACACAAGAACATCACTAGATTATATTTTCCTCTACATAAAAATATGACGTAGTAAGGAATTTCCTGCGATATATAACCAATGAAAAATCTGCATTTCGGGGGACATCCCCCCATCCTCTCCTAAGCGCGCGAGCACTCTCTGTGACACAATTTGACCGCTGCCGAACGCGGAGATTGTAACATACCTGGAATTTTCAGCATGATGCATGTCTGTATGGGTGTATAAACCGCACCCCGACTTTTTATGTTTACCGACGGTAAAAAAAGTGCGGTTAATACACCATTAATTACGGTATGTCCCTTTTGCAGCCAACATCAAATTCTGTAGAACTTTGCAGGAATTATGAATATGTCATGTATGTCCTATCTGTGAAATTTAAACGTTAGCAGTGTCCTAATATTCAAATTATGCAAGGAAACCCGTTTACTTGCTAGACTTCACTGTCAGACACTATTGAGTGACTGACTGGCTTTTTTCATCTTTGGTAATAACATACATAAAATGAGCTGTAAAGGGTACATGAGCATTTGTCTACATCAATAACCCACTTCTTGTAATGGCCAAAATTAAACTGATTGAATCTTTGCGCAGCATAAAACGTACGACCATTCGGTACAATGGTCTGAAAATCAGACTATTACTTACTGGCTCTATAGCTCCTAAGTCGATTCGACAACTAATAGTCGTTATTTTCCCACTTAAAGACATTTTGAAGCCCCCCTTTTTTAGGGAAGTTCTAAATTAGTATTGTCTTTCAAATGCCGTTGGAATTTAACCTTTTCATTTTTTGGCCTGCAAATGGGACATAGTACCTTTAATATTCTAAATATGGCATGTAACATCATAAAAATCAGGACGGATTTTTATGCCACATGTTCGTGTAGGCCCATATACACTGTACATCTTTCTGTGTACATGTAGCTTTACTAAGACTGGGCCAAATTTCTTATCATTTTGATGATTTCAGAACCTTGCAGTACACACCAATATGTCCAATAACCTTTTCTGATCGATTCCACAACATTTCTTTCACAATGCAAGCGCATGACCAGAACTCAACTTTATCTTTAAAGGCTAATATTGAGATTCTTTACTTACAGTCACATCTCATGGCCACTGTCATGTCGATGTTGATCTGTAATTTAGTGTTGAAGTCTGTATCAACATCATAGCCATACTTCATCCTGGAGTCAAGGTAATACATGAATTCTGAGATCACAAGACCGGCTATCACGATGAACGTCACGATAGATACTGCAAAGAACACCAATGAATGGTAAAATATGACCACTACACATACTGCAAGAATAGGATAATAATGTAAATGAATGGTAAAATAGTGTGAACAAATGGTAAAATAAGACCACTACCGGTACATGACCTGCAAGTCAATGATTATAGTGTAAATGAATGGTAAAATATTTCAAATGAATACTAAAATACACTGCCTAAATTTGATTGAGGAAATAATTTGTAAGGTAATATAACATTGAGTTTTTGTTGTACAATGCCATGGGGCCCCCAATCACACATACATGTATATGAATATTTATGCCGGGGGCTCCTACCCTACCATCATTCAGCAAGTCCTAATGAAGCCCTGTACCAAAAATGGCGTTTGTACAACAACAACTCAGTTACATTACCTTATAAATTATTTGTGGGCTACGAGGCGACGACCCTGCCTCACACCCTCTTACGATATTCTTGCCGGGGGTTCCTACCCTTATATCGTTCAGTAGGTCCTAAGGAAGCCCTCTACCAAAAATGGCATTTGTACAACAACAAATCAATGTTATATTACCTTCTAAATTAATTGGGGGCTAAGAGGCGACGCCCCGCCCCACACCCTTATATGATATTTTTGCAGGGGGCTCCTACCCTTATATCGTTCAGTAGGTCCTAAAGAAGCCCTGTACAAAAATGGGATTTGTACAACAACAAATCAATGTTATAAAATCATTTGGGGGCTGCAAAAAGACACCCCCGCCCCCACAACTTAAATTTAAATTTTTGCCAGGGGCTCCTAGCCTAATATTGTTTAGTAGGTCCTAAGGAAGCCCTGTACCAAAAATTGTGCTTTTATCTGGCAAGTAACGATAATTTCACTAAGCCACCTGACTACATGTATAGTGAATTACCGACACAGTCCCATACAGATTTAGGCCTATGATTGACATTACCTGTTCCTCCAGTAGATGTAGTCTTGACATAATCCTCTGGAATCTTAGGGAAAGCATCCAGTTCCTTTACAACCTTCAATGTCTCCTTTCTATTTAGTCTCCTCATCTTGCTTTACCAAACAATGATCACAGTATCTGATATCAAAACACACAAATAATACACATCAGGGCCCCTTATCACAAAGCTTTGCAATCAATTGCAAAATGACAATGGCCACTAGGGATCATCGTTGCATGCATCTATCAGTCAAAAGGCTGACCATTAACCAATCAGAATCATCGTTTTAAATTTGCAATTGATCGCAAACCTTTGCATTAGTCTTACAAAGAGTTGATATCAATCACAACGGGCAGACGTTTCTTATTTCCGATCCGTGCGTTGGCCATGCGAAAAACGGATTCCGCGATGATTTTCTTGATGCATTTCACATTGACTTTGTACAGAGACTTTCACGTTATGAGCGATAAATCCTTTGGAAGACGGACAACCCATAAAAGCAGACGGTGAACTGAGGGTATTTTAATACGCGGAATCCGTTTTTTTTTTTTGCATCGCCAGCGTGCGGTTTGGGAACCCGAAACCCGCAGAATGCCGATGAAAAAAAAGTCCGTGAATATGCGGACGATCTTTACTTTTTACTTTTAGGACACAATTAATCCGCGTTATGCTCGTTTATGCAGACGATCCTCATTCTCGGATCAGCGCCCCTACTCACTGTTTATAGTCAACTCTATGCTATAGTTTACCTCCAAAACATCATTTAATTTTTTTTTAAATAATACAAAAAATAAACCATGTCCATGGGCATGATTGATATTGTATTATTAATATTGATAGCATGAAAAGTAAATATTGAAAACAACAAAGAACAGCCGGCTGCCAGTAGGCAGCCCGAGGCTAAACAGTCAGACTGAAGAATTTTAAAATGTACTACTACTAGAACTAGACCTAGATCTAAATAAAATAGATCAAACTAGACTGTAGTCTGTAGACAGAATTCAGAAATAACCATCTCATGTCATGGCGCTAGTTCAGAATCGTACCAACAATCAGCCTGACTCCTTAGTCATGTGTAATGTTAGCATGGTTAGTACTTAATAGGGCGCTAATGCGGAATCATATCCATACTTTGACCCGTAACTCCGGTGTGGAGACCCTACTAAAACAGACCTAAAATCAAGTAAATTAAATATTCATGTTTTCTTCAAATAATGGCCATGATTTAAAAGTCGTTATGTTTCTTACTTGGATCGTGTCAATTTCTTATCTTTTGGGGAGTATTTTTCCTAAAAATGAAGACTTATAGTTATAATATACACTTTCTCACGGGATTCACGGCAAACTGCTGCACAATACATGTACCGACGGTGGGTTGCGCGCGCGCGCGCAACCCATCGACGGTATATTGTGCAGCAGTTTGGCGTGAATTCCGTGAGAAAGTGTATATTATAAGTCTTCATTTAATAGTAGTATAGTACCAGTAATAGTAGGGTATCTCCACACCACCGGAGACGGAGTCATGGGTCAAAGTCTGGATACAATTCTGAATTAGCACCGAATTTTAAAATAAAACTGACATGTCATTAGTCAACCTTCCCCAGGGCCAGGCATAGGCATACACATCTGCACAGCTAGTCACAGAGGTAGTCTCTGACGTAGTCTCAGATCGGCGAACAACCTAAACTGTCAATATCACTTATATTATCAGGCAGAGACTGAACTTATGAAGGTACCACTGGCACTACTACTAATACCAGCGCCGTACTCAAGCCTGGTCAAGGCAGCAAGCACCGGGCTGCAGCTGCAGCATTCCACTGCCTGTCTGTCTCTAACTCCAGGGAGCTCCCGTCCGACAGCGGCGGAGCTACCTGGAGTTACACTGTCCAGCGAAGCAAAGTGGTGAATGCTATATGCAAGGACGAGGTAGTCTTACACTTCCGTTCAGTACCGCAGAGACTATCTTAGTATCTATAAAACTTAAAAACTTACAATGCAAATGTAGATCTAGATCCAGTGATTCCATTCAGTAGCTAGACATTCAACTTGCTCGCAAGAATCAGATCCACGTATATTTTAAGTAGTCTGTATATTATTAGACTGCACGTATGATAGTGAAACTGCACTAGCGTTAAGCGCGGCGGAGCTGGGCAAATAAGCCAGCACCATGCATGCATGAGGAAGTCAGCGTGCGCCCATTAATGTAGATATTGTATGGTGTGTGCATGTGAGCGTGGGGGCCGGGGAGGGAAGGGGAGGGAAGGGTCGACACTACATGGGCTCCAAGATTCTTTCATTAATATTCATGAGCAAGTAACAAACAAGTTCATCGTCAACAAGAATAAATTCATGAACAATAACAAGAATGTTATAAAGACATTGGAAATGCGGAAAAATGAGGTGGTCTGTAAAAAAGCACAGCTTGTTAAACACAGATCACCTTAAGTATATATGTACAGGAACAACAACAAAATAATAAATGTACTATATACTAGGGGGGACTAACAATACTTATCTAGTTGCCTATACTGGATATAAATAAATATCAGATCTACCGGTATCACTAATTAATATGGTATATTTATTTTTAAAAATGAGTAATTAGTATATATAGTAAAGAAAAGGGGAAGGTGAAGAAATGTACAATACAGGGGATAAAACAATGCTAATCCAGTTACCTATATTGGATGTAAATAAAATTAATATAAGATCTATTCACCGTAGGTGTACTCTACAGTAGATGCAATTTCAGCTTACGTTTGAAGACCGTAGAAGAGCTTAATACAGACTGCCTAGCTAATAGAACAGTCTAAAGAGTTCCAATACTTTGGTCCAGTTAGTAGAGTCAAAGTGTGTAGACCCCGCTGATATTTTTCGGGGACAAAGGTTTTTAAGTGTTTTAGAGTTGTTTGGAGGTCAATGATTAAAATTAGCTTGGGTAGTCCCCTCCTAACCCCCGGCAACTCTTGTAGGGGTCAAAATAAGGTCAAAATGGGGTCAATAGGGGGTCAATTTTTTTAAATGCCCTGATTATGTTAAAAGACATGTCAAATTGTTTGTCTCGTCATACTGAACAAAAAGTGTACATGATCATATACCCTGACCTCCCGTTAAGTTATGGCCGGAAAAGTCAAAAGGTCAACGAACTTTCATTTGAGGGCAAAATACACTAATAGTGTTAGGATCGATCAATTTTCATGTTTTTGCGTCTATTTATATGTATTTTTATTTAGAAATTTGAATGAGACAATTTCTACTTAAGAAGACCGTATTCAAAAGATATAAGGGGTCAAAATAAGGTCATTTGGGGTCAAATGAGCTCCTTTGGGATCAAAATACACTAACAGACTCGGAGTTATTTGTGTCAAATTATGTGTAAATTGATGATATAATAGTGAATGAATTTTTTTTTTTTTTAAATTTAGAAAACCATATTCAATTGATGTAAGGAGTCATTATAAGGCCAAAATGGGGTCATTTGGGGTCAAAAATGTTTAATTGACCTAAATTGTGCTGTAATGCACTCTCACACTGAATGAGAAAGAGCAGTTTCATTCTAGGGTTAAAATACGATAGGAGTGACAACAAAGCCATGTTCATTTTTTTAAGTGTCACAATGCAGTTTACATGTAATTTAACTGGTGGCCACAATGTCAAATTAGCTTGATTGTTTTTATCTGCCCATCAGTTACATACACAACCCTGCGCTCTCTTACTAGGTATGGTATGTGTCTTAATTTGTTGCAACATACCTTTAAGGACGGATAGATGTGACAAATCAGAGGTTCTACGCATAGTCGGAATCTTCAGAGACAGAGTCTTGATCATTATCGATATCCGAATCGGAGTCAGACTGTGGAGATTGGTCATCTGCTGGTTTTAGGTTGGTCAAACGTGTAGGCAATGCAGGCTTGGTGTATCGAAGTGGGATGCAGTTGCCATCTTTCATGTGCCATCCATGGTGGAGGTGATGGAGGAGCATCTGGACTCCTGAAGTTCAGGAAGATGTATGCCCGATAGTTGGCTCGTCTGACCTTCATCTGATGTGAGTCGCAATCAGGTGGCATTCTCTGTGTTGCTTTTTTCTTCATACTCTCCCACTTCTTTGCTCTTGCCTCTGCTAAACTTGTACTAGTTTTGTCTTTGTAGATGAACTTAATTGTGAATTGCTCCATGTCGATTTGGGTGTCTTCTGATACAGGCAGCTGTTTCCCAAGTCCTTGAGCAAACTCCTTCCTTCCTCTGACTTCATTGCCGATTCAAAGATGGATGGTTTGCCATGGCCATAGAAGCCAGAGACAGCGTCTGCACCAGTATGAACATGAAAGGGGACAATGACATCTGCCACTTCGATCAGGACTGCAAAGCTTCTTACAGTCATAGACGAAGCCCTTCCTCTTGATGCCTAATGGTCCTTCAATCTGATGGGCTGCGTATGCTGCTAGAACCATAACATCTGTGTCTTCTGCATCGATAACAACAGTGTCTTCCACACCTGACTGTCTTAGTTGGTAATACACATAGAGAAGGATGGTGTCCGCTTCTGTGTGTTGGCATGTGAATTGCTCTAATTCTGTGCCCTTCTGCAGATCTGAGCAACGATCTCTCACTGAGTATATATAAGTCGTCTCTGGGTGTTCTAATGACATGAACTTGAACTCTGCATTCAGAAACTGTTGGAGCCGAACTTTGTTGCCTGGATTTTTGAACATATCATTGACTTTGTACAGAGACTTTCACGTTATGAGCGATAAATCCTTTGGAAGACGGACAACCCATAAAAGCAGACGGTGAACTGAGGGTATTTTAATACGCGGAATCCGTTTTTTTGCATCGCCAGCGTGCGGTTTGGGAACCCGAAACCCGCAGAATGCCGATGAAAAAAGTCCGTGAATATGCGGACGATCTTTACTTTTTTTTAGGACACAATTAATCCGCGTTATGCTCGTTTATGCAGACGATCCTCATTCTCGGATCAGCGCCCCTACTCACTGTTTATAGTCAACTCTATGCTATAGTTTACCTCCAAAACATCATTTAATTTTTTTTTAAATAATACAAAAAATAAACCATGTCCATGGGCATGATTGATATTGTATTATTAATATTGATAGCATGAAAAGTAAATATTGAAAACAACAAAGAACAGCCGGCTGCCAGTAGGCAGCCCGAGGCTAAACAGTCAGACTGAAGAATTTTAAAATGTACTACTACTAGAACTAGACCTAGATCTAAATAAAATAGATCAAACTAGACTGTAGTCTGTAGACAGAATTCAGAAATAACCATCTCATGTCATGGCGCTAGTTCAGAATCGTACCAACAATCAGCCTGACTCCTTAGTCATGTGTAATGTTAGCATGGTTAGTACTTAATAGGGCGCTAATGCGGAATCATATCCATACTTTGACCCGTAACTCCGTGTGGAGACCCTACTAAAACAGACCTAAAATCAAGTAAATTAAATATTCATGTTTTCTTCAAATAATGGCCATGATTTAAAAGTCGTTATGTTTCTTACTTGGATCGTGTCAATTTCTTATCTTTTGGGAGTATTTTTCCTAAAAATGAAGACTTATAGTTATAATATACACTTTTCACGGGATTCACGGCAAACTGCTGCACAATACATGTACCGACGGTGGGTTGCGCGCAACCCATCGACGGTATATTGTGCAGCAGTTTGGCGTGAATTCGTGAGAAAGTGTATATTATAAGTCTTCATTTAATAGTAGTATAGTACCAGTAATAGTAGGGTATCTCCACACCACCGGAGACGGAGTCATGGGTCAAAGTCTGGATACAATTCTGAATTAGCACCGAATTTTAAAATAAAACTGACATGTCATTAGTCAACCTTCCCCAGGGCCAGGCATAGGCATACACATCTGCACAGCTAGTCACAGAGGTAGTCTCTGACGTAGTCTCAGATCGGCGAACAACCTAAACTGTCAATATCACTTATATTATCAGGCAGAGACTGAACTTATGAAGGTACCACTGGCACTACTACTAATACCAGCGCCGTACTCAAGCCTGGTCAAGGCAGCAAGCACCGGGCTGCAGCTGCAGCATTCCACTGCCTGTCTGTCTCTAACTCCAGGGAGCTCCCCGTCCGACAGCGGCGGAGCTACCTGGAGTTACACTGTCCAGCGAAGCAAAGTGGTGAATGCTATATGCAAGGACGAGGTAGTCTTACACTTCCGTTCAGTACCGCAGAGACTATCTTAGTATCTATAAAACTTAAAAACTTACAATGCAAATGTAGATCTAGATCCAGTGATTCCATTCAGTAGCTAGACATTCAACTTGCTCGCAAGAATCAGATCCACGTATATTTTAAGTAGTCTGTATATTATTAGACTGCACGTATGATAGTGAAACTGCACTAGCGTTAAGCGCGGCGCGGGAGCTGGGCAAATAAGCCAGCACCATGCATGCATGAGGAAGTCAGCGTGCGCCCATTAATGTAGATATTGTATGGTGTGTGCATGTGAGCGTGGGGGCCGGGGGGGGAGGGGGAGGGAAGGGTCGACACTACATGGGCTCCAAGATTCTTTCATTAATATTCATGAGCAAGTAACAAACAAGTTCATCGTCAACAAGAATAAATTCATGAACAATAACAAGAATGTTATAAAGACATTGGAAATGCGGAAAAATGAGGTGGTCTGTAAAAAAGCACAGCTTGTTAAACACAGATCACCTTAAGTATATATGTACAGGAACAACAACAAAATAATAAATGTACTATATACTAGGGGGGACTAACAATACTTATCTAGTTGCCTATACTGGATATAAATAAATATCAGATCTACCGGTATCACTAATTAATATGGTATATTTATTTTTAAAAATGAGTAATTAGTATATATAGTAAAGAAAAGGGGAAGGTGAAGAAATGTACAATACAGGGGGGATAAAACAATGCTAATCCAGTTACCTATATTGGATGTAAATAAAATTAATATAAGATCTATTCACCGTAGGTGTACTCTACAGTAGATGCAATTTCAGCTTACGTTTGAAGACCGTAGAAGAGCTTAATACAGACTGCCTAGCTAATAGAACAGTCTAAAGAGTTCCAATACTTTGGTCCAGTTAGTAGAGTCAAAGTGTGTAGACCCCGCTGATATTTTTCGGGGACAAAGGTTTTTAAGTGTTTTAGAGTTGTTTGGAGGTCAATGATTAAAATTAGCTTGGGTAGTCCCCTCCTAACCCCCGGCAACTCTTGTAGGGGTCAAAATAAGGTCAAAATGGGGTCAATAGGGGGTCAATTTTTTAAATGCCCTGATTATGTTAAAAGACATGTCAAATTGTTTGTCTCGTCATACTGAACAAAAAAGTGTACATGATCATATACCCCTGACCTCCCGTTAAGAAGTTATGGCCGGAAAAGTCAAAAGGTCAACGAACTTTCATTTGAGGGCAAAATACACTAATAGTGTTAGGATCGATCAATTTTCATGTTTTTTGCGTCTATTTATATGTATTTTTATTTAGAAATTTGAATGAGACAATTTCTACTTAAGAAGACCGTATTCAAAAGATATAAGGGGTCAAAATAAGGTCATTTGGGGTCAAATGAGCTCCTTTGGGATCAAAATACACTAACAGACTTCGGAGTTATTTGTGTCAAATTATGTGTAAATTGATGATATAATAGTGAATGAATTTTTTTTTTTTTTTTAAATTTAGAAAACCATATTCAATTGATGTAAGGAGTCATTATAAGGCCAAAATGGGGTCATTTGGGGTCAAAAATGTTTAATTGACCTAAATTGTGCTGTAATGCACTCTCACACTGAATGAGAAAGAGCAGTTTCATTCTAGGGTTAAAATACGATAGGAGTGACAACAAAGCCATGTTCATTTTTTTTAAGTGTCACAATGCAGTTTACATGTAATTTAACTGGTGGCCACAATGTCAAATTAGCTTGATTGTTTTTATCTGCCCATCAGTTACATACACAACCCTGCGCTCTCTTACTAGGTATGGTATGTGTCTTAATTTGTTGCAACATACCTTTAAGGACGGATAGATGTGACAAATCAGAGGTTCTACGCATAGTCGGAATCTTCAGAGACAGAGTCTTGATCATTATCGATATCCGAATCGGAGTCAGACTGTGGAGATTGGTCATCTGCTGGTATTAGGTTGGTCAAACGTGTAGGCAATGCAGGCTTGGTGTATCGAAGTGGGATGCAGTTGCCATCTTTCATGTGCCATCCATGGTGGAGGTGATGGAGGAGCATCTGGACTCCTGAAGTTCAGGAAGATGTATGCCTGATAGTTGGCTCGTCTGACCTTCATCTGATGTGAGTCGCAATCAGGTGGCATTCTCTGTGTTGCTTTTTCTTCATACTCTCCCACTTCTTTGCTCTTGCCTCTGCTAAACTTGTACTAGTTTTGTCTTTGTAGATGAACTTAATTGTGAATTGCTCCATGTCGATTTGGGTGTCTTCTGATACAGGCAGCTGTTTCCCAAGTCCTTGGAGCAAACTCCTTCCTTCCTCTGACTTCATTGCCGATTCAAAGATGGATGGTTTGCCATGGCCATAGAAGCCAGAGACAGCGTCTGCACCAGTATGAACATGAAAGGGGACAATGACATCTGCCACTTCAGGACTGCAAAGCTTACAGTCATAGACGAAGCCCTTCCTCTTGATGCCTAATGGTCCTTCAATCTGATGGGCTGCGTATGCTGCTAGAACCATAACATCTGTGTCTTCTGCATCGATAACAACAGTGTCTTCCACACCTGACTGTCTTAGTTGGTAATACACATAGAGAAGGATGGTGTCCGCTTCTGTGTGTTGGCATGTGAATTGCTCTAATTCTGTGCCCTTCTGCAGATCTGAGCAACGATCTCTCACTGAGTATATATAAGTCGTCTCTGGGTGTTCTAATGACATGATCTTGAACTCTGCATTCAGAAACTGTTGGAGCCGAACTTTGTTGCCTGGATTTTTGAACATATCATTGAACAGCCTGGATGTTGGCAGTGGATCATCTCTTCTCATAAATACATTTCGGCTACCTCCTACATAAGTAACGCCTGTACGCCTCTGATGTTCACTATCCTTGATACTCTCATCTAGGTCATAGGGATCATTCACAAAGAAAATTGTGGTCGCCTTTCTGTGACGACCTGCAACTATGTTGTAAATCTTGTTTGCATAATCGCCCCACGTGTAATCTGTACCATCCTGCTTCTCTCTATCCTCTGCTGATGGAGTACTAAGTCTCCAAATGAATCCCATGTCGACGAGTGCAATGTAGTTGTTAAGCGAGTTTATCTCCTCAAGATTGAGCTTGTCAACCAACTTTGATTTCATCACCTTTCTCAGTGTTCCGTTCACGTTATAGGTAGACATTCATCTGTAACACGATATTGCATTACATCGCTCAGTCGAAATGTGTCCTCACATTTCTGAGCAAGAGAGATTACCTCTGTCATGGCCTTGTTCTCCATTGCATCAGTCTTTGTAACCCGAGATGTTCCTTTAACAATTGGTGGCTTGGTGAAACTGCAGCGTGAATTCCTGTGCATCGTGTCATCAAAGTTCTTCTCATCGGAAAACATCCTCTCTTTGAAAAATGATTGAACAAGCACTTCACCATCTTTGTGCGCATTCTCAAAGTCAACGACCAGCTGATCGGATGCCATCATACCAGACTGCAGAGACCTCAATGTTGGCTTGGTCTCATCAAACGGGTCACAGTCAAACTCACCCAGGCATTTGTCCAGATCTTGAACCCTTTCTCATCTCTCTGCAGTCTCTTCTTGCAATTTTCTCTGTGATCCTTGGAAGAGTCTTTGAGGTTTGCCAGTACATGCAAGGAGTTTCTCACTTTGTTGCAAGCATTTGTGGTTTTGTGTGTGCAAGTAACATCTTTTCGTTCTTCAAGATATGTTTCCATCCTGCTTTCATCTTTGAACCCTTGTTCATGGTCATCTCTATCCATAGAAGCAGGATGGTACAGATTATACGTGGGGCGATTATGCAAACAAGATTTACAACATAGTTGCAGGTCGTCACAGAAAGGCGACCACAATTTTCTTTGTGAATGATCCCTATGACCTAGATGAGAGTATCAAGGATAGTGAACATCAGAGGCGTACAGGCGTTACTTATGTAGGAGGTAGCCGAAATGTATTTATGAGAAGAGATGATCCACTGCCAACATCCAGGCTGTTCAATGATATGTTCAAAAATCCAGGCAACAAAGTTCGGCTCCAACAGTTTCTGAATGCAGAGTTCAAGATCATGTCATTAGAACACCCAGAGACGACTTATATATACTCAGTGAGAGATCGTTGCTCAGATCTGCAGAAGGGCACAGAATTAGAGCAATTCACATGCCAACACACAGAAGCGGACACCATCCTTCTCTATGTGTATTACCAACTAAGACAGTCAGGTGTGGAAGACACTGTTGTTATCGATGCAGAAGACACAGATGTTATGGTTCTAGCAGCATACGCAGCCCATCAGATTGAAGGACCATTAGGCATCAAGAGGAAGGGCTTCGTCTATGACTGTAAGAAGCTTTGCAGTCCTGAAGTGGCAGATGTCATTGTCCCCTTTCATGTTCATACTGGTGCAGACGCTGTCTCTGGCTTCTATGGCCATGGCAAACCATCCATCTTTGAATCGGCAATGAAGTCAGAGGAAGGAAGGAGTTTGCTCCAAGGACTTGGGAAACAGCTGCCTGTATCAGAAGACACCCAAATCGACATGGAGCAATTCACAATTAAGTTCATCTACAAAGACAAAACTAGTACAAGTTTAGCAGAGGCAAGAGCAAAGAAGTGGGAGAGTATGAAGAAAAAGCAACACAGAGAATGCCACCTGATTGCGACTCACATCAGATGAAGGTCAGACGAGCCAACTATCAGGCATACATCTTCCTGAACTTCAGGAGTCCAGATGCTCCTCCATCACCTCTCCACCATGGATGGCACATGAAAGATGGCAACTGCATCCCACTTCGATACACCAAGCCTGCATTGCCTACACGTTTGACCAACCTAATACCAGCAGATGACCAATCTCCACAGTCTGACTCCGATTCGGATATCGATAATGATCAAGACTCTGTCTCTGAAGATTCCGACTATGCGTAGAACCTCTGATTTGTCACATCTATCCGTCCTTAAAGGTATGTTGCAACAAATTAAGACATTTACCATACCTAGTAAGAGAGCGCAGGGTTGTGTATGTAACTGATGGGCAGATAAAAACAATCAAGCTAATTTGACATTGTGGCCACCAGTTAAATTACATGTAAACTGCATTGTGACACTTAAAAAAATGAACATGGCTTTGTTGTCACTCCTATCGTATTTTAACCCTAGAATGAAACTGCTCTTTCTCATTCAGTGTGAGAGTGCATTACAGCACAATTTAGGTCAATTAAACATTTTTGACCCCAAATGACCCCATTTTGGCCTTATAATGACTCCTTACATCAATTGAATATGGTTTTCTAAATTAAAAAAAAAAAAAATTCATTCACTATTATTCATCAATTTACACATAATTTGACACAAATAACTCCTAAGTCTGTTAGTGTATTTTGATCCCAAAGGAGCTCATTTGACCCCAAATGACCTTATTTTGACCCCTTATATCTTTTGAATACGGTCTTCTTAAGTAGAAATTGTCTCATTCAAATTTCTAAATCAAAATACATATAAATAGACACAAAAACATGAAAATTGATCGATCCTAACACTTTTAGTCTATTTTGCCCTCAAATGAAAGTTCGTTGACCTTTTGACTTTTCCGGCCATAACTTCTTAACGGGAGGTCAGGGGTATATGATCATGTACACTTTTTGTTCAGTATGACGAGACAAACAATTTGACATGTCTTTTAACATAATCAGGGCATTTAAAAAATTGACCCCTATTGACCCCATTTTGACCTTATTTTGACCCCTACAAGAGTTGCCGGGAGTTAGGAGGGGACTACCCAAGCTAATTTTAATCATTGACCTCCAAACAACTCAAAAACACTTAAAAACCTTTGTCCCCGAAAAATATCAGCGGGGTCTACACACTTTGACTCTACTAAGTATGTGCAAGTATATTAAACCTAAGCTGAGTTCTAGCTGATGACACAACATATGATATAAGGCAGCCTGTCTCGTAGAGTATTTGTGTATTTGGTTATTCTTTTTAAAGTAGACTTGAATGTTTTTGTTTTTAAGCTACCACGTAACAGTGTATAACTAGATAATTACCTATTCATTTTAAAGCTAACAATTGCTCTTTCACTCATTATTATGTCGCACCTCGAAACCTTTTGTCCGAGTCTTACCGGTGAGTTTACTGTTTTAGATTGAAATTAGGGCTCAAACCAGCATATCGATCGCAGGGTTTGTCCGCACATGCACTACGCACAGATGGACATAATATGCTTATCAACTTAAATCTATTGCACAACCATATATGACATATATATGAAAAGATCGTTCGAAATAAGAGAGAAAAGAGAACAAAAGGGCTGGAGGGAAATGTAGAAGAGAGGTAGGGAGGGTAAAAAGTACAGACAGCACAGGAGATCCAGGAAAAATATGAGAGAGAGAGAGAGAGAGAAAGACAGAGGGAGAAAAAGGGAGAGAGAAAGGGAGATAAAGAGAGAGATAGAGAGATAGAGAGATAATGCTGAGGATGAGAGTGTATGGCAGACGTATCGAAAATAAGGTTAAAAGTACAATTTTGACAGAGAGAATGCTGGTTGTAGATCCATAAATTACAAGTACATTTTACATTTTCATTGATGAGTTATGGATAACATATTTGTAGATGGATAGGTAGGTATGCAATAATGAAAGACATGAAATATGGTAATTTTGAGGTTTTCTGGTAATAATTATGTGGTACGTATGTTTTCAATCAATACAAAAGTTAACCATAAATCTTGAATTACTGAATTATATTATCATTTTCAACGATCAACTATCAAGGTGGTACAACCGTCATGGTAACAAAATGTTATAATGTTATATACTATTTCACTTAAAATGAAATAAAATAATTGTACAGCTCCTCTACATCATCACTATGGGAATAAGTTTACACGTTATACAAATGTATACAAAGTCCATGATCACTACTGTGAATTCAGCAAGTCAATTAAGTAGGGAACTGGACTGTTACGAAATTGTTTGGTTTTACATTTTAACTGTTCTCTAGTATTTGATTTGCGTAGGTTTCTTATGTTCTTACAGGGAGGTATGAGGTGAGATACCTTCTCGTTTGAAATCAGTTTCTCAGCAAAATTCAAACACAGTTCCTTCCTTCTGTCAGCCAAAGAGGACAGATTCAACAGAGTCAGGGCTGTCTCATATGACTGGTAATTAGGTCCCAAGATAATTTTCAGAGTTCTTTTCTGCACCCTTTCTAGTCGATCTACTTGTTGTTTAGTTAGGCCTCCGTTCCACACCGGTGAGGCATACTCTACGAGGGGTCTGAGGAAACCGGTGTAGATGGTGCAGAGATCTTCGGTTGGCAGTCCGTGACCTTTCATGATCCTGATAAGATGTATCCTTCCATTGGCACGTTTTATCATGAAATCATGAACATGATCACTCCACTTTAAATCACAGCGGATATGAATTCCTAACAATTTGGTAGACGTGGATTGCTTTAGAGGTTGTTGATCTATTTCCAGTGACAGTGGTATGGGGGGCTTTTTCATAAAACACACCTGCATACTCTCACATTTAGCAGGGTTAAGGGACATTCCATTTGACGTGGACCATTCGGCTAAATGTTGAAGTGTTGCTTCCAACATAATTGATTGATCTCCGGCGAATCTCGTGTCGACAGCAGTGACATCATCAACATACTTCCAATATGCCATATTAAAATCACGTAGCGCATTGTTGATGACGATTAGGAACACAATCGGTCCAAGTTTGGTTCCCTGAGGTACCCCTGCCTTCAGCGTCATTAACATAAACTTGTTTTGCAACATCCAAATTCTAGTAATATAAACAACACATGTTTCCAATTCGGAAATACAATGATCTTCAGCCGGTGTGTTAGGACAAAAAGACAAGTATAGTTGCGTGTCGTCTGCGTAGCAGTGACAACTAATGCTAGGAAACTTCGTATGGATATTTGTAAGGACCCTGCTTGTATATAATGTAAACAACAGAGGGCCTAGACGCGACCCTTGAGGGACACCGAAAGGCACATTGAATACATCAGAGACAACATCATCAATTTCAATTGTCTGTTTTCTATCTAAGAAGTAAGATTCAATCCATTCGATAACCTTGCCATCAATCCTAAAATGGCTTCTTTGAGATTTCAGTAGACATGAATGATCTATCGTGTCAAAAGCACTCCTCATATCAAGAAGAAGCAGTATAGACTTATCTCCTGTTTGTCCATTGACATCAGAAGATCACTTTTGATCCTATGGAGTGCTGTTTCAGTGCTATGAAATTTTCGGTATGCCGATTGATTAAACGGCAAGAGTGAGTGATGTTCAATGTGCTCAAGATCTTGTTGTGTATATAGCAGCACCTTCTACTAACTTAGAAATATACTGAAGTTTACGAATGGGCCTTAGATTACTCAATTCTGTTTCAAAGCCCGGCTTTTTCAACAGTGGTTTAACTAGAGCGACCTTCCACAATGCAGGGAATTGCCCTGCTGATAGAGACAAGTTCAACATAGAAGTAATAACAGGTATCAATACATCAAGACATTGCAGCAATAATTTTGTGGGCATTGGGTCCAATGGACAGGACTTCTTACTGAGCTTCGTTATCAATTTTCTGACGTCTTGCTCAGACAGTGATTTAAAACTTGTGAGCGTTACAATCTGCGAATCGACTGGAACTTCATCAGTGATTAGTTTATGCGAGCCGCGCCCGAGCTTTAGAAATTTCCCCATTTCTATTGCATCTTACCTTGCATTTTGGGGCGCATGTATTCATAAGGATCAAAAGTTTTCTTCCTTTTCTTCCCTTTCCCTTTTTCTTACTTTTATTGCGCCCCACTTTTGTACCCTCTTCAAAAGCACGTGCCCCCTGTCCCAATAGAGATACCACTGTCTACCAAAGAGATATGAATATGTAGGTTTGCGATTTATGGGAGGACCTTCGATGATTCGGTCAAACTGGATTAATCAGTGACTGTACGTACTGGAATCGTGTTAATGTATTATAATTGCTGACGTACATTGGTTTCTTGCAGAAAGCAATACATGCAGGAGCGGCGATCCCGGGGACGGGGGGACACGTCCCCCCTCATTTTTTAAGGGGGGGTCGTCCCCCCCGGAAAATTTGAAAAAGCGCCAACAAAAATTGTATAGCAAATACTGACTAAAGACTGCAACACACATTTAGGCTCTGGAGGGCCCAAGAGTGCAGCGTTTAGACAAATAAAAATGCAAAAATCTTCTCGCTCGCGAGCTACGCTCCCTCGCATAATATCCTTCAAAATGTACAAGTAAATATTGTAGAAAAGTGAAGTGTGAAAAAAGTATATTGCTTGTTTTTATACTATAGTTTTGCTAAGGAGTGTAATTTTTTAATACAACAAAACTTCAAAAACCTGTGAGGGGGTAGTTACTTCCGTCACCTTCACCCCTCTCGTTCACTACTTCCTCGCACTGGCGTACTGATGGGGGGGGGGGGCTTGGGGCAGTTGCCCCAAAAATAAAATTCAAACGTGGTTTATTTCTAATTCGATACCAAATGGCATGATTTTCCCTGAGCTTCCGGGAGCTCTGCCCCCTGGATCCCACCAAGAGCCCTAAGGCGGCCACTGGTTGCTCATCTGACCGTAATTAAATGCCTAAAACCCCTGATCTTCCGGGGGCTCCGCCCCTGGACCCCACGATGGGCCCCAAGGGGGCCCCTGGATGCTCATCTGACCGTAATTAAATGCCCAAAACTCCTGAGCTACCTGGGGCTCCGCCCCTTGACCCCCGCCGGGGCTTTGCCCCTGGACCCCACGCCAATTTACGCTCCACGTGCTTCGCTCGCTTTGCTCTACCTGATCGTAAATACTTTAGTCCCACCCCCACTTTGAAAATCGTTCTGCGGGGCCTGCATGTAACATGTAAGAGTGGTGGTGATGCGGATTTTTTTCCCTGCCCCCCTAAACGTTTTTGCTCATTACGCCACTGCTCCCTCTTCCTCACATTTCGTCCCCCCGGTCATGAAAAGAAATCGCCGCCCCGGTTATACATGTACTTTTAAAATTTAATTTTAAAACTCCTAAACTAGACTAACCTAAACTCGATCAAAGTTTATAGGGAGACCGGAGGGACTACGAGAGACACAGGAAGGATAGGGTGTTTCCATTTACTGTGCCACTTCTTTCTGACCTACCTGACACACTTTGATATGACCCCCTTTTTTCCTACACAGAGGCATTTTCATGAGACAGTTTCTGATTTTCTGATATTTCTGCTTCACTTGAAAGTAAGTATTTTTTTTAGTGGACCTGCCCTTCAACTTTTTATTTAATTGTATGGTAAAATTGTGGTTCATGTTCTTTTAGAATGATTAAGAAATAAGACATTTTTATATACATATAGTAAAATATTTTAGGAGGATAAAATAAAAGCAGGTCAGATCACTGGTCGTGGACAGTTCCTTGTCAGACCGGCGCAGTCTTCTCGGCCTGATCATTATGCCTATATAATTATAGGTAACTCCAGTATCTGGTGAAATGATGACTGATCGATGGAGTGGATCTGTAGTATTGAGACTATGTTCAACTGCCGGCTTCCATCGTATTTTACCTTGTTAGATGCAACATTTTGGGGCATTGCAATTAATGAAGTGCGGTATGTGATGGAGAATTAAAAAAAGGGGGGGGAGAAGGAGGGGGAGGGGTTAATTGGGCGGGGCCAATGGGCTATAGCTCAAAGCACCTCGTTCTATGAACGAAGCTAACTAGAGCTTTTTAGACATGCTTTTTCTGTTGATTTATGATGTTGTATTATTTCGCTGAGGTAACTTTATTTCTTTCTGTCATCAACATTGCTTGTTCTCTTTTATATCTTGGACATTGTATCAAATAATGAATAATTGTTTCAGGGGTATAATATTGCAGTTAGTAGTTACTGTTTTCGTTGTTTAGGTTTGTTTGGGATGACCATACGTACTTTGGCAGGGTCTGCATGTAGCTAGCTAAGCCAACATTACTTAATCTGAGTCTGCGTATAACTTGTCTCTGTTCAGTTTGCATTCAAAGTTATGTAAA